>SKCR01029731.1:0-637099 GCA_019454045.1 Zanthoxylum bungeanum
AAAATCCATGGTAGCGGCGGAATTGATAAGATTTGTTGAGTTTGTTGCACCAAGGACTTTTCTTTCTTACAAGCTCAAATCTTAATGATGTGACTCTCACAATTTCTAAAAAAATTGTGAACCTATACAGAACATGAGGAAGAGAGACCTTAACTTTCTTTTATTTATTGTATGGATTCATCCATCTAGAATCCCATGAATAATTAGTCCACTCTACAAATCCACGCATCAATTTAAAAATTAAGAGTCAAAATCCATTTTATTATATCAAATTTATTGGGTTTTTATGTTTCACGAGAACCAATTAAACTTAGCCCATAATTACTTAACCCGACGTTTATGAGAAATATATATATATTTTTAATTTGGGTCAATTTATGCTCACCTCGATTAATCAAATGTACTCGTAAATTTTCTAACACAGATCTGAATAAATTATTAGCTTTTTACTATATATTACTTTGATCCAAAAACTCCTGCGCATAAGTGGAAGACAATGTTAGATTTTATTCCCTTTACACCTATCTTTTTGTTTTGATATGGAAGTTTGATTCTCCTTACAATGTAAAAGTGGTATTGTGATTTTATCCGTTTTACAATGTGCCGATGGAGACCAGTTTGTGAAATCCATGGAGCCAACAAATTAAAGTTTTTCTTTCATCAATCTTCTTCTGAAATTCAATGAAATTCTATAATATATTTCGAAGTATATACATAAAATGATGTTTCAATAAGAGATTTAGGATCACTGTAAAAAATAGAAAATTTTAGATTTTAATATGTTAAAAGATAAATAACATAATATTGAAATCAGACGTGGACAAAAAAAAAACTGAAACCGAATAAAATCGAAAAAATAGAATCAAACCGATAAATTTTTTATTTTAAAAATAATTGTTTGAATTTTTAATTAAAAAAATAAAACGGAACTAAATTAATTTAGTTTTTAACTAAAAAAAAAACCGAACTAAATTAATTGAATAATTAGATTTTACTATTTTTTTAATCTAATTATTATTTTTTGTTATTTTATATTTTATATTTGTTGTATTACTAATTTGTTTGATGTTTAGTGATGATTAATTTCATTATATATATATATATATATATATATATATATATATATATATATTAATTGAGTATGTTTCTTTTTTATTTCCTACATTTTAAATTATCTAAATGATAAATGTATCTCATGAAATATTTGTATTGGTATAATTGTGAGGATTATAAGAGTTATAGTGTACAAAATTTGAATATATGTTAGATTCAATGAATATTTCTAATATTTACTGTTATTGTTAAAAAAATTGAAAAAACCGAATTGAATCGAACCGATATTAATTATAATTTTTTAAAAGAAAAAATTGAATAATTATAATCATAATTTTTTTTTTCTTTTTATAATTACATCCTAATTGAAATCCGCATTTTCTCCCATATCCCTGATTTCCAGGTTGGACTATCACATCTCTTATTCATCCATTCCATTTTAGTTTTGATGTCACAATACAGTTCCCTATAATTTGAGAAATTGCAGATGCATTTATATTTCCATTGGCTGCTTTTGGAGATATGTAAAATCTATTTGAAGATTTGCATATTTTTGTCTTTTACTCCTGCCCATTTGCTTAACCTGCTGTCCAATCAAAATCATTGGTATCAATAATTAATCATAGAGAAAATCCAACCAGAAGGGCCTATTATTGATGACCTACTACGACGAACCATCACAGAACCTTACTTCCCAATCCCCACCATGCATTTCAAAATTCAAATATGGGTATTTCTACGGTACAGCTTTACCCATCCAATTCGTCACATGGCGTGGTTTGATAATATAAGATTCAGAATCACATCTTAAGATAATGGTTCAAATTTAGAGAGTTTATTTCTTATAAGAATCTGAGACAGTCGATGATTTTAACTGCTCCGCTTAAGCCCGAAAAGAATGATTTAGCGGTGAGATTCCAACAATTCAAAAAAAAAAAAAACTTTACAATGTGGAATTCCAACAATTTAAAAAAAAAAAAAATTTACACACCCAAATTTTACATGCATTGTACATAATATATCAGGAATAAAAAACTTAGGAGGAACAGTAACAAAAAATTTAAAAGCGTTGTACCAAACAATGATCTTACTGTAACCATTCTTATCAAAATTGGTTCAATAATTACATAACAACTTTCTGCATAATCAAATATAGAATATTTATTCTTCTTCTTCTTTTTTTTTTTTTTTTTTTTTTGTTGAAAAAAATGGGTATTTATTTTTTTTATTGGAAACATTTGAAATCTCATTATCAAATCATTAGACACTGGCTTAAATACAACAAATAAAATCCTCAACTGCTTCGAGTTTAAAAAAAAAAAAATGCACCGGTCTTCATGTTCAAGTAGGTATGTAATTATGATTTGACTTTGATTTAAGAAGCAGCTCTCCCATTATTTGATTATTTTGAGCATAAAACTTTGTACAGACTGGCATGGTCAAATCCCATTATCAGGATTGAGTGTCTCATTCATGTATATCAGGAAAAAGTTGGGACCCTTTTCTAACTTTTTCTAGTTCTAAAAGATAAGGATCCAATTATTATTAGCACATTATCAAAAAAAAAAAATTATTATTATTTTCCCCCTCCCTTCATTTGAAACTTAACCGAGAAAGTGAAAATTTCGTGTTCATAAAATTGAATCATACAAATATTTATACATATTTTGTATATGGCATTATTGGCATGGCAAAGAGGGAAGTTTTAGAGTTTAATGTTACTGAAACAAGCAGCCTGATTTGACTAAATTGTTTTCTTTGGCTGCCTAATTAAGATATTATCAGTATTTTCCTCAAATAATGCGGGATATTACATTATACTAACAATTAGTATTGGGGACAAGCTTAATCCAAAGTTGAATATAAATTGTTCTGTTTAGATTCTGTAATGCAAGTAAAATCATCATTAATCGAGATGCAATTATGCAATAACAAAGTCAAATTATTGCTCTACCTAGAAAACATTTTGGGACCATCAAAGCACTGGACTTGGTTTGTGATCAAGAGCTGATTAATTAAGCGACAATAGCCAAATTGAATCACATTGAACGCAATTATATTAATATGTGCGAACCCTGCTAAGCCTATGTGACTGGAGGCTTGCAATCCAGAAACGTGCTTCTGGCAGATCAAATTTCTGCTTTGCTTCCATTATTCTTGAGCAAAACCATCTCTGTCTAAAAGTATTTGTTAAAATTTAGATGATAGTCTATCCAAAATATCACAGAAAAATCCGAAAAGGAATCAAATCATTCTTAAATTTCCCATGTATATGTGTTAATCTATAATCCAATATGGATCAAATTAAGATAATGATACACTTAAGAATCAAGTGGCACCACCCAGAGCTAGAAAATTATAAAATACAGAGCCGTCCCTACCGCCCAACAGGTTCATGCGTAACCATTGGCTAGTCACGCGCACATTTTTCAAACACACAACAACCGAAAGTCTCAAGTCTCTAAACCCTAAACCCACCCAAAAAAAAAAAAAATTTGAAAAAGGAGAAGTCTCCATTCGTCTTCCTGTATTATTATATAATACTTATAATTAAATGTTATTTATATACGTAACAACTAACATGTGGTTTCATGCATGAGTGTCAAGAAACAATCCCCACTTATCCAGGATAATGTCTTCATTATGCTCCTTAATTTATTTGTATTATTTTTCGAGTTTTGTGAATTCTGTTTTGTCTTTGAGTTTTATTTCACCTTAATTTATGGAGAGTTCAAAGCACTAGACGTTGAAATTTGTTCATGCAATCTACTTTGTCTCTGGGTCTATAATGTCTCTATTTATAAGTAGCATTTGTTATAGAGAAGGGGATGAGTCAGAACTCAGAACTTTTAGTTTTGCATTTGCATGGTTGGTTTGGTCAAGCAAGTCTCTTTATCACTTGAGGGTATGATTTTACTTTTCTTTTTCTTTTTATGTGCTTTACTTTTGAGATTGTAAGCAATAAGCATCTTCTTTTTCAAAATCCTTTTGACTTTTCTCCTTTTAATTTTTTTGGACCACTATAGTTGAGTCATTTTCATTTGAATTCCACAATACCAGAATCACTTTGCAGGTACTTTCAACTAGCTGGCCAGACAATGACTTGCTTCACTTCATGGATCTATTGATATTTGTTTGTTTCCTTTTTTGTACTAACCTTTGCCTTCAATTCTTATTTCAGGCTAAGCAGTCAAAAGTTTCTTGTACAAGCAACAAGAGATTATAGGAAAAGAAAAGATTTCTGTTAAATTAGTCTCAAGAAAAGCAAATTTTAAAATGGAAAATGGGATTTATTCATCTTGGAAAAAAAATGATCCTTTGTATGGCCTTGCGAATGAAGAGGATGAAGAACTGAGAGCAGCATCATCGTTGCCGTCGATTCCTCAGCCTCAGACACCAAAGGAGCCTATGGAGTTTTTGTCCAGATCTTGGAGTCTTTCAGCTTCAGAAATATCAAAAGCACTTGCTCAGAAACAAAAGCAATTCTTACTAGATCAGAATTTCAATGCAATGTCAGACACATTGCATGGACCAGAAATTGTAAGTTGATACTATTCAGTTTTCAATTGTAAGTTCAAGCAATTACTGTTCTCTAATATATTTTTTCCCCCATTTTTACAGACAGGGAAGATAGTGAATTCAATAAATGCTCATAGAACAGGATCAATTGTGAAATGGTTCCATCACCACAAGGAGTTTGGTGCTAGCAAGATGAAGAAGAAGGATAGGGCCCGTGTAGAAAATGCCCGGATGCACTCTGCTGTCTCTGTTGCTGGATTAGCAGCAGCCTTGGCTGCTGTGGCTGCTGCAGCAGGGAACTCCAACAGCTCAGGCTCCAAAATGAGCATGGCTTTAGCCTCAGCTACTGAGTTATTGGCATCACACTGCATTGAAATAGCTGAATCAGCAGGAGCTGATCATGACCGTGTGGCTTCTGTTGTCAGATCAGCAGTAGACATTCAATCTCCTAGTGATCTGTTGACTCTTACAGCTGCAGCTGCTACAGGTATTTGCTAAACTTATAAATTATCAAAATGGATTCGAATCGATCACCGTAGATTCAAGTGACTGGAAATTACCCTTCTTCTGAATAATTAGCTTTGAGAGGAGAAGCAGCTCTAAAAGCAAGATTGCCAAAAGATGCAAGGAAGAATGCTTCTATAAGTCCATATGAGAGGGGGGTAGCAGAAACTCATTGGCCAGCTGCTTTTCGCAGTCAGCCAAAGGAACAAATTAGACCCCCTTGTGAAGGTGAACTGCTGCAACTCACACGAAAAGGTATTTGCTTGGTCAAGTTTAATAGTATAAATCTCATGCTACTAAAGACTGCTTGCTTGTGAAGTAGCTTAATTGAAGCATATAGATCTAAATTCTTGTTCCTTGATTTTACAGGAATGCTGAGATGCAAGTATGTATCAGTCTACATCAACAAGAAATCTCAGGTATGACAAAAAAAGTAACCCAATGAGAAAACAAGCAAGTGTTTCTAAGATCAAAAGTGCATAATTACTGAAACCACTCTTTTTTGAACAGGTCATAGCTAAATTCAAAAGCAAACATGTAGGAGGAGCCTTCTCCAAGAAGAATAAATGTAAGCATATACCCACTTTCCAATTTGCATTAATAATTGGGATTCTCAGTTCAGTAAAAATAACAACTAAATGCACTTTACTGAATCCAGGTATTGTCTATGGAGTCTGTGATGAAAATGCTGCTTGGCCTTATAAAAAGGAAAGGGAGATCTCTGAGGAAGTCTATTTTGGCCTCAAGACTGCACAAGGTCTTCTAGAGTTTAAGTGCAAGAGCAAGATTCATAAGCAGGGATGGGTTGATGGGATTCAAAATCTTCTGCGTCAAGTTAGCAGCCTTGAAGCAACTAATAATCTTTCTCTAGAGTCTCTGTGTATCAGTAATAGCTTGTAGAATTACTTACATTTGTGCATACGGTCCAATAACAGGCAAAACTTTCTTTGTTTTTTGAATCAAGTAAAGTGAAAGGGAAGGAAAGTTCATTGTTTCATCCATTAATATCTTGGTTGCAATACACTAACTAATATTTGAAGCTCCTGATAGAGTAAAGTTTTACTTCTAAAATTGAGATACAAAGTTGCAATTGATGTGGGGTGACATCTCGTCCCCATTGGGACATGACTTGCTGGTGTAGGGTTCAGGCTTTGATCTTGAGGTCTTGGGTTTGAATCTAAAGAGTACGTTTCTTATAAGAGTCTGGGACAGCCAAAGATTTTACTTGCTCCACTTCAACCCGGAAGGGGTGGAATCATGACATTATTATAATTATCAATGAAAATAAGAAAGCGAATGTGTGTGTATATATATTTATAAGCATGACATTATTATAATTATAAATGAAATAAGAAAGCGAATGAGATATTATCTTAAGCAAGGCATGTGCCCTGGAAATGCTATCGACAAACGAACTACCACCACCTAAATTTATTGCAGAAATCTATGCAAAACACCAAGAATGAACAGAATTAAGGTCTGAGCATCAGAGAAATTCAGCACCCATGAAGAAAAAAAAGCTGCACTAGGGATTTCAATATGACAATTCAAAATTTTATAGTGATTCGTGATCACCCCAGCAAGTTATTTCAAGTATTTGTAAATGCAATTAAGATTCTATTAATGGTGGTGGTATGTTTATTGAGCAATTTTGAATACAGAAAGCATCCCCTCCCACTTATTTGCATTTTCCTTTCTTTCTGCCGCAATTCCTGTTAGACTTGCAGCACTCAATAAGTAGACAGCAAGTAAGGGATTCATTCCTTTGTTAAAATACAACAGTCTTGTTCATCTCATAAGGTAACACTCGCAGCTCACAGTATGATTTTATAGCCTTTGCAAGACACCGTTTTTCAACATCCTCTGATTTCTGCACAAAAGTTCGCAAATTATCTCTGTGGTAAACTCTCTCAACCTGCAAAATTATATTAAGCTTATCAGAGACTGTTCTACATTAAAGGACACACCAGATATGCATTTCATATAATAGTATACACGGATAAGTTGGTCTCCATGCCTTGTCCTGAACCTGATAATCTTACCCTAGGTCTACTTGGCAGTACGTTCATCTCAGATTATAGTTGAAATAATTTAAACAGTAACAAGTGAATCGGAACTAATCCCAAAGTTAGAGTCTCAGGGGCATCTCTTGGGTAAAGACTAGGAGCAATTCTATGTGTAAGGGTATCGGTTGAAAAAGGACCCCGGCCCGGATCACCTAAGGCCCTTAGATGACCATTCGGTGATAAAGGAGGTGGGAGTGGCACGGCCATACATAACATAGAAATAACACTTGGAAAGGGTGGACAATCAGCTAGAGCATGCAGTACTATTGGAGAACTGATTGCCTAAATTTCCAACTAAAAAATGAAACGATTTTGCATTATCTCAATTATGGAACGAGTAAATCAAAGCATATTCAAAACAGTAAGAGGAAAAATACCATCTGTTCAATAATAGGCCCTGCATCAAGTTCTTCAGTTACGAAGTGACTTGTTGCACCAATTAATTTAACACCCGCATCAAAAGCCTGACAACATAATCTATCAATTAAATGTGTATGCAAAGTTAGGGAAGGAAAATTGAACTGTTTAGAACAGCAATGTAGTTTAAATGTGTATGCAAAGTTAGGGAAGAAGAATTGAACTGGTTAGAACAGCAAAGTAACTACCCAAACAACAGGTAAGAGAACCAACCTGTTTGGATGGCTTCCCCCCTTTGAACGATGGCAAAAGGCCATGGTGAATGTTAATTACATCCTTCCCATAACTGCTTAAGAAATTTCCTGAGAATACCTGCAGAAAACATATTCCACATGGAGTAGCCGATTCAGTTAACAGATATGTATAACATGTATAATCCAGGTAGGCCTATTTCTACAGTGGAAATGGCTGCACAAACAAGCACAAAATAGTGACAGCGGTGGTGGATGTGAATGTAACCAGCCATGAGGGTCTGAAAATATGCTTCCCTATAAATCAACATGGCGAATACAACGGAAAGGTTCTTCTGAAATTTCAATAAGGATACCCATTGAATTGTAGCATGAAGGTAGTACTACTGCACTAGGCTAGGCTTATTCCTCCTATGTTATTTTAAACTTGAATTTAAGACTGTTAACTGATAATACTTCTTGCTCAGTATGAAACAAACAGTAGAAAGGCGGCGACATAGAACCTTGTTGTGTGATTTACCTGCATGTACCTAGCTAGTACTAGAAAATCGGTATTCTGAACCAATTCCAAAATCTCTTCTTCTCTTTTGTTTTCTTTTGTGCAGAAATAATGATAAGGAATGCCATGCCTTTCAAGGAAGCGAATCACGTGGGAGTTTGGACTTCTATCATGATTACTGTTATAAACATTAAGGACTATAATCAGCAGTCTCAGATTTAGAAAAAAAATACAACTAAAAAAGGGTAGCTAGAAGAAAATTAAATTTCAAACACTTCACCTTATCACACAAGTTATTTCAACTGGAAGTTT
Source organism: Zanthoxylum bungeanum (assembly GCA_019454045.1). Taxonomy (NCBI): domain Eukaryota; kingdom Viridiplantae; phylum Streptophyta; class Magnoliopsida; order Sapindales; family Rutaceae; genus Zanthoxylum; species Zanthoxylum bungeanum. The sequence goes on from SKCR01029731.1 coordinate 8,562, forward strand.
ACCTTCCTGCCATCCATGTAAGAAATCAACAAGGCAGTGTTCCTATAGTGACAAGAAATAGATGACTTCAGTATCTAAACAATATGATAAAGTTATCAATGAAATAACAAAACATACCTGCTTTGAAGCAAGAACTGCAACCTTATATTTAGGGTCTGTATCGGGTACGCGGACAACTGATCTCATGGCATTAAACTTTTGTGACAGCTTGAAGAAGTCCTCCTCCATTTGTTCCCGTGGCCATTTAATAGGATCGAATATAAACTCACTGCAATTTTACACTTGGATTTAGCAACATTTATGACGTATATGGATCATATTCCATTGCATTGAACTTATAGCTACAAACTACATTAAGGCTTAAGCGCTTAGCAGACTGTTCACTAATAGGTATCTGATAGGAATTTACTTCAGGCACAAATACAGTCACAAACACATTTCATTGCCCAAAAAGCCCCTCCTATTAAGAATTGCACCCCAGGATATACTCATAAATTGCTATGACAGCAAAAGCACAGAACAGGCAACGGTAATTGTGAATACACAAGGCATCAATTCAATCCACAAGAAGAAGTATTTCACAGATAAAAATACTAAAGTTCCTTTCACCTCATCTCCTAATAGAAAATAGAAAGCTAGATGATAGAACTCTACATGTAAATATAGCCCTCAACATTGAGAGCAAAAACCAATTCGCATGAAGTCAATCTACTACCACTGAGCAAACAAATCAACATAAACATGTAACAATAGATTCCACTCAAAGTCAAATTAAATTTCTAAATTAAAAAAAAAATAAAATCCATAGACTAGTTTACTATTTTGAATTAAAATAAAGAAAGAAAGCGATATAGTCACCTCCTAGAATAGAAGACATTCTTGTTTTCCGGCACGAAAACATCAGCTACAAGTATGTTCCCACCTCTGGAAGCAATACATTCCGATAGCTTTGCTACAATCCCAACTTCATCCTAAATTCAAAAAGAGTAGTCCACCAATCCAAATATCAGCCAATGAATGTAAACAAGATAAAAACAACCAAAAACTTAAAAGCATTTTTCACTAAAACAAACGTTGGTTACAATAAATAAAATAAAATGGCAATGGTAAAACTAAAAATTTTCTTCATTCCCTGCAGTTTCTGAGCAATCAAACAGAGACCAGTGGAAATATACAAGTGGGTATGAGAGATCAGCGACAGGAGGAGGACTTACAGGGCAATGGAAGACGTGGATGCCATGGGTAAGAGTGGGAGAGACAGAGGAATCGAAGAGCTCTCCGGGAAATTTCAAGGACTTGAAGGACCTGTTTGCAAATTTAACAACTTGAGGGAGGCTTGAAAACAGTCTTTGCATCAGAGTCATTTCTTTTCTTTTCTTATTCTTTCCCTCCGACTCTCAAACTGCATCCAAACACCGCGCACCAAACTTGGTTGGCCGTTGGCGGCCTTTCCTTCAGTTGTTGAGGCCACGTATCATATACGCCATCTGTTTTGCCTTTTGTTTTTCTAACTAAACGCAGTGTCGTTTTCATGAGCGGATAACATTTCTTTTATAAAAAGATTATGGTGTTGACACGTGGCTGATTGAGATTGGGTTAATAGCAATAACAATAGTGGTGGTATTTAGATCACAAAACACAAGAGGAGTGTATTTTGTATCACATACGGTAAATTAAATTATTAATTGACGTCAGACTGGGCCCATTGGATATCTAAACCATATGGAGAATAAATAGCGAAGGCTAAAAAATATTTTTCTTTGAAGATTTCCACGTGGCAAACAATCGAGTGATCACCAAAACTTACCGCACCAATTTCACCGGAGAGGAATCCCAGATCCACTCTGTACCAAACTAACCCCAGAATTCGATTCTTCATTACAAGGCAAAATCCTCGACTCTCCCTCCTTTCCTGTATAATTACAGTCAGCATTCAGACTCTTGTAGCTCTGCCTCATCCAAAAAATTAAAAGGAAAAAAATGCCGGTAAGTGAAATCACAGATCCAGATCTCATATGATTCCGTTAATTTTAAGTTTTCATGATTTGGATTATAATCGTGTGTTGTGCAGTTCAGGAGAATAGTAGAGGTAGAGCCACCAAGTCCGTTGAGATATCTAATAGGAGCGGCGATCATGATGATCGGAGTTGTATTACCCGTCGGTTACATGATGTTTCGTAACAAGCGGGTCCCTTCTACTTCCTCCTATTCCAAACAGACGTAGGTGTGCCTGTTCTTTTTTCTTTCGATTTTATCTTATTTTTAATTACACTGCTTAATTTTATGAAAATAGGTATCAAATAAGCTCACTGATTAGAATCAAATCTGTTGGCACTTTGTGTTGAATTTTCTGTTAATTTGAGAGTGTAAGAATTTTTGAAATACCAATGATGGTTCCTCTATTTTAGATCCAAAGTAGGTAGGATTATTCTAATGCCAGGCCTTGGTAATTTTGTGATCTTTCTGTTTTGATTTCTTGCTGAGAAAATGTTTGGTGAATGGTGAAAGATAGAAAATTGTAACTGTCAATCTTAATTATATCGGAAAAAGATTCTAATGCTGATTTAAATGATGCCTATGGTTACTGTGAATCTATGATAAGTTGGAAGTATCTTCCTGAATATTGGTATATTGGTTGTGTTGTTTGTTTTGACATGATCTTTTTGTAGATTGAGGCAATCTAATGTGAGATTTTTGGTTGGTGTCTCAGGAACAAAGTTTTGATATAGAGAAATGGCAAAGAGGATTTTTAGATATTGACCAGCAGGAGTTGAATTCTGAAGAAGATGAAAAAGGAGCCCCCGATCGTTCTGCAAATATAAGTGTACATGTATTGAAACTTCAATTATGTCATATTGGTTGGTTGGAATTAATTCTAGTTTAAGAAATGACACAAATGTGGTTTGATTCAAATTTTCTCATCATCGTTGTCAGGTTGTTTAGTTGATGTCTGTTATATACTTGCTTGTCTTTGGTGGAATATATCGTTAATTTTTTTGTTCTATCTTGTTTGTGACTATAAACTGGGAATTATTTTTCTATTAGTCTAAATTATCAACTTTTCTTGAAGAGTTTGTGTTTTTACACTTCTTTTATTGCATGCATTTTGATACCGTTTTCCCTATTGCTGTTGGAAGCTTGTTTAAAACTTACTCGAACACAAGTCTGCAAATAGGAATGTTTCTTGTGGGCTATTGTAAGTCATCTTTATTTTGTTTTTTTAGCTGCTACGAAGTATTGTTTGCTCGTATGAATTAATATATTGTCAGGCAAAAATGAAGAGATGTGTTTAGTTTGTTCATCCAGTGAATTGAATTCAGTGGGGGTGGGTATGAGACCCAGTGATGGATTTAAAGCTATATAATAAGAGGTAGTCAGTAGTCACCCCATTTCCTGTTCTCGATAATTATTCGAATGCTTATAAGATGAATATAGCTGAGGCAGTAAGATGGGGTATGCAACTAGCGGAACAGGTAGGGCTGGCTTCGATTGTTGTGGAATCAGATGCTCAGGGATTGTAGATTTTTTTTTTTTTTTTTTTTTTTGGAAACGATGGAAACTCTGCCACCAAACCATCCATTCTGGGCCGCGGCGCAGGTAAAACCACCGGCTGTCCCAAGCTCTTACAAGAAGTGCACCCCTGGATTCGAACCCAGAACCTCAAGGTGAGATCCTGAACCCTACACCACCAAGCCACACCCCTTGGGGGTTGTAGATCTAATTAACAATAGGAATAGAAATATTACAGAAGTGTCTTAGGTAATTTCTGATATTGAGGATGCATGCAGACATTTCCAAAGTTTTAAATGTTCTCATCTCATGTATCCAGAAATTATAATGTTGTGGCCCACTATTTAGCTAAGTTAGCAATCCAAAATGTTGAAACAATTGTATGGTTGGATTCATTTCCAGCAGAAATCATGTACCTTATCCTTAATGGAGGTTAATGACAAGTGTTACTTGCATGGATTCTTTAACAAAAGCTGCAGAGCAAGTCCAGTAACTTTCGTTTGTATTTTATTTTTCCAATCTTTTGAGTGTTGAATTATGGCTATTATGTCCTATGGATCAAATTTTGGTATCACTATCAGATTAAATGCGGGGGTGGTGGTTCTATTAATTTTGGCCGAGTTACATGATCCTTTTAAAGTTTCTTTCTGTAAATACAGGGCTTTCTTTCGTTTGATCGCTAAAACCAAGTTTGACTATAAATAATGCAAATTAAATGCCATAAAGAAAGAATAAGAAATTAGTCTAATGGATAATAAGAACAAGCCCCCATGTAGGCAGTACGCTTCCATGAATGAACCAATTAAACCCTCGGCTGGGAAAATCCAATTTTAGCTTTCATTCATTCAATGTTGCAACGACCAAGATCCCAGTGGTACATAACGACGACACATCAACCAGCATCAATCTCCCTCATGCAAATGTATGCAGATAATATCAGAGATATATATATATACCCGGCAATGTCAAGTTGATGGCTCACAAATGCAATGCACCTAAGATGAGGCACTATCATTGACTGAATCTTGCCACTTCCCCAATGCTTCTCCAACACGAATCTTGTCTCCGCGTTTGATGCAAAACCTGAAATCGGAACTATCCCCATTTTTAGGTGATTTTATGGTTGGGGCCTGGAAGAGGAGCACAACAGTTGATCCCAAGTTAAAGGCGGCCACCTGGTAGGGTAATAGCACAGTGGAAGCAATGGAATCAGAAAGACCAAAATACAGGACTCACATACTGCATTTCAAAATAAGGACGGCTGCGGTAATAATTGAGACATGCTTTAAAATCTCAGATCATACATTTTTTAAAAAAGAAGAACCAGTTTTAGTAAATACATCAAATTTAATCAAATTGTAAACTCTATTTATTGATGATTGCCATATTTTATAATTTGGACTTCAAAATAAGAATTAATTGAAATAAAAAAGGATCCATGCAGTTGAAATCAAAGTTTAAATTTTTGGACCATTGAACTGGAAAAAGAAAACAGGGTTGAATCAAATTATGTAGTACAAAACATTGTAAAATTGAAAACAGATTTTTCTCCTTTAGAATAAAATTATTGTCAAGCACCCAATCTCTAAAGGCACAATTTGTATGCTTCTCTAACCTCATCTCCTTTCTTAAGCATCATTCCAACACCTTCAGGTCCATATACTCGTTCTTCTGGAGGCTCTGAGTGCAATAACTTCTTTCTAGGCCTGTTTGTTCGAAGTTCTGGTTCAATGATGAGCTGCCATATTTAAGTTCAAATCAATAAGTCAGCAATATAAAAGCAATTAGGATAACCGCTATTTTCACTACTAGTCTCTCGTGCATACTGTCTTGTCCATGTACACTGAGCTTGAGCCTTAAGTTTACTTGGGGGTTAAATCATTGGGAGGTTATGTAAATGGTAATTTTTCATTCCGCATGCTATTCTCATGATTGTTGAGTGTGTGGGTGTGGGTGTGCGTAGTGCAAAGTGTGCCATGTTTCCTTTTCTTAATCCCTATGGTCAATGAGTGATTGTTGTTTACATTATGAACTTGAGAAACACTACTTAACCTCAATCGAGCCAATATTAGTTGCTCCAATTGCAGCCATTGCCAAAAAACCTTCTTGCCACATGCCTTCAAGTACAACCTAGTGACATGAAAACCACAAAGCTGATTGGTCAAAAAACCCATATCATACCCGCAAGTTGAATTTCAAATTTATCATCTATCAAGATGAAAAAGAACTTAAAAACAGTCAAAATATCCAAGTCAAAAAAGCCATATCTACCAGTATTTAACAAGTCTTTCTATAAAACAACTAATCTTTCTACTTTCTAGCTGAGAACAGAAAGAAAGAAAAAGTACCTAATACTGTAAAATTATATGAAATGAAGAGAAAACAATTAACAGCACAGATTGCTAGTTAGAAAAATTTCAGAACAGAGGTACTTTCACATCAGAAACTTATAAAATGTAAAAAAAAAAAATTATCCTATAATAATAAAATTAAAGAATTGAAGGCTGCTAGGCTGTTATGAATCTATCGAGTCTGGTAAAAGAAAGATATAGAAAATGGAAAACAAAATTACCCTTTCATTCTCAACATAAAGATTCCTGATTGTTCTTGTAGCACGTTCAGTCAAAGGGAATAGGCGACCTACAAAATAATGAATTATATTAGAAAATGGAAGATAAGAATTCCAAAATTGCACAACCAAATGTAGACATCTGTCATCTGCAAAACCACTGGTTTACACATTTTCTTCTTTTATGGGGAGTAGAAGGTTTTGTTTTGTTTTTTTTTTCATAATACAAGAGTAGAAGGTTGATAAAGAATAGATAAAGAGTTCATGATATGGAAAGAGTCCATAATAAAAAAAATAAATCCACAGAAAAGGGCATACCAATGTTTAAACTCATAGAACCATCATAAATAATGAATACTACATGTAACCAACACAAAAAGATAGTTACCTGAAAAATGCCGACGTACAAGAACATTCCAATCAACTGGTGAGTGTATGCGATGATAGTCTCCAGGTTTCAAATATATAACACAGTAATAAAGGCCTTTCACCGGGCTGTAGTATATATTAACAGAGAAATTTAAATTCGAATATATTTCCCCTTCATGTAACAATTAAATATGTAGTATAGAGGAAAAACACGATCAAATTGGCACTGAGGAAAATGTGTCAACCTGTTAAGTTAACCAAAGCATAAACTAGCAAACACAACGTTGTAAAAATACATATGACTGCAGTATAAACCTGTAGCATCAATGAAATGAGTTCAATTAACCATGACGTTTCATCTAATTCATAAGAGCTCGTATAAATCGTTAAGTGCGACAAATTATAAGATTCCTCAGTTTCAACAAAATATCAGACTCCAAACAGAACAAAAAATTGGACGAACGGTTGAAGGTCAGAAAGTGTTTGGAAAATGCTTGATTCTGTTAAAAGGTGAAAGACTGAGCATACAATGCCTTTTAGCCCACAAAGTATGTATTCTAACGAACCCCGAAAGCATTAATCCCCAGTAGAGAGGCCAAGAGAATAAAACACATTAATTGAATTTCAAACCAACAGAAAACTCCTATAAAGCTATCAGCCAGTTGCTGTTTGTCAACAAGTGTGCTCACTTGTTCCAAATACTGGAATACACATCTAGGCAAAGTTAATATTTGATGTCCGAAAAGTAATCGGACGTGATTTTGAGATTACCGTGCTGAAACAGTGTCACGGACTCTAGGAGAAGCCAACGAAATGCTCCACCATGACTTCTTAGACTTCTCTGAAGGAGTATTTTTCTGTTCGCCGCTTTCATGCATATCACCTTCAGCAATCATTGGAAGAAAGGAGCTAGAACCGAGAAGAGAAGAAACAGAATAGGAGAACCCTTTAACTTGCTCAATCATAGCCCCAACTCCTTTCAACTCTCCAACTCTTAGAATAGTACCATCCACGGGACTAACCTAGCAATACATGAAACATTTCATACAAGTTCTTTAACATTAGCTACACTTCACTGGAAAAAAACAATGTCCAAAATGCTAGTTACCAGTTACCAGACAATGGGGATCAGGGTCAATAGGCCTGGAACCTTGTTTTAGTGTACGAACAAAGAACTCTCGTAAAGAAGCATATTCATCCAGAGGTAGAGCGGCTTCTTCCAAATCTGTAAAGTAAACAAAAGACTGGTGACCAATGTTTCACTAATAGATAATGATGAATATATCATACCACTTTCATAGAAAATAATAAACATCTAACTATGGCAATGATAACTCTATCAGTGTATAAGAGGTATAACAATCATACTTGAATGGAACGCTCGAGCCCATGCTTTATAAACATATGGACGCATCCAGACAGGAATTTCCTAAAAACATGTTAACAAGTAAATTCGTAACAGATTACACAATAAAGAAATGAGAACACAAAAAAAGTAGAAAATAAGCTACAAGCATTAATTAACTACGAAAGAAGTGCTTAGACATAATAACAGGTGTCTAAAAATAGGAAGCAAGAGTGTACTCACAATTATAAAATAACTATAAGTGAACATGTATTGAACAACACATGAAAAATGAAAACGTGATTATCATCCACCATCTAGAAGCAAAAAGTGATTAGCACTAGAAGGCTCAAAACCAGCTCAGGGTGACATGTAAAACTGTTCTGTTAATATCATCTTGCAGTCCTAGACTATTAGCTAACTAACATCAAAGTCCAACTACCAGGGGACTGAAATAGAGTAATAGACTTACTGAGCACAAGCAAATTACTAAAACTAGCATCATGAAGAAATTAACACATAAGCATTCTTATAACTTTAACTCATATTATATGGCCTAGGAAAATCACATCCAAGTGAAAAAGCCCATATAAATTGACTAAGAGATAACTTACCACACTTGTCAAGAAACCCCAAAACCTAGAAATGGAACGTAAAGGTAGCATTCTGAGAAATGAAGCCTGGAGTTGGCAAGGTGAAAGTCAAAAATTAGAAATGAAATTGCATCGAGTGAAGCTCATAAATCATTTCAAATATTAAGATAGACACATTACTTTTGCATCTGGTTTGAACTCAATTTCAATCCCTTTCTCCCTCGCCTCTTCAACCTACAAAACAATAAATAGAATATTTCAAACAAAAGACAAAACCACTAAAACTCCCAAATGCTTCATATTGATGACCACAAAAAATATTGAGCACAAGCAACTTACTGTGACATTTGGACAAATATAAAACAAATATCTACCTTCTTATCATCATACATTCGGCGAGCATGAAGAGCACCAAGCATGAGTAAAGTAGCCAATGTGGCACCGGGCAACAGAAAAGTATTACCTGCCCACTTAAAAATTCTTAGATTTAACTCAATTTAAACTATATTCTTCTTCATTTAACAGCTTATCTTGCAGTCAAAAGCAGAAAAAGCACTTCCACAATAATAACCGAACAATGCTTATATAAAAATAACAGAGAGCACAACTTAAAATTCATTTTTTAAAATAAAATGAGAGTAAAGTAAGATAAAATTGAGTGACGTCGAATGAACGACCTTGAGAATTGTTACTCCCGCCGCCATTGAAAGATGCACGAGCTTGAGGATTGGTTTGTAGCTTTTTGAAAAATGAAGTGGAAATTTGACGCCAGTGATGGTCATGCCTGAGCCGTAAATAGGGAGGAAATATAGAGACTTTATTGGAAAACCGAAAATTCATATTCTGATTTAGAGTTTAGAGACACAGATGATTGTTTCGTTAGGGTTTTTAGTGGATCGTTTTTTTCTTCTTTTTTTCTGAGTTTCAGTTATAAAGAGAGTGCGTCAGCTGATAGCCAAAAAAAATTGTAAAACGGAGACTCTGACAGCCGTTTTGTGTGTCTGTAATCAAAACGTTCTCGGCCTAAAAGTAGTTGAAATGCTTCGTTTAAAACAGTGCTCTCTATACGCCTATACGCACCGTTTTCGGATCCATTCTCATATATACACAAATTTGAGGATTTAAAATTTTTTCAACAAGCATGTGACCCGCACGATACGCGGGTGATTTTGTTTTTTGGTTTTTTTATTTATTAAGGAAAAAGTTATGATCATATTTTATGATTTTGGTATGAAAGTTAAATACTTTTATATGTAAGAACTATTTTTTTTTAGAGTGCGGTTGTAAGGATTTGATAAAGTTCATTCAGACCATGTAACCCAGCCTCAACCTCAGCCTCTGTCAATGTAAAGAAAACATATCCATCACCTCTTCATCACATTTTAATTCGATTCGTTTCAGATTCGATATAAATTCGATTCGTTGATTCGTTTTGCCACTCCTATCTCTGGTAGTGATTTTTCATTATGGGCAAGCAAACTGCTTAAATATTTTGTGCGCAAGAGTGAAGTGTCAATGTGTCATGCTATAGAGAACTAACTTGGATGGAGGGAAAATTTACTACAGTTTCCGAATGAATCTATATAGGATAGAATTTGGAGACTAACAATTAACTACCAGTTAAATCCATAGTTTAGTTTGTTTTTTTTTCGGACATTTTGCCGCTAAAAGCCCACAACCACAAATTTTTTTATAACAGATTCCAAACAAACTGGCACATGAAATATATTTTTATAAACGCATCCCGTTATTGCAAAAAATGGTACGGTTTAAGACAACTGAAAAATTATAGTGAAGTGAATCAATTTGATCGATGAAGGTTTGTTTGGTGTGCCACATTAGTATCTATCTATTTTACCGTGGATGTATTAATTTCAATACAATATTATTTTTAGTTGTAGTATATATTGTATTATATAATTTATTATTTTATATTACTTTTTCAAGTAACTATTTGAATTCACTAATAATATAAATTACTAATGTATTATATTAGGCAAATAATTTAAATATTGTTATTTGTGATTATATTTCAGTTTGATTATCTTTTCTGGATGATGGAAGAAACACTAAAATTCTTTCTTTGCTTATTTCACGTTTGTGAGATAATGGAAGTTATTTTGGGTTAAGCTGATATAATCTGCTACAATCAAATAGATAGTAGGATATAGAATATCAAATCACATCTGATAAAATACCAAACAAATCTCCCAACAGTTATAAGATTTATGATTCTTGGAAACAGAAACCGACTTTCGATCTATATCAAGATAAATTTCTCCAAGTGTTTAAGCACTCTTCACTCTACCATATGTCATAAAAAGAAATTTTTTGAGGTGCAAGTAATAGAACCCACGAGATCTTTGTTTGTGATCTTGTCCTTTATTATTATAAGCAAATCTAAACTAATGGTGGCAAAAAAACCCGGGTCGAGATTTAAAATGAGTGGTCCGGTTCGGGTTCGGATTTGGACCGAGTTCAACTAAAAAAGCTATGGCTTAAAATAAATAAATAAAATATATATAATAAATTATATATATAAAATTTATTATATTAAAAAAATCGGATATGGATAAAACCCGGCCCGACCCAGCCTGAGATAGCCCGGGCCGTGATGGTCCGATAATAGCCTGGGCCGGGCTTTTCCCAAGCCCCGCCCATTACCACCCTTAGCACAGTCTTTAGGATTTGTGCCTATATAACTTTGTAAAACTCACTGGATCTTCTCTTTTCCAAATGGAACAAAGTGTGTCTGAAACTGTCTTTTGGTTTCTTTGTGGAACTTGTTTGATCCCATCTTAATCTGATTATGCAACCCGAACCGTGACCACTGACCTTAGGCTGAAAGAGCTTCCGGGGATGACTCTTTGTCAGTTTCTCTCTTCAGCAGTCTTTGTTTCAACTGATAAAAAAACGGTGTACTGTGTAACACAAAAATTCTAATTTTAGCTCATTTCGAGTTGTGTAAGGTAATCTCAACCTAACTGCAAATTTCTGAATGGAGAAGAGAAACTGTATAGTACAATCGAAATACTAAATTTTTAACTGAGTTTAGGGAAGGGTGAGCCAATTGTCCATTCTCGATTTTTACCTCAAACTTTTGTTCAACTTTTAGAGATTTTGTCTTTTAGGAACTAGTTTCTATTTTTTATTATACATTTGGCCGTCTCCATTTTATTTCTATTTTGCTCTGAGTTTCACTCTTCAATACTTACGAACCTGTTGTACTTGAGCTTTATAAATTAAAAATCTTTTGTAAGTCCCATTTTTTATAAAAATAAACTACTACGCAGATTTCACATAGAAAAATCACAGTGGTCTAATACAATTTCGAGACACATACAAACTATCTAAAAATGGAGGATTCAAATACATAGATAGATGAGTTTGATTTGAGTAGAAGAGATATGCCAAGACCACCAAATAACTCGCTCCAAGTGCCATCTGAAAGGCTTTTCCAAATTCACTTGTATGCATCCTCGAGGATGCTAATATCCAAGGGCTGAAATATATTAAAGTTGGATTAAATAGAACCAAACAATAGAAATTGCAGTAGTCATCGGTAACTAAAAGCTGTAGGCATTGAGAGAAATGTCATTAGCACCTAGAAATAAAAAAGCATACAATAAATCATCCAAACTTGGTCAGGGGATTCATCATCTGGAGTCGCCTTTTTAAATCTCTCCAATAAATCATTATTCAATTGGGTTTGTTCTGCTTTTGCATACCAAAAGGCAAAAGCCAACAAAGTAATCTTCACCATGTTCTAACGCATGATTAATGAAAACGAAAATGCAAACAAAGGCGACCCATTGTAATCTTTACCATGTTGTAACACTTGATCAATGAAAATTAATTGAAAGGGCTGAAATCAATTGAAGTTCGACGGCGGTTACAAACATGAACATATACTATTTCAGCCATAAATGAAGGGGAAGTGGAAGATATCAATTACCATAATTAATGGAATCGGATGGTTCCGATGTTTCTGATTCTAACCGTTGGAACTGTTTGGTTTCGGTTCCTAAATCGGAATCAACTAGAATTAGGATCAGTTTATTCTTACTGGTTCAGTTTCATTTCCGAACCGAAACCATAATCGAGTCTATATTGAATTAAGAAGAGAGCTTCTTTAGGTTAAAAAGTATATAGTTATATAGATACATAAATAAACACATGTAAAATGTTAAATTATTTTCAAATTTTGTCTCACTTATAAAGAAATTTCATATTTAATACTCATATTTTATGCCATTGCACACAATTTCTAATTAATATTAATAGGCTTAGGTTGTTAATTGATTATCCAAATTTCAGATTAATACGTATAAAATTTGAGGTGATAAATATTTTGAAATCAAATCAATCTTGTCATGAAAATAATTTTATGGCCTATCAGCACTGGAGCCATGCCCTACTAACAAGAAAAAGACACGAGTAGTAGTGTGTCGCGACTCGCGAGTGAGAAACAAATAAGAAAACGAAGCGTGATGATCATCAATCATGGCTTCTAACGACGAAATAGTGAAGTACGGGATCATAGGTGTAGGAATGATGGGAAGAGAGCACCTCATCAATCTTCACCATCTTCGCAGCCAAGGCGTGTCCGTTGTCTGCATAGCTGACCCTCATCTTCAATCTCAGCAACAAGCCCTCGAATTAGCTCGCTCCTTTGACTGGCCTCTCAAGGTACCCTACCTTCTTATTTCTTTGAATTATTAAGTATCAACTATTCAACTCCAGTACAATTATCTCAGTGGATAGTTTTGTGAAGGCCTTTTCAGGGCATCAAGAGTTACTGGACAGTGGGCTTTGCGATGTAGTGATTGTATCGAGTCCAAACATGACTCATTACCAGATTTTGATGGATATTATTAACCATCCTAAACCTCATCATGTGCTCGTGGAGAAGCCTTTGTGCACGACAGTTGCCCACTGCAAAAAGGTTGCTGTAATAAGCCTTTGTTTTCACTTTGCTTGTGTCTGATTAGAGTTTCAAAATTCAATTGGTATTGAGTGGAACTGGAAACGGATTATGATCCTTTTCGATTTTGATTCTATGATCGAATTTCACGCCTTGGATTGCGGATAATTTGTTTTGACACATAGCACATAATAGAATTACCCTTCATCGTGGAATTTGAAATTAATATAACAATCCCGTAAACCTCAACACCCCTTGACATTAATACAAATATAATAACTTGTTATAAATGTGCCATCAAAATTACTACTTGAAATGACATATTAGTCATGACACATAAGTTTGTTGTATTTTGGAGTTAGGTTGTGGATGCTGCTAGGAAGAGGCCAGGTATACTGGTTCAAGTTGGACTAGAGTACAGATACATGCCGCCTGTTGCTAAACTGATACAAGTAGTCAAGAGTGGAACTATTGGACAGGTGAAGATGGTGGCTATTCGAGAACATCGCTTTCCTTTCTTGGTTAAGGTAAATTATGCAACTCAAATTTATGTTCTCATTGTAGCCTTTTATCTTATTGTTCCATACATGTTCTAGGTCAACAATTGGAATCGGTTCAATGAAAACACCGGGGGTACTCTGGTGGAGAAGTGCTGCCACTTCTTCGATCTGATGAGGCTCTTTGCAGGTTCAAATCCCATACGTGTGATGGCTTCTGGAGCTATGGATGTCAATCACAAAGATGAGATATATGATGGAAAGGTAACTTTCTGTTGATTGATATTTCATTATCTGATAAAGAGACCATAACGTTGACATTTTTCTGAGAAGTAAGAGAATTGTTTAGTTATGGGTTAGTATTTATGGAGGCTGACAGGAAAAGAGAACAGTATGTTTGTCATGGCAAAAGAAATGATAAAGCAAAGTTAAAATGAGGAAATCGGAAAGCGAAAAATTTGGTGTGTCGCTTGTGCCATTAGCGTGCATTTGATTTAGCTCAATTGCTAAAATCAGCTCCTGGCTTTAGGATGCTGAATGAAGGAACTATTACAGAATAAATACTAAAGTGATATGGTTATATTAATGATATGAACTGGCTTTTACATCCATAATTTGTTATGATTTAATCAAGTGTCTTTTTAATTGAATTATTTAGTCCATTTAAGTAAATGACTGTGTCATCTTTTATGTGCCCACATTTGTAATATTTACATATATTAAGATCTCAATTGTTTGCTTAAAATCTTGTATTCAACTTCTCTTTTTCATTTCAATAAATTTTTAATCTGGAAAGTGTTTCAGCATAATGATTTTAGGTTCCAAATACAAGTTTCGGCTTTTGTTGATCCTTCTTTCTTGGAGTTTGATTTGTTTCATCATTCAAAATAACTGATTTTTCTGCTATTTACTCGGAGACTTTCTTTTAATGATTCTCATTATGGTTCAGGTACCAGACATTATTGACAATGCATATGTTATTGTTGAGTTCGAAAATGGTTCTAGAGGGATGCTTGATCTTTGCATGTTTGCTGAAGGGAGCAAGAATGAGCAAGAAATAGCCGTTGTCGGTGACATTGGAAAGGTGGGATTCTCTTCCAATCTAATTTTTATTCAACCATCAGTTGCATCTTTTGAGATTTTTCCATTTTTTAAAGTATATTCGAGTATGTGGGTGGGGGTTTGTTTCTTTGAAGTCTAATTTTAATTCAAGTTATGAGTTTGTAACAGGGCGAGGCCTTTGTTCCTGAGAGTATTGTGCGGTTTGGTACTCGAGAGGCTGGGAGAGAAGGTGTCCAGACTTTAAAAGCTGAAGATGATAGGATAAAGTGGGTTGTTTTCTCTTAATGTTAACTATTCCACATTGCCAACACGCGCCTGGATTGTTGCTGTTTAACTGAAACTGAAACATTTGATTTTTCAGATATGATGGACTGCATCATGGGTCTAGCTATTTGGAACACCTTAACTTCTTGTCTGCAATTAGAGCCAAAGGGGCAGAAGCTCCTGCAGTGGATTTGCAAGACGGCTTGATTTCAGTTGCTATAGGAGTTGCGGCACAGCTTTCCATTGAGAAGGGCCGATTTATTACAATTGAGGAAGTGATGGATGAACTCAATTCCAAAGCTTCTGCCTAAGTTTAAACAAAATGACAGTGGTGGTGGTTGCTCTTGTTTCTTCTTCTTATTCTTCCTCTTTTACTGAAGTTTACAAAAGAAAAAAATTGCTATAATTATGTCTTGCCTAATGAAAATAATAATAAGAATAATAAAGGCCTGACAAATATTGGTTGCAGCTTTTCTGGTTCTTCTTTTCCCACCAATCTTCAATTCACAGCTTTTGTTTCCTTTCATGTACTTCTACACTTTTTCAGACATAAACGTGGTGTGATATCATGGATTGGCTTCTTCTTTTTTTTTTTAGCTGAAATTTAAAATATATTTGAATTGATGTCAAATCTAACGGCATCCTATCCAAACTTATCAAATATTTTGAGTTTAAATATGTTATTTTGATTATTGAATATTTAATTTAAATTAATAAATATATAAATTCGATCAGAAAACTGTCATTACAAACATCTTCAAAATTTTTTTTTCCTTTCAATTGAGAAAATGTAAGCGCCTTAATTGACTTAAATTAACTGCATTAAATCGTCGAGTCAAAAAACAAATGACAAAGTATTGATTAATGATCAACCCAGTCGATGTGCGCGTTTTAAGAAACCTACGCATCATGATCAACTTAGCAATTGCACCAGCCATAAGCACCTCTATAAATAGACCACTAATTGCCGCGCATTTGCATAACTTTTGAATTTTTGTTATTGCACTCTATCGTTGAAGCGAAATGGAAGACGACGCAGGAGAGCGATCGAGCTTCGTGACCGGTCTCATCCAGAACCGAGCTAAAGAGGTACTCCCCGTTTGGCTCTCAAAAAAATGCACGAGAACTATAGAAATTTGAAATTAAAAAAAAAAATTATAATTCCGTTTTACTTTTTAATTTGACGCGATTAATATTAAATCTCTGTTCAAATTAATTACCACAATCTGGATTCTTGCTTCGCTTAATTGAGTCTTCAGTTCTGATTTCACATTACAAGTAAATCAATGTCGTTATTCTCTTACATTTAGTTAAGCTTTTTTTGCCCCCTCTATATGTTAAAGAGGTTTTTAGAAATAATTGCATGTGATTTTGTTTTAATCTCGTCTCTATTTTTTTTTTTTTTAAATTCTAGGACTTATGTATGCATCTATATATAATTGTACTGAAATTTTTAACAACAACAAAATAAGAAGATACAGATAATATATTGCTGTTACTGAAATGAGAAACCTTATAAGTTTGTATATTCGATTTTCATCAGTTATTTAGGAATTAGAATTTGAAGCCGCGACCGGACTGTTACATATTTATAATTTGCGATTCTTTGATGGATTATAAACAAATATCTTTTGAGGATGGAGGTGGTTTCTAGTGCATATGATGTCGACCTTGTAATGTAGGACATCTTTTAATTGTTTCTGCTTTGTTGCTTTTGAGTTGTATTTGAGCAGAAATGATCCAAAAGTTCTATAGGATTAATTATTTAAAAGCCGAATGACAGAAATTAAATTTGAGATTATAAATTTAATAAGTTTTAATAAGATCAATAATGCTGTCAACGTGAATTGCTGGACTGTTCTTGGTTATGACACCATGTCCATTCCAAAAGCTACAGTTCAACTATTATGCCAACTTTTCAAGCACCGGAGTAGCAATGTATGTTTGCCACACTTAAATCTATACCTCACTCCAAAATACCATATTACAAATGCTACTGATTCTGCTTAGAAATTTGAAGAATTGATTATATACTTGTTTCTGTTGCTTGAGTTGGATGTTAATCATCTATAAAAGCTTGGAATGTGCTCTTTGAAATTTTAAATCTATGAATGAATAATCATGTTTATTTCATTTTTTGTATTACTAATGAAATGCCTTTACTTAGTAGTTAGTAGTTAATGTGTTTTAATAAATCTCCTAGATTAGTTAGATTTCTATACAAGTAAATAATGTTTGAGGAAGACCAATTGTCTGAACAGGTCGGGGTAGCTGCTTTTGATTTGAGGGCTGCGACACTGCATCTTTCTCAGTATATTGAAACCAGTAGCTCATATCAGAATACAAAAACTTTGCTGCACTTTTACGATCCCATGGTCATCATTGTTTCTCCAAACAAACTGGCACCTGATGGTATGGTTGGAGTATCTGAACTGGTGGATCGATTTTATCCTACAGTCAGAAAGGTGATGGCTATTAAGAATTAATTTTTTTAGCTCTCTCTCTCTGTGTGTGAGGGCACATGTCATTGCATGCATGTGTTTCTTTGTAATTTGTGATGCAGGACAAATGTACAATAATATGAGTACATAATTACATTTTTAATGAACTAATATCATCTGCTGATTCAAGCAGGTAGTTATGGCTCGTGGTTGCTTTGATGACACCAAGGTTATACTACTCATGCTTGATAGGTGCTTTTGACAGCGGGTGCCAATAGTTGTATATCTTTGCTGAAAATGCCATTGTGGTTAATCTTCCAGGGTGCTGTGATGATTAAAAATTTAGCAGCCAAGGAGCCCTCTGCACTTGGCTTGGATACATATTACAAGCAGTATTATCTCTGCCTGGCTGCTGCTGCAGCTACTATAAAGTGGTATCAGAACTTGATTTTTACATATTTGACAAAAAAGTATGTTTGAGTTCCAAATCCACATATCCCTCTGGAAAATGTACAATTTACACGTTCAACTTAAAGTACAAATACGGAATTACCTTATATCCAAACCTGCCTGCTATTTGAAATTCTTCTCCAAGTTGTATAATATAGAATGCACATGGAAAAGAATTTGGTATACACCCAAAGACTACCTCAAAAAGAATGTGATTGCTTTGAATTTTTGAGTAGCTTTATTTCTTCAAATAATTTTGTAATATTGTAGTTTTAGCAACTAACTTGTGCAAATCTTGTTCATTGAACCTCTTTCATCTTTCTGCTTCTGAAACTCAAGTTTCAACTTCATGCACAGGATAGAAGCAGAGAAAGGGGTCATTGTCACAAACCACTCCTTGTCGGTATGTGCTTTACAAAATTTATAGTTGACTTTATTGCTCTCGGTAACTTTTTCTGCAAGTGGAAATATCTCTATCAGTATTTAACTACAATGATATGTGTGGGAAATATTATCTGACAGATAACACTTGTGCTGAATCATTTGGCAAAGGTTATATGATTCTCTGAAAGGACATGTCTTTGTCAGACAAACTTCGTTTGCACCTACCACTTGTTTTTATGTGTCCCTTCACTTGTGTTAATGAATTATGCGGGGAAAAAAGAAGGTAAGAAACATTGGAATGGGACTGAAAGGTGTCCGTTGTCTAATGGATAGGGAGTGAGTTGACAATGAAATCCAATTTGAATTGACAAATTTGGTCTATTTTCCACATAGGAGTTTGGTAATGTTTCTGATTTACAAATATGATATTTTATGGCATCTCTAATAATATCAAGCATTATTCCTATTATGCATTTCTAATTTCTGCAGTTTTAGCCCCAGTTAACAAAGGGCCATAGAAACTTTCTAGTTATGAATTGGATATAGAACCAATGGGCGATGCTTGGTTACAATTTCGAAGCCCTGCTGGCAACAAGCTAAGCTATGTGTAGCACGAGATTTGTCATTGTATTGGCACCCAAATATCTTATATTGGCACCCAAATATAAGATATTGCTCGAGGATTTTCTTGTCATTGTATTACTATGTGTAGCACGAGAAGTGTTTTTTAAGATGTACAAGTTCAGTATGCCGCTCTTGAGAATCTTTAGTCTTAACATGTAACTGAAGCTGTGAGATTGTGTACTTAAAATGAATGGCAAATGTATGATGCCTGATAACCTCCCGTGTGAAGAACTTTTATCTGCTTGTATTTAGGGTGAACTTTCCTCTGTTTCGGGAAGGATTCTAACCTTTACTGTCATTTTCATCTCACTTTCTCAGGTCACTTTTAATGGATCATTTGACCACATGAATATTGATGCTACTAGGTGCCCTTGCTTTCCCTTCTAGAAGGCTTTATTTAGTACGGTATATATCATGCAAAACTGAGTTATAATAATAATATTTGGTATTTAAACACCAATATTTCACTAGGATAACTTCTACTAGAAATCTGAAGTAAAATTTGACTTCCTTTCTACTGTTTTGGTAATTTAACAGTTGTGTTTCATGGCAGTGTCCAGAATTTGGAAATCATTGAGCCACTGCATTCTGCCCTTTGGGGCACAAGCAGCAAGAAAAGAAGTTTGTTCCATATGCTGAAGACAACTAAAACTATTGGAGGGTATGTGGCCAATTGATAAGTTGGCTGATGCAGCATGTAATATTGGAAGCTGTTTCTAATGTTTCTCTTCTTTTTTTCCTGTAAATATCATTCAGCGTTTTTTTTTGCCTGTAATTAATACCATACTGTGTAATAAATATGTGTGTAAACACAAAAGATACACACACAGAGAAACATATTAACTGTTTTTTGGGTTTGTGTGAGCAGGTGGTGGAGAGGGTTGTTCATATTTAGCTTAAGGATATCACAGAGAATAGAAAGTTGGACATACATTAATATATAAGATGTTTGCATTTTTGGCATAGCAACTGGAATTTTCCTTCCCCTTTTTGCAACTTTTGCGGATAAAAATTAATAATGTAGTGCTATGTGGTATTTCTTCTCCAGAACCAGACTACTCCGTGCCAATCTGTTACAGCCTTTGAAAGATTTCGAAACTATCAACACCCGTCTGGACTGCCTGGTTAGTTTTGCATTTGGAGCTTTCAGATTAATCTAGTGGAGCTACATTAAATAGTCAGTCAATTTAAGAAGAATTATTATTCTTAAACTATTCTCAATTGTCATCATGCCCCAACATGCTATTCTTCCTTGCCTATCATGCACCGTCAACTTTTGCAAAGAAATATATCTGTTTGAATGAAATGTCTGTCCTGGTGTGTGATTGAAGCGTCACTTTGCCATAAAATTATTTCTGCTTTAATTTAGTTCGGTCATTTTCCTTTCTCCTTAAAAATTTTTTGGACACGGGAAAGCATGCTGCTAGCCACATACACATACTATAGACACTCAAGCAACTTGAGCTACCATGGTTTACCCTCATCATTCTCAAAGTTTGATATTCTATCAAAGTCCATAGGCATTATGTTGCTGATAGCTTGGGTTGAATTTCTTTACCTGAATTTATAATTCCATGGCCAAAACAATTAAGTAGCAACCATCTGCTTGTATTCATGAACACAGTAATCATTTTGTTTTTGTACACTTTCTGTTGTTGCACAATTGCTTATTTAAATTTAGTTTATGCTTTAATTCTTGAATATCATCCGGATCAGCTCAAATGACTCAGGTATAAGGCCATAATGTGTCTTTTTTCTATATTTGATTCCAGGATGAGCTGATGAGCAATGAACAACTGTTCTTTGGGCTTTCTCAGGTTCTGCGTAAGTTTCCAAAAGAGACTGGTAAGCGAAAATGAATGGAAGCAATAACTAAAGAAATGCTAGGGTCTCTGTTCATTGCTTCTGGAGACCATTTGCTTCATTCATCTGAAAGTAAACTTGTATACTCTCTCAGATAGGGTACTTTGTCACTTCTGCTTCAAGTCGAAGAAAGTTACAAGTAAGGTCTTGGCTATTGATAATGCTACAAAGAGTCAAGCATTGATATCAAGCATTATTCTCCTTAAAACAGTTTTGGATGCCTTGCCTTTACTTGCAAAGGTCAGATGATTTGTTTCCTGTATACTTGATGATGTTAACTGAACTTGAACACATTTTCATGTCCATGTTTTTATAACAATTTAGGTGCTTAAGGATGCACAAAGTTTTCTTCTTGCAAACATATACAAGTCTATATGTGAAAATGAGAAATATGTTTCCATTAGAAAGAGGTACGTTCGTTTCAAAAAAATAAAATAAAAGAAGAAAGATTTACGCTGCAAAACATGCTCCAATTGATGTTGTTATACGCCGCTTCTCTGTCTGCATATGTTGCTAACCTCTAAAATATTTACAACTGCTCTAACATTTATTTCAATTCCGACTGCATTATTTATGCCTTCCATGGATATTTTCTTCAAAAGTTGGCCTTTCATGGCCAAAGAGATTCCCTCTGCTCTATCAATTACTTTTAACACATTTCTTGTGTATCTTTAGCCCACACACGGTACTATTGAAGTCCAAGTATCACTTTGACTATGCAATTATCAATCACTTTTCTGCTGCATCATTGACCCAATTGAGGATGGAGTTTATTTTACAATTACCTATATACTTATTCTTGCCTGCATATGTTAAACCTAATGAAATTTGAAAAGGTACATCCCTAAATAGAAGGAAAAGGGACGATGATGTGTCCTCAAACATAAGCAGTTCAACCAAGTTTATATGTTGTTGATCTTGATAATTGTTTTGGTATTCTGATACTACAGAATTTTTAACATCCCCCTGTTGAGATTAGGAGTCTTTGATGTTATGAATACCAGTGTGTCATTAGTTTATGCTGTGTGTTTATAAGTTTAAGCATTCTAGGGTCTTTTCTTTTCTCACATGACATGTAGTTTTACATTGTTTTACAAATACCTCGGTTATGTGTTATCAAGACTTGCCTGAACAAAATTATTTTAGCTTGTTTTCTGAAAACTCTTTTTTTTTTTAAATGTAGGATTGGAGAGGTAATTGATGAAGATGTGCTTCATGCACGGGTTCCTTTTGTTGCTCGCACACAGCAGTGTTTCGCTGTTAAGGCTGGAATTGATGGTCTTCTGGATATTGCTCGGAGATCATTTTGTGATACCAGTGAAGGTTTGTTAACGAGCTATGTAGTCAATTTTTGTCCCCTTTTATTTGCCTTTTATTCTATCTGTCCCCCTTTTGCCGTCTACTTTCCCTTGTGGGATGCAGTATACTCCAGTCTGAAAGCTATCCCAAATTAAAAATGACAGCTATACATAATCTCGCAAACAAGTATCGTGAAGAGTTCAAGCTGCCAAATTTGAAGCTCCCTTTTAACAATAGGCAAGGCTTTTACTTAAGCATTCCACACAAAGACATCCAAGGAAAGGTTCCTAGCAAGTTCATTCAGGTTACAAATATAACTTTTTCATAGATACTCTGGATATACTTATATGCCCTCATAATTATTTCTGATTTTTATATAATATTTGAGTCAATCAGGTCGTGAAACATGGAAACAATATACATTGCTTAACTTTGGAACTCGCATCTGTAAGTTTTCAATACAATTTAACTAGTCCATAACTTTACTAGTATTGATTGATGATCTTACTTATATGCAACTACATCTTTAATCAGTGTAAAAAGGAGGTGCATGATTGTCCTACATGCTAATTAAAGTTTGATGTAGGGTTGCATGTAATTTTAAGTAAAGAGGTATGCAGAAGGGGCTGGTAACTATTATTGAGTTTTCTAAGAACGTAACTTTTGGCTGTAACTGCTGCAAATAAATTTCGGGTTGCTATCAAGACTTTAACAATCTACAGGCCAACTCAAATGTTAACTTCTCGCTTTATGTGATTGTGATAGTATTCATATAAAGTGGTTAGCACAGGTGACTGGTGTTTCTTTAATGAAATTTTTTGATGTGTTGTTTACTTTTAGTTTTTTGTTTACTGATGAAAATCAAGGTTGACCATAATGAGAATCTATAGCAACACCGTTCTACATATGATTGTGATGCCGGATATTTTTATTTGTGTTAATATCAGTATGTTACCTCATGTGTTGGGTATTAAACAATTCTTTCCGTGTCTAAAACATATCTTCATATGTTTTGCTTTATTGCATAAAATTTGCAGCTGAATGTCAGAAACAAGTCTGCGGCTGGCGAGTGCTATATAAGAACAGAAATTTGCCTGGAAGGTTTTGATTGACTTATTAAGTTCATTACATATTTACTATCACGAGTTCTTAATACTTCTGTTCATAACTGATGGAAATTTCACTTTTGATTCTTTTAAGTGCTTCATTTCTGTCTCTCAAACGTATCTTCATAGTTATATTCACTCCATATCCTCCAAAACGTATATGCTTTTTGTTAAAATTTATGAATTTCATAATCTTATTTGATTTTATAATATTTTTTTCCCCTGATTATTGGATTGGGATAATTCAGTGATTACTTACAGTAAATTTTTATAGCATTGGTAGATGCTGTAAGGGAGGATGTCTCTGTGCTCACATTGCTTGCAGAGGTCCTGTGTCTCTTAGATATGATCGTTAATTCGTTTGCTCATACAATATCAACAAAGCCTGTAGACCGATATACTAGACCACATTTTACGGGTTAGCAACTTTCTCTTTTTGCATATTTTTTCTGTCCTTCAGAGTAAGGAATGCTTGATCATGTCATACAGAGAATGGCCCACTTGCAATTGATGGCGGAAGACACCCTATCCTAGAAAGCATACATAATGACTTCGTTGTACGTTAATTTAAATTTTGATATTTAATTCTTTGCTTTTTTGAAATTCCGGAGAGCTATTAATATCTGATTGATTGTTTCTTTTGCAGCCCAACAATATCTTTATTTCAGAAGCATCAAACATGCTGGTCGTCATGGGTCCAAACATGTATGAAACATGGCATTGGAGTTGAAGTTATTTGATGCATCATATTATTTTTTGCTTGATATAGAATTACTGACATAAGGCTGCAGGTTTGAATAGATAGCTTTTTTTTAATCTTTTTTTCCTTGAACAACATCCTTCTTTACTCTTTTTTACCTGCATAATACCATCAGAATTCGGCTAACTAACTAATGCCCCTCGACTAAATTAATCACCACTCATTTATGTGAAGAATCATAATTCAAGTTGCATGGGTAAGTTTACCTATAAATGCTGGGATGTCATGCCTTTTGCCTTTTGTGAAAACACACCTCACTGTCTGAATGTGAACTTGAGGTAAGATAAACCTTGATAATGGCAAGTTTGTGCTTTTCAGATCCCTTTCTTAATAGTTGCAACGAGTGTTTGAGGATTTTTGTGCAAAATTAGTTTCCATTAAACTAGCGTAAAATAAATTGTTGTAGTATACGACCAGAGTCTGGCTCATGTCTAGACGTCTCGTAGAAGCATGAGCCTGATGGTTTCAGGCTAAACCTCTGCTACATTTTATAGCCTTACATCTATAATATTTTTTCCATATCTAACTAAAGAACATTTGATTTAGGTCTGGATTTACCTTGTGTTTGAGACTATCTATTGTTTTCCTCAGGAGCGGAAAGAGCACTTATCTTCAACAAATATGTCTCATAATAATTCTTGCACAGATTGGATGTTATGTTCCTTCTCATTTCGCAACTATAAGGGTAGTTGATCGTATATTTACAAGGATGGGTACAGTGGATAATCTTGAATCGAACTCTAGTACGGTATGATTCCGAACTCCATTGTTCCAAATTCTTGGTTCTTGTTCTCTGATATATCACCTCAGCACCTCTACTCAAATGAAATGAAAGAGGAAAAGGAAAAACACGTTTTTGTTATTCCAGATATTCTTCTTTTATTTTCCTCAAATTGTTTGACGGCTTGCTAGTTGTTTTGATGGTGTAATTTTCATTATTATACTTTACCAAGTCATTTATAAGCATGCAAAAAATGACTTTCCAGCTTTGCGGTCAATACACAATCTCTGTTATAGATTTTGACAAAAATTGGTAAGTTTATATTGAGTTTCTTGGATGTTACAGTTCATGACGGAGATGAAAGAAACAGCTTTTGTTATGCAGAATGTCTCCCAAAGGTAAGTAACTGAAGACTGCTCTGATTTCCTAGCAATATGCAATTAGTTTCAATAAACCTTTTTAATTGAATAGGAGTCTGATTGTGATGGATGAGCTAGGAAGGGCTACTTCTTCCTCTGATGGATTTGCAATTGCATGGAGCTGCTGCGAGCATCTCTTATCACTGAAAGCGTAATCTCCTTTCTGACTCGCCGATTACATTCCTTTGATTTGCAATACCCAGTCTTGTACTTCGTCATGTATACAAGACTCCTTATAGTGCTTCATCATACATACAAGACTTTGTCTTGCGCTTCATCTTAACCGTCTTATACATTTCTCATATCGTATATTTTTCCGTAACACTGGTTTTGAAGCCAGAGATATTTCCCGGTCGTTTGAAGGTCCCTCAGACCGACAAACTTTGTTTTAAAGATTAACACATCTGCTGTAAATCTTCAGGTATACTATATTTGCCTCACATATGGAAAACCTATCAGAGTTGGCAACGATCTATCCAAATGTTAAAATTCTTCACTTCTACGTTGATATAAGAAACAACCGTTTAGATTTCAAGGTGCATTTTCTTTGTTTATTTACTCTATAATCTTAAATTTCGGCTCCCTCTGACTGACGCTGATGTACTTAATGCAGTTTGTACTCAAAGATGGGCCAAGACATGTCCCACACTATGGCCTTCTGTTAGCAGAAGTTGCAGGATTACCAAGCTCAGTGATAGAAACAGCCAGAAGCATCACAACAAGGATCACCCAGAAGGTAATTATTTTTAGTGAGCAAATTAGTACCTACGCTTTTAATTTTTCATGCCGACTGCAAGGTTCAATTCGTCAGTCCCTAACTTCTGATGACCAACACTTGCTAGATTTTTATAAGAAAAAGAAATCCAAATGTTATATATTAATCAGTAGTCTTTCAGAGTGGTAATGATTAGAAAACGAACAAAAATTCTATTTTTAAATCACATCCTTGCTCATAAGCTTTATTAGTTTGGTAGGTCTCTAATGTTGTTCATGCACAGGAGGTAAAGCGAATGGAAGTAAACTGCCAGCAATATAACCAAATTCAGATTCTTTACCATGTGGCTCAACGACTAATATGCTTAAAATACTCCAACCAAGATGAGGAATCTATCCGACATGCATTGCAGAATCTCAAAGACAGCTACATTGATGGAAGGCTCTGAAGTTTCTCATTAAAACTACAGTTCCTCGAGTCATTTGGGTCACATTGGCGGATAAGATGGCAACCACCCTGTTTATGGTAAGCCATGAAACACTGTTACTTTGGCAGTTACCCATCAATCTTGCAAGTCCTGAGGCACCATAATAAATTCTGTAACCCCATGAATTTGGCAATTTTGAAATTTACAGTGGGAAGGAAATATCAAGTGTGAAAGTAAGAAATTCCCATGGAATTGATTAGTTTGTACCTTCAGGTGGCTCATTCATGAAACAAAACTCAATCCAGGCCAGGTCATTCAGAATTTTATTTGCCGGCCGCAACCATCAGTAAGAGATAAATTCTCAAATCAAAGGATTCCTTCCTAGGTAGGACAGAACTTAAAATGAAAAGTAATAAAAGATTTAACTTGAAATAATTCTAATGGCAACATAAAGTTATCCCTGGTAAGCATGTCATGGGTGAGCCCAGAATTGAGAACTTGAACCAAAACTTCAAATTTACTAATTCAACAGTTATAAATCAGAGCAATATCAAATGAAATACTCAACAAGACCTTGAAATAGTAGCAACATCTTTTAAACTACTAATTCAACGCAAACTCAAGAAACTCAAATAATCTTAATTTAGAATGTAACACTCCCAAAAAAAAACTATGTTCCATGGTAACTGTATGACTCAAAATGACTACACCCTCCAGACAAGATCCTCCAAGTGTTGACAAAATATCAAGCATATCACAATGATCAACGGTAGCGACGGAGGGAAAGAGTTTGATTTCTCTTCCAGGTAGCCCTGCGAGAAGGACGAGCCTTGTGGTGCGCGTGTCCTTTTCCACGTAGACCTCTGTACTTCTTACCTGCAGAAGTGAGACCACGGAGCTCCCTGTGCTTGTGGACAGGATTACATAACCAATTAATTCTTGGGTCATTACGGATGGCACTATGAGCAGGATCAACCAAGATCACCTCAAAATATTTGTAAGTAGAATCCTGTTTCAGAGAATAATGATACAAATGACAAAGTGTAAACAAGTGATGTTGGTAACAAGGTCTAAAGGACAAGGACATAACAATTTTAGACTACAAACCTCATTGATCCAGTAAGAATTGAGAACCCTGAGACCTCCCAACTTACGTCCAGCACGCTCCTCAGCGACAGACCTCTTGCTCCGTTGAAACTTCAGTTGAGTAACACCCTGGTTTGTTGGCTTACCATACACAATACCCTTGGGAACAGGCCTCTTCCGACCACCACGCCTTACCCGCACACGGTATACAACATAACCCTGAAAATTAATTTGACCAGACTTATCAATATAGATAACAAATAAAAAGGAGCATACATTTCAGCAAAGAAATTAACAATACATTTCTAGGAATGAAAATAATGAAGAATAGAACATCAACCCATTTTCTCCAAATTATAGTTAACAGAAGCAAAAGCAACAGACAGAGACCAAGAGAGACGGAAATAGGGTCACATTTATGTTTATGAGGAGATTTGACAAAGCAACAGCATAAAGTAAAAATAACAAAACAAACTATGAATATGTATTAAGTGAAACAAAAGAAAGACAACAAACGAGCAAATATATTATTATAACAATTCATTGGATCTTGACAAAAGTGAAATTCAAAAAGAAACAAATCCATTTGGTCAAATGATCGATTCTTAATTTATAATATTGCTGGTCTGAGGAAGCAACCCATCATTAACACAATGAGACAATGAGACGCATAACCAGCAAGACTGAAGCAAGCCATTAATTTGTTACAGCTCAGAATTATATGCAAGAATGTGTGTCTGTACAATGAGCCCAATCATCCTCAGTGCTGAATATTGATGTCCATCTGAAGCTCTCATCCCACAAGTCTTCTTCCAATTTTAATTAATCAAAACTAATAAACCAATTTATCAATTAAGCAAAATTAAACTATCCATGATTTTTTTAGTTGCTGTATGTGAAAACCTAGATCCAATTAATATAATCCAAACACGAATATAGTGACCCAAACTACATAAGCTTATAAAATAAACTAGAAAACTTTTAGGAACCATAATTTATTGTGTTAAGCAACCAACTACAGCTAAGAAAAAGATTAGTATTACCTGCTTGGCCTTGTAACCCAAGCGGCGAGCCTTATCAGGTCGAGTGGGATGAGTGACCCTAACAATAGAAGGATGTTGGCGGTACTCCCAACACCTCACCCTCTGCAAGAACCTCATCACATCTGATTGCTTCTTCCTCCATAGCTCCGACACGTACTTGTAAGCCCCTGTTTCCATTAATACCACCATTAATATATTTTTTATTCGAAATAAAACATCCATCAATCCATCCTTTAGTAATATTTTTTTTATTAGATATATTTTAATAAATAAATAAATAAGTATGCAGATAATGAATTTTAGAAACACATCAATAAAGCTTGTTAATAACTTCGTTTACTTATTGCAGCAATAAAATGATCAAACAAACGACACCTTACAGCCAATTGGATCAAGCAATAAAGGCAAAACCAGAACGAAAAGAAAAATCTCAAAATCACAACATCAATGGCTCTATCTTTTTATTACGAAACACATATAGTGAAGAGAGAGCAGTACCCATTGACTCTGAGCTGAGCTGAGCTGCGCTGCGCGCTCTGTGTGTGACTAGGGTTTTCGCTTATAAAGAGAGCGAGGTTTTGGAGAGAGACGAAGCCTTATAAAGGTGGAGTGACTACAAAATTCCAAATCCGGGCCGTCCATTTTACTTGCCCCATCTCATGTTGTGTAAATAACATGCATTTTTTTTATAAAAAAATATTTATAAAATGAATAATTTGACATCCTTTTAAATATTTTTTTTAATAATAAAAAGTAAAAAAAATAATAATAACTAGATAAAATAAAGAGAGTATTATTAAAAAGCGTAAAATTATCTACGAATCATAGCCACCAGAATTTACCACCAACAATATTATTAATTTATGAATCATAAATTACAAATAAATATTATCGCTGTATTTTGATGGAATAATTTTTTTTTAAAATTACATCTCATTTTTTCTTTTATTTTAATTGAAACATATAGATATGATTACTCATTCGAAGACTTGTGATTTATATATCAGTAATATGTAAATTTATAATTAAATTATTTATAATTTGAGAGATATTTATTTATTTTTCTGTCAAAATTTAAAAATATAATTTTAATAACACTATTAAATTCCGATTACCACACGATGAAATTATATATTGTCTGTATTTTTTTTCCTTATGAAAAATCTGTATATTTAAATATTTGTTCTCACTTCATAATTTGTGGAATTTTAGCACTCACTAATCCTTATTCTCATTTTACAAACTTTCTAATTTAATTTGAAAAACACTTCATATATTTTCATTTATTAAAATTTAGTGGTGATATAAATCACATACAGAAATTTTAATTTGAAAAAATAAAATAAAATTTTCAGTATCAACATAATTGTTAAATTTTTAAATCTATTTCTATTACAATTTTTTTTTTTTTGTGTTAAAATTGTACAATTCACATTTTTTTGTTAAATGTTTGTAATTAATATTAATTATTTAAATTAAATAAAGATAAAACTGTTAAATTATATAAATCTTTTAGTGAGAATTGTGCGAGTTATTTTATAAAAAATACAAGACGGTAATGAACTGAAGGATGGAAAGGACATTCACCTCATGAAAGACATTACAGCACGTAACTAACTTCAAATAAATACTCATCTTTCTGTTATTATTCATTGATCAGAAATGGCGGCTTCTTCAGTCTCTTCCTCTGCAAATTCTACCATCACTTCCTCGCCCATCGCAAAATCCAAACCCTTATTCAATCTCACCCCACACTCACTCAATTTCCCCTCCACCACTTCCGTCACTCGACGCGCCACCGTCACATTCTCACGTGCCACTTCCATGATCCCTAAAGCCACCACCGTACATTCACGCGCCACAAACGAACGTTCCACGACCTTTCACGGCCTCTGCTACGTGGTCGGCGACAACATCGACACCGACCAAATCATCCCCACCGAGTACCTCACCTTAGTCCCATCAAACCCCGATGAATACGAAAAACTCGGCAGCTACGCTTTAATCGGCCTCCCCGCGACCTACACCGCGCGCTTCATCGACCAAAACGAAACCAAAACCAAGTACAAGATCATAATCGCGGGCGATAACTTCGGGTGCGGCTCGTCTCGTGAGCACGCGCCGGTGGCGATTGGAGCGGCGGGATGCGCGGCGGTGGTGGCGGGGAGTTTCGCGAGGATATTTTTTAGGAATTCGATTGCGACGGGGGAAATAAATCCGTTGGAATCGGAGGGAAGGCTTTGTGAGGAGTGTAGTACTGGAGATGTGGTGACGATTGAAATGACTGAGAGCCGTTTGATTAATCACACGACTGGGAAGGAGTATAAGTTGAAGCCAATTGGTGATGCGGGGCCCGTGATTGATGCCGGTGGTATTTTCGCCTACGCGCGAAAGGCTGGAATGATTCCCCGAAAAAACTGAGATAGCTTTGTAAGTTTTGTTCATATTTTCGTTCTGTTTTTAATATATTTACCATACTGCCACTGGCTATATTCTGTGTTGATTCTCAATTTTTATTTTTTTGAAAAAGTCATTTGGGTGTATGGTTTCGAGTGTGGTTATAGCCTAGATGATCTTTAAAATACGCACGTTTGTGGATGTTGTAAATTCCTCAAAAATTCATTATAAATATATGTATATGTATTACATTGGGATTTTCAAGTGGTGTATGGGAGGTTGCAATCCTTGGAGGGTTGCAACCCACCCCAAGGGGTGCCCTAATGGCACCCCTCCAAGCCTTATAAAATGAGGCTTTTATTCCAAACGAGATGCATAAAATATAAAACAATAATATCCTGTTTTAAAAGACAATGTCTGTTTTCTTTTGTTTTTTGAGAGAGATCCACCATTTTCTGAGTTCGCATACTTGTTAAGGAGTGCTCCTTGAACAATAAGCATCCAAGTTATCCTGGGAGAACGTTGGCTATTCGAATCCGTAGAGCACCTGTGACGGGGCCAATAAGTTCTTAGGACAGAGAGATCTCGACTTGGATTGAATCTGTAAACTTGATTTCCAGGTTTGTCTTGAAGTTTTTATGGTTTTAGGATTTTGCATCTAGATCTATTTTTGGTTGTTCAATCTATTTGATTTGCATGTTTATTACTGTTTAATGACACAATACTTTCCACAATCTTAAGAACTTATTGCTCTAGTGTTATTAGATAGTAATTCGCATGTTAGAGTTTGAATATTTTCTGAAAAATTCGGACTGTGCATGAAAAAACTCGTAGGGCGTTCGAACGCCCGACGCACGCGAAGACTTAAAATCTGAAATTTCGTAAGAACGTTCGAACGCGTCTTCAAACGCAACTCGAACGCAAACTCTCTGGAATCATTACGTTCGAACGTGTTCTCGAACGCTATACGAACGTGAACTCTCTGGAATCATTCCGTTCGAACGCGTTATCAAACGCTACTCGAACGTGAACTCTCTGGAAATAATTCGTTCGAACGCGTTGTCAAACGCAACACGAACGCACACACACTGGACAGTCTCGTTCGAACGTAGATACGAACGTGACACTAACGAATTTGTCCTGGAAGTATCATAAACTGCAAGCTTTAATTAATATTAACTTGGTTAATCATATACTGTAAACACATTAATCTTGGTAGTATAGATTTAAGTTATTATTAAGTTGTTCAATTATCACAAGTATACACATAGTGATAAAGTTGAAATTGATTGGTTGTTGCATAATTGATTGAGAATTTATAGTGTAATTTTGCACAAGTAATTTCATCCAATCTTGATTGACCTATATATATCTACACTTATCGTATTAATTGTGCTATTGGAAAATGTAAGTCTGGGTTTTGAATTGCTAAAAGATCATATTGGAAAAAATGTATGAAGAATATTCGTTCATTCAATTTTCCTAAGGCATCTTTAGTTGAAATTCAAGGACTTGTGTTTATTGGAACTTTCGTCCAATAGAACAACAAGTGACTACCTAGTATATCACTTTGAATAAGATCATTCGTTGATCGTTGTGCGATTTGTCTTTCGTAGACTAATTGAACCCTGTTGATTTCCAGTTACAAACGGCTAGCGGAAATATCACGGTACCGGTCTCTCACGGAAAAAAACTGGAGAAATTTGGTGGGGCAAATTTCAAACAGTGGCATAGCAAAATGCTGTTCTACTTGACAACTCTCCAGTTGACTAAATTCTTCAAAGATCCTCCGGGTCCTGTGGAGGGTGAATCCAATTGGCCAAGGAAGAGCGAGAACACTTGGATGTCTGAAGACTTCTTATGTAAGAACTACATTTTGGGTGGTCTTGACAATACCATGTACATGTGTACCAAGGCATGACTTATGCGAAGGTTATATGGGAATCTCTCGAGAAGAAATACAAAACCGAAGATGTCGGACAAAAGAAATTTGTCGTAGGTAGGTTCATGGACTACAAGATGGTAGATTCAAGGACGGTGATGTCTCAGTTGGGTGAACTGCAATTGATCATTCATGAATACTAGATGAGGGAATGAAACTCTGTGAGATGTTTCAAGTTGCCGCTATAATTGAAAAGTTGTCTCCATTATGGAAGGACTTCAGGAGCTATCTGAAACACAAAATGAAGCAGATGAGCCTTGAAGACCTCAGTGTTCGATTGAGAATCGATGAGGACAACATGATGTCCGAGAAGGCCAGCTACAAGACTCTGGAGTCTAAGGCCAACATCATTGAAGGTGTAAAGGGTAGCAAAAAGAGAAAGAACAGTGGAGCTGACTCTAGGAACAAGAAGTTCAAGGGAAAATGCTACAACCGTGGAAAGAGCGGTCATATGTCAAAGGACTGCAGAAACAAGAAGTCTCAGGACAAGGGCAAGCAAGAAAAAGAAAAATGAGGCTCATGTCACTGAAGGTGAGCAGCTGACTGATGATATCTCAAGATGGAACTATCAGTAGTGGTAACCGAAGCCAACATAGTTGGGAATCCGAGAGAATGGTGGGTAGACACTGGGGCTACTCGTCATATCTGTGCAGACAGTAAGATGTTTTCCATGTACCAGAAGGTCGATGGCGGAGATCATCTGACTATGGGAACTCGTCTACCTCTCAGGTGGTTGGACAAGGCACAGTGGTTCTGAAGATGACATCCGGAAATGAGCTAACATTGAAGAATGTACTGCACGTTCCAGATATTCGGAAGAACTTTGTCTCAGACTCTATTCTTAGTAAGACTGGTTTTAAACTTGTGTTTGTTTCTGACAAGTTTGTGTTGACTAAGAATGATATGTATGTAGGAAAATGATACCTAACTGAGGGCCTTTTCAAGCTAAATGTAATGATTGTTAATCATGCTATTAATAAAGCTAGTTCGTCTGCTTATATTATTGTGTCACAAAATGTATGGCATGGGAGGTTAGGACATGTTAATTATGATACCATGCGTAAATTAATTAACATGGATCTTATACCTAAATTTGCAATTGATAGCCAACATAAGTGTGAAGCATGTGTTGAAGCAAAAATGCACAGAACATCATTTCATTCTATAGAACGCAGTTCTGAACCGCTAGAACTTGTACATACCGATGTATGTGACATGAATATTGTGCAAACAAGGGCGGTAAAAAGTACTTTGTCACTTTTATCGATGACAGCACAAGATTCTGTTATGTGTACTTGCTGAGAAGCAAAACTGAAGCAATTAAGAGCTTCGTAAACTATAAGAACGAAGTTGAAAACCAACTTGGCAAGAAAATCAAAAGAATCATGAGTGATAGAGGCGGTGAATACGTTTCACCATTCGGTGAATATTGTTTTGTGCACAGAATTATTCACGAAACCACTGCTCCTTATTCTCCTCAACAGAACGGAATTGCGGAGCGTAAAAACCGAACGTTGAAGGAAATTATGAACGCCATGTTGACGAGTTCGGGTCTACCCCAGAACTTGTGGGGGGAAGCCTTGCTTTCCGCGAACTACGTTCTAAACAAGCTTCCTCACAGAAGACTGGACAAGACACCATATGAATTATGGAAAGGTTTCGTACCTTCCTACAAATACCTAAAAGTGTGGGGGTGTCTTGCCAAAGTAATGGTTCCTAAACCTAAAAAGGTTAGAATATGATCCAAAACTGTTGACTGTATATTCATTGGATATGCTCACAACAGTAGTGCGTATCTATTCTTGGTACACAAGTCGGAGATTCCTGACATCAATCCAAATATGATAATTGAGTCAAGGAATGCGATATTTTTTGAAGAGACGTTTCCTTGTAAGGAAAGACAACTAACTGGGTCTCTCAAAAGGACAATTGACCCTGTCAATGACAGTGATCAGGTTGACCTAGAATCAGATAAACGTGTTAATACTGAGACAATCGAGCCTAGACGTAGCAAAAGATCTAGAACGTCTAAGTCGTTTGGTCCCGATTTTCTGACCTACCTGTTAGAAAATGAGCCTCAAACCTATAAAGAAGCCATGTCTTCTCCTGAGGCACCTCTTTGGAAAGAGGCGATAAACAGTGAGATTGATTCAATCCTACAGAACCATACTTGGGAGTTGGTTGATCTTCCACCAGGTTGTAAGCCACTGGGCTACAAAATGGATATTCAAAAGGAAGATGAAAACGGATGGATCAATAGATAAGTACAAGGCAAGACTTGTCATAAAAGGTTATAGACAAAAGGAATGCCTTGATTACTTTGACACCTATTTACCAGTGACTCGTATCACATCGATAAGAATACTCATAGCCATATCAGCTATATTTGGTCTTGGAATACATCAAATGGATGTAAAAACAGCATTCTTGAATGGTGAATTGGATGAAGAGATTTACATGGAACAACCAGAAGGGTTTAGTGTTCCTGGACAAGAACAGAAGGTGTGCAAACTTGTAAAATCCTTGTATGGATTAAAACAAGCACCA
Organism: Zanthoxylum bungeanum; assembly: GCA_019454045.1. Lineage (NCBI taxonomy): Eukaryota > Viridiplantae > Streptophyta > Magnoliopsida > Sapindales > Rutaceae > Zanthoxylum > Zanthoxylum bungeanum. The sequence continues at coordinate 43,919 of SKCR01029731.1, forward strand.
AAACAATGGCATGATAAATTTGACAAAGAAATATTGTCAAATGGGTTCAAAACCAATGAGTGTGATAAGTGTGTGTACACCAAATCAACTCAAAAAGGATATGTCATTGTGTGTCTCTATGTAGACGATATGCTGATAATTGGTAGTAATCATGAAATGATTCAGTCTACCAAAAACGTGTTATCCAGCATATTTGATATGAAAGATTTGGGAATTGCTGATGTGATCTTAGAAATTAAGATTTATAGGACATCAGACGGATATATATTATCACAGACTCATTATATTGAGAAGATACTTGATAAATATATCAACGGGGATCTAAATGTGGCTAGAACCCATGTGGACCTAACTCTTCATCTATCAAAGAATACTGGTTCAGGCGTATCGCAATTAGAGTATTCGAGAATCATCGGAAGTCTGATGTATCTCACGAATTGCACACGGCCTGATATCGCTCAAGCTGTGAATCGGCTTAGCAGATATACGAGCAATCCAGGACACAACCACTGGAAAGCCATAGTAAGAGTTTTGAGGTATCTGAGAGAAACTTAAAAATATGGGCTATATTACGAGAGATATCCTGCTGTACTAGAGGGATACAGCGATGCTAACTGGATATCTGATACGGTGGATTCCAAATCTACGAGTGGATTTGTTTTCACACTTGGTAATGCAGTCGTGTCATGGAAATCCTCGAGGCAAACATGTATTGCCCGGTCTACTATGGAATCAGAGTTCACAGCATTAGACAAAACAACGGAAGAAGCAGAATGTCTTAGAAACTTCCTGGAGGATATTCCTAGTTGGCCCAAACCGGTGTCAGCGATCAGCCTACATTGTGATAGTCAATCGGCAATTGGGAGAGCCCAAAATACAATGTATAATGGTAAGTCTCGACACATACGTCGGAGACACAATACCATACGTCAGCTGCTCTCAAGTGGCATAATAACGATCGATTATGTTAAGTCAAAGGAAAACCTAGTGGATCCACTAACTAAAGGTTTACCTAGAGAGCAAGTTGAGAAGTCATCGAGGGGAATGGGCTTGAAGCCTATAATCTAAGAATTGTCACTGTGGAAACCCAACCTAGTTGACTGGAGATCTCAAGATCTAGGTTCAAAAGGGACAACAGAAACTTTGTGCAATTCAAAACAAGCACTGAAGAGTTTTGTACTCTTTCCCATTCCGATAATGACGCTGAGTGCTGTCTGTCATTGGTTAGGATAAGCTAAGGCTTTTAATGATCACTATATTAGGAGATGAGTCATAATGGGGGTAAAGACAAATTACCTCTTCATAGTAGATCACATATTTCAAGTAAAAGTGGGGTCGCTTCCATGGGAACCTTTAAAGGCGGGTTACCCTAAAGTGCTTGATGAATCCAGGACCGTTGTTCAGGGCCGAAATGAACACAACCGTAGAACGGGAAAATGGTCGAATTAAAGCTGTGTGTTGGCAATTGTCTTGGTTTACACCAACGGCAGAACAGTTCAAGACTATGGGTCACTGGTTTGCCAAGTAAATCCGATTGTCATTCATTAGGAAAGGTTCAAGGCGAAAGCTACCTATTTCGATGCAGCTTTAGCTCACGGTATCTCTCTCACGTGCCTGAATGAATATTTGAAGAATTGTGGGTGATTGTTGTAAATTTCTCAAAAAATCATTATAAGGATATGTATATGTATTACATTGGGATTTTCAAGTGGTGTATGGGAGGTTGCAATCCTTGGAGGGTTGCAACCCACCTCAAGGGGTGCCATATTGGCACCTCTCCAAGCCTTATAAAAGGAGGTTTTTATTCCAAATGAGATACATAAAATATACAACAATAATATCATGTTTTAAAAGGCAGTGTCTGTTTTCTTTTGTTTTTTGAGAGAGAGATCCACCATTTTCTGAGTTCGCATACTTGTTAAGGAGTGCTCATTGAACAAGAAGTATCCAAGTTATCCTGATATAACATTGGCAATTCGAATCCGTAGAGCACCTGTGACGGGGCCAATAAGCTCTTAAGGACAGAGAGATCTCGACTTGGATTGAATCTGTAAACTTGATTTCCAGGTTTGTCTTGAAGTTTTTCTGGTTTTAGGTTTTGCATCTAGATCTACTTTTGGTTGTTCAATCTATTTGATTTGCATGTTTATTACTGTTTAATGACACCATACTTTCCACAGTGGAAGCCATATGTGTCCTGCTATCTGAGTATTAATGTAATAGATGAAGTTTAATGATTGGCAGAAAATGTAATTGGAAATTGATTAGTTTAACTTTAATGTTCAATAAACATGAATGATCGACGATGACAATAATGTTATTGCTTTTTGTTGGGATTTTGAAGATGGTTGTAAAATAAAATAAAAAAACTTGTAAAGTGTTTCCTGCATGATATAAACTTGTATTATTTTTGTCTCCTCTGTATTATTGTGGAACGACACATTTGAAGCGTATGTTGTTGAATTATATTTCGATATAGGAGGAAAAACGATATTGGTAGGAGAGTCAGGGATGGGTTAATTAATTGGTAGTGTTATTTAATTAACTATGATGTACAATATATATCATTTTGCAGTATCAGTTGGATTGGATAATGCTGTATTCTGTATACTATATAAGCCTTCCTAGTATTTAACTTTGTTCTGTTAATTAGACTTGTCTACTTGTTTTTCTGTGTAGGTTTTGCAGGTTCTGCTTGCAGCATCATATGCAATTTCATATACTATTGATATATCGTGTAGATTGGAACTTTGCTTTTCGTATTATGTTTAGTTTCTCTGCTTAGGTGCCAAAGTGTAGACTATTGCTTTAATAAATCGTACTTCGCTGGCTTGTCATTCTTGGTTGGTGATGCTAGAAGAATAGACAGCGTTGAGTTAAATTTCTCGAAATGTGTGTACTTGAAGAAGATTTGGGTCTCAAATTTGTACCTTCTTCACATATGCAAGTGATAACAAGGAGATATACAATACATGTAACAACTATCATTCAGTAATTTAAGGTTGGCTAGCTGCACCTGATCTGTAATTGATTTTAATTCAAGTACCTTTTATTCTATTACTCCAAAATAGCTTGGATATTTCACGAATGACATTCTCCGTAGTTGTATCATTTCCATTGCATTCTCTTTAGACTCTCTTTTACGAGTAAATCTTTGGTGCAACAGTAGTATGAGTGACGTGGTACCACCAGCGAATTAAAAAATAACATGTATAATTTAATACCTATTTTTTAGTTGTTTTTTAATTTTTTAGCACGCGTGGCAATTGATGATTGGTTTGTTGCACGGATGACGTGGTACCATTGTTGCACCAAAGATTTTCCCCTCTTTTACCTAAAGCCATTGTAGTTTGTACCACCAAATCATCAAGGACTGCACGAATTTTGAATCCAAACATGTAATATAGTTTTTTATATTTATGTATGCAGGATAGGGGTGAGCAAAAAAATCGACCGGACCGAACCGAACCAAACCGCAAATCGAACCAAACCGGACCGAATTTATGGTTTTTTTTTCTAACGGTTTGGTTTGCGGTTCGGATTGGCCCACCCCAAACGGTTTACGGTTCGGTTCAGGAACTAATCCGAACCGCACATGTTAAACCGAACCGAACCGTTATAATTAAAAAAATTATATATTTTTCTTTTAATTTTATTCTATGTTTTCTTTTTATTAGTATGTTAATACTTTTATTCTTCAATTTATTTGTTAATACTTTTATTCTTCAATTTATTTGTTAATACTTTTATTCTTAAATTTTTTGTTTTATGGTAGCATCATTATTCTTGAAAGTAAGATGTTTTATTTGTCTCTTAATTAGAATGATGGTAGCATCATTATTCAAGGTAATTTTTAAAAAATACAAGAATTAATTCTGCCTCATTTTTCAATCCTTAATGGAGTGCATGTGTTCCTTGGAGTCACATCTTACACCATAACACTTCATACTATTTGTTGGATAGAATATATATATATATTTTTTGTCTTCAATTAATTGGATGAAAATTTGTTTTAAATATAATAATCCGTAAACCGAACCGAACCAATCCGTAAACCGCTGGTTTAAAAAATTTTCAATTCGAACCCAACCGTTATTTAATGGTTTGGTTTGAGAGGTAAAAAATCTGAACCATAAAATATGATTTGGTTCGATTTTTAGCAAAAACCAAACCGCGCCCACCCCTGATGCAGGAGATTTAGATAGGATTATTACTTGGCAGAAGTCAAAATAATTGGTAACACTAAACATATCATTTTTTTTAAAAAAAAATTTGTTGGATAATTCAACATTTAACTTCAAACAGAAATTATTTATTAAAAATATAAAATCCCAACAGATACATCGTATCGTATTATGGACTGACGCGATACCCAATCTACAATTCAATTCATACATATACATAGAAATTGATCGATTAGCATATGAAAAAGAATAATAGAGAGTTAAGTCTATTTATATAATTAATTTAATATAGATCATTATCATGTAACTCCATAATGAGAGACCGAAAATCAGAAAAATATCATATTTAAAATTATTAATAAAAGAGTCGCATCACAAAAACGTTATTCCGTGTCGGACATTCATCGTACAATTATTCGGGGCTCAACTCAACTATCTATGCTTGCGTCGTTGACGAGGCTCGTCCTCCCAATCGGTCGGTGGCGGTGGCGACGGCTCGTGTCTGGAGGGTTTGCGTTTGAAATGTCTGTCATCATCACTAGATTCGTAGTCCCCACTACCACCAACACCTGGTGTCTTCGATGTCTTCGCCGCAGCAGCAGAAGAAGAAGACTTGTAATCGTCATAATACCCATTTGAATTTGACGATGGCTTGTGGTGGGCAGAGGCACCCACTCCCGGTTCCGAAGAAGAAGAAGAGACCTTGCGTTTCTTGGCGGCGGCGGCGGCGGCGGCTTCTTCTTCAGGGAAGCTAATGCGAGAAAACACACTCCTCTTATGCTTTTTGTCTGACGAAGCATCAGCAGTTGCTGTTGAAGTGGGCTTGCTAGTCATGCCGGTTGGAGGGTCAGAGTAATGCTTTGAAGATGAATCTGAACGGTGGTGGTTGCGATCACGTTCACGTTCACGTTCCCGTTCCCGCTCCCTTTCCCGTTCACGGTCAAAATCACGGTCGCGATCGATGTGATGGTGATGTTCGGACTTTCTCTTGGGGCGTGGTGGTGGTGGCAGCGGTGGTTCCTGAGAGGATCTCACAGCTCTGTGGCGGTGGGGCTCTGTGCTTGAAGCTTGTGGAATTGACTTCTGCGCCCAATGTAAAAATAAAAGCCCAGTCAGCTAATTCATTTGACAAAATATATTCCCCTTCGACTTTTCTCTTTCTTTTCCAAGGGCTTTAAAGGGCCCTTAAGGGTTAAAAATTTGTCGTTTTAAAGGAAATTTGGGCATGAAATACAAGGAAACGGCCCTCTTTTATTTGTAATTATCACAAATAATTAAGATATTAAACGTGTTATGTAGGTTATATTTCATTAAAAAAAATAATAATAAATGGGACCAAAAGGGCAGGTCAAAAAGGTTCCCAAATTTAAATTGCCAATATTATCCTTCAAATATCAATTTTCTCCCCTCTCATAAAAAGATTGAAATGGGCCCCCGGGTACATTCTGCATGACACTGAAAAATGACACTAGAACGTTTGCGGTCCTAACAAACTTTAGCGCACCATGTGTAGAATTATATGACTTATCCTCTCAACTAATATTTCCTACCAAATGGATGCATTATTAGGTCTCTTGAAAGTTTTTCAATGACTCCCCGCTTCTATAAATTATGCCTAAAAAAATTAAAGAACAAATTAATTACACAGAGAACAACAAAAAGAGTAACTTCCAAAACATCCAATTAACAGATTCCAGATTATAACAGCGGCAACGGAAGAGAAGAAAAGAAGAGAAAAGAAATCCTTGACAGATAAGTGTTCTCTAGCCATTGGTGGTGCTAACAAAACTAGTTGCTCCAAACCATAAGCGACACCTGCCACAGAACACATAAAGAGAAGACAAGCAAATTCGGAAAATGGAAAGACATACAGATTTTGATTTCATTGAAGACACATCCCCACCGCTACTGACTTCCCTTCCATATTCTCGATCTCTTGAAAACTCCCTGCATAAGAACAAATACTACCATTTAACAAACAATAGGAATGACTAATGCAACGTAGCATGGGCCAACACTTGCTTCTCCCAGAAGCTTACAAAAAGTAAAAACAATGAATCAATGAATTTAGTTATTATTGTTAATTATTACCTTTCACCTCGTCTCTCATTTTCGTGCTTCCTCCTGACATCAGCTTTTCGAGCCTCAAATTCTTCTCTGCTCATTATGTGTGGTGGAACATTCATCCCCATCCCCATCCCCATCCCCATCCCCATCCCCATTCCAAACCCTGCCAGGTCCCTGCAAAATGTAGGAGGACAAGTCTGCTAAGTAGGCTAGTAAGATGATATAAATTCATTCTATAAAACAACCCATGAAGTGCATCTACACACAAGCAAACATGCCATTCACAGGAAGCAGCCATAACTTGCATGCACGCACGCACGCACACACACAACATCCATCCATTCCATCCAGTTGAGTGGCAAGACTATAATCTACCAGAGTACAGAAATAGCATACCTCTGAGGTGGAACAGCAGGCATCATATAACCTTGTGCGGTAAAAGGGTCCTGAGGCATGAAACCTCCAAATGGCATGTCCAAGGGGCCCATTCCATAACCCATATAAGGCATGGCACCAGCTAAATGACCCATGTATCCCTCCATCCCAGGCTGATTGCCAGTCCAGTAAGGATTATAGGATGAGGGGCCCATAGACATCATATAGCTCTCAGCTGCAAGATCTTGAGGGGTTTTCCACTGTATGTCTGCAAGGCACCCAAATTTGCATCAGCAAATTAAGCAATTAAAAAATTCGTGAGACAAGTGTGCAACATTTTAGACTTTCAAGCCTATTTACTGAGTATCAGCCAAAATCTAAAAACACAGAAGACATATACCATTTGCAGGAGCACGAACTTTCTTCTTTTTATTTTTCTTTGCTGACATTGCAAACAATTGAGACATATTAGAAAATTTACTATAAACCATGCATTATAAAGGAAGACCACGAAATAAAAGATAATATGCCCATGCAATGTCAATATATCACCAACAAATTCAAGATCAACGATTACCTGCCTCCCCAGAAGCCATCTTCTGATGCACTTCTTCCTCCACCAGTGGAGCACTCCCTTGTGAAGCTGGCTCCTTCACACTCAGAGACTCTAGAGTAGCCTCAGTTGCATCAGGTACCTTTGACACTGGTGGCACTTTTTGGACATTCTGCTGCACGGTAATAGCAGCCTTTCCCGCATCTGCAGCCTCTATAACAATTGGAGTTTCTTCGTCTCCGGCTAATGGCTTCTGCTCATCCTTTGATGCAGCAGACATAGTAGGAGATGGAATCTTAGGTTGTGGTGGACACCTAGCAGATTCCATATCTATAAATGAAGACATCAATGATGTTAGTCATTCATGTTCATTCACACACCAACGGTCAAAAAGAAAAGGGTGCATAATACAAACCTTGAACTTGAAAAGTGCTTCCAGCATTCTCAGCACTACTGTTATTACAAGACTCCAATATACGATTTATGGTATCCCTAAGTGTCTTATTGGGCAGAAGATCATCTGCAAGAATATTGATTGCCCCACATACGCACATTGCTTTTGAGATAATGTGATCCCTGATGCCTGAATTAAGTTTATGGGAATTATTTCAGTAAATAGAAAATATATAACAACTTAAAATTAAAGAGCAGGAAAGAGACAAATAAGACAAAATATGAAGTTGAAATATCTAAAGGGGCCACGGGCCACCATTTTTTTTCTCTTTATTCTTGAAAGGAATGGTACACCCAAAAAAAATGATTGTAAATAGCTCATCAAGCTCAAGTGATAAAATCGAAAAAAGCATGACACTTTGGGACAAGAAACTTACATTTGTCACAAAAACTCATAAAACAACATTTGCTTGTTAACACTGCATCTTTCATTACTTCCCTGCACAACGGGCAGTGGAGTTCTGGCGGAAGATCACCAACAGAACGAGTTGAAGGTAAGCCATCAATTTCTTTCTCAAAAGCAGCCCTGTTTACAATAACAAAGGTTCCAATGACTTGAAAAGCCTACGACTGGGTTTACTCAATAAGCATGGACAACAAAAATAAAAACATAGTAGACATGAGCCTACTCATTTGGCCTCAAAACAGCAGATGCACCACTTGGCAAAGCATATGAGCCGTCAGGAGTTGCAATGAGCATCGACTTGGGAATTCCAGTTGGATGTTTAAATCTTTTGACATCATATTGCGGGTCACCATTAGTAGGGCAGTGTTGAATAAAATGTCCTGAGTAAGAAAAATAGAATAACTTGAAAACATTTCCATATAATTTAAATCTACAACCATGGTCATGTTTTATTAAATCAACATATTGATGATGTGTACAGGCTCCAAATGCATGCCCAAAATAATATGCATTATCTAACAGACAGAGAACTCCTTAATTAACAGGCAAACCAAAAATCTTAAAAATACAATAGTTAAGCATGAACGCACCAGGAACTTTACACCTGTGACATACATAGCCTTGTGGAGGTGTTTTACGCTCCAAACCTAATCGACCATAAAATGCCAGCATAACGTCAGTTTCACAAGACAGAGACAGTAATAGAAACCAATAAAATACAAAACTCATAGATGCCAAAGTAAACATAAAAGGGTATCCCCCACACACACCGACATAGATAGAGTTATGATTAAAAATTTCCTAATCAACATAGCATAAAAAACAAAAACAGATGAAGTTGAAGGAATCACCAAAACCACGTCCGCCCATCCTTCCGCCCATCCCCCTTCCAAAGCCTCTACCAGCGGCAAAACCATCGGAAACTTGCCTGCAAAATGCAATCCAAAAGTTAAAAATTACATATTAAAACCATCAAGAATGATGTATTATAATTTCCCCAAAGCCAATCATCATAGTTACAAATGAAGCAGCAAAACCCAAACAACATCTCACCGCTGCCAGTCCAAGGCTGGAGTGTCAATTAAAGCTTTAATCTTGCTGTCCTCATCAGCTTTATTTGTTGGAGCAACATCTGGAAGTGGGTTGCTTGATTGAAGAGGTGGTGCCTCGGGAATTGCATACAAATCATTACCAAACTCATCCCACTCAGAGTCCATAGTCTGTGAAATCAGATTCATTTCAGACAATGTATTCACATGCACTAGAGCTGACAAAAAAACATATTGAAGTCCCAAGAAAAATAATCGACTAAAGGCTTACATTATTCATGGAAGAAGAATCAGCACCGTGGAAGCCACTCTTTTCAGGTTGTGTGTCCACCTTAGGCCTATAAAAATATAGCAAAGCAACCTCAATTGAAGCCTCGGAGTTTATATCGGAGCAAGTGACCATAAAATGGAAATAGCCGCTATGATGCATTTATAAATTAGTAAAGAATAAGGGTTATATACAACAGTGCCCAAACCACGAGGGCCCAGACTCATATATTATGTCAACCTAATGCTACCACCAATAAGTTCTATTACAGACTATTTCGACAGATTGACCACAATCAACCAAAAAAGATTAACAATTCAAAGGTTTGAGATAGTACTCTTGCTCAGTAACAATGGGCATGCGAGGCCGTCCAGGAACCCGACGAATTAACACAGAGGTATTTTTGGGAATTAACATTGCCTCATCAAGATATTCTGAAATTGAAAAACAGAGAACAAAATGTCTATAAACACTGCAAACATATTAATCCAAAAATTAAACATAACATTATCCGAAATCCAGTTCCTTCAGAAACCATTGGTTAGAAAAGTCAGCCTAACCACATAAACCTAATGATTTCCTCCCAAACAACATAAAAGGATGATTCCCCTTGCATTAAATTGAGTTATCAGCACTATCACCAAACTCAAGTGCTCTTATGTGAAATTGTTTCTTTTAATATAAATAATCAGATAAATGAACCCAGTTAAAAAATATATCTTGATTCACTAAAAGCAACCAACAACTCTCAAAGTGGATGTGCCACCCAGATTCAGAGAAAGGCATGACTATAAGTTCGAGACAAACGCCATATAACCATTCACTGAAACTAAGTCCCAAAACAAGAATGCCATGTCTAGAACTATTGATTATCTGAAAGCAATTACAAGCAACAACCTCTAAAACCCATAAGACAAAAAGACTTTCTCATAATTTGAACCAAAAGTTATTAAGAAAATCAGAGTTAATAACCGATTATTATAATCTAGGCAAAATCCCAACCCAGAAAGTTAAACACACTGTCTCCCTCATTGAACCCAGAGTTAGTCAAGAAAATATGAAGATTAATAATCAGTTACTAAAAGCCTTATCAGTCAAGAACGAAAACCAACCTTCGTTAGTTTGGGCATTAGTGACCAGGAGGTCGAAGTCGGTACCCCTGCCTAAATGCTTTGATTCAAAGATTTTTTCTTTCAAAGTACCAACTGATATAAACGGACCGTCCATTGGGATTGAATCATAGTCTCTTGCACTCTTAAACTTGTAAAACACAGCCATTCTTTTTTCTTTTTTTTTTGTTCTGATTGATTAATAAGAAAGTATGGACTAATATATTATATCAAAGAGAAAATCACAAAAATAATGGCGCGATGATAATCAAAGGCCTTAAAAAAATGTAGGGCCTGATATTCAACTCAACACAAAGAAACAAAACAAAAATATACTAAAAAGTACAAAAGAAAAAGATTCTTTTTTTTTTTGCTATTGCTCTCGAGAAAGATCGAACCAATCAAATCCACGCCACGAGGATTCTTGCTGAATCTTCTTCGTTCGCCGCCAGATGCAAACGCGAAAACTTCCCTCAAAATGAAGCCGAAACCTTCAAGATCGCAAATTGCCGAAAGAAATATTATTTTCAAATTGCGGAAATGAGAAATTCGCAGCTGATTCTTTCAATTCGGGTGAAAATCTCTGAGCCTGAATGACAAGACGATAAAACCGCCAAAAGAATCTCCACCAATCAAAAGGCGATGTTCACACGATCAATCGAGATGACCTTCGAAGCTTTATCCCGAATCTCTGACACGGCAGAAAGTGATTATTGATAATTGAAAGTCGCCAGATTGGAGACCGCGAAATCAAGAGCCGATCGGAACAATTGTGGTAACAGTCTCACTGATCGTTGTTTTGAAACGCTAGGGTTAGGGTTTCGAAGAATCGGAGAGAGACAGAGAAGGGATTCTTGATTCTTGATTTTTCAAGAGTTTCACTTATTAAGTTGTTTCGGTTACAGCTGCTTGTGGGTATAATTTATAGGCGGTAGCAATGATATATCCTTGCGAGTTGCGCGGCGGGTTCGGAGATTGTTTGTGCGCGCGTGTTTCCACTCGCCTTTCTAGAGCGCGTTTGCGTCGCCCATGCTGTTTTTTTACGCATTGTTTCCGGATAACGTTTTTGTGCGCCATGGTTTATTTTTACAAGTGGTGCATTCTTGTGGGCCGAATCCTAACAAATGCCAGCCCAGTGTAGCCCAAACTTAAAAATAATATTTCAATTTTAATTCTCACTTTACAAATGTGGTATGTGAAATGAAACTATGTAAGCACTGGTTATGTTCTATTAAACCATACTTTTATTAAGTTTCAATAGAGTGATATTAGACGCACCTCATAAAATTCCAATAGTGTGAGGTACCCCATTTTTAAAGAAATTATGATCCATCTAGTACATGGAAATAGATGTGATTAGTGTTAATCAAAAAAACATATTATAATCCGGTCAAGCATAAAATTGACAATGTCAATATTTTATTCTGTTTCAATATGTTTAATAACTAAACAATATTCATACCAAAAATTTGGATACGATTAATAAATATACTGTATCTATATTTACTTAAATTTGACACGACAGAATAACCACGAATTGACACCTCTATATGACAGGTGCATGGAGCTTCACCCATTCCAAATTTCTAATAATATATCTCCTGTCTCAATGTACAACAAAGTTCGCTCGATTGTAATCCCAATACTTCTATTTAATAAATTCAAATATTTGAATCTCAAGAAAACTAGTCGGCCTGAATTGTCCAATCTTCAGGACTTCCATCCAATGACAACATCAAAAGATGATTAAAATTCCAGTAAAACCAATTTGAATTGCAGCATAACAACTAATGATAGAAAATATACTATGGGTTTCTAAAAGGTTCATACATCTGTCAAGATTAATGAAGATACAATCACTATTTGTAATTTCCCAAAAAGTAATAAAAAAAATATACAATCACTACATATGCCAGGAAAAATAAAATAGCAATCTGAACGAAGAATTTTGGATTTTCTCTGATGTTTGGAGCTGTCCTGCAAATCATAATTCATAAAATCATTTGTTTTGTTAACACCTCAGTATTGAGGAAATTATTGTGGGTAAGCAAAAAAAAGGAAGTGAAAATCTAATTCAACTGACACTGTTCTTTTCTACCTTGCAAGAAGAAATTACCTAACAATGTGCTGAGAAAGACGGTAAAAAGGCAAACTCTGGATGAAGACAATGCCTGGTCCTGTTAGAACAGCGGTCACTAAATTGTCACCCTGCAATTTCACCGCAGTTATAAACTAAGGATCTGACACACAATGAAGTATAAAGGACCATCAAAAGACATGTGGCAATGAATAGGGTACTTCGGATTGTTCTTAAAAATCTAGAATAGACTGCAGAGATCAAGGACACTATTGTTTTGGTTGATGTATCTTCAAAGTCCCAACACCAACTAAATATTTGTTTCTTTAAAAGCAGACACAAGTGTCTCAACTCACACAGCTCACTGTATCCTATGATCACTAGACTCAATGTTCAGTCAGCCAACCATCTCATCAGAACGAATAGTTTCAGTCCACAAGAACTGAGAATTTTTAAACAAGGTTAACAGAAAGTCAGAGAAACTTACGCCAAAGACTGCCCTTCGCATGGGTCCATTTTATTTGATTTGGACATTGACTGAAGAAGTAATGGCAACAATGCAAGATACATCAACAGTAAGTATCTCACCCACCTCTATATTTTTCTGCACAACTAGCAAATTGGAAACAGGTAACGCTCCTATGATTAGTCTACACGGTAATAAATCCAGGAACATTAGCAAATTACCACAGCAGCAGAAGTGGCAACCCATGCAAGAAGTGTAATGTGATAGTCAATAAATAAACCATTATAAGATAAAACAGTTAAAAGGAGAAATATGACAGAGAAAACAGACAGCTTTCTTATTTGGCCAAAAAATGAGCATGGAGAAATCAATTTTAGCAGTAGGAAATGACTGAGTTACAATTACACTGAGCCAGGTACACAAGTATTGCCTAGCACTAAGTGGCCAAGACATTCTAGTCCAGAACGCACCTAAAAGCTGATTGTGTTCAGTTCCAATTCATTCCTGGCCCTGACAAACTTATATGTAAGTGTAAAATATATAACTAAACAAAATATACATACCAGATCCACCAGCGAGAATGAATGCAAGTCCCTGACCAGTTAGCTTCTGTCTCAGAAATCCCTACAATGGCATTAAAGTTCAACTATATTACTATAGATTACGTCTTGAAATTACAAATAAAAGGGAGATAATTCAAATCGGAAAAACTTAGGTTGCTTAGAGGGGCAGAGCGGGCAGCCAAATAGCACACGCGAGGGCGCGTGCGCGCGCACACACACACACACAGAGGAAGGCTGACATTCATCTCTGTCCTACCTCTATACCACCAATGACATTGTGTGCCCTGTGATCAACAGAATTATTGACTTTCACATCATTGACGGAGCACAAAAATGCATCTGGCTACAAACAATTTAACAGAGTCAGATAAAAGTCTGTCTAACTGAAATAAGAAAAAGGGAATTCCAAAACAAGAATAATTTTTTTTTTTAAAAAAAAAAAAAAGCACCAGCAGTAGTTAGTTGAACAACTAGAGGAATACTTCAATATTTTAGGAAACAACTAAAGTGAACAAGTCGATTAGACCTGGCATAAAAGCTCTCCACCAAACATTGCTAAATCAATCTGGAAAATAAAATGGGAATCACAAAACCATAGGCCATAGTTAGTATTAACGAACAGGGACCATGGGTGAATTTTACATAAGCAGGAAATGCAGTAATTGCAGAAATCTGACAAGATTTAAAGTACATACTGGCAGAATCCTTGCAAGATAAGGTGCAGCAATTCCAACAAATCCATCACTTGGACTGGGATTGCGAAGAACTACACTAGTGATGGTCTTGCCAAAAAGCCACTGCCACATACCTACTTCATTTTCAGGGATGTAAATGTTTTCCATTTCCACGGACCCGGACATGAAGCACATGGAACCTAAAATTTATTTGTATATCAGTTGAACATGTCATCATAATATTACTGAAGAAAACAAGTCTTATAATTCAAACTTCATAAATTTAAACCCCCACATATCATGGAGACGGACTGGGGGAACATTTTCTAATATTAAAATATATCTACTAAATGTTATCAATAACTTTCTTGAATTCCAACAAGCAACTTTCAAGGAAATCCCATGCCTTTACTTCAACACTATGGCAAAATCCTCATCCCAAGCTGCAACCAGGTGAATATCAATTGCAAGAAATTCCTATTGCAAGAGTCCAATGAAAAGGTAGATTGAAGGAGCAACCAAATGATTTGCCAAACTAATTTAAGGTTGAGCAACTTTTACTAGGAGCAGAAAGTAAATTTTCCTAGAAAAAAAGGCGTGAAAGTAAGATAAGATGGGATGACCCATTCATATAAAAGGATAGAGCATTGGTCAAGCCTGAAGAAGATCAGCACGTCAAAAAAATGAAAGTGTGAGAAATGAACTAACTAAAATGCCGACATCCTGAAGATAGTTGTATGACTATGGAATATGATAACATTACATATGAACATCACACAAAAATTAGCAATGTAATCCATTATCCATAATTTGTCAAGTAGGTCAATTTCACTACCTAACAAGAGTAAAATGTAATGTTTAAAAATACGTATAACGCCTTGAGGCTGTCGGCCTTTGAGGCGCGAGGCCGATCGCCGGCGAGACAGGTGTTTCAATCCAAACGTCCAAAAAAATTAATAATTTTTGTAACTTGATAAAATGATGATTCTTGATTAATAATAAATTTATTATAAATATTTAGTAATTTAATAAATTAATAATTAATTATTTTAACTAATGATATTTTTGTAACTTGTTCACAATTCATTGCGATTACTAAATAAAGTAAATACATTAATGAAAATACTATTTGATTCCAATTATGATTCCTACATTTAAGTAAACAACTTATTCTGACTTTAATTATGATTTGTCATTCCCATTTTAGTTCATTTTGATTTCGTTTCATTTCAATTTCAACTAATCTCGATTGCGAATCCTTAAACGCACCATGCATGGAAGTTTGTAATAATAATAATTATTAATGAATAATGTATTAATTTGTTATAAATATCTTGGATCAAATAATATGAGTTAACAATTTATAATTGAATAAGTACAAAGTTTGGAGGGTATAATAGTCACATTTATAAATAATAATTGTCCTCGATCAATAATAAATTATTCTAAATCAATCATACCTTATGATGGAAGTGTGCAGTAGCTGCCATTTGATTAAAAAATGAAAAGGTGGCCAAAAAAATGAAAAGGTGGCAAATTGCCGGTCATTTAATAATAGCAATTTGCTGCCATTTGATTAAAAAATGAAAAAAATTTGATGGTCATTTAATAACAGCAATTTGTTTTCCTTCTTTTTAAAATAAAATCACGTGGTTGTATTCTTCCTCAAATTTCCGTTTCTTTCTTCTCTCTACTTCCAACAAATTCTAAACCAGCCATCATCTTCAACCTGTTGTTGTTTCTCGTTTTTCTCTCATGGGCCATGACTACTCTCAGCCACAACTTGTTATTGTTTCAACCACCCCACATGACCACTACTAACTTTTGTTTTTTCGTCACCTCTTAGTTGACGTGAGGCGGCCGCCTCACGCCGACGATTCAGGAATTAAAGAAAACCGTCAGAGACGGACGCCTCGACACACCAACGTCGCGAGGCGGCGACACGGCTCCTCTGGCCGTTTTTTTAAACGATGGTAACATCCTCTTGCTAAACCAAAAAATAACACAGAATAGCAAGAAGGCAAATATGGGAAAACCAATGCCAGCCAACTTACCAGGCTGAGCAATAACATTTTCTTGTGGCTTCAAAATTATCTGACAAGGCAAGAACAAATACAAGGAAAAAGTTTTAAAATTACAGATAAAAGAGCAAGAAACAAGAGGAGAAACCAGGAAAAAGAACGAAAGAAAACATGAAATAGTCTGAGATGTACCTGAACAACCTGAGCTTCCCCGCCCAAAATCTGGAAAGGTATTACTGCGTCTTGTGGACTCTGCCGCAAAATATAACTCATAAATTATGCCGTATTTAGAATATTCAGCAAAACCGACAAAATTTCAAGTATTCCTCCAAGCAGCAGAAGGTAAACATAGAATCTCCATGGATCGAACCATGATGATACAAGGAACAAATATAGCTTAGCCTACGAACAATAGCCAATACCCATTACAGCATACCGTATGCTGCATACAAGCAAGCAGCCTAAATATTTTGCAAATTGAAAGCTACAGGATGAATCAAGTACACTATCATATCCCTTATAATAAGTTCAAATTAGCTTTAAAAGGCATGTTCATAAGTTTACAAGTCAACAGCCACCAGAAATTCTCCAAAATGCAACAAAAAGTACGATAGTGAATTGACAAAATTTAAAGTATGCCACATTTAGAATATCAGCAAAACCAACCAAATTCCAAGTATTCCTTCATCCAACAGAACGTCAACATAGAATGTCCATGGATCGAACCATAATCATACAAGGAACAAATTGAGGTTAGCCTACAAGCAACAACCAATATCCATTACAGCATACAAGCATGCAGCCTAGAGATTTTGCAAATCGAAAGCTACAAGATGAATCAAGTACACCGTTATAATCTTTGTGAATTGTGAGTTCTAATTATCTTTAAAAGGTGTGTTCACAAGTGACCATATGTACAATAGCAAACCTAAGCGGCAGCTTCAAATTATGCAAGGGAATGTAGTCCCCCACATTCTAATTGTGTGAGCCAATAGTTATTTTCACACATCATATGTGAAATTTCATGACATTGATTGCATGATTCTATCATGGTAATAACTTTACAAAATCTTTGGCTTTATCTCTTTGATTTCAAAATATAGAACCATTTAAACGTTCTACACAAACCTAAACTCTTCAGTAACTAGTTGTACTGAAACTAAACCCTAACTAACAAACTAAAAGACTCAATCTTCAATTTCGCGCCTAAAGCAAAATGAATCAAACGCCAAAGCAATTTCAGACATCAAATATCTAATAAAGCATCGTTAATTCAGTCAATCAATGCTCTTTTTAGTCACGAATACAAAACAAAATAAAACTAAATTTTCTCAGCTGACAAACAGAAATTGATAAAATATTGTTTTAAAAAATAAAAAACTGATCGCGAGACCTGGTAAACATAATGTTGAAAAGGCGTAGAGAAAAACGGGGCAGCCATAACGAGGGACGCAGATGGTTGTAAGCTTTCTAAGGAACAGAGATCGACAAGAAACGACGTCGTTCGACTTTTAGGATTTCTGAGTTCGCTATTGAGATCTCGGACTCCCGCATTGATATGTATTCATTTATTTGATCAAATCAAAAACATGAAATTTCTTAAAGATTGATATGATGGTTGTCTTCTCCTCCTCTTTTTCACTTTGCGGTTATGGAGGTGAAAATTTGAATAAAGAATATTTAAGCTAAATGACTGTAATGACCCTAAGAAATCATGATTTCTCAGAGGGATTCACTGGACTGGTATTGTTTTAAAATGACTCTTTCTTCAGTCAATTCGAGTTTAAATTCTGGCTTCTGGTTCTTACCACCGTGTAAGTGGTAATTTGCGTTTGAATGACGTGGCAACATCTTATTGGGACGTTCATGGCTCTCATCATCAGTCAATAATAAAACATCTTATATAACTTAGAACACGCTGTGACATTAAATTTATTTTTGGGCCTAGGCCTTGTTCAGTCGGATCCTCTCGTTAATTAATCTTTGAAATTGCTCGAATTATACACCTAAACTAATTTTTAATCCTATATCACCGATAGGAAAAAGATCAATAATAATGATAATGATAATCTTAAAAACTGTATACATAAATTTTTTTTTACTATTGTAGCAAGTGAATGTGATGTCACTGACATACGTTATTATTTTGGGACAACCTCGAATTTGGGAGACTTTAAACAAATTTTTAAATGCGGATCTGTCCCTATAGCCCGCCCGGTCTAAACGAAAGAAAAAAAATTATTATATATGAATTGTTAGAAAATTGCTGGTGTTTCCATCTTTAAGAGTTTGGGAATAGCAAGTAAGGCTATGTTTGTTAAGGTGTTCACTAGCGTAATCGCTAGCGGCAAACACCTTCCCAAATATTAGAATAAAAAAAATTAGTGTTACTCAATACTAAAATTAAGAGTATTTTTTTAGCGTTTTTAAGGGAATTTATAATTTTATCCTTCGTTTAAATAAATTTATATGTATTTAAATTTATTTAAATGTTCTTATTTGTAATTTCATGACTTATACTATGTCTAATACTCTATATATAACCAAATACCTTAAAGAACTTTTAAGCCAATTTATACTCTAATGTTTGTTTCATAACTTAAACCTACCCTAAAACTCATTTGCGAACCCAATGTTTTTAGGGTCTTAATTATTTTTGTTGGGTTATTGCAAAATCGTAAACCACCAGCATTATATAAAGTAACAATGTTTGAAGTTTGTTTCTATGGGTGCAAGAGAAAAAGAGAAAGATAACTAAATAAGACTAAGATACAGATTGGTTTATATACATCATTAGCATTTTGATGAGTTTCAATTGTAAAATTTCAGATTTTAAATTTCATATGTATTTTGGATGAAGAGTTAAGAAGGAAGTATCCCCATCCTTTAATTTGTTAATTGTCAAAATTTTAAGTTGTTTGACATTTTAATTTATTCTTGTTGATTGATTGATTCCAATTTAGTTGTGTAATTTATTAATGAGTATTCATACCATTAATTTTTTTTTTTATTGATAGATTAATTCGCACAGTGCTGACTCTTCATGATTCCATGCACTTCCAATTTAATTGTGCAATTTGTTAATGTGTTCTATTATTTAAATTCACACTCGCAAAAAATCAATAATATTTTGAGATTTATTTTATACTTCTTATTTTTATAATATTATTATATTTTATCATGCTACTCTATCGTTTTTGTATAAGTTTCATAATATTCATTTTATTATGTTATCTTTTTTATATTTATGAAATTTCATATTGCTTTTAGTCCGGGATAAGATTATTTCCCGAATCTGCCCCTGTGTCTTTACATTTTTTGATTTTATCATTGTAAATTGTATATATTAAGTTTTTTAAGATTTGAAGCCCCATAATTTTGATCAAAATTTAGGAATTCCAACCGGACACCCTATAAAATGTCCCCATTATTTTAGCTAGTACACATGCATTACATGTTGAATAAGAAAAAACTAAACTATTATCTCTATATTTTACTTTTTTTAAAAAAATATATATATGTTTCTGATGAGCGGAAAATATATCAATATTTACCGCCTCTTTTACTTAATATTTTGTTTAGTTTATCGGGTTTGATGAACGTTTTGATGTGTTTTAGTTTATTTTGCAGATAAAATAATATTGTGACACAATGAAATCATTTAGGACGAAATGTGGGTCAAATAAGGGCAAAAATTGGACTTGACATATTAATTTTGGAGATTGGAAACTTGAAATGACGTATTAACGAAGTGCAGTTTTGAAAATTCCAATTTTGCGCATCTGTCGTATTTTGGGCATAACTATTTACTCCGATATCGGATTGAGCTGATTCAAGTTCCAGATTAAAGAAGACTCAAATATCTACAACTTTGAAAGACAAAATAATTTCGAATTCTGAAGATTTCATGTCAGAAATTGATGAACCATCCAAAAGTGTGTTGTGTGTAATTATTAAAGTAATTTTCAAAGCAAAAAATAAATTAATAAATAAATAATAAAAATTATCAAATCACCACCAAACATGATAAATAATTAGTGGAGCAATTAATAATGGATTTGGTGGAGAAATTAATAATGAATTTGGTGGATGATTTGATGGAGGCAAAATTTTGCCTATAAATACCAATTCATTTCATTTGTAAATTCATACTTTCTTCTAAGGAATTCCTTAAGAATACTAAGAAGATTGTATATTGTTTGTTTATTTACAAGTTTCAGTAATTAATTTCCGCTTTCGCACTTTATTTTATTTACTTTTCAGTTTTTACTTTCCGCAATTTACCTTTACGCACAATACTTTTCTTTCTTTAATTTTCAGTTTTTACTTTTCAGTAATGAGGAGGTAACTCCCATTTGCTGGGGTAAAAGGTAAAACTTTTATTACTAATATTTAGATTAATCTCCCTTAATTATAATATATAAACTAGTTAAAACTTGACTTAACGAGGATACCACCATATTGGTCGGTTGGTAATTATTTAAATTGGTTTTAACCTGACTAAACTGGATACCGTCTGATTGGTCGGTTGGTAATTAATTATTAATTTGACTTAATCTGGATACCGCCTATATGGCTGGTTGGTAATTATCATGCAAAGTTAATATATTATATTAAGGGATATATCTAAAATAAAAATAATAAAAGTGGATCCTTTTACCTCAGCATTTTCTTTTATTGTACTTTTACTTTATTTACTTTTCAGCAATTTACTTTCAGCATTTACTTTTCAGCAATTTACTTTCAGTATTTACTTTTCAGTAATTTACTTTCAGCATTTAATTTTCAGTATTTAATTTTAGCATCTACTTTCCGTCATTTACTTTTCAGCAATTTACTTTTCAGCATTTTACTTGATGTCTTTTATTTTATTTAAGTTTTTACTAGCCCTAGTTATGTGTCGTAACTAAGTTAGTTATCTGGAGTTGTGATGAATTCTAATATCACCGGTTTATAATGGGTTATTTTATAGTTTGGGTAATTTAAAGGTTTACTTATTTAGTCTTAAGCTTAATGTTTTTTGTTGTCTGATCACCAATAAGATTGATGTGGTAAAATCTAAAATAAACTTGACAAAAGAATTTTAGGTTTCAGTCTTAGACTTAATAGTCCACGATATTCCTTGAGGATAGATAACCATTTAATAGATTTCCTTACAGGATAGACATATACTTATCGGGCGGGAGTAGCAATAATTGGAACTTAAACTTAATGAATCCAGGTAATTTGGTTGACATAGACATATGGTTCAATTGGGTTAAACTGGGTATTTGCGTCTGACCGTCGACATAAGCTTTCGCATAATTTCGTGTTCCAGGTTAGTAAACCAATTTATTACACAAACATAAAATAATCATTTCATCTTTTAAAAGATATTAGAAAGATTCACAACCTATATCTTTGAGTATTTTGTTATTTTCCTTAATATTTTATTTTGTTTATTTTAATTAAGGAAAACCACATTCAACCAATCAAACAATCATTCTCTTCTCCATTTAATTATATATTTGTAAATAAATATATTCAACAATTAATAACAACAGTAGGAATTAAGTCCTCGTGGGATCGATATTTTTATACTACTTGAACGATACGTGCGCTTGCGTTATACGTGTGTGTTTACGCCGGTCAGTTTCATTACATGTATAATATAATATAACAATTAACAAATAAATACATGATAAGAAATAAGAAATATTGTCCGGATTTAAAATCTAACTCTATGTTTGTTGGGATTTGTCTTGATCTGTCAAAGTATCTAATTTAAAATTTTCCCACAAACAAAATGAATTTTGCCATAATACAAATATAAGACCCATAAATGAAACGAAGAGATGCCCATCATTGATCTGAGGAGTGGTTTGCCTCGACAAAATAGCTAGTCGTTTACATTTATTTTTTTTGAAAAATCGATAGAAATCATATCGTCAAAATCACTATTTTCGAACTTAAACGGAGTAGGTAAAACTTTCGATTATCCCAAATTTTTACAAAAAACACATTCTCTAAATTCGAACATAAGATCTCAAGACACGCCAATTGAGAACGGTTGTTTACATACTTGTACACCAGGAAACTCATAATACTAAGATATCATAAACGAAGCTAAATAAAATACAGAGGAGACAACTTTAATAATTTATTTTTTTTTTTTGAAAATAAAGAATTTAATTTCATTAAAAGAACAATCAAATGATAAAACAAGGTTGTATATCGGTGGGATAGTCCCCCAACCATACTACATCACCATCAAAATGGGAAGCAAAATTAGCCAAATAATGAGCGACAGAATTACACCCTCTTGGGATGTGAGCGACCGTCACCTGCTTATAATTCATCATAATCTCTACAATTTCCTTGATTGTCCACGATATCTCAAGTATATTAATTTGTGTTCCTGAGACTAACTTGGTCACTTGCAGAGAATATGTCTCTTAATTATAGGCAGGAAATTTTCCTTAATAGCAAATTGCAATCCAAATAGCAGCGCTTCTGCTTCAAGGAAGGCTATATCGTGTGAGAACCTGGATTTCCTTACTCCTGCCATCAGAACTTTTCCATCTCTATTTCTAATAACCACTCCAAGACGAGCAGAATTTTGAAGTACATGCCCATAAACATCCACGTTAAGTTTAAAACACCCAACATGAGGTGGTTTCCATTGGTCTTTGCTATTGCCTGTTGTACTTCTTTTTGGTTCCATCGAGGGCTTGAAAACCCGTTGGTAAGACTCCATCGTAGCATAAGCTCTCGCGATTACCACATCTTGGTCCTCTGACTTACCCAACATAACTTTTGCATTTCTAGCAGCCCATATTGCCCAGCAAATAACCACAATTCTTGTCACAGTATCAGTGTTTAAACTGGCAGCTTCGAACAAAAATCCCACTAAATACCCAGACTTAATCTTGTAATCAGCCTCCTCTAGGCCTGAGTTCTTCCAAACCTGTTTGGCGAATTTACAGAAGAACAAAGCATGAAGAACGTCCTTCTGTCGCTTCTTACCTCTCTGGCAGAGTGCATCATGTGTTATCTTCTTTCTCCACAGATTTTCTGCCGTTGGAAGCAGGTTCTGTGCAGCTCTCCACATGAAGATCTTCACATTTTCCGGTAAATTCAATTTCCAAATGATATTCCAATGTCCTTTACTTGTTTCCGAGCTATAAGGACTTTCTGAAAACTTCATTCTATAAGCTAGTTGGTATCCGCTTTTAACCGAGTATTCGCATTTTCTATCATAATGCCAACAAACTCGATCTTCTTATGGCTTTCTAGGTAGAGGAATGCTGCTTATATCAACCACGTCTTCTATCACAAAACAGTCCCTTAGTATCTCCACCTTTCATTGCTGATCTTCTGAAATAAAATGACTCACTAAAGTATCATCAACGCACTGGCGATGAGATATTGGTTTGAAAGTGCTCGGCCTAGGAATCCAATTACTACTATAGACTTTGATGCTTTGTCCATTGCCTATTATCCACCTATACCCTTGTTGGATAACACCTCTTCCCCATAAGATACTTTTCCAAACATACGAAGGGTTATAACCTATTTTGGCTTTTAGGAAATCCGAATTCTTAAAGTATCTGGCTTTAAGAATTCTAGCCACCAGCGATCCAGGCATCTGCAAAATTCTCCAACTTTGTTTTGCCAATAACGCATGATTAAAACAAGATATATCTCTGAATCTCATTCCCCCCGCTCTTGGCTTGACACATCATTTCCCATTTCCTCTAATGTATTCCTCTCTTCGCTGTAGAGGATCCCCACCAGAAACATGCCACTTCTCTTTGAATATCATCACACAACCCTTGTGGTAATCGAAATAGACTCATCGCATAAGATGGGACAGCCTGAACCACTGCTTTGATAAGGGTTTCTTTGCCACCACCAGAGAACACCTTGCTTTGCCATCCCGTAATCTTGTTCATGACTCTGATTTTTAAATCATTGAAATAAGCTCTCTTTCTCCTGCCAATAATGGATGGTAAACCAAAATATTTTTCATGCCTTGCCACCACTTCAAAATTAAGTATATTCTTAATCAGGGCCGCTTGACGAGTCTGAACATTCCCACTGAAAAACATGGAAGATTTACCGTAGTTGAAAATCCGGCCCGATGCTTGAGCATAGTCTTCCAGAATTCTCTTTAAATTTTTACAGTCTTGTACCTCTGCTCTTGTGAAAATTAGACTGTCGTCTGCAAATAGGAGATGAGAAAATCAATAATTTCATATTAAAAAGGCAAGTGAAATGCATATGTGAACATTGTTATTTTCCAAAAACTCACGTTACATTTTCACATTCACATTTCAAATTAGGGTGGGTAAAACAAACTGAAATCGAACCAAATCAGGAAAAAATTAATTCGATTCGATCGGTTTCAATAAATCGGTTGAAATCGATGAACCGGTCACTTTAACGTATAAAATTAAATGAAAACATCAGACTGATCAAAACCGGCACTAATCTCACTCTCACTCCCACGAGGCTCCACGACTCAGGAGCCTCTGCCTGCCTCCTCTGTTGTCAAATAACGATCACTTTAGGAAGTGTTTGAGGAAAAAACGAATTCGTATTATTACTACCAAGAATAATACTACAAGTTTACAAAACAAGAAACTCACAAAAAACCTCACTTACACTCTCTACACAATGCTCACTTATTGGGATGATTTACAAACTCACTGGAAGGCTGAATTTATAGGACAAGGTTGGTTACTATTACTCCACCATTCACTCATTGATTTATGGTGATAACAATCTTCCACCAAAAGTATTTTGGTTGTTTCTTCAATTTTCAAAGATCACCTAAAGTTGCTTGGCAACTTCTTCATGGAGTCTTCAAATGGTGGTTAGCATGTCATATGCATTTCCCATGCATGAAAGTGGCAGCTGAACTAACAATTCTCCCCCTCCAGCTGCATCCGAAACAATCGTCATCTGACAGCTATCCCGGCTATGTCTCTGCACAACTCTAGCTTGTCCCGAGTAACCACCTTTGTTAACATATCGGCTGGATTCTCATCTGTATGGATCTTCACTAGTCTCAGCAGTTGTTGATCCATTACCTCGCGTATCCAGTGATAGCGAATATCAATGTGTTTCGTCCGGGAATGATACATTGAGTTCTTGCTCAAGTCCAGAGCACTCTGACTATCACAATGTATCTTGAATTCTGTCTGCTTGATCCCTAACTCTTGGAGAAATCGTTGTAGCCACAACATTTCTTTTCCTGCCTCAGCTATGGCAATGTACTCAGCTTCTGTTGTGGATAATGCTATACACCTCTGCAATCTTGACTGCCATGACACAGCTCCCCCTGCAAAAGTGTAAATGAATCCTGATGTAGATTTCCTACCATCAAGATCTCCCGCCATATCTGAATCTGTATAGCCTTCCAAGATCGGATCAGCTCCCCCGTAACACAAACGAAACTTTGTTGTACCTTTGAGGTACCTGAGAATCCATTTGACTGCCTCCCAGTGTTGCTTTCCAGGGTTAGAGAGAAAACGGCTCACTACACCCACTGCATGTGCAATATCTGGCCTGGTACATACCATGGCATACATAAGGCTTCCAACAGCTGAAGAATACGGTATTGCTGACATTTCCTCTATCTCTTTCTTGGATGAGGGGCACGAACTCTTGCTCAGTTTGAAATGGTGCGCTAGCGGAACGCTGACTGGTTTGGCTTTCTGTATATCGAACCTCCTGATTACCCGTTCAATATACCTCTCCTGTGAAAGCCACAGCTTCTTGTTCTGTCTGTCACGAACAATCTCCATTCCCAAAATCTGTTGAGCTGGTCCCAAGTCTTTCATGTCGAAAGCCTTGGAGAGTTCCTTCTTCAGCTGGTTGATCTTCGCTGCTTCTTGTCCAACAATCAACATGTCATCTACATACAGTAGAAGAGCAACGAAATTTCCATCTGGAAACCTCTGAATGTATACACACTGATCTGCTGCAGTTCTTTTGTAGCCTTGACCCACCATGAATGAGTCGAACTTCTTGTACCATTGCCTCGGTGCTTGTTTGAGCCCGTACAAGCTCTTTTTCAGCTTGCAAACAAGGTTTTCTTTACCTGAAACCTTGAATCCTTCTGGCTGCTCCATGTAGATTTCTTCATTCAGATCACCATGAAGAAATGCTGTTTTTACATCCATCTGTTCAAGCTCCAAGTTCAGTCTGGCTACCAATCCTAGGATAACTCGGATTGAAGCCATCTTTACCACCGGTGAAAAAATCTCATCAAAGTCAATCCCCTTTTTCTGTAGGAATCCTTTGACCACTAGCCGAGCTTTGTGTTTCACCACTTTTCCGCTGCCATCTTTCTTGAGCTTGAATACCCATTTGTTCTTCAGTGCCTTCATTCCATGTGGGAGCTTGACTATCTCATAAGTGTTGTTTTTCTGCAGAGATTCCATCTCATCCTGCATTGCGTGCAGCCATTTGTCTTTGTCCTTATGAGATACTGCTTCGTTGAAGTTTTCTGGCTCCCCTTCATCAGTAAGCAGAATGTATTCTGATCCTGAGTATCTGGCTGAAGGAATCCGGCCTCTCTCGGATCTTCGTACTGGAGGTTCTGGCTGTCTGTTATCATCCGGATCTGTGGATGAACTCGAAGCCTCTGATGGAGCAGGCTGAAGCTCCCCCTGCTCAATACCTCTCTCCTCCTCTGGTTCTGCTTCTGGTACCCCATCATCATCTGTGGCCATTGGTGCTGGTGCTGGGGTTGTGTCTGGATTTGCATTGGCATTATCAGCACTGATTTTAGAAGGCATCTTGGGCTTTTCAATGTCTTCTATTGTCTGGTCTTCAAGAAACACTACATCCCTGCTTCTGATGACCTTCCTTTCCTTCGGGTCCCATAACTCGTATCCAAATTCTTCGTCTCCATAGCCTATGAAGATGCATGGAGTAGTTCTTGCATCGAGTTTCTGCCTGAGCTCCTTGGATACATGTGCAAATGCTAAACATCCGAATATTCTGAGGTGAGAATATGAGGGATTCTTACCAGACCACTCTTTCTCCGGAATCTCGAAGTTCAACGGTACAGATGGTGATCTGTTGATTAGGTAGCAGGCGGCACGAACAGCTTCTCCCCAGAATGGCTTTGGCAGCTTAGCCATACTGATCATGCTTCTGACTTTCTCCATAATGGTGCGGTTCATCCTTTCAGCGACACCATTGTGTTGTGGGGTGCGTGGAACAGTCCTCTCGTGTCGAATGCCGTGACTTCCGCAGTAGGCATCGAACTCCCTGGAAGTGTATTCGCCTCCATTGTCTGTGCGAAGGCACTTCAGTTTCTTCCCTGTTTCACGCTCGACCATGGCATGGAACAGTTTGAAATAATCCAGGACCTGATCCTTTGATTTCAGAAAATACACCCATACTTTCCGAGAAGCATCGTCAATAAAAGTCAGAAAATATTTATTACCGCCTAGTGAGTTTACCTCCAAGGGACCACATACGTCAGAGTACACCAGACTGAGTAACTCTGATTTCTTTGTAGAAGAGAAATTGAAAGAGACTCTGTGTTGTTTACCGAATAGACAGTGGTTGCAAGGATCCAGAGTAGCATTTTTGGAGACGGTGATTAGATCCTTCTTTGTCAAGGTAGACAACCCCTTTTCACTCATGTGACCGAGTCTCTGGTGCCACAGATTCTGAGAAGCCTCCCGTTCAGCTACATTGAGGCTTTCTGCACAAATCTTCACATGAGTCTTGTACAAGGTTCCACATATATGTCCTCGGGCGATGACCATAGCACCTTTGATCATTCTCCAGGTGCCGTTACTGAAGTGGCTAGCATAGCCCTATTTGTCAAGGGCTACTCCCGAGAGTAAGTTGAGCCGAAGTTCTGGAACATGTCTGACTTCCTTCAGGGTTATTGTATACCCTGCATTTGTCCGCAACTGTATTTCACCAATTCCTTCTATCTGAGAAGAACTGGTATTCCCCATCTTCACTGCTCCAAAGTCTCCTGCTTTGTATGTTGTGAAGAAATCTCTGTGAGGAGTGACGTGGTAGGATGCTGCAGTATCTACCACCCACTCGACATCCTGAGTTGCGGTGTGAAGGCATGCTTCTTCCTGGCCGGAGCATATAGCTACATCCACCGTAGTAACTACTAGTGTCTCCGCGTCATTCTTCTTCGGCTGGTTATTGCCTTGTCCCTGCTCCCGTTGCAGTTTCCTGCAATTCTTCTTCAAGTGGCCTTCAATGCCACAGTGGAAGCACTTGTATGTCTTTTTCCCGTCCTTGGACCTGCCCCTGCTTTTGCTTCTGCCTCTTCTCCCACCTTGATGTTTCTCCTGTTGTCTTCCTCGCTGCTCCGTGACAAGGGCTTCTGTTTGATCTGAGCCCACATCTTTTCTTCTGGCTTCTTCATTTGACAGGGCATCCTTTACCATAGGCATGGTAAGTTTGCCTCCTGGAGCTGAGTTGCTGAGAGTAACCACCAGAGTCTCCCAGTTATCAGGAAGAGAACTGAGTAGCAAGAGGGCTTGAACTTCGTCTGCCAGTTGCATATCTACTGCAGATAACTGGTTCACCAGGCTTTGGAATTCGTTGGTGTGTTCTGCAACGGAAGTTCCACTCCGTAGCTTCAGGTTCACCAAACGCCTCATGATTAAGGCTTTATTCCGAGCTGTTTTGGCCTGGAACATGTCTTCCAATTTCCTCCACATTCCATAAGCATCTGTGTCCTGTGCTACATGGTGGAAGACATTATGACTGATCCACTGCCTAATCTGACCCAAGGTTCTGTTGTTGAGTTTATTCCAGTCACACTCCTTAACAGACTCTGGTTTCACTCCCTTCAACTCAATGACATCAAACAGATCTTTACAATGTAAAAAATCTATCATCCTAGGTCTCCAGAGGGAGTAATTAGTGGCAGCCAGTTTAATCATTGCACCAGAATGAGAATCCTCCATCTCCATTTTAAGTTTTAAAGTTTAAAATGAGAATACACTAAAATCGGGTCTGAATTTCACAAATCGGAGGTCACCGTTGCGTCCGGAACGGTCGAAAATGGTGGAAAAGACACTTCTTTGGTCTAAATCCGACACAGGGGCTGATTTGTAAATTCCTAAAACTTCTGGGGCAAAACTGTAAATTTCAAAACTTCAGGGGGCTAAATGAAATTTACCAGGCTGCTGACGTGGCGCTGACGTGGCAAAGTGGGACCGGTTTGCTGACGTGGCAGACACGTGGCGGCTGACGTGGCGCTGACGTGGCGGCTGACGTGGCGGCTGACGTGTCGGACACGTGGCGGATGACTCAGCGCTGACTGTGCGCTGACTGGGCTGACGTGGCGCTGACTGGGCGTGACGTGGCGGCTGACGCGGATCGTCTTCAACCTTCAGCAGTGCGTGCGGCGCGTGGAGCGAGTGCAGGCGCGTGGGAAGCTCCCTGGAAGGCGCGTGCGGCGCGTGCGGAGTTCTGGGACGTCGGTTCGGTCGCCGGAAAATACCACCGTGCTCGTCTCGACGTGAACTAGCTGATGGTGTGCTCAAAGTTGATTTTTGACAACTTTGCCGGAACTCGAATTTTCCGAACCAAACTCCGTTCTTCGGTTTTTCGATCCCAATGAAGAACCAAAGCTCCTGATACCACTTGTTGTCAAATAACGATCACTTTAGGAAGTGTTTGAGGAAAAAACGAATTCGTATTATTACTACCAAGAATAATACTACAAGTTTACAAAACAAGAAACTCACAAAAAACCTCACTTACACTCTCTACACAATTGCTCACTTATTGGGATGATTTACAAACTCACTGGAAGGCTGAATTTATAGGACAAGGTGGTTACTATTACTCCACCATTCACTCCTTGATTATGGTGATAACAATCTTCCACCAAAAGTATTTTGGTTGTTTCTTCAATTTTCAAAGATCACCTAAAGTTGCTTGGCAACTTCTTCATGGAGTCTTCAAATGGTGGTTAGCATGTCATATGCATTTCCAAAGTGGCAGCTGAACTAACATCCTCTCCCTCTCGTCTCTATCCTCCGATCAAAACCAACCCCCGCGACGCCTCCTCTATGTTCTCTCCCTCTCGTCTCCGAGTCTCTGTCAAAACCAGCCCTAATCCGAACCTCACGCCTCACTCCTCACGCCGTCGGCCTCTTCACTCACGTCGCACTTCTCTGAATCTCTGATTTTGTGCGACTAGGGCTTGTATGTTCATTTCCGATAAAATGATGATTTGAAATTGTGATCTGTAATTGTTATGTTTCAAATTTCGACGTTGGTGATATGAAATTGTCAGTTTATTATTGTGGTAAATTCAGTTACGACTTGTGTTTTTTTAACAATAACATGAATTTCTGGGTTTAACATGCATCTATCTTACCATAAGTTTTGTTCCTTCTGCAAATTGGTGCTTTATGGTTTATAGCTTTCTGCAAACTGGTGCTTTCTGTTTATGGTTTCTGCAAATGGTTTCGGTTCAATCGATTTTGAACTGTTCCGAACCGAAACCAAAATCTGATCGGTTTCAAATTTCGATTTTTTATTCGGTTCAAAAAAATATGAACTGATCAGTTATAGATTTGGTTCGATTTACGAAACCGAAAATGCCCACCCCTAACGATTCAATCCATATGGCGACAGCCATTATGAATTGTATCCACGGGGGCTTCAATCTTTCCACTACTACGAATCAAGTATTGAATATAAATTAACTAAAATACATTATTTTTTAGTAAATGAATAAAACAATTTTTTTTTCTTTTAAAAAAAAGCTACGTAACCGTTACCGTGTCCTTCGCTTGCCCCTCATTTCCCTCCATCTTTTTCTTTCCATTTTTTTTAAAATCTTTTATTCTCACTCCGATTTCAAAATCCTCAGCTATCTTCTTCGCCAATTTCAGATATATAATTACTAATTAGCATCAGTCTCGTCTCGTGGCTTCGATTTTATTTATATTTTTTTCAAATAATTCCTGCAATTTTATCTCGCTCTCAAGTAAGGTACAATCCAACCTCCAACTTATTCTTCAGCGTATTTTAGCTCTTCTTATTCTGTGTTTACTCATTCGCGTACGGTTAGTTTGATCAATGGCTTTCGTGTAAATTTTTAAATCCAATTGTGTAACCATGGAACTTGAACTGATTCAATATTTGAATAAATACTCGATAAAGAGAATGAAAATGTAATAAAGAATTTGCGAATTTGTTTGAAATGAATTTCTTTGGAGTTCAGTTCATTTACTTTTCTGCGTTGTTTGGTCAGGCCAGCATTCTTGATAGAAGCTCAATTTTAACACGTATAGAGTTTAATTGAACTGTTTTTCAGTTTCATTAATAATTGGAAGTTCATTACTCGGTACCGGTGACGCCGAAACAGGTTAGAGTCTTTAATTAGTCATTTAATCAAGTTTCAGGCTTGTCAAGAACCATAAATTTGTGATTTTGGCTTTTGGTTTTGTTGGGCTTCTAGAATTTTGGATTTCTATCATGTCAATGGAATGATATGACAATTGGCACTTAAGCTTTGCATCCTAATATCAATGTTTGATTGATTGGTAAGGTTGAAATCTTCAACTCCAGAGAGATGATAATATTATTGTGGCAGGTAGCATTTTTCCTGATGAAGGAACTATTCCTGTGTTGTGTGCGGTTCAGAATGAATCTTGCGCTGGGGCTGTAATTGTTGTGAATAAACACACAATAATAGAGGTGAATTGAGAGAAAACTCTTCTTTTATATATACCCACAAAAGAATTACAAAGCTTATAATCCAGCTTTACAAAAAACTCTCAAACACTTTACTCTCTATCTTTCCTCACACGTTTGGGATTTTCAGGGATGATAAATGCAATGGTTTATGACTCAATTTATAGTGAAGCAAAACGTGTGCACTGTTGCAACACGTTTTGCTTCACGCGTTGCACTCTGGATCATGCAAGCAAATTGCATGCTGGCAGCCAAACTCTTCAACTCCACTTTCGGCGCCTGTCCTTTCATTTGCTTTTCATTTGCTGACTTTAACAAATCTCCCCCTCGGTGAAGATTTCCTCAAAATCTGAGCCGACCATCAATCATCCAAACCGGATCCTCCAAAGGATCCTCCCCTGGCTGCATCTGTATGACTGCCTACGTACCCTGAGTTGGGATCAAGCCAATCGTAGTTCTCTGAATCTCCCCACTCTGACTATGTGGAGAGTTTTGTCATCCCGGCTATGGCACGACAGATTTCAAGCTTCTCCTTCGGTAAAACCTTCGTGAACATATCGGCACCGTTGTCGTCGGTGTGAATTTTACTGAGTTCTAACAGCCTTGAGCTCAGGACGTCCCGTATCCAGTGATACCTCACATCGATATGTTTTGACCTCGAATGAAATGTGGAATTTTTACCGAGATAGATAGCACTCTGACTATCACAGTACAAAATGTACTTCTCCTGCTTGAAACCCAATTCCTGGACGAATGTCTTCATCCACAGCAATTCCTTGCAAGCTTCCGTCGCTGCAATGAATTCTGCCTCTGTTGTAGAAAGTGCAACACACCTCTGCAACCTCGACTGCCATGCCACAGCTCCTTCTGAGAGAGTAATCAGATACCCGAAGTAGACTTTCGGGTATCCACATCTCCTGCCATATCTGAATCGGTGTAGCCCATCAACACTGGTTTGTCGCTGCTTCCAAAACATAACCTCATCTTGGATGTGCCTCGAAGATACCGCATAATCCATTTGACAGCATTCCAGTGTTCCCGTCCTGGGTTTGACATAAACCGGCTGACCAATCCAACTGCGTGTGCTAAGTCTGGCCTCGTGCACACCATGGCATACATAAGACTTCCCACTGCTGAGGTGTATGGAACCTGTTTCATTTCCTCCTTATCTGACTCAGTAGAGGGACTCTGTCTCGAACTCAATCTAAAGTGGGTAGCAAGAGGAGTGCTAACCGCTTTAGCCTTGTCCATCTGGAATCTCTGAAGTACCTTCTCGATGTACTCCTCATGTGACAAGTATAACCTCCTGGCTTTCCGATCACGTCCGATCCTGATGCCAAGAATCTGCTTAGCTGGCCCCAAGTCTTTCATCTCAAAAGACTTACTCAGTTGCTGCTTCAAATTATCAATCCTCGATTGATTTCTGCCAACTATCAACATATCATCTACATATAACAGTAAGATGATAAAATCATCGTCAGAAAACTTCTGAACGAATACACAATGGTCTGAAGTAGTCTTCTTGTATCCTTGCTCCCCCATAACTGACTCAAACTTCACGTACCACTGTCTCGGTGCCTGTTTCAAACCGTAGAGGCTTTTCCTGAGTCTGCACACAAAGTCCTCTTTCCGCTGACTCTGAAGCCTTCTGGTTGCTCCATATAAATTTCTTCTTCCAGATCCCCGTGAAGAAATGCGGTCTTGACATCCATCTGCTCAACTTCCAGGTCGAGGCTTGCTGCTAAGCTGAGTTCCACTCTGATGGATGACATCTTCACAACTGGAGAGAAGATTTCATCGAAGTCAATGCCTTTCCTCTGATTGAATCCCTTGACAACTAGTCTGGCTTTATACCGGGGTTGTGAAGTGTGCTCCTGTTGCTTCACCCTGTACACCCATTTGTTCTTCAAAGCCCGTTTGCCTATTGGCAATTTCACCAACTCAAAAGTGTGATTGTCATGCAAAGATTTCATCTCATCTTCCATGGCTTCCTCCCACTTTTCTCTGTCCTCTGTTTCCACAGCCTCCTTGTAGCTCTCGGGTTCTCCCCCGTCAGTAAGCAGCACATACTCATATACAGAGTATTTGGTTGAAGGTCGCCTCTCTCTGTCTGACCTTCTCTGTGGAACTGTTGGTGGAACTTCTGGTACTGGTGATTGATCATGATCATCATCTCTGGGAGCTTCATCACTTGTACCCTCCTGTCTGGGAACCTCACCTTCAACTCGAACTGGCACCGGTGTCTGAGGTTCTGGATTCACATTTCTGTATTGCTGGGGCATTGTCTTCATCTCCTTTCTGATATCTTCTATGGTCTGGTCTTCAACAAAGACAACATCTCGGCTTCTGACAATCTTCTTCTCCACAGGATCATAGAGTTTGTAGCCGAAATCATCCTGACCATAGCCAATAAAGACACACTGTCGCGTCTTTGCATCCAGCTTGGATCTCTCGTCCTTTGGGATGTGTACAAATGCTTTGCACCCAAAGACATGTAAGTGCTCGTACGACACTTCTTTACCTGTCCAAGCTTGGTTAGGAACATTACCTTTCAGTGCGACCGCTGGGGACATGTTCAAAACATGAACTGCTGTGATGAGTGCCTCCCCCCAAAATGTCTTCGACAGCTTGGCTTGTGACAGCAAGCTTCTGATCCTCTCGCACAAGGTTCTGTTCATCCTCTCAGCTAGGCCATTCAGCTGAGGTGTCTTCGGAGGTGTCGTTTGATGTCTGATTCCTTGCGTCTTGCAGTACTGATCAAACGGACCTCTGTATTCTCCACCGTTATCTGTTCTGATGCACTTCAGTTTCTTGCCGGTTTCTCTCTCCACCAAAGCATGAAACTCCTTGAACACTCCCAGCACTTGATCTTTTCTCTTCAAGGTGTATGCCCAGATCTTCCTTGAATGATCATCAATAAATGTCACAAAATACAGTGACCCTCCGAGTGTTCGTATCTGCATCGGACCACATACATCTGAATGTATGAGATCTAGTACCTCCGGTTTCCGTTGAGGCGGGGAGCTCTGGAAGGATACTCTGTTCTGCTTTCCAGCCATGCAGTGTTCACACTTCCGTAAGTGTGAGTTCTTCAATTCCGGAAGAACATTCCGCCTGCGTAGTATCTCCATCCCTGTTTGGCTCATGTGACCGAGCTTTTTGTGCCATAACTCGGCTGCCTCATTGCTGTTGACTGTATTTATGCTACTATTTGAAAGCTTAGCATGCATTAAATACAGGGTTGAGTCTTTCTTACCTCGTGCCACGACCATTGACCCTTTAGTGAGCTTCCAGCATCCGTCACTAAATGTGCTGCAGAAACCTTCATCATCCAGCTTGCCTGTTGAGATCAGGTTTAACCGGATATCTGGGATGTGCTTGACTCCCTTCAACACTAGCCTTGTCCCGTTCTCTGTTTCAAGGCAGATGTCTCCAATACCGACGGCTTTGGACTGTCCGTCATTCCCCATCCTTACAGCACCGTAGTCCCCTGGTGTGTAAGATGAAAAGAAGTCTCTGCGAGATGTGGCGTGTATGGATGCGCCACTATCTATCACCCAACTGGTCTCGTGGCTGGCAAGATTCACAACAGTTTCTTCATACATTATGCAAAATTCTTTGGAGGTTTTCTCGGCGGTAGTAGCAACTCTTTCTTGATTAGAGTCGCCATCTCTCCTGGACTGCTCGTTCTTCAACTTGTAACAGTCCCTCTTCATATGGCCTTTCTTTTTACAGTGATAGCACTCAATATCCCTCGTTCTTGATTTCCCTCGGTTCTTGTCTGATCTCCCTGGGCCTCGGCTTTTACTCCTCCCCCTTCTGGTGTTCTTTTCTGTCACTAGAGCTTCTGAGGTTGAGGCTGATGCTGACTCCTGCATTCTCGTCCTCTTTTCTTCCTCGAAGATCCTGGTCTTTGCCATCTCCATAGTGACTTTCCCATCTGCGGCTGAATTGATCACCGTAGATCTGAACGTTTCCCAAGATTCTGGTAACGTATTAAGGAGTATTAAACCATTTACCTCATCTCCGAAGTCTATGCCCAATCCAGACAATTCCTTCATGGTTCCAAGGAAGTCATTGATATGATCCGCCACAGCTGTACCCTCCTGGTATTTCAAACCCATCATCTTCTTGATGTAGTACAGCTTGTTGTTGCCAGTCTTTGCTCGGAAAAGCTCCTCCAGCTTTCCCCATAAGGTACGTGCATTTACATCTTCACTGACATGGTTGACGATACTATCGTCGATCCACTGACGAATAGTACTGCATGTTTTCTGGTGAAGATTAGCCCACTTTCCATCGGTCATTCCTTCTGGTTTCTCCTCCAGAAATACCGGTCCATCATAGTCCTTCACATACAGAAGGTCTTTCATCCTTCCTCTCCATGTGAAATAGTTTGTACTGGTTAACAAAATCATTTTTCCGTTGCTCCCCTCCATCATAAAAATTCTAAGCAAAATTTCAAAAAACGGACCTCACCGTTGCGTCCGGAATGGTCGAAAATGGTGGAAATGACACTTCGTTTGTCAAAATCCGACACAGGGACCAAATAGCAAATTCCAGAAATTACAGGGGTCAAAGTGCAATTTCCGAAAGTTCAGGGGCCAAAGTGAAATTACGGAAAAGTTCAGGGACTAAATT
The DNA here is from genome assembly GCA_019454045.1 of Zanthoxylum bungeanum. Classification (NCBI taxonomy): domain Eukaryota; kingdom Viridiplantae; phylum Streptophyta; class Magnoliopsida; order Sapindales; family Rutaceae; genus Zanthoxylum; species Zanthoxylum bungeanum. The sequence goes on from SKCR01029731.1 coordinate 80,518, forward strand.
GAAATTTACAAAAAGTTCAGGGACTAAATTGTAAATATCTGAAAGTATAGGGGCTAAACTGTAATTTTCAGAAAGTTCAGGGACCTATCTGAAATTTACCAGGCACCGCTGACGTGGCAGCTGACTGGACTGCTGACTGTGCGCTGACTGGGCGCTGACTGTGCGCTGGCGTGGCGGATGACTGGGCTGCTGACTGTTCGCTGACGTGGCGCTGACTGTGCGCTGACGTGGCGCTGACTGGGCGCTGACGTGGCGTCGTCTTCAACCTCCAGAGCGCGTGCGGAGCGTGTGCGCGTGGTTGGCGCGTGAGGAAGCCTCTGATCGGCGCGTGCGGCGTTCTGGGACCTCCGTTTGATCGCCGGAAAATACCACCGTGCTCGTCTCGCCGTGAAAAGTACGATGATATGCTCAAAATCGATTTTCGACAACTTTCGTCGGAATCGATTTTCCGAACCGAAACTTCGTTTCTGAATTTCGGGATCCCTCCGTGGAACCGTAGCTCTGATACCAATTGTTGTGAATAAACACACAATAATAGAGGTGAATTGAGAGAAAACTCTTCTTTTATATATACCCACAAAAGAATTACAAAGCTTATAATCCAAGCTTTACAAAAAACTCTCAAACACTTTACTCTCTATCTTTCCTCACACGTTTGGGATTTTCAGGGATGATAAATGCAATGGTTTATGACTCAATTTATAGTGAAGCAAAACGTGTGCACTGTTGCAACACGTTTTGCTTCACGCGTTGCACTCTGGATCATGCAAGCAAATTGCATGCTGGCAGCCAAACTCTTCAACTCCACTTTCGGCGCCTGTCCTTTCATTTGCTTTTCATTTGCTGACTTTAACAGTAATGTTATTTGCTGGTGCTCTTATTCACTTGTGGTTGCTCGCCCACCCTTAACAGTTTATTCATACAATTCCTTGAATGGTTCTAATTCTATGCAGCTGAGTGAGACAGTTCACGAGGCAAGGATTTATAGAATTCACCCCCTTCCAGCTAGTTCCTTCATTTCATGGAATTCTTCGATTGAAATTACACAATCACTTCCAATGAACAAGAGATTCTAATAGTAAAAGATGGAAGATAGACGATGAAATAAAGACCATAGTCAATCCTCATCCTCTGCCTCCTAGAACCGCAACCTTGTCTTTACAGGTAAAACTTTTGAAACTACCAATTTTTTCTTTTGTTTTCCAGTTTTATGTATGGCTAACCAGAGCTATTGCCAGTAATATGAATAATTTGTTGCCTAAAATTCAGAGATCCATTCGGACATTGATACCTAGTGAGGCACTTTTGTTTGCTAAAAAGGAGATCGAGGGTGCTCCAATCATTACTGAAGATCCTACACTGTATGCTCCTCTATTTCGGAATGTTTCTGTTTTCAAAAGGTATAGTTTGTAAGTTAGATCATCTTTCTTATTTTTTGCTTCGTCATGCTTGTTTATCATTTGCAATATTTTCTGCTATGCCTTCCGATCAAATTATTTATGACTAGTTAAAAAGAAAGATATATTTTATTATTGAGTTCATGTTTGACAGTTAGTATAGTACCAAATGAGAGCGTTATGCACTATAATTTTAAGATGTTAGGATGCAGGATTGGTAATTAAGAAAAGAAATTCCATTGGCCATCTTTGTCAAAGATGCACAGCATAGGAATTATCATAAGGAAGTCGAACTCTTTTGTTTGTTTTACAACATTAAAAGGGCATCTGGGTTTAAATTTCATGTTCTTAAAGGATTTATTCATTCGTCCAGAACAACAATGTCGTGGATTTAGCTGTGTATATTCTTAGACAATCATAAATGAAAACAAAAGTCTCTAGGAATTTTTGTATTACAGTTCAAGATCTTATAAGACTATTGAATATCACCTATTTATCAATATGTGATTGCTGATATTGAACAGTTTGGATCTAGGCTAAAGCAGTAATATTATGAACATCATGATGCATGAAGTTTTGTTTCAACTGCATAAATCAATCATTTGAAGCTTATATGATGGGCATCAAGGGGAAGAAATGAAACAAGATTTTTAAGAACCTCTGGAAAGTCTCTTTGTACCATGTGCATCTTGTGAATATTTCACTTGATCTTTTGGTCCACATTGATGATTGTCGTTCACTAAAAATTCATTATGCCAAGTCTTGCTGCTTCTATAAGATAGTGGAGGTGACACCAAAAGACAACAGAGTGGAGGAACTTCATTCCCATGGTTTGGGCATATGCAAACAAGGCATATTGATGGCTTGATGCAATGTTTACAGGTGGGATCACAATGATGACAAATACTCCAAAAGATAAGGCAGAGAGATAGATCTCGGTTGCTAAGGATTGGGTGAAGCTGCTATTCAATTTTCCGACATATGTTTCTTTTAGAAATTAAAAATATATATATATATATCTTGATCGCTTCTATTTTTTTTGGCATTTTTGCTACAGAGTCTGAATTGTGGTTTCTTCTTATAAAGTTTCTCTTGTAAATATTATTAATCGAATTCACTGGGCATTCAATTTGTTTCTTTATCATTAAATCATTTTGATGCCACTGTTTTCCTTACTGTAAATAAAATATAATATCTAAAATCATAACTTTGGCTTGATTTGCAGGAGCTACGATTTGATGAAGTGACACTTAAGGTTTACATTTACCATGATGGAAAGAGACCTGTTTTTCATCAACCTTATCTCAGGGGTATTTATGCTTCTGAAGGTTGGTTTATGAAATTAATAAAAGCAAACAAGTGCTTTGTCACTGAAGACCCAGAAAAGGCACACTTTGCCATACAGCGTACGCCAATTAGAAATGGCACTTTATGTGCCTAACTCTCATAATATGAAACCGTTGGCGAATTTTTTAAGGGACCATGTGAACAAGATTGCTGCAAAGTATCCCTTTTGAAATCGCACTCTTGGGTCGGATCATTTTTTTGTTGCTTGCCATGATTGGGTAAGGTAGTTTGTTCTCCTTTATGCACAAATATTTGAATGTGCCAAATTAATTTGATTAATGCTCAGTCACTGAAAAACTTGTCATTTGTGTCACTAAATAAACTTCCATGTTTGAAAAACTTGCTGAAATATACAAATATGTCTCGATGTCTTATTAGAATTTAATCCTTTGAAATTCTCATGTCATTAAAAGGACATGACATACCATCATCAATGAAATCTTGATACAAATTTTGGCCACTTCCAAAATGATGTAGGATGAAGGCTTATTTAGTAGTTATTCTTGTTTTTCCTTATTTTAGTTGGATTAGGTTTTGTTTTACTTTTGGGTCTTATTTAATCACTTCTTTGGGTTTGGTTGAATTTTCCTAAAGTAGTTTTCTAATTTTGCAATTGATTTTTGTTGAAAAAAAGAATTCTAGTTTTCATATTCTAATTAGGACATAGGCCACTATCAATAAGGCTTATTTCCAGTTTTGAGTAGGACTTGGATGAAGACTTTTGATATTATTGGAAAAGGATCATGATAGTCCCTCTTAATTTCTTCTATATCTTTCTCCCATTTCTTTTCTCTTTTTGGTTCTCAATCACAAAACTAATGCTAATAGCAGGCATCATTTTCTTGATTTGATCAAATACCTTCATTTGATGTTACTGCTGTCAGGTCTGATACTAGTTTCCATTTCAAGGTTGCCCTAATTGAAATTGTGAATTTGCATATAAAATATTTATCAGACAATAGTACAATACAAGTGAAGCTGTGTCATGGGAAATGCACCTTTAATCTTCATGTTATGTCTGGAATTTAGGGTCTAACTCGTACTTCATTTAATTAAAACAACTAAGATTAAATGGAGACTTTTGGCATATTTTCTTCATTTAATGCGTGGATTTTTCCTGTGGTTTTACAAACCAAGCTAGGACCCCAACTATTTTGGTTAAAAGTACAAGAGTCATATATTTCAGTAGACATTCATTTCCATTCAATACTATATATGTGCTTGTTATCTTCCTTTCAAGACATTGTTTTATGTGATTTTAGGTTATAAGAACAGAAAGAACTTTCAATTTCTGCTTTTGAATCAAGTTTTGAAAAGACATGCTTGTGAGTTTGTGGATTTTGAGCCGAATTGTATTAGTAACTTTGTTATCGAAATTCCTTCAAGGTCTCTCTTGCACATCCACACACATTCAGTTGGACACAGAGCACATGACATGATCCAGGCAGACAACAAACCAAATGACGCATTACAAGTACCAGAAGGGCCAATTACGAGGCAGAGGACCAAAAGACTCAGAGAAGCAATGGCGGGATTAGTTCAGAGTTTTATGGCCGGCTGCAACCAACAAATAGAGGCGCATGTGGGCTTCGATGGAAAGGGCCCAAAGCCATTTCACATGGCCCAAATCAGTTTAGAATAAAGCTTTTTAGGCTTTTAAAGACTTAAAGACTTGATATTTGTGTAATTTCGTTTTTAGGGGCATTATTGTCTTTATGCCTTTAGGGTTTCTTTTTGTAACAATATTTAAGCTTACTTTCTTCTTCATTTGAGGAACCAACGAATTTGTAAACTCAAAAAGCTTAAAGCTTTGGCTATGGCCGAATTATTGTAAGGGAGGGATTCCCCTTTTCAAGTTTGAATCGACTTATCTAAGTTTTGGCAAACTTAGTGGCGTCTCCATTGCTAGCAAAACACTACAAGGATTCATCTTAAAGGTTCTCAAGGGCAAGTTCTTTGTGGGTCTTCTTTGTGGCCTTGGAAAGGTTTTGTTTCTACAAAATCTTATTCGCGGTTCTTGGGGTTCTGTCCGTTGCTTGGGGTTTGCTTGGATTTCGAATCCAAGTGGGTTTCTTGTCATTTGGTATCTAGAGCTCAGGGTTCCAAGGTCTGATTTTTCTATCTTTCCTTTTGTTTGATTCTGTTTTTCTCTTGTTCTTTGTTATTTTCGTTTCAGTTCTTGTTGGATCTTGTTTCTGTTTTTTTTTTTGTTTATTTCTGGATCTGTTTTTGGTGTGTTTGTTCTTTGTTATTTTCGTTTCAGTCCTTGTTGGATCTTGATTCTGTTTTGTTTTGTTTATTTCTGGATCTGTTTTTGGTGTGTTCTGCATATCAGTTCATTCCAGTTGCATATCAGTTCATCTTCATCACTTTTTCCAGTTTTGGGCTTCTGTTCTGTTCTTCCTATCAGTTCGTCATAGTCATTCTGTTCTTTAGCATATGTTTAAGAAATAAGCATGTTCTTGGCGGCTGTGTGTTTTGTTTCTAAAACCCTAGTGTAGTGTGAAATCAGACCCTGAAAACTAAGTGAAGTCTGAAATCAGACCTAAAACGTAACCTTTGAAATCTGCCTCTGAAATCAGACTCTGAGTTCAGACCCTGAAACTTAACTATTGAAATCAGACTCTGAGTTCAGACCCTGAAACTTAACTATTGAATCAGCTTCTGAGATCAGACCCTGAAACTTAGCCTCTGAAATCAGACCCAGACCAGTAGCCTCTGAAATCAGACCCAGACCAATAACCTCTGAAATCAGACCTAGACCAATAGCCTCTGAAATCAGACCCTAACCAGTAACCTCTGAAAATTAGCCTCTGAATTCAGACCCTGAAATCAGACCCTTATTCGACTCTGAAATCAGACACTGACCAACAGCCTCTGAATTCAGACCATCATCAGACTCTGAAATCAGGCTTTGAAAACCAGCCTCTGAAATCAGAACCTAAATCAGCCTCTGAAATCAGAACCACATTTAGCATCTGACGTTATCAAAAAAAAAAGAAAAAGAAAAAGGGACTTGAGTGATAGTGATCACTTGAGTAAAAAAGTGATTTTTTTTTGGTTGAATCTAGTTTGTTCCATATTATCATTTAGGTGCCCGTGGAGGGTATTCCATCAAAATTTCTATAGCGGTGCCAAATTTTCTACCGAAATTGCATACGACCGTGAATTTGCATGCTTATTTTTTTCCATTGTGCTAATTGTTTACTCCTTATTTCTAATTACTCTAGCTTAAATATTATTGATTGAGTCTCTGTCATTACTATTCCTATTCGCGTTTTGTTTTCCGCCTGCCCTATATATATATATATTGTTGGGTCCTTTGTGTTTCATGCTGGCTTGAGGACTACATTTGGTTTGTATTCTTGGATTGAGTGTGATTCACATTTGAATTGAGGACGAACTCAAGAGTGGTAAAAGGCAGTGATTGTGAGCACAGTATCAGGTAAAAGCCAATAGAGTGCAAACACGAGTGGAGTGATATCATTCGAGTGTAAACACGTGAGATTGTGAGGATTTAGATATTTGCTTTACTTTCCTGTTATTTCTAATCTGTTTGTTTAGTGTTGAGATGGCAGGTCTAACTACTGATGAAAAGCTTGAGGCATTGGATAGGAAATTTACAGATATGATGGAGAATATGAATACTGCTTTGGAGAGATTGTCCAAGAGTGTAGAGAGTATTCAAACTGGTAGCGGTCCCAGAGTACCACCACCTCAGAATGTACCACCACCTCACAATGTGCCACTCGCCGTGTACCACCACAGTATGTACCACCAGATGAAGAGGAAGCTGAAAATGAGTTTGATGATTCTGATGGTTTTGATGATGTGGAGGAGAGATTTCAGCCTGGGCATGATAGGAGGCCTAATATGAGGTTTGATAGGAGGAATGATAGGAGGGATAGACGGTTTGATGATAGAGGTGCATTTGATGCCAGAAGAGGGGATTATGATCGGAGAGGATATGGTAGGCGAGGAGATGTAGATGGTGATCTAGGTAGCATCAAGATCAAGATACCAACTTTCCAAGGCAAGAATGATCCTGAAGCTTATTTGGAATGGGAAAAGAAAATAGAATTGATTTTCAACTGTCATCACTACTCAGACGAGAAGAAGATCAGTCTGGCAGCAATTGAGTTTACCGATTATGCTATGATTTGGTGGGATCAGCTTGTCTCTACTCGGAGGAGAAACTATGAGAGACCGGTTCAGACATGGGCAGAACTTAGGGGTCTCATGAGAAATAGATTTATACCCAGCCATTACTATAGGGAGTTGTATCAGAAACTACAACATCTGTATCAGGGGACCAAAAGTGTTGAGGACTATTACACAGAGATGGAAGTTGCCATGATCAGGGCAAATGTAGTTGAGGATGCAGAAGCTACTATGGCACGGTTTCTAGGGGGCTTGAATAGAGAGATTGCAAACATGGTGGAGTTGCATCATTATGTTGATTTGGAGGATATGCTTCACATGGCTATCAAGATAGAAAGGCAACTCAAGAAAAAGTCAACATCCAGATTTGGTACTCAGGCTACTTCTGCATGGAAAGGGAAATGGGTTCCAAATGAGAAGCGAGATGGAGGCTTTGACAAGCCTAGAGGCGAATTCAGTGGAGGCTTTAATAAGCCTAGGGCCGAACCTAGTGCCAAGGGTAAAGAGGCTGCGGAACCGAGCAAAACTAGACCAAAACCTGAGGGTGCAGCTGCTAGAACTAAAGATGTCAAGTGTTTCAAGTGTTTGGGCATGGGACACTATGCTTCACAATGTCCCAATAGGCGTACCTTAGTGATTGATAAAAAGAGTGGAGAGGTGTACTCTACCGATAGTGAGGTTGAGGAGGAGATGCCAGAGTTGGAGGATGCTAGTGACCATGAGGGAGCTGCATACCCGCTGGATAACTTATCCTTAGTTGTCAAGCGTGCTTTGAGTGCACTTGTTGTAGAGGATGAGAGTGTGCAGCAGAGGGAGAACATATTCCATACTAGGTGCCGTGTGAATGGCAAGGGGTGTAGTATGATCATAGATGGGGGCAGTTGTACTAATGTTGCTAGCACAGCTTTGATTGAGCGATTGGGGTTGAGTTGCTTGAGACACCCGAAGCCTTACAAGTTGCAATGGTTAAATGATTGTGGGGAGATAAGTGTGACAAAGCAGGTACTGTTGAGCTTTACCATTGGTCCATACACAGATGATGTCCTATGTGATGTGATACCGATGCATGCAGGACATATTCTTTTGGGCAGGCCGTGACAGTTTGATAAGAAGGTTATTCATGATGGGTTCAAGAACAAGTACTCTTTCCAGCATAAGGGAAAACCCTTACTTATACCCACTTACACCTGCACAGTCCATGAAGATCAGGTTAAGTTGCAACTTGAGCGTGACAAAGAGAGAGCGAAGGGAAACACCACCTTGGGTGAGACTAGTGAGAGTGGTGTATCTGGTGAGAAAAATAAGGCCAAGGCCGTGGGAGTTTCCAAGGGGAGTGTGAGTGAACGTAAGGGGGAAACAAAAGAGAGAGTTAAAAAGAGTTTCTACATGGGTGAGGGTGAAGCAAGGAAAGCATTCAAGGCTAGCAAGCTCATGTTATTGTTAGTCTATAAGGAGCCTCATATTTATTTTACTAACTCTGACCATTTGCTTCCTGTGTCTATTTCATCTCTTATGGCAGGATTACAGTGACGTACTGACAGAGGACATACCTAGTGGGCTTCCACCCATTAGATGTATTGAACACCAGATTGACTTTATACCTGGAGCAGTCATTCCTAACAGACCGGTTTATAGGAGCAATCCCGAGGAGACAAAGGAGCTACAAAGGCAAGTACGGGAGTTGATGGACAAGGGGTATGTAAGGGAAAGCATGAGTCCTTGTGCAGTACCAGTGCTTCTAGTTCCTAAGAAAGATGGGACGTGGCGTATGTGCGTTGACTGCCGAGCTATCAACAATATTACGGTAAAGTATCGTCACCCCATTCCTAGGCTAGATGACATGTTGGATGAATTGCATGGTTCCAAAATTTTTAGTAAGATTGATTTAAGAGTGTGGATACCATCAAATTCGCATGAGAGAGGGAGATGAGTGGAAAACTGCATTTAAGACTAAGTATGGCTTGTATGCATGGTTAGTTATGCCATTTGGTCTCTCAAACGCACCTAGCACATTTATGAGAATGATGAATCATGTTATGCGTGCATTTTTAGGTAAGTTTGTTGTGGTTTACTTTGATGACATCTTAGTTTATAGTAAAACAGTAGATGAGCATGTAATGCATTTGGAGCATGTACTTGATGTTTTACGAAAAGAACAATTGTATGCTAACTCTGACAAATGCACATTTTGCATGGATAGAATTGTTTTTCTTGGCTTTATTGTGAGTGCAGATGGCATCGAGGTAGATGTGGAAAAGGTAAAGGCAATTCAGGAATGGCCTACACCAACTACAGTGACAGAAGTCCGAAGCTTTCATGGGTTAGCGAGCTTCTATAGGAGATTTGTCAAGGACTTTAGTAGCATTGCCGCGCCATTGACTGAGGTAGTAAATAAGACAGTTGGTTTTCAATGGGGCGAGGCGCAAGAGCGAGCATTCCAGGACCTTAAAGCGAAGTATGCAGGTGCACCCATTTTAGCACTACCCAACTTCGAGAAGACATTTGAGATTGAGTGCGACGCATCAGGGTTAGGTATTGGAGCAGTTCTCATGCAAGAAAAGCGGCCAATAGCCTATTTTAGTGAGAAGCTGAATGGAGCAGCTTTGAGGTACCCCACGTATGACAAAGAGTTATATGCGCTTGTGAGAGCACTTGAGACATGGCAGCACTACTTGTGGCCTAAAGAGTTCGTGATCCACACCGACCATGAATCATTAAAACACTTGAAGGGTCAAGGTAAGCTGAATAAGCGACACGCAAAATGGATGGAATTCGTTGAGTCATTTCCATATGTTATACGCTACAAGCAAGGTAAAGAAAACAGTGGCTGATGCATTATCTCGCAGGTATGTTTTACTTACTTCAATGCATGCACGGATGTTGGGATTTGATTTGATTAAGGAATTATATGAGTGTGATTCTGATTTTTTTGTGAGATTTATGCTACTTGTGCAAAGTCATCTTTTGGAAAGTTTTACATTCATGATGGATTCTTATTTAAAACGAACATGTTGTGTGTTCCTGCTTGTAGTATGCGTGAGTTGCTTGTGAAAGAAGCGCATGGGGGAGGTTTGATGGGGCATTTTGGGATTACTAAGACTTTAGCTATTTTACATGAGCACTTTTATTGGCCTAAAATGAAACGTGATGTTGAGCGTATTTGTGATAAGTGTCTAACATGTAAGCATGCTAAATCTAAATTAATGCCACATGGTTTGTATACTCCTTTGCCTGTACCTAGTGAACCCTGTGTTGATATATCGATGGATTTTGTGTTAGGCTTGCCTAGGACAAAGAGGGGTAGAGATTCAATCTTTGTTGTAGTTGATAGGTTTAGTAAAATGGCTCATTTCATTGCATGTCATAAAACCGATGATGCTACAAACATTGCAGATTTATTTTTCAGAGACATAGTGCGACTCCATGGTATACCTAGGAGTATTGTATCTGATAGAGATGTTAAGTTCCTTAGCCATTTTTGGAAGGTGTTGTGGGCTAAACTAGGCACCAAACTATTGTATTCTACCACATGTCATCCACAGACTGACGGACAAACAGAGGTAGTTAATAGGACTTTATCTCAATTATTGCGCACTATAGTTGGCAAGAATTTGAAGAGTTGGGAAGATTGTTTGCCATTTATTGAGTTTGCATATAATCGTAGCATTCATTCTTCTACTTCATTTTCACCTTTTGAAATTGTTTATGGTTTTCAGCCACTAACTCCATTGGATTTGTTACCTTTGCCTGTTGATGAGCACGCGGGGCTCGATGGAAAAAGGAAGGCCGCTTTGGTGAAGCACATACATGAGAAAGCAAGAGAGCAAATACAACGAAAGAATGAGCAATATGCTTCTCATGCTAATAAGGGAAGAAAGCGTGTGGTATTTCAGCCTGGAGATTGGGTTTGGGTACACATGCGCAAGGAGAGATTTCCTGAACAACGTAAATCTAAGCTACAACCGAGAGGGGATGGTCCATTTCAAGTTTTGGAATGGATTAATGACAATGCATACAAGCTGGATTTACAAGGTAAGTATAATGTGTCTGCTACATTTAATGTTCTGACTTAACTCCTTTTGATGCAGGTACAGATTCTAGGTCGAATCCTTTTCAAGAGGGAGGGGATGACATGATCCAGGCAGACAACAAACCAAATGACGCATTACAAGTACCAGAAGGGCCAATTACGAGGCAGAGGACCAAAAGACTCAGAGAAGCAATGGCGGGATTAGTTCAGAGTTTTATGGCCGGCTGCAACCAACAAATAGAGGCGCATGTGGGCTTCGATGGAAAGGGCCCAAAGCCATTTCACTTGGCCCAAATCAGTTTAGAATAAAGCTTTTTAGGCTTTTAAAGACTTAAAGACTTGATATTGTGTAATTTCGTTTTTAGGGGCATTATTGTCTTTATGCCTTTAGGGTTTCTTTTTGTAACAATATTTAAGCTTACTTTCTTCTTCATTTGAGGAACCAACGAATTTGTAAACTCAAAAAACTTAAAGCTTTGGCTATGGCCGAATTATTGTAAGGGAGGGATTCCCCTTTTCAAGTTTGAATCGACTTATCTAAGTTTTGGCAAACTTAGTGGCGTCTCCATTTCTAGCAAAACACTACAAGGATTCATCTTAAAGGTTCTCAAGGGCAAGTTCTTTGTGGGTCTTCTTTGTGGCCTTGGAAAGGTTTTGTTTCTACAAAATCTTATTCGCGGTTCTTGGGGTTCTGTCCGTTGCTTGGGGTTTGCTTGGATTTCGAATCCAGTGGGTTTCTTGTCAGCACATGTCTTGAATTATTTTGTAGAGGTCATAGCCTCTTTTTTACATTCCATAATATAATCACTGGCATTAATAAAACCACTTGGCCAAATTTCTCCCTTTTCATATCGAATTTTAATTGGACATGCCAACTGTAGCTATCATCAACTCCTGAGTAGCTTCCAGAGAGTACACATCAGTAGTTATAGTTCGGAACATCTGAGAATATAAATTTATTCTGGTCAGTTCGAGTGCATTAGCTCCCTAATTTTTTTCTGCTCTAATTTAACTTTCACAGGGCCCTTACACAACGGCTGCACACAATGCTGAGCTATCCGAAGGCATTTTCATGCCTGGAAAAGATGTTTTGCTGCCAGAAACCACAATAAAATTTCCCAAGAAACCTCAAATATATATAGGTGGTGGAAACAAAGTATATCAGCGTACAATCCTTGCCTTTTTTTGCTGGATATATGCATGGCAGGGTCTGATCTATACTTCTCAACTATTGGAGAAACGATGAGGACATGAAAATTTATCATTGTCTACCTCGTCAAGACTCTTAAGAGATGTCGTATATTCAACAAATGAAATCAAGTAGATATTGTTGATGTCCAATGGGATATGAAGTGAACAGTCCTCAGATCGTTGAGGCCGTATCTTATGAATGCGTTCCAGTGATTATTGCAGATAATTTTGTTCTACCATTCAATGAAGTACTAGAATGAAGTGTATTCTCTGTGGTGATACCTGAGAAGGATATTCCCAAACTAAAGGAGATCCTATTGGCAATCCCACTGAGAAAGTATCTTCAGATGCAACTCATAGTAAAGATGGTTCAAAAGCATTTTGTTTAGCACCCAGTACCTACCAAGTATGATTTGTTTCACATGGTTCTGCACTCGATTTGGTTTAAAAGATTGATCCAGATTCAGAACCCCCAATTGTCGTAAATCTTCTTGGTGCAGCTTAGAATGGATATTGTTGTATTAATGTACCGTTGATGATCTGAGATGAGTGAAAATTAATCACAACCTACTAGTTGTGATCGTGAAGGGGCGCAACAGAATTTGTCGTTGGAGATGGTTTGATGGATAGGTATCCATGTGCTGGGGATTGACAGAATAATTAAGCAGTCATTATCCAGGTACTATGTGATAAATAGATCCCATTTACTTACAGCTTTGTGAATCTTCTTTAAGTGCATTGATTATATCTTAAATGTGCAATGGTACAAGGACTAACAAGTGGTAAGCTTTTTGTTTGTTTTCCAAGTGTTTAGTCACCAATCACATTGACCCCATGGCCCATGTTTTGATACTGAGAACTCTAGCAATTACTTGACTCGAACATTTAAGATATATTCAATGCTTTCAATTAGTTCACTGATTTATTTGTTGTTCAATTTACAGTTCAATTTTGCCTTTGTACCATGATGAAATTTAAGATTTAGCCATTTTTTTCTTAAATGGCAGATGTATTGCAAGTCTATTAAACACACACACAGACATATTCTTCTCTTGTGCGAGTGTCCTCATTTTATAAAATGCATATGCCTGTTAAAAGACAACAAAATATAGACTCTAATAAGATCAAAAAAATACAGTTTCCAATGCGAATTTTATTTATATTTTAGCGATCGTCCGTCCATATTTTATAAAATTATCAATTATGTATACAATAAATCATAGACTTTGATTTTGACATTGCCGTAAATCAATTAGAGTGATGTTGAATTTACTGATGCTGTTACAGATTCTTTTGCAATATATGATTAATTCAGTTGAAAAGAGCCACCCATAAGAACTTGATGGTCTATCTGGCAAAATGGAGTTTGATGAGTTTACAAACTAACTTATATTCTTAGTGTAATATTTATAAATTAATTTATACTCTCAAATCAATTCGGTATCTCCTGATCAACTCAATTTATTAAGTCAGTGGGGGACAATTAGATTGTTCAAGGTTTTTATGGGAAAAAGCTAGGGATTTTTGTCTTAATGATGGTGTACTTTATATAAATTTATCAAAAAAAAAAAAAAAAAATACAAATTATGAGGTTAAGTCATAGACGATGAACAGGTATATCGTTACAACTGCCAAGTTTTCGGTCACATTCAGTGTTGTCAGAAGCTCGAGATGCCCATAGGCGCAAGGGTCTACTGGAGTTTCGCTCAAGAAACCTATTTTTTTTCTTAAATTCATATTAGCTTGTATTCTCTATATGTTTCCGAAGTAAATATTTTAATAAATTCACTTCTCTTAATATTTCATCACATTATCCAACATTTTTTACCCATTCCGTCAAAATCCCAACCAACCAAATATAAGAGATTTGTATAGTAAATAGAGGGAATAGTCCCACATGAGAGAATGAGAAATAAGAAATTTATGAGTGTACACTAGATATTTATATTAAATTGAAAAAGCAAGGCTTGAGTTTGGCTTGGACTTAGGCTTGAGTTATTGGATTACCTTTGGATTAATAAATATATATTTAATTAATCAAAAGATGAGTTTTGGACACTTGTGATTTGTAAATTGTTGAATTCTGATGGCAGACGTCGATCGAACTACAAATACACGAGTGTGGGCGGATTTCTGCTTAGGACATAACATTATATGTTAGCATTAATTTATACAAGTCAATTTTATTGTTGTTGATTTTAATTTCTTGCATTGTAAGTTTTTTATTTATTTGTTTGTTGATACTATTTTTATATACTGTCAATGACTGGTTTTCGTCTCAGGGATAATAACGGAAATGTATTGTCCCCGGGATTCAACATTCCTTCAGCAGTGAATTTGTTTGGTTATGAGGACAACCAAAATCAAACTTTGGCAGAGGGAAAAAGTATGCGGATTGACACAGGAAGTTAACGTGGTTCGGCGGGTTAAACCCAGCCTACGTCCACGGGCACAAAATAGATGGCGTTTTACTAATGAAATGGGCTCATGCCGACCTGTTTGTGGTCGGGCAATGTGGAAGCCTGAGCTGTTTTACAAAGAGAATTACAAAGTTTTCTCCATATTTTCCCTATTTTTCTCTTTCTTTTCTCTTTCTTTTCTCCCTATTTTTCTCTTTCTTTTTTTCTTTTCTTTCTTCTCTCTTCTCTCTTCTTTACAAAAAGACATTTCCTTATATAACACTAAGTTTGAAGCGGAAAAACTGAGGCGGCTACTGTTCCCTATTCTGCAGAGTCTTCCACGTGAATCTGCTTTAGCTCGCTGCCCTAGGCCTGCTCTTGCCGAAAGTGAACATGTTATCTGACATCCCATCGCATCAGTTTGACTTCTCACTGCCACATGCATTTAGTGATGATGACCACCTGGTGGGTGTTTCCGGGAGATGACACGTGTAAAGGAGAATCACCTTCTCGAGGCTTCTGTCGGTGACTAAGTGGTCGGCCAGACGACCTGTGGAGCTTCCTACAATCACTCCTTCCTTGGCCGCACTCATCACACCTTTATTCCTGACCAGACAGATTTTGACTTGCCTTCCCGACCTAATGTGATCGGCTGCATATTTTGATGTGGTCGGCTTCTGAATTTCGCACTGAATCTTATAGTCTAGTTTGCCCAAATCCGGGAGATCATATCAATGCCTTCCGCCGAGCCGAGGAGTGGCTAACACTTCTTATGAATACATTTTCCTTTTGGAAAATGGAAATCCCATCATTGCCCTTGGCCAATTGTTTGAAGTATTATGTCTTGATTTTCACCATCAACATCTATCATGTAGTTCTTGGTATCAACGAATTTATGAGTTGATGCCGGGAACTATAAAAATTGGTTGAACCCTTCACCCTGCTAGTGGCTGTTTTGGAACCACGAAGAAGATACCCTTGCACGTGTAATCAGGTCTTCTTCTCTGACTGTTTTTAGGTCATTCGTCTATCAATGACCCTGCTGCTGTCTTTTTCACTCTTCTTCCCGAGCAAAGTCGATATTCCGAGCCCATGACCACGGTACCATGTTCTTTAGTTCTTGAGGAGCGACCGTCTGAAGTTCCTATATTTGTCTCCGAGGTATCTGTAACTAAAGCTGAAATTTGTCTTGTCGAACCCGAGTCTGACGTCTCGATTTTGAATCCAATCATCATCGAACCTGGCCGTTAAACAAACACTTTTCTTTCCGAGCTGAGTAAAATATTTGAACCTGGGGGAATGATACATCCCCAGTCTGAAGAATCAGACTCGGGGGGAGTCACCCCAAACCCGAGCTGAGGAAAACACTTGAACCTAGGGGAATGATACATCCTCAGTCTGAAGAATCAGACTCGGTGGGAGTCACCCCAAATCCGAACTGAGTAATTGAAATTTTGGCGGAACAAATCCAGCCCCAAGTCAAGTAATTGCACGATCTCGGCGGAACGAAATCCAGCCCCGAACCGAATAATTGCACGATCTCGGCGAAACGAAATCCAGCCCCGAACTAAATAATTGCACGGTCTCGGCGGAACGAAATCCAGCCCCGAATCGAATAATTGCACGATCTCGGCGGAACGAAATCCAGCCCCGAACCGAATAATTCCCAAGACTTACACGGAAGGGAAACAAATCAACCTTCGAGGCTCTACTGACTCCGGCGTGGGCGTCCTCTTACCAGTCCAGCGAAAAACAGAAAACAAAGATTTTAGAATGAAATTGGTAAAAGATGAGGGTGACTTAGCACATATCCCAAATGAGAAAATCACAAGTGTAAATAACAGCACTGATGCCTCAAAACAGCGTCCTGCCCGAGGTCTCCAAAACATAATTCCTAATCTCTCAGTGGCATCGGCGAAACAAATCCAGCCCCGAGCCGACACCACGAAGCCTCGGCGGGACAAATCCAGCCCCGAGCCTTGACACCACGAAGCATCGGCGGAACAAATCCAGCCCCGAGCCGGTGGCACACAGAGGCCTCGGCGGGACAAATCCATCCCCGACCCTGTGGCACACAAAGGCCTCGGCGGAACAAATCCAGCCCCGAGCCTTGACATGGATGCAAGTCATGGGGTAGTTACGCTTCGGCCTCGGGAGTCTGATCCTACCACGAGGGGTTCACGCGCTCTCTTATGCACTTCATCTATTGTAATATCTCCTACTTAAAATAAAAAGAGCCAGGTCGGCGCACTTCACCCGGGGGTTTGATAATGACACATGTGTTTAGCGTGCCACATGTTTGGTGCCCTTTCTGACCTCGAATCATTACCTTCGCATCGAGCATGTATTTGTTTTTCTTCTGTCTTCTGCTTCGCGGTCCAACCG
The DNA here is from genome assembly GCA_019454045.1 of Zanthoxylum bungeanum. NCBI lineage: Eukaryota > Viridiplantae > Streptophyta > Magnoliopsida > Sapindales > Rutaceae > Zanthoxylum > Zanthoxylum bungeanum. Next base: position 97,428 of record SKCR01029731.1, read on the forward strand.
CATCTTCCCCACAGACGACGCCAACTGTTGATGGCTGGTTTTCGTCTCAGGGATAATAACGGAAATGTATTGTCCCCGGGATTCAACCTTCCTTCAGCAGTGAATTTGTTTAGTTATGAGGATAACCAAAAGCAAACTTTGGCAGAGGGAAAAAGTATGCGGATTGACACAGGAAGTTAACGTGGTTCGGCGGGTTAAACCCAGCCTACGTCCACGGGCACAAAATAGATGGCGTTTTACTAATGAAATGGGCTCAGGCCGACCTGTTTGCGGTCGGGCAATGTGGAAGCCTAAGCTGTTTTACAAAGAGAATTATAAAGTTTTCTCCATATTTTCCCTATTTTTCTCTTTCTTTTCTCCCTCTTTTCTCTTTCTTTTTTTCTTTTCTTTCTTCTCTCTTCTTTACAAAAAGACATTTCCTTATATATACACTAAGTTTGAAGCTGCAAAACTGAGGCGGCTACTGTTCCCTATTCTGCAGAGTCTTCCACGTGAATCTGCTTTAGCTCGCTGCCCTAGGCCTGCTCTTGCCGAAAGTGAACATGCTATCTGACATCCCATCGCATCAGTTTTACTTCTCACTGCCACATGCATTTAGTGATGATGACCACCTGGTAGGTGTTTCCGGGAGATGACACGTGTAAATGAGAATCACCTTCTCGAGGCTTCTATCGGTGACTAAGTGGTCAGCCAGACGACTTGTGGAGCTTCCTACAATTACTCATTCCTTGGCCGCACTCATCACACCTTTCTTCCTGACCGGACAGATTTTGACTTGCCTTCCCAACCTAATGTGATCGGCTGCATATTTTGATGTGGTCGACTTCTGAATTTCGCACTGAATCTTATAGTCTGGTTTGCCCAAATCTGGGAGATCATATCAATGTCTTCCGCCGAGCCGAGGAGTGACTAACACTTCTTATGAATACCTTTTCCTTTTGGAAAAGGGAAAACTCATCATTGCCCTTGACCAATTATTTGATGTATTATGTCTTGATTTTCACCATCAACATATAAAAAAAAAAATTATTGTGTTTTCAAACACCAAACACGACATATAGCACACAAAATTGATTTAGGCGAGGAGAAGCAGAGTTGCGAAGTTGATTTAGGGTTATGATAAATTGATTATGAGTTTGACAGCATAGTGTTGTTTGGTACTGAGCTCTCCAACTCTTACGTTCACAAATCTCCAAGCTTTTCCTTGCTGACTTCTTAAGTTTTCGTTTTTAATCCTTGACTTATGATATATTGCGTATAATAAATACGAGTTGTCAGTAATGAAAAATTTAGAAATATACTGAAATATTTAACGTAGTACTAGTAACGGAGAGTGCAGGTCTTTATATTAGATGACATTGTATATACTCTATTGGCTTTTTTCAGCTTCATATTGTCACTTCTTTCTCCATTTTCTTCCACAAAATATAGTTTTATGCTGACACTTTAATTTTTGTCCTTTGTTTTAGTTATTGTTTGGTTTGCTATCCATTTTTTTTTTTGTGGAATTATTGGAAATCGCGTCGCCAAACCACCTCTTCCGGACTTAAGCGGGGCAGATAAAATCTCCGGCTATCTCAGACTCTTACAAGAAACGCATTGGATTCGAACTCATGACCTCAAGATGAGATCCCGAACCCTACACCATCAAATTACACCCTTTCGTGACTGGTTTGTTATCCTAACAAACACTAATATATGTTTTTGAAAGTGTGTTATCTGTGGCCATTTCTGTACTAGTAAATGAAAGAGTCTAAATTTACACAATATTGAGCAAATTTTATTCAAATTATACATAAAACTCACTCACTCTTTATTTCAAGGAGAAGACACTTCTTTACAAAATGTTCACCTCGGATCAGGGAGCCAAAGATCATCATCCAGTTCCAAAAATTTATTTACCCAGTCCAAACCACAGGACCCTTCAGTAGAGAAATTGAGAAACTCATTCACATCAAAATTGACTTCCCAGTTTCCAATTTGTTTGCCACTCTCTTCGTTTATCACCGGCATAATCTCCGAACTCTTTCCAGGAATCATTTCTCTCGTAACTATAGGCTGCTGTGTTTTCTCCTGATGATTTATTTTCTTGCTCAAATGAGAATTCCAGTAATTCTTTATTTCATTATCTGTCCGCCCTGGAAGTCTCCCCGCAATCAAAGACCATCTGAAGAAACAATATCAAGTACATACCACATTGCGGGTAAAGTCCAAATCAATTTTTTTTAATCTCAACCTTACCTTCAGGATTCGACCACTCAGCCGAACCCCGGGCACAATGTCAATGGTATTATCAGTAACAAAATTACCTGTTGCCCAAAAGTTTATGCAGCCTTAGAATCAAGTCCTCTTCATCATCAGAAATGTTGCCTCTTTTGATGGTCGGTCTCAAATAATTTAACCATCTCAATCTGCAGCTCTTCCCGCATCTATTCAAACCTGCAGAACTAAACTAATGAACTTTCCAAGCTCCAAGCAAAAAAGCTGGAAAGGAACTGTAAATGTAAATGTAACAAAATTACAAAACCTGATTTAGTAGCAACAGTTTTCCATCTTTTTGCACCGTGAATTTCAATATACTCAGCCAAGTTTCTATCCTCCTCAGCAGTCCATGATCCTCTGTTCATCACTCTCTTAGTAGATGCATTATCATTTTTACTCTTCATGGGTGCCATATTAAAGCAAAATACAAAACACACAAAGAAAAAAGCAAAAAGCAAAAGCTATAAGAGAGTGAGTGAGTGATTAGTGAGAACCCATTGAAGGGTTTAATAAATAGGAGAATTTTGTGGCTTAGGGCATTGAAGCGTCAGCGAATCAATGCATCTACCCTTCTTGAGGGAAAGCCCAAAGCAAATAGGAAGCACCCCAACTACCAGTTAAATTAGTGTGAATGTCAAGTAAAGACCAAAGATAATAAATTCTCATGCCCCATTTTTAAATAAGTTGCTCGGTTCTTTAATCATTCATTCATGTAATTAATTTGATTACTGGAGCAAAAACTAGCTTCCTTCTTTAGGCCTGCAAGCTTTGAAACTTACAACTGTATTATTTTTTCAAAAATGATACACTTATACACACTTATCTCTAAAGTGTCTCAAACTCTCTCACTGTAGCTACAGTGATTTACTGTTGCTCACTGTAAATACAGTGAGAGAGTTGGGAAAATTTTAGGGATAAGTATGTGTAAATATATGATTGTTTTTTTTTTTTTTTAACTTTTTGACACTTTTTGGCTGCATTGTCTTTCCTTGGTAATGGTTGCATTGTCATTCATTGGTATTGGCTGCATTATCTTTCCTTGACACTTTTTGGCTGCATTATCTTCATTCATTGGTATTGGCTGCATTGTCTTTCCTTGGGCACCTTTTTTTTTTGTTTCCATGGAGTAATTTTTTTGTTTTTGTTTTTCAAATTAGAGGGTTTCACATTCACACAAATCAGATCAAGAATCTGTTACCTTCTTTAATTACTTTTTAATTTATTGTAAGGCGACTGATCAATGATCATGATGCATATAATAAGGCCATTATTGTATTTTGTGCAGCACTGATAAATGGTAGGGGTCAATACCTTCTCATAATGAACACAATTAATACCTTTACTTTCATAATGCATGGCCAATGAAACACAAATTCTATATAGCACAAATGCTAAGCGGTTATAAATTCTATTCTTTTTATTTATTCTATAGAGTATTGAGTTCAAGATTTTATAAGAATCTTAAATGGTGGGTGTGTGTTAGTTCTGTTGGTATTTTTTTTATAATTAAAATAAGAGATTTGAAGAAAAAAATTTAAAATATTGATTCAATATTATTCAACTTTATTCAAACATGTCTATAATATCTCTTATATCGAGATAGAAAAATAAAATAATGATCATTAAACTGAATAGGGATTAGTGAACTTGAAACTTTTAATATTAAACACCAATTACCAATATCGGATACATAAGCGAAACCCACCTCACGGTACAAAGAAAAAATGTCACATTTTAAAAATGATTTTTAATGGGTTTGTCAATTTTCTTGTGGGCCTTTCAATTTATGACAGAATTAAACTATACAAACACAAACCAAATCGATGGCCACACCCAATAATTTCACAGCACATACTCTATCATGTTAGCCTTATGTGTTGTCAATTTTTTTAAAAAAAAAAAATCGTTGGAAATTTGACTTTCAAATCACCTCTTTCGAACTTAAACGGAGCAGGTAAAATCTCCAACTGTCTCAGGTTCTTATAAAAAATACACTCCCTGGATTTGAACCCAGAACCTCAATGTAAGATCATAAACCTTACACCACCAAATCGCTCCCATTGGGACATTATGTGTTGTCATGCCTTCAATAATTCATCAAACATCTACTATTCTTTTTTGGGTTTATTTGTGCTAGAGTTTTAGATTTTCCTTTTAAGGGCTTCAAGTTTGTCAAATCTTCAAGTTCTTTACATGTAGTCAATAATCGTTTACTTTGTTGTGACAATTCAGCATTTCGAAAATTATTTGAAATGTTTAGTTAAGGGTTTAGGACTTAGCAAGTCTTGAGTTTGAGTTTAGGATAATATATTTTTCGTAAGAATCTGAGATAATCGGAGGTTTTATCTGTTCCACTTAAGTTCGAATTTAGTGGTTCAGCGGCAGAATTTTCAATAGTTAATTATAATAACAAACAATATCGTTGTTACATTATATATGGTGTCTCTGTCTCACTTCTAATTTTTGAAAAAAAAAAATAGGAATGGTTCACTAGGAGTTCTATAAAAGATTTTTCAGATATTATATAAAATAAATTTAAATGAATCTAAAAAAATCAAGATATAAGGATTATTTTGTATTGTATTCTCTATTTATTAGGAAGAATTTGAGTCGCTTAGGTCGCCACTCGCCAATGCAATGCTTATTAATAAAAATAAATAAATAGAAGTATCAAAGTATGAGACAAATGAATGATTAATAAGAGACAAGAGATGGAATGTGAAGTGAACCACCCATACCGACTACCGAGTAACCCACCAGCCTACACTTGAAAATTAGAAAGTTAGCTAGCCAGCAACCAACAAGCGAGTCCCACTTAGGAATGGTAAGGAGGATATCAATATTCATATTTGTTCTGTTCAATTAACTAATATGAAAATTATTCATTTATCTATTCCCAATGTACTAGGCTCCCGCGAGCCCGACTTTTCGTTCGCACTGAGATTTTACCTTTATTTTAATGGAGAATGCGAATAATCATACCCGACTCGTACAACCAATGAATATGAAAAATTATCCTCTTACCTGCCTGAAAGGCTGAAACGTAACGGACCTCGCAGACCCCATCATCGCAATGATTTTTACCATCCTTAATCGCACATCCGTTTTTGTAATTTAAATAAAGAGTAGTAATGTATGTGTAAAATAATGACATAATGATGATGAAGACTAATTATAAAATACTTTAAAAACTAATTTTAAAGTAAATAATTTTAACTTATAGTGTATCTATATATATATATTTAATGATTAATTTTTATCACATTTTGGTGCGTTTATCATTTTCTTTAAAAATAAATAAATAAATAAATAACCTTTTAATGTCACGTGCGACAAAGTAATAGACAACGTTTGCTAGCTAATTCGTTTCAAATTAAGTGTGACAAAGGGCCGAGCGTTTTAGAAATTTTTTTTTTTTTTAAATATATTTATTTTTTTGAATTTTTCAATACTTAAAAATTAAAAAAAAATCAAGATTTTTAATTTTTTATTTTGTTTTGTATTAAACTTTAAAAATTTAATTATAAATTTATATATTTAGAATTAAAAATTAATTTATATAATTAATAATTTTTTTATTAATAAAATATTATCTGGGCCACACTCGAACTTTTTTGCCTAATCCCGACCTGACCAATTCCTAAAAAAAGACTTCATGCTGAGGTAAAACCCGCCGGATAGGACTAGGGCTAGACTTTTTTGTCACCCCTATTTCAAATCATCCGGAGTAAGCCACCCTCTGATTCTCTTCTTAGGATTGGAGATGAGTAGAATTAATATATTTATTTTTGTAAATATAAATGAATTTATAATGTAATATTTCAAAAAAAAAAATTGTAGCATCACTTGACTCAAGGAATAAAAAGTTTTTTTAGCTTGAATTTAATACAATATTAAATGATTTGTGTAAAATATATCATTTCCATTTCAAATTAGACGAAAATTTGAAAATATCATAAATTTTTTTAAATCATCAATTTTCCTTGTATAATTTTCCATCAAAATTGTAAAAAAAAAAAAAAAAAAAAAAACAAACAAACCTTTCCAACGAAATCTTATAAAAATTTATCAATTTCCCACCTTTGTGAAAATTTGATAATTTTAAAAATTACACATTTGGTTTTTTCTTTTAAAAAAATTATAATTATTTATAATTGTCAATTCCGTTCGATACAATTCTGTTATTTCAAATTTTTAACAATATCAATAAAAAATAAAATAAAAATTAGTAACATTCATTGAATTTAACACTAATTCTATTTTTTTATAAACTATAAATCTTCTAATCATCACAACTACACTAACATAAGATTTTCATGATGTACAAATATCATATAAATAATTTAAAATGTAAGAGAAATATTACAAATATTTCATGACAGTTAATCATCACTAAACAAATATTTTAAAATATGAGGAAATGTTATAAGCATTTCATAAATTTAATCATCACTAAACATCAATCAAATTAATTATAATATAATAAATATAAAATATAAAATAACGGCATAACATTATTAGACTTACAAAATTAATAAATTAAATTATTCGATTAGTTTGGGTTGGTTCGATTTTTCAGTTAAAATTGATATGATTCGATTCGATTTTTTATTTAAGTGATCAATAAATATTTTTAAAATTAAAAAAATTAATGATTCTATTTTTCTAATTCTATCGGATTTTTTCAGTTTCAATTTTTTTTGTCCATCCCTACTAGATAAAGATCATTTTGAATGCTCTCATGTATATTTTGAATTGGTTTGTAAAAATTTACGAGTTGCTTTTAAGTATTGTATAATTTTCTTAGGGGTTCAAGCAAATCACAAATCACAATTCACAAGAAGTCAAGAATGTTTATTATCTCGCAAAATTCTAAGCTTGAAAACTAATATGCAAGATTGTTATTGACGTTCATGCAATCATATAAATTTCAAAACATATTTTTTGTAATTTTTTTTTCAGTTCCGCCCACGAAAAAGATGATAAGGCTTAATATTACATTTGGTTGAATTTTGAAGAGGTCTATTAGCGTGAGTTTCGACTCATCATTCTTTTCATGTGGTAATAAGTAATTATCATTATATAGGTGGTATTGTTATTACCACATTGAGGAAAATAACAAAATTATTAAAAATTCACAATTAACTATTGACTTGATTAAGTTTTAACTATCAGATATAATTTATCTAGCCACTGAATCGATTAATTATAATAACTTGTTGTCTGCCCTAACTCACGATATGTCCATGGTGAGTAATTTGAATTTTTATATATAAATAGAAATAATTGAGCTAGATAATAATTCTTACATAGTTCTTTCGTCCTAGGTTTTTATTATATCGGGGGCTTGGTTTATGCATATTGTTCATCGTATTTTGTGTAATAGGTAAGACTTGGATAAATGATATTTTATTTTGTGTGTAAGATGTGGAACAATTACTATATTTTTTATTTTTATTTTTATTTTTATAATTAACTGCCTAATGGGAGATTTTTAACATCTTTGTGAGTGAAAGAATGAAGTTAATACGTATTAATGTTCAAAATTAAATTAATGAGAAAATGATAAAAAAAACATTTAATATACTTTTCAAATTTATTTACCCAAAACTCATATTCATATCCAACTAAACATATAATTTTTCACCTTTAAACTCATTCACCGTCAGTCGTGATAAACTCATACTACTCTCATCTTAAACTCATTATCATCTTGAACCACACTTATAATAAGAGTCAAACCAATTGATGAATTAATTCTGTTGATTGGCTGACACAAATGTCTGTATTTATAAAATACTACACCCGTTAAAAGATTAAAAAAAAAAAACAACATTAAAAATGATAAATTTTTATCTTTTTTTTTTTTGAAAAGTGCTTTTTTTTAATATTTTAATACATTAAAATACATGTTTTTATTTCTTTTCTTTACATCTTATCAAATAAAAATTGAATACGCCCACACATCATTTGATTCACAATCTAGGAATGGGAAAAGGCATCGATGAAGATGTGATTTGACTACACAAACTATCAAAACTTTTTCAAACTCTTTTTACTTACACGAAGGCTGCTTCCCTTTTTTGATCCCTATGTGTTTGTTTGTTCTTTGTTCTTATGCTCTACCAAAAGCTTTTTTCAGCACACCAAAAACAGCAAACATAAACAAAAACATTACGATCTTCTTTGAAGCAAACATCCTGAGATTCACCCGCAAACCATGTCTCCTCATCAAGTTCACCAATGCTGCGGCCAACATGCAAAGCCATGTACCAACTGCATACACCACTGTCTTCAGAGTCTCCAGCGCTACGACATCACCTGAGACCTCTACATAGGACCATTTTGGCCCTACAACACTACTGTTTTTCGGCTGATTTAGACCAAGATTATCATTCAGCCAGACCGACAACCAAATCAGCAGTTTCGCAAGCCAAGCTACCTCATCATCAGAGATGGGGCGCTTCATCCAGTCACCTTTGTATTTGAAATCAGCTAATGCATGGTGTCCAACTCTTTTTGGCTTGAATATTTCTTCACGAGATTGAGATTGCTGTTGCTGTTCTGGTTCTAATGAAAATGCAACCGGCTTAATTGTATTCCCATCGAAAAAGCAGCTCACTTGTGCTTTCAGTGAATGTATATACTGAAGGTTGTGCGCAAGATTATCACCCGAAATGGCTTGCAGCTCAGCTTCGGCACGCAATATAAACAACTGCAATCACAAAATCGTGATTGATGAATTAGACTCTATACCACAAATTAATATGGAAAAGAAGATATCAAACAAATTGATGATCATAATCCAGATAAACACCTGAAGTAGACGCTGTCCACCATCTTCCCCATCATCAAAAAGTCTTAAATCTTTGTTCCAGTTTTCATGCAAGAAAGATCCATCGGCATCACTCTCACATAAACCATCCTCCCAGTCCTTGAGTTACCAACAAAAATTTGAAAAGAATCAATAAACTGATAGTTGATGCTCAATCAAGCGCTTATGCTGATCTATGAATGGCCTAGTCCCTTGAGAATCCATAAAGAGATATCTGACACTTGAACTACGAAACATCTTGCAGAAATGAAAATGATAAATCACAAAGAAGACATGAAACAATAGACATCTGCCTCAGAATTACATGCCATTCAGTTTTTCAACTTTAAACCTTCAGCAGATGAAAAACTTTACATAGAAGAATAGAGCCATACTTGATTAAGTGAACTGGAATAGAAAAGAATGAAGCTAAATAATGCATGGATGAACATACCTGCAACTGCTCGCGTATAGAAGGAACAAACCTATATAAGCTATGAAGCTTCGATTTGCTAGATCCAGGCTGCTTGGAATGAAAAACAGTATTTACATTCTTTATAAGGTCGATAAGCTCTTTAGAAGACGTCATTATATGCATAACCTGGAGAGTTTAAGTAACAAATTAATAAACAGTTGAAGAAACAAGGAAACAGAAAAGATTTAGAACCAATACAACTGAACATTACCGTGGTTAGACAATTATACTGCACATAATTGCTAATACATATAACCTCAGATGTTATTTGCAAAATTTTGATACCAAAGCGATTATAGCAACAAAACTTATACTGATTTCCCAATAAGAGAAAATGAATTAAAAATTGATTAGCAAGCAAGGAAGCTAAATTGTGCAAACATTGGTTGTATATTTTGTGACATACAAAACAAGTTGTTATTGATTTGTGGTTAATAAAACAAGTCACTACAAATCATCAGGGTTCAAAATTCAAATGTAGTAAGCATTTTCCATAAAAAAAAATTTCATCACAAAAATAATACTGGAAGCATACACATACCACTAAATTTTCATTAGAAAAATAATACAGAAAGCAGACACATACCAATAAACTTTCATTACAAAATAATACTGGAAGCAGACACATACCAAGCAAAATTAAGTTATATCCATATAGGAAAGAGAGACTGTACAAGCTATTAATAATAACTAAACAAAAATACAAACTGCCACACTGTTGGTACAAACATCATTCATCACATAGCTTGACAAAAGTCAAGTTTTAATGTCCAAGATCAAGTCGTCAAAAAGTTATCAGCAATTTATGGTATAACACAAAACTTTAAAGGATAATGCACTTGAAAATTATAGTTTAGATAAGCCCATAAAGAGAGACGAAGTATAATTCTGTTAAGGTTTGGTTAGTAAACGAACCTTCAATACCATCTGGACAATTAACTCGGGATCAGTGTGAAGAAACTTGTGTGCAAATCCAATAAAATGCATAACCAAGGAGCTGTAGTACATATAGTTCGACAACACATATCCTTGCCACAGAGGCGAATAACCAGAGTCTTGAGATTGAGAATCCTCCTTCTTCGCATTCTTAGTAGAGCCATTTGTAAGTGCATCAAAGTCTGCAAAATCATCCATGCTAATACTCCACGGTTCCATATAACAAACCCAAACCGAAAACACTTCAGATGCATTCTTGATTGAAGTCCCAATTGGACAAAACAAGAATGTCCTCAATATAAACCTGTACAATGGCCTTTGTATCAACACATTCCAAGACCCGACAGCAGACACACAAGGCACCACTGATACCAAATCCCTACTCTTCACACCGCTATCAAACAAAACTGAAGGCGAATCGGGAACCGTCCACTTTGGACTCCCACTACACTCAACATTACTCAGACACTGATTTGCAACCACAGCTGAGCTTAAATTCAAGTACTTCACAAACAACTTAACCAACTCTCCCAACCCACTTGTAGGAGGAATCTCCCTCGAAATCACAGACAACCGAGGTGACACACCAAACCACTTGCACATATTTACACTCAATGGAGAAAAATCATTGTCAATAAGCCAATAGTTAACGAATGCATCAACCAAAAACTCCGCAAGCAATAAAACCATGCCATCATGACCACTCGAGTAATTCAAAAGTGAGCTACAATAAGGTTGTTGGTGCACATTCAAATCACTTGTAGGCACAAATTCACGTAAATAAGCATATAGTAGACGCAAGTAAATATTACACTCAATTTTCTGCTCAGTCCCACGCTTAAAATTGCTCGAAAAACCCCGAATGGAATATGTCCAATTTTCTAACCTGAATTTCTCCTTTTTGGTCCTTTTAGTTAAAAGGTTATCAACATTGTTTTCATTATTTGATCTGCAAATTGGATAATAAGCGAACCAAAACATGTAATACTCGAAAACATTTAACTGAATCTGGTACACTGAACCTGGGCTTTTAATTGAATCTTCTTTCACTTTACCTTTAAAAAGCGGGCACAAATTTGAGAGAATTTTAGCGTCTTTCTCTGATGAGAGCATGAACCGGGCCCATTCCGGTAATCTTTCCGTCGGGAAGACGAATTTGACCAGCGATTTGCGGTCAACGGCCAAAATTGAGTTGAAAACGACGCCGTTGGGGGAGAGGAGGTGGAAAACCCTAGAGGCGAAATCAGGATCGTTGGATGAAGAAACGGAGTCGATCCAGCTGGAACATTGGAGAGGTGACGTGGCGGAGGAGTCGTTGCTGAAGCCGAAAAGTTTGAGGATGAGAGTTGGGAAGGTGATGGAGAAGAAGTGGCGGGACTGATCAGATGAGTGCGAGTGCAGGAAGGTTTCGATGGAGGCGCAGGCGGAGATGATTTGCTGCGGGGTGTTGGATGATATGATCTTGGAGGCGAGGTCGTGTGACTGGGAAAGAGAATCAACGGTGTAGGAGTGAGGGATCATAGTTTTTAACGGTGGGAGATTTAGTGTGTTGGCTAAGGGCCCTTAGGGTTTTGTTTGCAGAAGAGAGAAAACTGAGAGCAGGTTTAAACGAGAGGAATGTGGCGCCTTTTAATGGAGGTGATTGAGAGGGTACGTGGCGGCAAATTAGGGCTCTTGTGTGGATGATTGTGATTGGTCGGTGGGGTCCACATTTAAAACAAAAATGCTCCGGTTGATTACGGCAGGGAAGCAAGCGGTTTGATTAAAGTGGGCGGGAATCATCTGGATTTATCGAGAGATGTAGGCCCTACATCTTGCGTTATTAAAGAATACAATATATGAACTCAATTCTCAAAAAATGATTATGATTGTTTCCTATTGTGTTTTCATATGGGGTGACACGATAAAATTATATTTAATTAAAATTAAATATTTAGTTAATAGAAATAAATTTACATATAAAATGATATTTTAGTTAAAATTAAATTTTTATGTATTTGATTAATGAAAATAAATTTATAATTATTTTTTTAATATAAAATAAAATTTCATATTACGTTTATCAACCAAATATTTGTTTACTATATTTTTCATAACAATATGACTTATATTGTTGGGAAATGCAGTGGAAAATCTAGTTTTAATGCGTGTATGATATTTTTTTAGAGCAATATTTGTCTCAACTATGTGTTGTAATGGTTGGAGGATAAATACTCTAAATGATACAACAAAACTTAGGGATACAATACAACACTTGTTAAATCTCTAATTAATAACTTTTTATATGAAAATTGCTATCTCGAATAATAATATTTGTGCTTTATATATAGGCAACCAATATTTATCTACAAAATATACTTTTCTATACATGTTTCTTATGAACTAGTGTCGCATTGTCGCACTAATGACAAGCCATTTTCGCGTCATTATTAGCGCAACAATGACTTACTCATTGGCACGACAATATAAATTAGAGAATCCATTTGTATCAGCGTCTCATTATCGTGTCAATGAGTAATCGTTGGCGCGACAATATTAGTCAAAATGTATCTTTATGTTCCTGACTCATTGTCGACCAATGACTACACATTGTCATGACAATATAAGGCAATATATCTTTTTCGTTCCAGATGACACAAATTCAGTTATTTCATGTAATCTTTGCCTTTGAATGTCGTTTTTTGTTTCAGGGGGAACTGCCCCCTCGACCCACCGCGACCTTTCTGAGAAGATCGAACCCTGGTGCGTCAACGTTGGGCAATAACCAAACCAACATGCTATATCATATAATATCTTACATTAATAAATTAATAATCTTTTGTAGAATGTATATATATTTATATCCAAATTCAACAACATATATTACCACATCATTGTTTTAATCATTATATTAATAATTTCACATCATTTTAAAGGCTCCACATTTAATCTTATGCACTCAAAGCTCTCACATTCATCATTAGAGTGTTGAGCTTCTCCCCTTAATTTGAGGAGAATATACAATTTCCACAATGTATGATACGAACAGGATACGAAACAGACGAAACCCGATCCAAGATCCCGTAGACCCCCAAAGAACCTGTCCTTGAAAACCCTTGGAGATAGCCTCAGATGAATTTTGCCAGCAAATAGGACGCCACAAAGGATGCCAACCCTTTGATAAGTCTTTGTTCAATCACTGAACGATGATAAAATTTCTCAATCTCAAGAAATAAAAGTACTATTCACGCACAAAAATTAGGGTCCTTCATTAAGAGGTGTTTTTGAGTTTAAATAGCAACATACTCAAACCCTAATAGAGCTAAAAGACTAATATAGCCCTAAACTACCCATTACCAACTAAAAGCCCATAAATCCTAATTTCTAGCCCATTTTGAACCCATAAATAACTAAAATAAACTAACCCAAAAATAAATAAAAACGGTAATCCCCGTTGGTTCCATACATGCAAATAAATAATAAATATGCCTAAATAACTGAAATGATTCATGCTGCTCCCCGATGACTTGGGTCAAGTGTATAACTCTTGAACCCTCTTCCTTGAAGTCCAATTGGTCTCGAACCTGCTTGTTCAAGTCAGCTACATGATGTTGGGCCAGGCCTGCCATAGCGTCCTTGATCCTCTTAGCTCTGTATCTTGTAATTGGTCCAACCGGTACATGGATTGGATCGGTTGTGGTCTGGACCGAATCAGATGCAGCTAGGATCACATCATCCCCTCCCTCTTGAAAAGGATTCGACCTCGAATCGACACCTGCATCAAAAGGGGATAAATCAGAAACATTAAATGAAGCAGAAAACATTATACTCACCAGGCAGATCAAGCTTATATGCATTATCATTAATCCTTTCGATGACTTGAAAAGGACCATCTCCTCGGGGTTGAAGCTTGGATCTTCGTTGAGCCGGAAACCTTTCCTTACGCATGTGTAACCAAACCCAATCACCAGGCTCAAACACCACGCGTTTACGGCCTTTATTCGCATGAGAAGCGTACTGCTCATTTTTCCGTAATATGTGTTCACGTGCTTTCTCATGTATTTGTTTCACCAATTCTGCTTTCTTTTTCCCATCTAAACCTACTCTTTCCTCAACAGGCAAAGGCAATAAATCCAATGGTGTTAGTGGGTTAAAGCCATATACAATTTCAAAAGGTGAATATGAAGTAGAAGAATGAATGCACCTATTGTATGCAAACTCTATAAATGGCAAACACTCTTCCCATGATTTTAATTTTTAGTGACTATAGTGCGAAGCAATTGAGTCAAGGTCCTATTGACCACCTCTGTCTGTCCATCTGTTTGAGGGTGACACGTAGTAGAATAAAGTAATTTAGTCCCTAGCTTACCCCACAAAACCTTCCAGAAATGACTCAAGAATTTAACATCTCTATCAGAAACTATACTCCTAGGAATCCCATGTAGTCGTACTACTCCCTAAAGAATAAGTCTGATATATTAGTGGCATCATCAGTTTTATGGCATGCAATAAAGTGTGCCATTTTGCTAAATCTATCAACCACTACAAAAATGGAATCCTTACCTCGTTTAGTCCTAGGTAAACCCAACACAAAATCCATCGAAATATCTACCCATGGTTCACTAGGTACAGGTAATGGAGTATATAATCCATGAGGCTTCACCCTAGATTTGGCCTTTCTACAAGTGAGACACCGATCACAAATTCGCTCTACATCGCGTTTCATCTTAGGCCAGTAAAAATGCTCCTTTAAGGTTTCTAGGGTCTTACTAATTCCAAAATGTCCCATTAGTCCCCTCCATGAGCCTCTCTCACTAATAGCTCACGCATACTACAAGAAGGAATGCACAACTTATTTTCTCTAAACAGAAATCCCTCATGCTGGTAGAATTTACTAAATGCAGATTTAATACATGCAGCATATATATCACAAAACTCCACATCACATGCATAAAGCTCTTTAATAAATTCAAATCCTAACATTTTAGCACTTAAAGAAGTAAGTAAAACATACCTGCGTGACAAGGCATCTGCAACTACATTTTCCTTACCTTGTTTGTAGCGAATGACGTACGGGAATGTCTCTACAAACTCCATCCATTTAGCATGCCTCTTGTTCAGTTTTCCTTGCCCTTTAAGGTGTTTCAAACTCTCATGATCTGTGTGTATCACGAACTCTTTAGGCCATAGGTAATGCTGCCAATTCTCCAGTGCTCGAACAAGTGCATACAACTCTTTATCGTACGTAGGATACCTCAACGCTGCCCCGTTCAACTTTTCACTGAAGTACGCAATAGGTCTTTTCTCTTGCATCAATACCGCCCCAATACCTATTCCGCTTGCGTCACACTCTATCTCAAATGTGCTCTCAAAATTAGGTAGTGCGAGGACTGGTGCACTGCATAACCTTTCCTTGAGAGTCTGAAAAGCATTCTCTTGAGCTTCACCCCACTGAAATCCAACAGTCTTCTTGACTACCTCAGTCAATGGTGCGGCTATACTACTGAAGTCCTTCACAAAACGCCTGTAGAAACTCGCCAATCCATGAAAGCTTCGAACCTCAGACACTGTAGTAGGTGTTGGCCAATCCCTAATCGCTTTGACTTTCTCTTCGTCCATCTCTATGCCATCTGCAGTCACTACAAAACCAAGAAAAACGACTCTATCCATGCAAAATGTGCATTTCTTATAATTAGCAAATAATTTTTCTTTTCTTAAAATATCAAGCACACATTTCAAATGATCTACATGTTCATCTAAAGATTTACTGTATACTAATATGTCATCAAAATAGACCACTACAAACTTCCCTATACATGCACGCAACACATGGTTCATAAGTCTCATAAAAGTACTAGGGGCGTTTGTTAAACCAAAAGGCATTACTAACCACTCATATAACCCATACTTAGTTTTAAAAGCGGTCTTCCACTCGTCACCTTCTCTCATACGAATCTGGTGATATCCACTCTTAAGGTCAATTTTACTAAAAATCTTAGATCCATGTAGTTCATCTAACATATCATCTAGCCTAGGAATGGGATGTCGATACTTTACCGTGATATTATTGATGGCACGACAATCCACGCACATACGCCACGTCCCATCCTTCTTAGGCACTAATAACACTGGTACTGCGCACGGGCTCATACTCTCTCGTACGTAACCCTTCTCCATCAGCTCCTCAACTTGCCTTTGAAGTTCCTTGGTCTCCTCAGGATTACTCCTATATGCGGGTCTATTAGGAATGACAGATCCAGGCACGAAATCAATCTGATGTTCTATCCCTCGAATGGGTGGAAGCCCATTAGGAATGTCCTCTGTGAGTACGTCTTCAAATTCCTGCAAAAGAGAAGAAATAGAAACAGGAAGTGAATTGTTAGTGTTAGTAAGTAAAGAAAAGTGTATGTGTCTTTATACACTAGCAGCAACATGAGTTTGCCAGCTTTGTAGGCTCTCCTCACTTCTCTCCTCACCAAGATAAAAACTCTTTTTCACTCTCCCTTTCTTCTCACTCTCTCCC
Organism: Zanthoxylum bungeanum; assembly: GCA_019454045.1. Lineage (NCBI taxonomy): Eukaryota > Viridiplantae > Streptophyta > Magnoliopsida > Sapindales > Rutaceae > Zanthoxylum > Zanthoxylum bungeanum. The sequence goes on from SKCR01029731.1 coordinate 114,417, forward strand.
TCAGCCCCATTTCCCTTGGGTTTACTCTCAGTTCTAATCCCAGTGTTTCCCCCACTCTCGTGTTTAGATCTCATTTTCTCACTATAATCACTCTTATCCCCCAAGGATGCGGCTTCTCTCTCTCTCTCTCTTTCCCTTTCCAACTGTAATTTGACTTGATCATCATGAACCTGTTTTGGTGTCAAAGGGTATAATGTAATGGGCTTGCCCTTATGCTGGAAAGAATATTTGTTTCGAAACCCATCATGTATCACCTTCCTATCGAACTGCCACGGCCTCCCCAAAAGTATGTGACCTGCCTGCATTGGTACCACATCACACAACACCTCATCCGTGTAAGGTCCAATGGTAAAAGTCAACAATACCTGCTTGGTCACCCTGATCTCACCACACTCATTAAGCCATTGTAACCTATATGGCTTAGGATGGGCCAAACATGACAATCCCAATCTTGCCACCAATGCTGTGCTAGCCACGTTGGTGCAACTACCCCCATCTACGATCATACTACATGACTTCCCATTCACGCTACACCTAGTATGAAAAATATTCTCTCTCTGCTGCTCGGTCTCCTCCTCAACTATCTGTGCTGTCAATGCTCTCCTAGACACAAGCGACAGGTTATCTAGTGGGTATGCTGCTCCCTCATCATCATTAGCATCCTCTAATGCAGGCATCTCATCTTCCACCTCCTCATCTGTGGAATCGATATTACCATCATCCTTCACTATTAGTGTTCGCTTGTTGGGGCACTGTGATGCATAATGTCCCAAACCTAAGCACTTAAAACACTTTACCTCCTGGATTTTGGAATTACCACTTCAGACTTAACCTTAACTCTACCAGACTCTATTTCCTTTCCCTTACCACTATCAGCCCTGGGCTTATGAAACCCTCATCTCTCCGTTCATTACTAGGCCACTTCCCCCTCCAAGCAGAAGTTCCCTGTGTAGTGTATCTAGATGCAGATTTCTTCCTCAACTGTCTTTCTACCTTGATCGCCATATGTAGCATATCCTCCAACTCCACATAATGATGCAACTCAACTACACTTGCAATCTCCTTATTTAACCCTCCTAAAAACCGAGCCATCGTGGCTTCTCTATCCTCCACCACATTCGCCCTAATCATTGCTACCTCCATCTCTGTATGATAGTCCTCAACACTCTTCGAACCCTGATACAAATGTTGTAGCTTCTGATATAATTCTCTGTAATAGTGGCTTGGAATGAACCTCTTACGCATAAGAGCCTTTAACTCCTCCCAAGTATCGACTGGCCTCTCGTGGTTCCTCCTCCTATTAGTTACCAACTGATCCCACCAAATCACCGCATAGTCTGTAAACTCAATTGCAGCCAACTTCACCTTCTTCTCATCAGAATACCTATGACAATTAAAGATCAGCTCAATCTTCCTTTCCCAGTCCAAATACGCCTCTGGATCATTTCTGCCGTGGAAAGATGGAATTTTCATCTTGATACTGCCTAGGTCACCATCAATATCATCTCTCCTACCATGATCTCTCCTGTCAGGCTCCCTCCGATAGGCATAATTATGCTCATCATATGCATCTCTCCCATATCTATCTCCAAATCTGTCACCAAACTATCATCAAATCGTCTATTTTCTCCCCCATAGGCCCTTCTTCTATCTCTCTGAAAACCTCTCTGCTCATCAAACCTCCTATCCCGCCTGTCATATCTCCTCTCATACCGCCTATCCCGCGGCCTATTCCTATCCTCCTCATCTTCGAACTCATCCAACTCCTCCATATCATCCAGATTATTCTCTGCCTCAAACTCATGTATAGGTACCCTAGGTGGTTGTTGCTCTGCCTGTTCCTGCCTAGATTGTTGTGGCCCCTCAACCTCCTTCTGACCACCAGAGAATTGAAGACTAGTAACCTCCCTCGACAACCTCTCTATCGCCGCATTCATAGTTCCAAAGATCTCTCGGAACTCAGCCATATTCTGCTCCATGGTTTTAAACTTCCATCAACGTCCATATCTTTCTCTGCCATCTTACTTAACAAAAATTAGTAATAACAAGAAATAAATTAATTAAACAAAGAAAACCTCACGAACTCTCGTGTTTCACTCTCTCTAAAGCACTCTCTTCAAAAAATTACCTCCGTTCAATGTCGAACGCTAACCACCAATGAATTGCACAATCCGTGTGTAGTCCAAAAGTCAGCAAAATCCACAAGGAATCAAAGGAATAAGGGTATCAAGTAATAAGGCGTGACTCAAGAAGCAACGACGATACTCGATCAATAAAACTTAAAACTAGAGTGCAACTTGAAATAATAAAATAAACAAGATCAATGTGTTTTTTTTTTTTTTTTTTTCTTTCTGTTCACAGGCGTGAACTTGGTTTTTTTTTTTTTTTTTTTTTTTTGGTCACTGACAGCAACTTTTTGTTTTTTTTTTTTTTTTGTTTTTGTTTGTTTTTGTTTTGGTCACTGACAGCAACTGTTTTTTTTTTTTTTTTTTCACTAAAAACAAGGCCTTTAACTTGCCAAATCAAAAAGAACAAAAAAAACACTAGGCGATGAAGGACAATTATCACTGACAGGACAATACAAATCAATTTGTTGTTTTGATTTGTTCAGTGAAATAAGCGAATAGTAAGTAAGAAGTAAATTTTTTTTTTTTTTTTTTTTGATCAACGACAAACAGGAAAGAAGAGGAAAAAAAAATATAAGATTGAGAGACTAAAAGAGAAGAAACAGAAAGAAGAAAAAGTCAGACCTGAAATCTGGCTCTGATTACCAATTGATACGAAACAGACGAAACCCGATCCAAGATCCCGTAGACCCCCAAAGAACCTGTCCTTGAAAACCCTTGGAGATAGCCTCAGATGAATTTTGCCAGCAAATAGGACGCCACAAAGGATGCCAACCCTTTGATAAGTCTTTGTTCAATCACTGAACGATGATAAAATTTCTCAATCTCAAGAAATAAAAGTACTATTCACGCACAAAAATTAGGGTCCTTCATTAAGAGGTGTTTTTGAGTTTAAATAGCAACATACTCAAACCCTAATAGAGCTAAAAGACTAATATAGCCCTAAACTACCCATTACCAACTAAAAGCCCATAAATCCTAATTTCTAGCCCATTTTGAACCCATAAATAACTAAAATAAACTAACCCAAAAATAAATAAAAACGGTAATCCCCGTTGGTTCCATACATGCAAATAAATAATAAATATGCCTAAATAACTGAAAATGATTCATGCTGCTCCCCGATGACTTGGGTCAAGTGTATAACTCTTGAACCCTCTTCCTTGAAGTCCAATTGGTCTCGAACCTGCTTGTTCAAGTCAGCTACATGATGTTGGGCCAGGCCTGCCATAGCGTCCTTGATCCTCTTAGCTCTGTATCTTGTAATTGGTCCAACCGGTACATGGATTGGATCGGTTGTGGTCTGGACCGAATCAGATGCAGCTAGGATCACATCAATGTAATTATTAAATATTTTGGAAAAAATCATTTAATAAGATTAAACGCATAAAACATTGAATGTATATTTTTGTCTTTCTAAAACTCGAATATATTTTCACCTCATTATCTTAAAAGATTATACTTATTAATAAAATATGATTAAACAAATAAAACATTGAATGTATATTTTGTTTCCTTTTAAAATTTAAATATATTTTTACCTCATTGTCTTGAAAGATTATACTTATTAATAAAATAAAAACTAAATGTAGATTAATGAAAATAAAAAGCTTACATATAAAATAAAACGCATCACTCGAGTTCCAACCTAGTTATATTTTATGTTGATAGAAATCCTTTAATTAATGGTCAATTAACAAGAACTTGTCACTCAAAACGAATGAATTATATAGTTAAAATTTATCTTATTTGAATGATAACACTTGAAGATTTTTGAAAAAAAGTCAATTTATGATTGGGGAATTCTCTTGTATGTAGGGGGTCAGCCGACCCCCTTAATTTCTTTTAACAGTTAGTTTTAAGTTAATAATAGAATTACCACCATAAATTTATAGATTAAACCCTTAAAATTTGTAAAATCTCTTCTCAGATAACCTTCAAGCCTCGCCCATGTTTGTGATAGATACCATTGTGTTACTTTCATACATATTATAATTTGATTTTAAGGCTGAGTTTAGTAAAGAGTGTTACACTGAGAGTATAAACTTGATTATAAGTTGTGGAATAAAAATTGGAGTATAAGATAACGTAGAAAATAATTTCAAATTGTAAGATTATAATTTTATGAAAATATAAATTAGCTTGAATTATATATTTGATATAGTATTTAAATACTAACTTAAACTCTAATAAGCTCACAAAACATTGTGCCAAACGATGTCCAAAATCTCTGTAATAAACTTTAATGCCCGTTAGTAAACAAATAAATGCCAATACCCATTAGCCATTGCAGAAAAAATAATTGAATAGGGGCAAATTTGTCAGAAAATACTCGCAAAGTTTAAGCCCAACATGTTTCAAAATCCAAAGCGGCGCGATTCAGCTAGTTTACTTGGATGACGGATTGGCAAAAGAATTCAAGCTTATATAAAGTTCTTAAACAAGTTTAATTATATCCAAAGAGAGCTTTGAATCATCAAATCAACCTGAAGAAGCCATAACTGATAAAAAAAACAGTGACCCACGAGATCAATTACTGGTGTACTGCTCACTGGATTCAGTGGCTGCAAACAGGACATGATCAACATAAGCCAGCACTAATGCAGATCGGATCCACATTGTTGAAGATTCAAACAATTTCTTGGAAGATGCTACAACCTAGGATCTATGAACTGATTAAGTTAATGATACTAACAAACAACATTATTAAGGCAAATCCAATAAGAAATATATGACTCGACCCAAATCCAACATCACATTATTAGTCTTCGTATTAACAGTAAATTTGTTAAGCTCACCAGGCATAGAGCTACCAGCGATCCCAGCAAAATCCACCTTTAGATTTAGAGTGCATGGATAGGACTGCTGCTTGAATTCATATCAGAACTGCCAGAGGCTGGATTAGCATGGAAAGCTGACCGCCTAGACGAACCTTCAACAAGATTCAATGAGAAAGAAGATGGGCCATTTTGACTGTTCGATTCTCGCAAACTCAGTTTCGACAAGCCAACCAATTCGTCAACATTTATTGGACTTTTTGAATGTACCGCTGTAGGCTTCAGCACTTCATGTGTTTCCTTCTGTGTTGGCTCTGTATTGTACCCCGGCCAATATGGAAAAGACAATGGAAAGAATGGTGAAACATAAGAAGCAGGATGCATCATTGGGATACAGGACTGTGAGCTTTCAGCCTTCGGAGGAGCAGGCTCTCCATCGTTGGAGATGGTAGAATCCATTGACTCACATTCTTCATCCAGAGCAGGAGGTGCAGGCAGCGGGTTGCTGCTTTGTGCTTCATCCTGAGGATGGTTGGAAGAGAACAGGTCCTGTGACGCAACAGGAGTGTCAAGGGGCTGCATATGTGACAGACACCAAGAATAGTTAGCAACGATATAATAGGGAGGACAACAGGTCCAACAAATAATAAATGCACACGCTTTTGGAGACAGATTCTCCCATAGTGACAAACCAAACCAAACAAAAGTCTTTTCCCACCAGGTGCAAACAGGTCCAATCATAGTGACAGTACACCAAAAATTAGCAGAAAATAAAATTGCTCATATGAAGCAATTTTACAATTGAGATTATCCAAAAATAGTGGAAGTTTTTACCACCAGATTCAAAGTAAAAAATATGCACATTCATAGTACATGCACAACTGCAATTATTTCTTCACGTTTGCAATAGATAGAAGTAAAAAAAAAAACAATAAAATAGTAAAAGTTTCACACAGAAAATGATCCACCTAATAATGCTATCCAGAGCCAGGAACAGGCATTTTCGAGTATTTTTTGTGTATGTGTACAGTGATGCATGCAACATGTGATATCCCAGTCAATGCATACGAGAGAGAGAGAGAGAGAGAGAGAGAGAGAGAGAGAGAGAGCTAGTGCACTAACTTCATCTGCAATAATATCAAACAGGCTGGAACGTCTTTTTCTCCTAGGAACGTTGCTTTGCCTGATAAAATATTTCTGAGCGTGACTGGCAACTTGTGTAGGTGTTCTAGATACAACATAATTGCGTGCAATTCCACGCCAATCACCTTTGCCAAGCTTCTGTAAACCAAGTAGAAACATCCTATGTTCCTCCTCAGTCCATGGAACACCTGCATAACAAAATCATAAAAACAAAATCAGAAGAAAAGCAGGCATACACAGTGCAAGCCGATGATATATGATTGTAAGATGCTAATGGAATCTTGAAAATAACTCTGGAATTTAAGGGGAATTCAGAGCATCATCCTCCGGTCTTAAACAATTTTAATATAGAACAGTCAGTTTTCTAATTCCATTCCTTTCTCTTAAAAACCAAATCATCGCCAACCCTTGCTCTGAATTGGCATACAAGTGGTCAATAGACACTGAATCTAAACCAGCATAGATAAAAACAAGGACATCCTTCTCCGTATTTGATATTATAAAGTGATGCTTCATTTTTGGGTACCAACAACAAAAATGATCTATTAAATTCAAATTCCTTTCAAGTTCCTACTGTAGTAGGGAGTCAGAGCTCTAGAAGTTAAATTAAGTGGGATCAAAGATGCTAGTCCCTAATTTTTTTCCAAACACGTCTCTGGTTCCAATTCAACAGCAAACTCCATTCCATGCCAGTCGAATTATCCTATTAAACAAACTGTTAAAAACACCCCCACAGTTACAAAACTACAATAACGCGAGTTGCTAGCTAACCAAAGATGATTTTGAAATCAATTTTTCAAGCTTCTTCAAACTCACTCAAACTCTATGTATGAACTAATTATTTTTTTTCTTATACTTGAGTACTTCATAGCAAAATGAGAGTTTAAATAAATCAACTTAAATTTACACACAAAATTCAAAGCTACAGTAAACAATCAAATGACCAATAATCAAACAAAATTTAAATAAATAAATCAACCTTTTTTACGTTCGCGACTCGACGACGACCCAGGGACAAAATCCTCAGACGCATACCCGTCAGCATGATGATCCGGCGTATCACCGGGCGAACCGGGAGTATTTGATGCGTTATTGTTATTATAAGCCGAACTTGAACCTGCGTAGTGGCTGAGATTGCCCATACTAGCACTCTTTCGGATAGACCCGTCGGTTAATCGGACCCCGAATATTTTGACCCCGCGGTTGGGGCAGGTCCGAGAGTTGTGGCCGTTGTGGCTGCAATGCGAGCAGCGCCGCGTCATTTCCGTTCGGATTAGGTTAGGTTGAGCTGCGATAAGAATTTAAGTGTAATTCGAATACTCGGATTCGGATCTGGAGGGTCCGAATCATAACATTATCCGAGCAAAGATTAGGTTTTTGCTTTTTCTTTTTTTCCGCGGATTAGAAATGAGAGAAGTATGAAAAAGAAGAAACGATGTCTTTATATAATGACAGTGCTGTTACGTTGTGACTTGGAGACTATTTAGGATTAGGCGGGGTGATGATTGGGTGCTTCACAGGTTGAGTTGGTAAGTCACTTATGCAAGCCACGTTATTATGAAGGAAACATTTATTTTATCCATCTGAATTAATTCTCAAATAAGGAAAATTAAAATCATATTCTTTTAAATTTTACTTATTCGGAAATCAATTTGGAAAATAGTAATACTCTATTATGCATGATGAGTAAGATAGTGTTTTTTTTAATAATCTTAATAAATGGGAATAATGCTCAACAATAGTGAAATTACGGATGTCTTAAAATACGTAAAGTATTTTTTTTTAAAACGTTGAAAATTCCGCAGTCAAATCATCACTTTCAAGCTTAAGTGTAGCAGGTAAAATATTCGGTTGTCACAAGCTCTTACAAGAAACGCACTATCTGAATTCGAACTCATGACCTCAATGTAAGATCTTGAACCCTATACTATGCCCATTGAGGATTGTAAAGTGTTATTTTATGCTTTGTTGGGTTTTCAATCAATATGGATATTAAGTTTTTTTTTTTTTTTTTAATGAATAATTGAATTGCACTTGCAAAGTTAAGATAGAAACTTTTTTATGTTGGTTAATGAGGCATACAAGCGTGTCATATGAAAAAACAATGATAAAATAAAAACATAACTTATAATAATGTCATATCCTTAAGGACGTGGTCTATTAATTTATAAATAATTTTATTTCACTTATTACTCGAATTAAAATAAATTTAGACTTTTCAAATGAAGAATAGATTATAAATACATGAAAAAAACAAGGCGTGGAAGTAGACCCGGCCAGTGGTTCGGTTCGGTTCAGTTCTGAACAGGAACCGAACCGTCCGGTTCAGGTTCCACACTAAAGTGGAATCGGAACCGAACTGTTCGGTTCAAGTTCCGGTTCCATCCGGGTTTTTTTTTTTTTAATTATTGAAAATAAAAAAATTGAGATTGATAAATCAATATAATTTAAAATTATGAATTTGAATTTATTACATTACATAATTACATTAAATTACAAATAAAATTATTATCTACAAAATAAAAATAAAAATTATATAAATTCAAACTGGTTCCAACCGGTTCGGTTAGGGTAGGAACCCTAACCGAACTGGAACCGAAACAGGTTGGAACCGGAACCGTCCGATTCCAACCGGTTCGGTTTCGGTTCCGAACCGGAACCTTAGCCGGGTATGGAAGGATAAAATAAAATAATTAGAGACATTAGGACATTGGGTAAGCAGCAATATTGGCAGGACACGTGTACGGTAGGGAGGTGTCGTTGGGAGCATAAAAGCAAATATTAGTCTAAATCTAAAGGAAATAGCAGTGGGGACCACTTTAAAAGCGGTCCAGATACGGCATATTCTAGCTTATAATGGCAGATAAAATATCTAACGATACCAGCGAGGATTATAAATTAAAAGCTTATTCACCTAATCCAAAATCACACATTTTCATCCTGTCCGTTCGTTTTTAGTAGTGGGACCCCACTATCGAGTCAAAAGTAGAATATCCCTATCATGTTGTTGTAGTCCATTGATTTGGAGATTAATCACACCCAAGTCATATGATTTCAGGCACGTGCATGATCGATTTGATACGGCATTATTAGAAAGCAAGACCAAGGAACTTAAAAATAAAAAAAAATAAAGTCTTGACGTGGCATCTATGCTACTGGGGCGTGTAAAAAGCATAATTTTCAGAATTGAATCAGACCGTCGGTTTGATTGGTTGAATCGAAAATCGATCATAAGTCCGGTTCAATCAAATATAAAAAATTTGATTGATAATAAATTAGTTAAAATCATATCAATTTGGTCTTATTTTTTTTTATTTACATTTTAATTTTTATTAAATAAAATTATTTATTACATAAATCAATTTTATCAATGTGTTATATACCGTTCAACCGATTGAACATAACATTTTATATCCTGATCCGATTGTGAAAACACCTGTGAAAAGGATAAAAAAATATTACGAATGAGGAAAGACTTAAAAAGGGCGGTCAGGTGACCACATGATAGTTGAAGACACGTGTGCGGTCCAGATTTAATCACAGCCGCAATGTTACAAGAGTGTGTCTTTTTTTCCATGGCTATAACAGACGCCTTGGTTGACGTGCCGTCTTTTATACGTTTTGGCCCATACACGACGCACGTTCAGAGATTCTCGCGACAGTCGCACTTTGGAGTAATTCTTCGGTGCAAATGGGTGACGTGGTACCATTAACGAATAAAAAATGACATGTATAATTTAATACTTATTTTTTAGTTGTTTTTTTAATTTTTTAGCACGTGTGATAATGGATGATTGGCTTGTTACATGGATGACGTGGTACCACTGTTGCATTGTAGATTTTCTCCCCACTTTGCAAAGTCCGGTGCTCGCACTCACACTAACGTTATTGCCACGTGTCAACATTCCACACATCCTTAGACTTTAGAAATTATCTATTTATATGGTTAAACATTTTTAACTTACTCATCGAAGCACATGTAACTTTCGTATTAAAATTATAAAAATAAATTATTAAATTTATAAAATAAAATTTATATTATATTTTTATAAGAATTCTATTAAAACAATAAAAATATATTATAATATTTTATTAAAATAAAAAAACACATTATTAAATTATTTACAATTAACATAATCTCTACAATTTATTTTTTATTATTAAATTATAAAATTAAAATAATAAATTATTAAGATAAGAAACTTATTACAATATAAAAACATAATCTAGTAAGAAACTTATTATTTTAATTAATTAATTAATATTCAAATTTATTATTATTAAATTATAAAATTAAATAAAGAAATATATTATAATAAAAAATATACTATAATCTCTCAGTACATAAAAAACATATGTGATACTTAATCAATACAATTAACCTCTACGATTATTTTTTAATTATTAAATTGTAAAATTAAATATCTTTACAATTAATTTATTATCAAATAAAAAAGGGAAATTTTTAAAAATAACCAGTTTCATTATCCATTATAAAATTGACCAACAATCTCAAAAAAAAATTTAATGGCCAAATAAAGATTTTGAAAACCAAATTGCCCTAATTTCCAAGTTTAAAAAAATAATATAGAGATTTTATCTATCAATACCATAAATCTCCCACTAATCTCTCTTTTTTGATAAAAATATTCTTACATCTTTACTTATAAAACTTTGGAAAGCTTAGTTTATCAATTGAAACTCAATCAAATAAGGTGAGTAAGATTAAATTTTCGTAATCTCTGAAAATTTATAACAGCGGACCGACCTATCGGGACGTCAGATGCCCACGTCGGCGCCCGAGTACCCTCGCGGGCGCCCACAATCTATAATAGGCAATCGCATGCAAATTAAAAACGGGCGCCCATATAACTATAAGAAATCGGGTGCCCGCGGTGGCCTCACTAATGTTGAATTCGACTTGAAATGCCCATTTATCAAAAAGTTAAGTCTGGACATCTGCTTTGCGACGCGCTTAGGTTGCAACAACCCACCACCATCTTCCCTAGATCCCCTGAGTTGGGACTCCGCTGTTTGAGCATGCGATTCCACCAATTCCTATAGAGCGGGATCGATGTCGGCAACCTCATTCTCAGGCACTACTATTGCTTCGAGGGCGGTGGAGAGAGAGGTGTTTCTTCTGGAGCGCTGCTCGTAGGACTTTTCCCCTTATCAAAGTCGGCGTGAGCTCGCTTTAGAGGTGAGAGTTGAGCAAGGGGGAAGTCGTGGGAGTAATTGCTTGCAAGGCCGACAAAGGAGTTTGTTATGGTGAGTCACTAGCTCGTCTATATTTCCTTTTGTTGACAATGTTGAAACGCATATTGGTTTCGCTCGAGCTTGAATTGTAGCTGCTGGAGGTGATTTCGAGCACGCGTTGTATTGGCTCAAGCGGGGGGAGACCTTCTAGTTCACTGTCAAACGAGCCATCCTTCTTAGATCCGATTTGCGCAATCTTCTGTTGATGTCCGCTGATATCACAACACCACACTTGACTGGGACTGCCAGTGAAATGTGCGAGCCCAAAACTGACAAGAGCCTCCCCAATAACCTGATTCAAGGTTTCAAGATCGTCGAGGCACTGCAGTGCGTGGAGTATAAGTTGCTCGTCAGAATCGAGATTGTTTTGCGGCCTGATCCCTTCTGAAAAAAATAACATTAGTGACAGCTCGAGATAATTACTACTAATACAAGTACATCATTAATACACATAACAAGTTATTATGATCCTTAATAGGGTTAAGGGCAAAATCCTTTTTAGCAAGGCGATCTACGGTCAACTTCGCGATATAGAAAAAATGATACTTATAACTACCAACGTTGGAGGACGACATAGCGAGCAGCCTGTGAAATTGTTTGGCTCGCATGGTCAAGTAATTAATATCACCTCATTTGCCCTCTATGCCTATAAGATTCTTGTTCATTTTAAATAAATATTTAACTATGTTGTCACTAGGTGGCGGGGAACCTACTCGTCGCATCAGTAAAAATAATGAGGCTAAGTGGTGATATGAATTTGGTGACCACTGGAATAAAGCTATCCCGACCAATTTCATTAGATGGATGAAGAAGCATGAGATTGGCAACCTCAGCCCGGTCTTCAAGTGCGTGAAGCTTAGAACGACGTATCTAAGAGGTGGGAAGAAGTATATGTCATATGCGACTATAACGGTACTCATCAACTGGATGGCCCGGGCTTCGCCAATTTCAATGTCTGCAACCGTGACTTCTCAACCCGAGATGCATGCACGAGATGCCTCTAAAAACCTCGAGTATCGATCAACGGCCTCATGGGTACTCATGGTGCATTAGTTGTGATGAGAACATGGGTAGGAGGAGAGCCCGATACTTCTGGTTCGTCCTCACTTCCAATACGATGAATACGACGTGTTCGACCAGACATCTATAAAGTTTAGATCACATAATTAGCATAGTCTACAGCGTGCTCGAGCTATGAGAAAAAATAGTAAGATCCTAGTTCTAGCTCTATCACCCTAAAGTCATTCAATCCATGACGTCTCTAATATATAGCCCTAAACCTAATGTGCACCTACAAGATCGAAAGCCATCATCGGGTCGTCCAAGACCCACAAACAGCAACCCAAGTCCCTAAACACCATCATAAAGATAAAAAACCTCAACTTCAAATAAATTTAGCCAAAAACACCACCAAATATATATTCAAATAGTACAATGCAACATTCAAATCTCAAGAAATAACACATAAGCAACAATCATAATTAAGACAAATAGGGTTTAGGGCACTTACAATGAATGAAAGGCGAATAACACTTGTGACGACGATCGAAATAGTTATTGATGGCGGCGAGAAGGTATGAGAAGAAATAAATATGTTGTCAAAGGTTCCACTCGAAAAAAAGAGGTGCAAAAAGTCTTTGTTATGGCAAATCACTCTCGTTATATACCAACATGCCCCAACCGTTAGATTGGATTAATGATTAGCCATCCGAGGACGTCACAGACACGGCTAGGGGTGAGCAAAACCGATTTCGGTTCCGGTTCCGCATGGAACCGGAACCTACCCGGAAAAAATCGGTTCCTAACTAAGTGGAACCGGAACCTACCCAATTAATTAGGGTACCCTATTAATCGGTTCCAATTCGGTTCCGGTCCGGTTCTGAATTACCATATTCATCAACATTTACAGTATATCAAAATACCAATCAGAATCATAATTTCTCATCTTATTGTTTATATTTCAAGTAAATGAAAAAGACCAAACATAGAAAAGAAGTTTAGGACAGTGACCTCCCTAAACAAAAACATGAATTCGATTACAGTATTCATTTATTCAACAACTTAGCACAATAGATAGAAATAGCTTAATACAGTTGGCTAGGAACATCAAAAAGCCAAACCCATGAAAATACAAATCATCCAACCGCATTGCAATTCAAACAACCAAATATTTATCCCAAAAATCCATCAGAACAATCAAACCCAATATCATGAATCTCTTCTCTATTCCCAATCTCTAGATTAAAATCACATTATATTAAAAAAAAAATCAAATATCTATATGTCTAAGGCCTTAAATTTAAAAGGGTAAATGATATGAGTAATTGGGATTATTACTTGTGGTGTAGTAATTGGTTTGTACTTTGTACAATGGTCTTCTCTTTGCCAAGGAAGTTAAAGTTGATTTAGTCACCTTCTAAAGAGTAGATCAGGTAAATGTGGAAATTGAGGCCACTGGTGTTGCCTTTGGGGCACTGTACGGGGGAGCTGAATGTGTCGTAGATGAAGTGAGTGGTTGTAGACGCTGGTTTTCGCCCGAGGTCCACAATTGAGATTTCGTCGGGGAGGAGCACTAGCGATCCTGCAAAACAGATGTAGAGTGAGCGAGAGTTCTGCCCACCGGTGTGGTGGGTGCCGGGGGAACTCCGACGCTCAAGTCAGTATGAGAGATGAGCTATAAACACCATAGGATGGAGAACAATGGCTGATATTACCTTGATTCCCGTATGATGCCGTGAGGGCGACATGTTGATGATTATAAGATTATGGAGTGAACGTTCTAAGGACCTGAGTCCCCCCTGCTCCCTCTCCCTTTTTCGTTTATATATATGCCTTTAAGGGAGCATGTGCATTTACTGCTCTTTGATTACTTGTTCGTTGGAAGTCAGTTACGATCGACTTCATGAGGGGTATTTAGTGCATCTGCCCGTTTGTAGGCTGAAACGGCTGGTTCTTGTTTATGAGGCTAGACATTAAGTGGACTGGCCTTTAGATGGTCATTTGGTCACAGGTGTTGAAACTCATTGGGCCTGGGCCTGCATTACGCCTTTGGGGTTTGGTTAGGGGGTTTCGGGGGTGCATCCAGTAGTGGGCATGAAGCGAAAGGTCGAAATTACCCTTGGACCAAATTTGGCCCGTACAGTTTGTCCCATACTCTCTAAGTCAAGGAGTCCTTAGCTTGGCGAGTACTTGACGCTTGTGTCGCTTGGAATGAGGCTTTGGTGTGTAGGTATACTCGAGCGTTGATGCTACCTACTGATTGGACCAAACGAATGTGTTGTTATGAATTTGACTCTACGAAAGTCATCGGGGAAGTACCCAGTCAGCCGAACCAGATGATGGTCGGGATGATGAACTTGACTCTACCAGAGCCATTGGGGAAGTACCCAGTCGGCCGAACCAGATGATGGTCGGGATGATGAACTTGACTCTACCAGAGCCATTAGGGAAGTACCCAATCGACTGAACCAGATGAAGGTGAGGATATAAGTCATATGACATGTGTAATCCATGTCTACAACTTGAGTCGACAAGAGTCTATGAGGGATGTCCCCGGTCGACTGGACTTGCTGAGGCCAGGAAGGTATAAGTCATACGACATGTGTTAATCCATGTATTTGACTCGACAAGAGTCCATTCAGGATGTCCCCGGTCGACTGAACCAGATGAAGGTTCGGGATATAATTCATATGACATGTGTTAATCCGTGTCTTTGACTCGACATGAGTCCATGGGGGATGTCCCCGGTCGACTGGACTAGATGAAGGTTAGGACAATCTCCATACTATTGTTCATGGACCATGGGAGTCTTCAAATTTTCCTAGACCAGATGAAGGTCATATGTTGACTCTACAAGAGCCATTGGAGATGTTCCCAGTCGACTGAACCATATGAAGGTTCAGGATACACTCCATACAAGAGTAGTCCAAGTCTTCAACTTTGTCATATGACATTACTTGCAAATTTCAAAACCACAATCAAGGTAACTATATAAGGAGAATAATGATACTTGTTGTCTGGAGGATTTTTCGAGTGACTAAGTAATTGCTCTTCAATATAAGAAGCATACTCTGTTTGATTGAAACAATTAGAGGTCTTTTACGTGCCTGTTGTGTCGACTGGGCAGAAGGTTGATAATGATGTCCCATATGGAGGATGTTTCATTGTCTTATGTATCAAGATGACCATTCATAATGATGAAAGTACATGAGAGTCTACAAATTTCCTGATCTGATGGAGGTCTAAGAAAGTTTTCATTATACTACACTTGGATAAGGTACACATAAGTTTATACTCTACATGACCCAATGAAGGTCCAAGAAATTATACACATTCCACTATACCTGATGAAGGTTCATGGGAGTCTACACACTTCATATGTGATGAAGATCCACGGGGTCTTTATTATTCATCCTACATGATCTAATATGAATCAATGAAGATCTTTGCTCTACTAGACCCGAAGAAGGTCTATGAGTCTTTCTTTCTCATACTACTAGTTCTGATGAAGGTCAATGATACTACTGTCGAATGGACTATTAAGTGGACCTGATGGAGGTCCATTAGACATAATCCAATGAACCTAATGAATATATATGAGAATCTTCATACTACAAGACTTGAGGAAGGTCATGAGACTATTGTCGAATGGACATGTCATAATGGATTTGATGAATGTCTATCAAGGTTATTACTCATTTTCTTGATGAGGATTTATGAGACTACGGTCGAATGAATTTGTCGAATGAACTTGATGAAAGTCCAAAGAAGTCATTATTCATTATATACTATACCCGTAGATGGCCCATGATACTACCATTGATAAACTTGATGAAAGCCATCAATGTCATCTTTATTCTACAAGATTACTATCGAATGGAGTTAATGAAAGTCCAAGGTCATCATTCTTGATTCTACTAGACCTAAGAAAGGTCAAAGAGGTGTTCATTCCTCATACTACAATATACTTGATGAAGGTCCATGAGACTCTTCACTTTACCTGATCAGATGAAGGTCATGAGTCTACGGTCGAATGAAACTAATGAAGGTCGATGAAGCTATGGTCGAATGAAATTGATGTAAGTCCAACAAAATCTCCATTCTACTTGACCATGAGACTATTATCGAATGGACCTGACAAAGGTCCATGAGACACGGTCGAATGAACCCAATGAATGTCTATGAGAATCACCACTATACTAGACCTAATTTTCATACTACCTAACTTGATAAAGGTTGGTTGATTGGAACTAAAGGAGATCCAAGAGAGTTCTTCATTCTACTAGGCATGATAGAAGATTCTTTGTGTAGTATGGAGTTCGCAATATTAAATCAACGTACCATTGAGATAATAACTAACCTTTCATGTAGCCTGAGGAAGAGATGGTAATTTCTTTATTCATCACAGGTCGATGGCCTTTCTCCTTGTTGTTTGGGAATTAAATGAACAAAATATTTTACCATCCCATTCATGTCGAGTGAGACCACATGAGATGATACTACAAGTGTTCTTGAAAAAAAAATTGTTTGGAGTAAAGGAAGTACTCCAATCGACAATCATAGTGTTGGAGTTTAATCAAGTCCACAAGATCACAAACATGCATAAAAAACACATATGAACACATCAAAGGAGGTGGCGGAATCAACTCACATTGAATTTCGGTTTTGATGTTTGAAGAACAAGATGCGTTTTTGAGCTCCCTCCAAGCTCGGCAATGGCTTCCAAATACAGTGGGCTGTGCGGTTTGGACTGGTTTGGTGCTCACCATTTTCGGCCATTGAAGACCACCATTGAAGCTCCAAGCTTCAAGCTTCCATGCTCACAAACTCACTTCCCTATCACCTTTGTATCACTCCTAGAGTGTGCTAGCACAAGATTTAGCAACAAAAATGGTCATCTGCTTCTCCATTTGCTCGACAGAAAACGGAACAAGAAGAAGAAGAAGACTGCTCACTAAATCGTGAAGAAGAGAAAAAGAAAAGGGAGGGAGAGCTATTTTACACGTGAAACCGTGAAATGCAAGAGAGAGAAAAGGCAAAAGTTTTAACTTATTTTGTATTTTATTTCCAAAATAAAATCAAATACAAAAAAACTTTTCATTTACCAAGTACAAAAGTCAAGAAAGCAAAAAGCTTTCATCATTTCAACTTTTACTTTAAGTCAAATCACATCACTTTAATAAAGTGACATGTTGTCAAGTCACATCACTCAAAGTGACAATTGATTTGACGATTGATGCGACTAACGATTTGACGCTTGATGTGACTTGCGTGCCGCGCTCGAATTCGAAATGCGAATGCGCTCGCAATCACTCTCGGGCTCGGGTTCGCTAATTCCAAATTAACGAATTTTCCGTCGCGTCGTAATTAAATGATTACGCCTAGCGAGATCACTATTCACGTCGCTAACGAATTAATTCTAAATTAATTCGTTCGCCCGAATTAAAATCCAATTTTAATTCCGCGTCGAAATCCAATTTCGATTAATATATCAAATATATTAATTTATCGATTAATTCCAAATTAATCGTTCTCTCTCTTTAATTAATATTTATATCCCAGATAAAATATCTCCGCAATTAATCCCAGATTAATTTTCTCTCTCATCGAATTAATCCCAGATTAATTCTATCTCTCTCTTCTCTAATTAATCCCAGATTAATTAAAGTGCGAGTAATACGTCATCGGTGAATCTTCGGAACCGACCCATGAGATCTCCGGATATGTTGGCAGTAAATACGATCGTCGGACTGTCCGAACACGTAAGTACCTCGTACTACGTTTATATCGATTTACAAGACAAGGTTAGCCTCTAGCAAAACGCCATGCCTACCCAATTCTCCAGAAATATTCTTACAGGAATATATAGATCTGTATCAAGCGTAGTATACCGTAGTATTGTGTATATCGGCCCAGTATCGGATAATCACGTGCTAGGGCTGGGGCTGGATAAGTGTCTGCCCCGTCCGAAACACATGTCGGATGTCTGGTAACATAGTCTCTATAATCGGATATACATGACCTGGTCACAATATCCCGATTGGTTGCGCAACACTCAAGAGCACTAGTACCATATCCTGCGTGACATCTACTCCAATATGACTGAAGTGACACTTCCGTCTCGACATCACACCCAATACACTACGACTCCCTGATAAACCCAGAAGCGGTGTACCCAGAACCGGTTAAAGCCCTGTACCACCAAGACCAGAGTTTACCGATTATCGCAAGTATTAGCGATGCAAGTCTCAGGTTAGACTATACACACCTACCTCGATTCGGCCTCCCATAGACACATAGTCATAATACCAATGGGATTCCGAGGGGTCTATCCAGAGCGAAGCTGTTTCCCCCGTACCATCGGTGAAACACGACCTCCTATTGCACTTGCATAAGTATCCAATACTTATATATATGAGAACTATGCCGTTGTGCCCTCACAACGCGCACAAGTGCAATACTAGCCTATTCCGCATTATCGATGTCCAGTCTCGATAATACTTCGTTCGGCTAGGGATATTTAATGATTAATCCTTCGGGGATTGATACTGTCTCATATCATCTCAATCCAGGAACTAATCATATGGACCTCTCTTCATTTATACATCTATGGTGATCTAATCACAAATGATGAGAGTGCAATTTCCTTGTCACATAGTTAATTTGTACAGCACACCGTGATCTGTACAAATAGTGACGCTATGGGTCATATTATCCAACAATCTCCCTTGGCACATAGCCAGTCACTCGAGTGTCTAACACCGAAACTATATGTACAATTCGCTCAAATTGCTGAGGAAAGGTTTTCGTCAGCGGATTTGCTTAATTATCGTCTGACGCGATTTACACGATCATCACATCGCCACGATGTATGATCCGAACGAATCAGATGATATAGAAGTATATATCTGGATCGTCGATGAGACCTTTAATTCTTTAGCCTATGCTGATGCCTAGCTCAGCTGCTAACAGGACTATATCTAATCTAATTAGATTTATTATCGATCCAAATGGCTTCTATTGCTGCCTTAGCTGCAGCAATAATCCGTATTTGTTGTTAATTCGGCAACAGTTATCTTGCTCGGAAGATTTCCAGCTCACTGTCCCAGTGTTCAAACTTTATAGTACCGCAGTATTTACCGGTTTGGAAACTTGCAGCAGTGATCTCAGTCACTTCAAGTTCTCCATCTCCATAGTTTAAGACAACATCTTTAGTTCTCTCAGATACTAACAGATGTTCTTAATCTTCAATCCAGTGACTATCACTTGGATTGACCCGATTATGACTCCATATGCTCAAAGCGTATGAGACACCAATACAAGTACATTTTAAATGTACAATTTCTCAGAGAGTGTTACCAACTCCAAATCTAGTCCAGTAGATCTTTATTCCTTGAATAAAGGTTGTTACTCCCAGAATTCTACGGAGAATTTCTTATGAAAGCCAAGCTTTCACCGAGTGTTTTATGGGAATTTCATTGTCAGTGCCCTCGCCCTCCTCTCCACTAACCTCCTTATATACACAAAATTATTTCGTTTTGAGTCAAAACGTCAGTTCCAAGAACCTTATGCTTGCTTCTATCCAAACATATTGATATACATGGAGTCCAGTTCGGACTCATGACACTTTGTCATAATAGGGAGTCGATACCTCGTATCACTTCCTTTGTTCTTGTGTATTCGAAGATTAATGGTATAGTTTCATCCTTGATGAACTATATATGTTCCATTAAGATTCAGTGCCTAGAATAGTATTACTCCGATTTTCATCGAGTTATACTATCCTCCCACTTACCACTACATGCATCGGTATTCCTCTTAGGAAAACCGCATGGAGAGCAACAATCTAATTGTTCTCTAGTGAGATGTATAAGTACTATACTTATGGTTTCCCTTAGGATAACCTATATTGGCACTTATCCAATTTGGGTCCTTAGTTTGGTATCATCCAAACGTTATGCCTAGCATACCCAAATTGTCAGGAATGAGAAACCGTTTCTTTCTTTCCTTTCATATCCTATACGATATCTGTCAAACAGATTTATATGGAACCTTATTCTAAATAAGTTTTGCACTGTTAGTACATATCATTGAAGGAAATGGTAGCTCAAAGCGACTCGTGATTATCTTATTATGTCTAACAACAAAATTCGGTTAATCCTGTTCGGACACACCGTCAAAATGACGTGTTCCAAGAGGAGTCCTCATTGAAAGAATACTATATCTTTCAAATATACGAGAAACTTACTGCTAAGTAAATTACTGCTTTCCATTACGGTCTTACCGTGGCGGAATAATGCTATAGCCGATCTGTTTATGTATTTCGTGTCGAAACTTTAAAGTTTCTGATTTGTGTTCTTCAAAAGAAACACATAACCATAACGTGATGCCACATCCGTTAAGGTCACGAAATATTCATTTTCACACATCTAGCCTAGCTAGATATGGGCCACTTACTCTTCACCATGAATAGGGCTAACAGATCGGTGGCACTTACACTATTACCAAGTAAATAGTATTTTAGGTACTTTACCTAATAAACTAGATTCGCAGACCTTATTTGAATAGTCAAATCAGTCCTAGTATCCACTCTTCAAAAGTGTGGATATACGAGTCTCGTTAAATTGTGTCCTAGACAACAATGCCACACGAATAAGTCTCTATTGATCAAATCAATTAAGCTATTTATTTGTCAATTTATATGTTTGAGATTTTAATTATATATTCAAAATATAAATTCTGTTATTCACATCTAAGTGTTTATCTCAGTATCATCTTTATATAAAAAACACTCAGTGTTCTATAATATAAAGGTTTTATCCGCAACGGATTAAACACTGATAAAGAGATAATGTCTCTAGTCAAACTAGTTACATTATAACAGTTCCTAATAATCAAGCATATACCCGAAGGGTAGTTCCTAAACTTAGGTATCTACGGTCGAAACAGCGACTTTCGTCCCGTTTCCGATTCGCAGAGCAATCTCAGCTTGAAGTCAGTATCCTGCTCAAAGCAGATTCTGAATATCACACATATATTTTATGTACCACACTAAGTATTTAAAATCTAATTTCAATACTAGCTGTGAACATAACTAAGACAAACATTTGTAAAGTTAGAGCCTCGCCCTTTCTTTAATTCCTTTGTGTCTTCCATATCCAAATGGTAGTCACTTTGGGATATGTCAATTATCCTTTTCAATATTTTAGGAAACTTAGGCCAAGCCTTGGGTTTTTAGAATATTGAAAGGAATGTGCACCTCGTGCTACATGCCCAATTGCAAACTTTGACTTTACATGAATAGTCAATTAATTCCACAAGAATTATAAATTGCAATTTTAATACTTCTTAAATCCAAAATTAGATTTATGACAAGTATATTAAATTAAGCATTAAAGTCATCATAACAAAAATCTTCCAAAGATTTTATGCTCTACTTATCTTGCTTAATTTTGGGCTTAAGGTATAATAAGTTATTTTATCCAATAAAGTAACCTATTATTTATTCCCAATTTGAAAATTAAATCATTTAAAATATTTTAATCCTAGATTATATTTTAAATATCCAACTTTTCAATTTTATCTTGATTACAATAGTCCAACTATTTAATCAACGATTAGTGGTACTTTATATATTATAATGATTATAATAGTCCAACTATATAATCAAATATAATCCAAATTAATTAACCTCAATTACATTGATTACTATAATCCAATTATAAAATCAACTGTAAACTGAAATTAATTAATTCAAATATATTGATTAATATAATCCAATTATATATAATCAAGTATAATACAGTCCAACTGTTTATTAAAACAACAATTTAATATTAGTCTAACTAACATTTAATCTAATGACGAAATAATTTAATGAGCGCATATGGCGAGTAATTGAACGAGTATTGCAAATTCAATTCTTGCCTCCCACTATTTTTCGTCGAGCCTCTAACCCTCTGTCGAGTACTCGGGAAACCGTGTTTCCTAGTGGGCTAGATGCCCGTTAAATATCACACAATCTTGACTTTGGCCAACAAATTGTATGATAATTAACTAGGTAGATCTCGAAGATCAATTGGATCTCATCCAACTCCTAGATCCAGTAGGTGGACATCCAAGTCCCAAACATATATCTTATATATGCCTATACATCGAATGTATACCCTAACCTTTTCCTCTGAATCAACTAGGCCTTGGCTTTGGCACAACAAACCTAATGATTCCAGTCAAGCGCGGACCCATTGACATGGAAGCTTCGTAATCAATGTCAATGGACAAGAAGTGGTCTTGACTTTGGCCAACAAACCACAACTTGGACACGACACCGATATGGAACAAAGCCTCGTGATTAAAACACATCTTTGATGGACAAGGGCTTGACTTTGGCCAACAACCCCTGCCAATCTCGGATCTTGAGTAAGAATCACTCAATGGAAGGAAAAACGCATGATATTTAACGAGGGTTTTTCGCGTGCAAATTGGCTACCAATTTAATTATCTTTGTTAAGGTCTCATCATCATACACCCCTAAGCATGCATTCTAAACACATAATAAAGCGAGTATGAAATAAAATAATAATGATATGCGGATGGATATTTTACATTGATCCTAGATCAAATCTCTCACTCTTCTCTCTCCTCCGCTAGCACTTGTATTGCTTCTACCCGTTACACACTACACTTCTAAAAAAACCTCTTTTACATGGAGGGGAATATGTGAGAAGAGAATACAAAGAAATAGGAGATAAGGCTGGACACGCAGGTCCAATTTAATAAATCAAATTTATTACAATTTCCAAAATCGCCCAACCCGTCTAATATCCATCCGATATACATTATTCAAACATCACAACCATGTATTCATACAAGCATGTTATCAATCAATCAATCAAATTAATTAATCTTGATTATTAGTGATCATCCAATGTTCAAACAAAGATTTGATTTTTGTTCGAGTCAAACTCGTTTTGCGAACACGTACTCAAAGTACAATTTCTACGAATTAAATTAAATTACATAATTAAATCCAATTTAATACGTATTTAATTCTAATTCATTATTTAATTCCAAATTAAATATTACACCTTTATTAACGAACCTTTACGACTTAAATTCCAAATTTAATCGGAACGGGTCTCAAAGCCCGACTAACATCTAATGTTTTATTTAATTAAAGTCCAATGGGCTTTTAATTAATTTCTATAGGCGTGGACTTTTGGTTAACTCGGATCAAACCGAACAACCAAAATCCAATCCGGGAGTTACCCCATAAGCCTTTAAATTAATTTTGGCCCATTAGGCCCAATTAAATAATTAAGGTCCATTAAGTCATAATTGGACCTTTTGGATTCGGTTTTGGGCCTAATTGGATCCAACCAATTTTGCCTAAACCCAACTTTGTTACAACAAAGCCCAAAAGCCCAATTACAACCCAACAAGCCCAATTTCCAAAATCAAGCCCAAATTAATTAACTTATAAAATTCCAAATTTCACAATTAATTAACCTAAGTGTATTACATAATCAATTACCCAATTAACATTTCTAAAACATCAATTAGCCTAATTAATCATGCACTTTAACAACCAAATAGTGTCCAACACAATTCAATTAAAATCAAACCCAATTAACATGCTTTCAAGTCTCGGCAATTAGGGGTTTTTCAATTCGATTCGGTTTAAATCCAATTGAGTCCACATTCTTAATTTCCCAAATCAATTCAATTCATCCAATGAATTAAAACAACAAAATCACAATGAATTTCATATCCTTAAAGATTCGGCCAAGCCACTTTAAAAGGGAAAAAATGTTCCAAATCAAAATTCAATCCAATTGAACTTCAAAACAACATTAACCAATTGTTTTAAGTCATCCAATGATCAAACAAAACAAAATTACCAAGACATTAGGTTCTTCTAATTTTCGGCCAAGCTTCCAATTTGGGGAAAATTGAATCCAATCCAATTTCATGAAATTGATCACACACAATCTCAATTAAACATGTTCTAAGCATACTTAAACATCCAATTCAATTAAAACATGCTTAAACACATTTTTGCCCAATTTCAAGTTTCAAATTCAACCTAAGAATTGGGGAAAATTGATCTAATCCAATTTTCTTGAAATTGATCATGCACAACTTCAATTCAACCTCATTCAAGCATAATGCATCAAACAATTCAACAACAACAATCATGCCTAAATCGAGTTTACCCAAATTAAAGTTTTGACCAAAATTTGCAAATTGGGGAAAATCAATCCAATCAATTTTTTGTCAAATTGATTACATATATCTCAAATTAGATCATATATAAGCATTATTGAACAATCAATTTGTCATAATCAAGCCAAAATCAAAAAGCCCCAAATTACTCAAGAACCCTAATTTCGGTTTTCATGCATCAATGGCTCTAGATACCAATGTTGGAGTTTAATCAAGTCCACAAGATCACAAACATGCATAAAAAACACATATGAACACATCAAAGGAGGTGGCGGAATCAACTCACATTGAATTTCGGTTTCGATGTTTGAAGAACAAGATGCGTTTTTGAGCTCCCTCCAAGCTCGGCAATGGCTTCCAAATGCAGTGGGCTGTGCGGTTTGGACTGGTTTGGTGCTCACCATTTTCGGCCATTGAAGACCACCATTGAAGCTCCAAGCTTCAAGCTTCCATGCTCACAAACTCACTTCCCTATCACCTTTGTATCACTCCTAGAGTGTGCTAGCACAAGATTTAGCAACAAAAATGGTCATCTTGCTTCTCCATTTGCTCGACAGAAAACGGAACAAGAAGAAGAAGAAGATTGCTCACTAAATCGTGAAGAAGAGAAAAAGAAAAGGGAGGGAGAGCTATTTTACACGTGAAACCGTGAAATGCAAGAGAGAGAAAAGGCAAAAGTTTTAACTTATATTTGTATTTTATTTCCAAAATAAAATCAAATACAAAAAAAACTTTTCATTTACCAAGTACAAAAGTCAAGAAAGCAAAAAGCTTTCATCATTTCAATTTTTACTTTAAGTCAAATCACATCACTTTAATAAAGTGACATGTTGTCAAGTCACATCACTCAAAGTGACAATTGATTTGACGATTGATGCGACTAACGATTTGACGCTTGATGTGACTTGCGTGCCGCGCTCGAATTCGAAATGCGAATGCGCTCGCAATCACTCTCGGGCTCGGGTTCGCTAATTTCAAATTAACGAATTTTCCGTCGCGTCGTAATTAAATGATTACGCCTAGCGAGATCACTATTCACGTCGCTAACGAATTAATTCTAAATTAATTCGTTCGCCCGAATTAAAATCCAATTTTAATTCCGCGTCGAAATCCAATTTCGATTAATATATCAAATATATTAATTTATCGATTAATTCCAAATTAATCGTTCTCTCTCTTTAATTAATATTTTATCCCAGATAAAATATCTCCGCAATTAATCCCAGATTAATTTTCTCTCTCATCGAATTAATCCCAGATTAATTCTATCTCTCTCTTCTAATTAATCCCAGATTAATTAAAGTGCGAGTAATACGTCATCGGTGAATCTTCGGGAACCGACCCATGAGATCTCCGGATATGTTGGCAGTAAATACGATCGTCGGACTGTCCGAACACGTAAGTACCTCGTACTACGTTTATATCGATTTACAAGACAAGGTTAGCCTCTAGCAAAACGCCATGCCTACCCAATTCTCCAGAAATATTCTTACAGAAATATATAGATCTGTATCAAGCGTAGTATACCGTAGTATTGTGTATATCGGCCCAGTATCGGATAATCACGTGCTAGGGCTGGGGCTGGATAAGTGTCTGCCCCGTCCGAAACACATGTCGGATGTCTGGTAACATAGTCTCTATAATCGGATATACATGACCTGGTCACAATATCCCGATTGGTTGCGCAACACTCAAGAGCACTAGTACCATATCCTGCGTGACATCTACTCCAATATGACTGAAGTGACACTTCCGTCTCGACATCACACCCAATACACTACGACTCCCTGATAAACCCAGAAGCGGTGTACCCAGAACCGGTTAAAGCCCTGTACCACCAAGACCAGAGTTTACCGATTATCGCAAGTATTAGCGATGCAAGTCTCAGGTTAAGATTATACACACCTACCTCGATTCGGCCTCCCATAGACACATAGTCATAATACCAATGGGATTCCGAGGGGTCTATCCAGAGCGAAGCTGTTTCCCGTACCATCGGTGAAACACGACCTCCTATTGCACTTGCATAAGTATCCAATACTTATATATATGAGAACTATGTCGTTGTGCCCTCACAACGCGCACAAGTGCAATACTAGCCTATTCCGCATTATCGATGTCCAGTCTCGATAATACTTCGGCTAGGGATATTTAATGATTAATCCTTCGGGGATTGATACTGTCTCATATCATCTCAATCCAGGAACTAATCATATGGACCTCTCTTCATTTATACATCTATGGTGATCTAATCACAAATGATGAGAGTGCAATTTCCTTGTCACATAGTTAATTTGTACAGCAACACCGTGATCTGTACAAATAGTGACGCTATGGGTCATATTATCCAACACATAGTAGTGTGTCAAGTGGACTTTTCACACATGCATATTCAATTATCATGGGTTTTTCTTACCATGCACTGCGAAAGTTGGTTTTGTTTTACTCATTCCCTTGCTCTTTATGAATACAAGCGATGTGGGACTCTACTTAACATGCTCACGTCTAATTTTTGGCGTATGACTTGGTAGGCGCGTGAGTCGATGGGTTTGGTACCCTTATTTCAGTGATGGGCTATTTTATTGGGCCATGAGCGTGTGTGTAGTGTGACTTCTTGCTTTGGTTTTTTTTTTTCTTCTTTTGTCGAATGAGAAATGTGGAGATATAAGATTGTTGATGAGTATACTACCAATGAGTCTTGCTTCTTGGGTTTCCTATTTGATCGACATAGGAAGGATGAGCGATGTGGGTTTGTTCTCGAGACGATAAGTCATTGTTTCTTGGCTTTGCTTCATTTCAGGGCTCTTTCGGTGGGCATCCCAGTGGGTGGCTAGATGATGTGGGACTGCTTTTATCTGCTTGCTTTTGTAGTGCCTCATTAATACAGGCAATGTGGGACTCTGCTTTAATAGCGCTTCATCTTGCTGCTTTATTTGGCTACTTATGGGCTTCATGTGCACCTGTGACGCGTGGAAGTTGCTTTGGCTTTTGGTTTCGTCGATCTGGGCTGATCTAAGTTGAGCTGCCTTGGCTTTGGTGGTTCTTTTGCTGCTAAAAGTTTATTGGGCTTCGCAAGTGGGCGTGTGTGCTGCTTGTGGTTTCGTGGCAAGTATGGGTTGTTTACAATGTGCTCTATGGGATTTGGTTTCTAATGGGCGACGCTTTTGTTTGCTAGTGTTTGGCTGATGTTTTTGCTTTTGGGTTGATTGGTGCTTAGTTTCGGCCTGGAGCTTTATATATGGGCCATAAGTGGATGTCGTGGCACTGCGAATTGGGTTGGCGTGGAGGCTCAGCCTCAAAATTGCACAAGAATGCACATACTCATTCCATGCGTGGGGTTTTTTTGTTCTACCATCTCGGCACCTCGTTATGTTGAGTTTTGCCATTTGCTTGGCATTTTGGGATGTAGATTGGGCTTCTGTTTTTGAAAGCTTGGTAGCTTGGCTGGATGACGCGTTTGGAATGGTATGTCATGAGCACTTTTGCTATATACATGGTATCAGCTTTTGGGCTCTATGCACATGTGGGGCTGGTATTTGGATTTCTTTACAGCCACGTGAAGTCCAGCACTGGTAGGAAGCATCATGCGATTATCTTGGCAGCCTTATAGTTGGTCTCACTTTATCTCAACTCTTTGTCGCTTGTGAGGTTCACTTTTTTTTTTTAATATCATATCCATTCCTTAGACCTGGTGAAGGTTAGTAGAACCGAGGTAGACTAGACCCGATGAGTGTCCATAAATCTATTGTCTACTGAACCTGATGGAGGTGAATAAGAGTCCACTCTACAGGATCTGATGAGAATCTATGAGGCTAGGGTCGATTGGACCTAATGAAGGTTCAAGAACGTATTCGTTCTATCGGACCTGACTAATTTATATGAGAATAATCATTCTACTAGACATGATGAATGATTTCCAATGTAGTCTGAAGTTAATGGTATCCATACATTTCATATTGAGAATAGACGAAAATCATTTCATGTCGACTGAATATGAGAACAAACCTTTCACGTAGTCTGGAGGAGATGAAAAACTTTTCATGTAGACTGGATAAAAGGACAATCCTTCCACGTCCTCTAAATGGGATGACAATCCAATTAGCATCGTCTGAAGCAGATGACACATCATTCGTGTCGTATGAAGAAGATTGAGATTTATCTCTGTCGTCTGAAAAAGATAACTATCCAGTCATGTCATCTTTCATGTCATTTTTCGTGGCTGATTATGCCACCACAATATCTGGTGTCTGTTTGTAAGGATTGTAGATTGAATGGTCTTTGCTTGCTATGAATCGCTAAGGCCCCACGGTGGGCGCCAAATTGTAGACGCTGGTTTTCGCCCGAGGTCTACAATTGAGATTTCGTCGGGGATGGGCACTATCGATCCTGCAAAACAGAGGTAGAGTGAGCGAGAGTTCTGCCCACCGGTGTGGTGGGTGCCGAGGGCACTCCGACGCTCAAGTCAGTATGAGAGATGAGCTATAAACACCATAGGATGGAGAACAATGGCTGATATTACCCTAATTCTCGTATGATGTCGTGAGGGCGGCATGTTGATGATTATAAGATTATGGAGTGAACATTCTAAGGATCCGAGTCCCCCATGCTCCCTCTCCCTTCTTCGTTTATATATATGCCTTTAAGGGAGCATGTGCATTTACTGCTCTTTGATTACTTGTCCGTTGGAAGTCAGTTACGATTGACTTCATGAGGGGTATTTAGTGCATCTGCCCGTTTGTAGGCTGAAAAGGCTGGTTCTTGTTTATGAGGCTAGACATTAAGTGGACTGGCCTTTAGATGGTCATTTGGTCACATGTGTTGAAACTCATTGGGCCTGGGCCTGCATTACGCCTTTGGGGTTTGGTTAAGGGGTTTCGGGGGTGCATCCAGTAGTGGGCCTGAAGCGAAAAGTCGAAATTACCCTTGGACCAAATTTGGCCCGTACAGTGGTGGAGCGCCATAACCATTTGAAGACTGTGAAATTTCTTAGGGATTGTTCTAGAATTGAGAGAAGAAAGTGCAAAAGGGTGCTTATATAAGTAATCAAAACGACGTCGTTTAGTTTAAAATTCGGGTAGACATTCGGTTCCAAAAATCGGTTCTATGGTCCGGTTCCAATCATTTTAGAACCGGAACCAGACCGATTAAAATCGGTTCCTACAATTTGGAACTGGAACCGGACCGGTTAAAACCGGTTCCGGTTCCAAACCAGGAAAATCAGTCCGGTTCCAACCCGGAACCGGTTCTCACCCCTAGGCACGCCCTTGCGTATAATGTGAATGAATAAACGTGACAGCTACAAATTTTAAAAGCGATGTGACAACGATCACTTCCTAAAGCGACGCTCGACATGCTATGAAATTTTAAAATTGGCGCTAAGATCAGCTTGCATGGAAAGAAGCTGATGGAGATCAATCGAGCTTCCACCATGTTAAAGGCGTGCTAAAAGTTGGGGCTAATGTTATAGGTCAGAACAAGCTCAATGACAAAAGATGCCCAATAGAGTGGAGCCAACCCACCAACCCGAGAAGCCTAATAGGGAGGAGGCCCAGTCCAAAACACCCAGCTCCAGCTTTGGCTCACTCATCGCGTAGAATGCAATGTCAACCTCGCAAGAGTCATCCAAGACATGACCTGCCCCCTGAAGCCACAACAAACTTATTTGATCCCCATGATTCAGTTCGCTAGACGCATTCCATGTGACCTGGGCGCCACAGACGATAAGTTCTTAAGAACTCTAGCTCGTTGCTCACGGATCGTCCTAAAATGCCCAATTAAGAGAGATAATCATCTCAACGGTTACCAAATCAAGATAATAATAAATCCCAATAAATTAAGGTAAGTTATTAGTCATAATATCTCCAACAGTTATCACGTTCATACCATTATAACACCTCCCCAACAATATAAATAATGGAGTTCACTGTAGCAAAAATGTAATTAGAGAGAGTACCAAAACTCTGCAAAAATCAGTGTGGAAATATAAGCTTAGGAGAATTCATTAACTTCATATATAAAATTTGATTCGTGCACGTAGGCTTTAAACTCGCTGAACCACGTTAACTAGTAAATACACGGCTTGATTCTTTTATTTTGGTATTGACCGAATTTTGCTGTCAACATCCACGAAATAATAATTGGAAAATTTCCCACTGGTTTTTCTAACGAGTGCAATTTTTTTTATATTTGTTGTTCATTTCTAGAATTACTTTGTATCTCGGAATCTGGACCATCTATATTATAAGAGCATGGCAGCAGGAGATTTCTCTCTTCAAATACTAGAAATTTCAAATTTAATACTATCAAATTCCAATTTTATTGATAAATATTTTTAATTAAAAATTTCAAGATTAAATCATCTTCGTTTTAACTTCAATGCCTCATGTATCCATACTCAAAACCCCAAAAAACAAAGGTATGAAGCTACATCTCAAAAACACCAATTTGGCAATTTTCATTGAGCTTTTCATTTTCTAGAAACCAAAAAAGGAAATACAATAAATAGAAAATATGTGGCCAACGCCACCTCATGAATCATGATTCATTCTCTCTGGATTACAAGCAACACCATGTTAGATCATCGCGAAGGCTTAACATAATGACATCTGGATGGCATGAAGGCCGACCCTATCAAGCCTGTAACTCGGAATAAATGATTTACTCACAAAACTTGTTTTTAAAACTGTATATCTCGGGTGCAATGCAACTCTCTCGCCATTGTGGAATTCTGTTCTTCAAGCTCTTACAATGCAACCCTCTCTTGAATCAGTCCTGTAGATAATTAACATTTTGAGATAGTGAAATACAATCTTTACCATTTAGCAAATCTGCTTCTTCTAATTCCTCTCCCGGGAGTTGTATAATAAGCTACCCCCATGGCGCTCTCTAGACTCTGCTCCTCTTCCTCATCACTAGTTTCATCAGACCTCCATCTCAGCCCACCATCAGCATTTGTTTGCCTGTCTTCTACAGCAAAACCCTTCTTTCCATAACTAAAAATGATAAGGAAAAAAAAAAAACAAATGAAATTATAAATTCCAAGTACATTTGAGAATGACCTAAACTGTATAAGCAAGCTCCCAGGCAAAAAGAATGAGACTAGGAGTGAAGCGAGGGCAAGAAAGAACTGAAATTCATACCTCCAAGAGATGTCCATTGCATCTTCTGAGGAAATCATATTCCCCGGTTCATCTTCCCTATCATAATGAACTATTTTGCTAGACAAATTAGAGCGCATGTCTCCTGAAAGATCTTTACGCAAGCCACGGTTGCTACCAGGCGTAGAAACTGGATTAGCAGTCATTCTAGGGGAAAATCGATGAACTGTTTTTTTAGAGTGGCTTATAAACCCATTTTGTTCGGGTTCTGGTGAGAATTTATCCGAAACTTTGTCTCGCTGGTTGCTATTTGGAAGAGTTCTTGATGAGAAATTTCTCTCTTTCAGTGGTATTGCATTCAGGAGGCTAGGTTGACGGATTCCAGGAGTTGAGGTACCATCAAATTTAAAGTCTTTGCAGATACCAAATTCATATGATCCTTCTGTGTTCATAAATAACCGTTCATGAAGAATTGATGAACCGTAGTTACCAACTTCACTTTGAGGACTCCTGACAGACCCATCTTGTCTTGTAGGAGATTCAAAAACTGAAAACTTTGCTGGAGTCGCATTGTTTATTGGCATAAGAAGCAAAGAATCAGCAGATGTAGGGTCCAACAAATTGGTTGAATTTGGTTGTTGCAACCCAGGAAGATAAGAATTTTCTGGAATTTCAACTTCTTCACCAGAATTACCAGAAACCAGAGGCAATTTTCCAGCCTTCACAAGTTGCTGCTGGACTTCTGGCAGCAGCTCTATGGATGTATCCTGTTTACAAGCATGTAAATTCAATATATTGAAAACTAAAATTCATTTATGGATTATGAACAAAATTCAACTTTCTTTCCTCAGCAAAAGTTGCAACAAAAGCATATAAACATTTTCCATGTACCTAATCAGCTAATCAGACTCAAGCAGCACCAGTCATAACATTGGAAAAAGCTATTTCAATAAACAAGACTTCTTTCCTTGCCTGGTCAATTATTCTATAATCCTAAACTGCTTTGCTTCAGGTAGTTAACACGGTATCAAAGTCTGTCTTAAGATGACCACTGCTTTAGGTTTCACATTGGAAGACCATCACTGCAACATTAAGAATAAAAACAAACCCATACCAATAATAAACCTGCCATCATTAGCCATGCAAGTAGTTCATTTTAAGTCAACTGCTTCTTAGAATTTTTAGATTTTTTTTCTTTTGCTTTTATTTTTATATTTTTATTATTAATACTATTTTACTTATTCATTTTGTCCAGAAAAAGAAGTCCTTGTTTGGCCTAAAGAGTTATAAACCACTTACAACAAATTTGGTTCTCCAGTGAATTTGTGATTGCATTCTGGATAAAACGTCTTCGCTGACAGGATTCTTCGAAATGAAGTCCTGCTCCAAACTCTGAAGTTTAAGATTAACTTGGTATGCCTCAGCATATCGGTAACGCTGAAAAAAAAATACAAGTTAATAAGCTCCCAGCAAGTACAAACATTTCTTTCAACAAAAACTATTCAAAATACAATGTCATTCTAAAATATTGTGGCACATTGTTCAAAACAGCACACTTAGAATCTAACTGACCGAATGACTCATTATTCATTAATGTTGAACATATGACAGGTTATGTCAACAAGATAGAAAGAAACAGACACAGAGGGACAAGCTATCTATTTCGCTGTCAGGTATGCTACAACACCAACTCACCTACCCTAAGTCAGAGAGATACAAAGTGCTAATATAGTGCTGCATAAAATTGGAGTATAAAATGCCTGGTAGTCGTTGGCAATAGCATCCCCTAACAAAGATTTTAATCAATCAAGTCAAACCGGTGTCTATGACCACCAAACACATCAAAATGGTGGAAAACCTTGGAGTACCAGACAAGTCAGAGATCAGTCCGTATTAAATGGTTTATAATATAAAAACGGAAGTTACCTGAATATAGAACACGACAAGAAGACTACCAATAGTTGTCGAAGGGTCATCAGTAGCAGAATCTAAAAGGCATTTATAGAGATATTTCTCCTCATCAGAATTCCAAGGTAGTTCTATCATCCGATCCACCAAGTTCCTCCGAATGCAAAGACAACAAATTTCACTAACCAATACTTCCACCCATTGTTTCCAAGTCTTGAATTCATCATTTTGATAATCAGAAATGCCCCTAATTGGTCCATACTTCAACTTCTTCTCCCTCATTTTATTGCAGACCATCCTCTGATATGTAAAAGCTTCAGTTAAAAGTCCACACTCCACCCTTACCCGAACAGCAGTCACTGCTTCATTAAGCGAAACCAACGGTGATACACCATCACGACCAGACCAACGTAAAACCAAAAGAGCTGACTCAGGATTTTCCCTTTCTAACAGAACTCGTGCAATCTTAGTATGAGTTGTCGGGCCAGAGATCTCCGGAAGAAGGTGACAAGCTTCCTACGGAACATTAATTCAGTCAAAAAATGTCAGCACATAAAATAATAGCCAAGCACAAAGATATTCAATGCATAATTAATACTTCTCAAGGGCTGAAAATCCTCACTGTCACCCTAAAGCATAACAAAAACTACTTGAGAATTCAAACTACCACAGCAGTACAGCACAAAAACAAAAATATCAGATAAATTATTTCTGCCTCGGCAGAAAGCAAAATTTGCATTTTAACTTTGGGCGAATTTTTTATATGCTGAAATTACCTGCAGAGCCTCATCTGTGTGGTCATCCAGAAGATAGAAAGTAAGAGATTCAAGTAAAGAATTCCTGGTTATACTGAAGGTGGCTGCAAAATCATCCACAATGTGCCTCCAACTTTCATCAGGCATGGTCCAATGCCGGTCAAACAGGTAATAGAGAAACTGTGCCTCATTAAGAAGACAAAGGATATATGAAATATATATGACCAAAGAAAGACAACAATACTATACAAAATGTAAAAGCGAAGTCAAATAGAGAAGGATACAATTGCTTGTTTTGCAACCACCAAATCAGAGCTACCATGCAAAAAGAGTATGTCAACAGCAGCTCGAAGATTCTCAAATGGGTAGCATCCTGACAGTCCCTCTATCTTGGACCTAAAAAAGGACAAGCCTCCGTCATCCTTGTGCAATGATGTAATCTCTAATTCCTCTCCCCTACCTTGAGTATATTTCTGCTCTATCTCTAGATTCGCTAGTGCATCTTCAATGAACAGGGAACCATCCTGATTGTTGGACTCAGCAGAGTGACTTTCTGGATCATACCATGCACGCTTAGTTGCAGCTGATTTCCTTTGATGAACTACAGAACGCCATGATGCAAAATTAGCAAAACGAGACTTCACTTTATCCAGAAATTGGTGCTTTGCACACCACATCATAATCTCCAAATGCTGGAACAAGAAACCAATATTTAGAGAAATTACTCCCAATCATATGACGGCCAACTGTTCCATCAAATCATAAAAGAAACCACCAATATGGGCAAATGTCTAAAACAATAAAACAAAGATATATGCACATCATTAAAAAGTGGCTTTTTAAATAAGTAGACCTGCTTTGTCTTCAATATGCTCTCTTGAAGGTGGTGCAAGTCATGAACCTGTGCTGTAAGATCATCCTTAAATGATGAGGCCAGAACTTCAATCACATCAGATATGCCAGCCAGCTCTCTTTGACACTTTAGAAGTAAACTTAGCCTAGTTTTCATCTCTTCTACTCTCAGATTATCTAATGAAAATAGTTAGGAAACAAGCAACGTGAAAAGAATAAGACTGCAAAGAAGCACAATCACAAAATAAGAAATAAATAAGCCTTAATTCAGAATACTAACAAACAGGAAAGGATACATATCCTCTTGAGTTCTGCTATGATGTTCTTGAATGCCCGCTTGCACCAATCCTTGACAACCACTTCATCCAACAGGAAAGCAGCGACAGGATCACTAGACACAGCAGCTTCATCCATACAAACGTCTCTAACATCTATTGAATTTCTGTTTAAGGGGAAAACGCATTAACAAAGGCAATAACTTTTACCAGAAATGACACTCGATAAGCGTATGATCGTATCATATATATTCATATCATATTACTGTCGTGACATGTCATATAATTTCAAACTGTCTAGTTCAATTCGTCCCTGTTCTGTTTGTTTCAGAGCTATGCAATGCTTCCTCCTAGAAATCAACACTGAAAAATATGCAATGTTTTCAAAAAATTTCGTCCTACAGTCCTACTAAATTCCAATGCAGTGGTATCTGTGAGAAGTTATAAAAAAAATAGTAATACCAACTTTATTTTCCCGCAATAACAAACACACGCAGAGAGGGAGACAGATGGAATGATAGGATACAATGGCAAATCAGAGAAATCAGG
This sequence comes from Zanthoxylum bungeanum, assembly GCA_019454045.1. NCBI lineage: Eukaryota > Viridiplantae > Streptophyta > Magnoliopsida > Sapindales > Rutaceae > Zanthoxylum > Zanthoxylum bungeanum. The sequence goes on from SKCR01029731.1 coordinate 150,379, forward strand.
TTATTCTCCAAGGCAGTGTCAAAGAAGGAATAAAGGCGTTGAACATCAGCAGTTATCCGATTCTCTGCACCTTCAATGTCATTGTATCTCTCGTCGCATCTTTTGCAGATGAGACCAGCCTCCACACACTCATCATAAAGGCGAAGACGAATGTTATTTCTATTATTTGGAATCGGGATTCTACAAATCGGGCAAAAATCACACCGCTGACTACACTCGGCACATAATGAGGCATGCCCACATGAGTTCAAAACATACTGTACGTAACGCCCACAGCTTCTCAAGTCCCTAGTTGCCCTACAATGCTCCACTTTCGCTTCATAACGCAAGTCACTAAGGTCAATAGATGCTAAGTGTTCCAAAGCTTCCTGAATTATAATTAAAGGTACAAAAATTTAAAAATATTGAACAGAAATGTAAAAGTCCTTTCACAATACAAAGAAAATTTGCCAAACATAATATCAAACAGCTAATGCTATTCTATTATTCTTCAATATTCATGGTTTAATTAAAACCTAAAACCCTAAATATATTTAGTGCATTTGTAGCCAAGTGAGTTCAACGTACCTGAACGACGCGGCTACTGTAGTTGGGCGGCGGAGACGATCTAGCGGTGCCGCCGGTATCGGCGGAAATTGAAGGTGAATTTGGACCGTTGATTTCACTTCGATCCATTTCTGTAGCTTTTGCACAAGAGTAATGGTAACGTTAGAGTCACTGTAGCGTGTGAACTGGAAATTAGGGCACGAGAGCAGAAAAAAAATTAGGATGGCGATGGATAATTAAAACTGGAATTTTGGAATTAATCATTTGGTCCGATTATTAGTTTATCCGATCCGGTTTGTTGTGTAAGCCCGATTTGATTCTGATGAATCGGGTGCCCAGACTCGGCCCATCACTGTGTGCTGAAAATTTTAACTTGTATTATAAATTTAAACCCGTCAAATGGCCCGTTTCATTCAATTTATATATATTTTTTTCCCGATAACCAGATTACTAAGATAAAAGTTTTCTAAAATACAGCGCTTGATTCCGATTACGTGAAAGAAAGAGATTTACAGAGCTATGGACTTGTAATATTGCATTACTAATAGCAACCCAATGGAATTTATGATTTTGATACAAGATTGTGCAATAAATTTTACACCAAATTTTATATTTATCTCTAATCCACTTTTTCAAATTTTGTATCAGATTATACACCTATCTAAACAATTAATATTTCATCAATTAACTAACATAATATTTATATTAAAATATTTTATTATTTCATATTACTTTTTAAAGATGAATTAAAAAATCAAATATATTAATTAATAAAATTTTGCATTTTTTTTAAACATTGGAAACATCGCCGCCAAACCACTAGACCCGAGCTTAAGCAAAGCAATTAAACCTTATTTTCCTAAAACCCTTACAACAAATGCACCATATGGACTCAAATCTATGACTTATCAACCAGATTATATGTCTTTTGCCACAAAACCACTGATGACAAAATTTTGCATTTTTTATTATAAAGAAAAAGCATACATTACATTAAATTTTAAATATTTATTTTCATTATTTTTTATTAATTAACATGTGGGATATAAATTATTAAAATAAAATGTGAGATACATATAGTAAAAATTTAATTTATTGGGTCAAAATATAATTATATATGAGCATAAAAAATACATTTTATAACATTTCATCTTTAAAATTAAATTTACAAATTATAAAAAATTAATAATAAGTAAACCACTTTCACTTTGACGCAATGAACAGTTACAAGCTAAATTTGACGTGTGCACTGTTCATTGCACTATCTTTGACTAGGCTGCAAGTAGAATTTAGGCCCGAACCCGGATTGTTATCGGGGCGGGCCGGATTTTACCCGAATTCGATTTATTTAATATGAAAAATTATATATATATAAAACATATATATATATATATATATATAATTTTTTATATAAATTTTATTTATTTATTTTTAGTTTGAGCCGAGCTCCACATTTTAAAGTTAAGCCCGGATTTTTTTGCCACACTAATCTTTGACATTTGGCGCATGGTTGCATAACGTGTCAGGATGCACTAAGGTTTTGAAATCGTAACAACAAACCACTAAAATTATATTGGATATGCTAAAAATAATTAATAATAATTACAATTGTTGATGGTGTTTTTTAGGCACTATGGTACTTAAGCAGTACGGCAGGGGTAAAAGGGTAATTTCATTCTTGGTCAAGATCATTAATGTCGACCCGACCACTAAAAGCCAAAAAGTAAGTGTCCGAGCACTTTATGATCGGTAACCGAGCACTTGGGTTCAGATGACCGGGCAATTATCAGATCGACAGCGGCATTCTCAGTTCAAAAGACCATTATGACCGACCTCATGAAGACCGAGCATATGACGAGGCGTGCTCCGGAAGATAACACCCTATTCTTGCGGATAAGATGACAAGTTATCCTACTTTCATGGGGAAAACTGATAAGTCAGTGTCCTAGTAGAATGAATGAAGTAAATGTAGTTTTTGACTATGAATCCTTATGGGAAAAGGAAATTGTTTCAACTAGAAAATTCTTATAAGAGAATGAATCTGATTTCTACACTATTATAAATAGGAGGGTAGAGTATGCATGAGAAGGAATATGAGAATCATTACCATCAGACTGGTAAACACAAGAGATATCGGAGAAGCATGTCTCAGTAATAAAAAGTATTATTCGGTTTGTGTCCGTGGACGTAGGTTGGATCTGATCCGCCGAACCACGTTAAATCTCCTTGTTGATTGGTGTATTTCTCTGTCTTTTGCTAAATTTGCTTTTGGTTTCCCAATAACCAAACAAATTCACTATTGATGGAGGATTGGCCTGGGGGTAATATTCTCATATTACCCTGAGACCAAAATCAGCCGTCAACAGTTGGCGCCGTCTGTGGGGAATCCAACGAAAAGCAGCTCGCGTGGTAAGACAATGGAAGAATGTGGAAATCGCCAGTCATCGGGGAGTTCAACAGCAGAATGGATGGAGAAAATAGAGGAAAATCAAAACATGTTGAAATCCATGATGAACAGACTGGAGATGATGGAAAAAAAATAATGAGAAGTTTGAAGCCGGAGCCAGTCGAATGAGAGGCGAAATAGCGGAAGGAAAAAAGGATTGCAGATGAGAGCGAAGACGATGAACCTAGGAAGAATGGTCCATATGGGATGAGGTACGTATGGGTAGAAAAAGATTTACAAACGGAGGATACGTGGGAAGAAGAAGAGGGGCGACAGTCGCCAGATTCTTCCTATGATAGCCCCCGCAACACTAGAAGGGGAGATATGAAGGATGATGAAACTGAACGGGAAATCTCAAGCCATGAGGGACGCCGCACCCGGGGTGACAGACGCGAAGAAGGCCGCATGAGACGGCACGGTAACACATATGGCAATATAGAATCTTGGTTAAGAAAAGAAATGGCCAAGTGGGAAGTGAACCTCAAAACGGACACTGGAGATACTCGGGACGACGAGGTTGAATCTCCCTTAACAAAATAAATAAGGTCGGCAAAATTCCCAAGGCGATTCAACATGTCGTCCATGACGCCCTACAAAGGCCACACTGATCCAAAATCCCATATTGAGAGTTTTGTCCTGTTGATGGAGGTCCAATGAGTAGTGGAGGATGCCGTTTGCAAAGTATTCCCCTTAACCTTGGGAGGGTCTGTCATTCTGTGGTTCAGAAGTCTAGCCCCAGGGAGCATCGGAAGCTTCGCGCAACTCAGGAAGTCATTTGTTCGGCATTTCAAAGGGGCCCGCGTCCCAAAGAAACTTGTGGGAGAATTGAGACTGATGAAGCAGAGGGATGATGAGCCCCTGATGAATTTTATTGAAATGTACCACAATTTGGTGCTCGAGGTTGGATCGTACGAGTCATCGGAAGCGCTAGAAAAACTCGAGAGAGGTCTGAAGGTCGGGAAGTTGTGGACTCACCTGAGGATTCAAGACGTATCGGATTATGCCACTGCCCTGGAGTTGGCCATGAAGTTTATCTTAATAGAGGAGGATAAAAAGATTGTCGGGGGAGTAGACACCCGAAAGGCTAAGATACTCAGGTCAGTCAATCAGTGGGATTCGATCAGAAATTTGAGGAGACCAGTCCCGGAGCAGAAGAAACTCAGACCGACACCTCCAAATAGTCATGTTCAAGAGATAAAGTCATTTTTCCAAGTCAACTGTGTCGTGAGGAGGACAATATACACCCCCCTGAACAAACCTATGGCCCAGATAGTTCGGGAAATCCAGGATAAAGGTCTGTTGGCTGAGCCTAATTTGAGGAGGTTCCCGATTGAGGAGGGAAATAGTAGGGCTTATTGTATCTACCATAACGTAAGGAGACATGCCACGAATGGGTGCAGAGACCTGCGAGAGCAGGTGGAAGACTTGGTGAAAAAAAGGCTATCTCAGTGTGTACATAGACCATTCGGTTTTTGAGGTCGACCAAAGTTGATAGCGGAAGTCATCCGGTCAGATGCGTGGAATGCTGAGATGCAGAGAGGATGTATTAAGAAGAGCCCTGCTTGTAGTGACCCTTGTAGAGTTGCAAGAAAGGCAGCGTGTGGACAACAGGACCTGGGCGACGCCGTTTCTAGGCTCGCGGCACTAGTTGGGAAGTACTAAATAATATGGAGTCGCCACCCGGTGTGAACCGGGACAAAGATTTAAGGCCGCACTCACCCCTCGCAAGGGAAGACCTCAAACCGTTGGGTTCGGAATGGTCCCTTACTTATGTCATTTGTAATAAAAGGATTTATGTAATAATTTAACCAGGCTTAAATAACATTTATTTCCAAAAATATCATGCTTCTAGATTCATATGCATACATCAACAAGTTCATCACAACATACAACATCACATGACAATCTCATGAACATATTTCAATCCTATGATATCTAAGAACAACCTAATCATGCTTGAGTACTATCTCATGAGCCTATTAACCAAATAACATGCTAACAGCCTAATCATGCTTGAATATAATCCCAAGAACACATAGAATGGATAAATGCAAGAATACAAATAATACGGTTGGCTATATAACACAAGAAAGATCAACCAAGAGGCAATTATGCATGAATATGATAAGACAGACTCAGTTCAGTGTGTGCGCGTTCGTGTAGCGTTCGTAAACGCGTTCGAACGGTAAACAGAAGGTTCGCGTTCGTGTGGCGTTTGATAACGCGTTTGAACGGAAATGAAACAGAATGCTCGCGTTCGTATGGCGTTTGATAACGCGTTCGAACGTAAATGAAACAGAATGCTCGCGTTCGTATGGCGTTTGATAACGCGTTCGAACGAAAATGAGACCTGATGCATGATAAGGCAAAATGCATGCGCGTTCGAGTTGCGTTCGTAAACGCGTTCGAACGGGAACATACCTGATGCATGAATGGGACACAATACATAAACAACAAAATAAAGGGGGCGCGGCGAAGTACTGCCGTAAAGGTGGCCTTTTGGGGGGCTCTTGATCTCTCAAAAAGATGACCTTTAGACCAACATACTAAGCCCATGCGCGTCATATCACATCATGCATATAAACATAAAGACAATCATATTCAACTAAGTATGTCCGATTGAACTTGTCTCGCATTCAACCGAACACACATCAACCGGCGCGGCAAAGCATCGTGGTGAAGGATTTTAACCCTTCCGATTAGGGGACCTTTCATCGCACTTACTGAGCCCATGCACTCGATTATATCATACACAAATAAGCGACATGCAGAATTTAAATAACAAGAAATAGATAGACCAAAGCAACACAAAACAAGAGAAGGTGCCGTTTACTCAAGTGGTACATGGAGTTGTGTCCCAAGTACAGACCGCACTACCGTCCATTCGGATTCGGCTACGGAATTTACGTCTGGGTTTCCATCCTATATACCACAAGAGACGACACTCTTCCATTTCATTCAAGCCACAACATGCATCCATAAACGACTCTCATGCGAATAAAATTCAATAATAAAAGAAACGGATAGAAACTAATGAAAAAGTGCCCTCAGGTCTGACCTTTTAAGTCGTCTCTCGGACTCGCGTTTCATGAAGATCGGAAGGGGTAAAGCTCCGCAACTCTTCCGGTTCACTGGTTCACTGCTCTCGTTCGTTGTCTTACTGTTTTGGGTCGTCGTCCTCCGTCTTTTGCTGCTGTTTTGACTCTGATTCGCTGCCGCTGCTACTGTTTTGCTGCTGTATTTTAGTTACTGTTTTTGGGATGTTTTGGCTACTGTTTTGGGTGTTATTTTCGGTGGTGTTATGGTGTGGTTCGGGGGTTGTTTTATGTGTGTGTTTAGGGCTGCTTGGGATGTGTTTTTCGGTGAGGTGAGGGGGCTATTCGGGATGTGTTTTGGTCAAGGCGATGGGGGTTCTTTGGTTTGTGATCTTTTTGTTATTGAGAGTGAGAGAGAGTTGTCTATGAGCCAGCTATGAGAAGGTTGGTGAATGGTTCTTTTTATAGGTAAAATGTTAGGCTTGACAAGGAAAGGGATTTGATTGGCTTGGATAAGGGAAGTCAAAGATTTAGGGGGGACAAATCTTGGCTAGATAGGGAAGGTTGAATATTTAGTTTATGTTGATTAGGCATACAATATTTTAAGTTTGGGAATAATATATTGGTTGATTGATTTTAACTTGGTATGATTATATTTGATTGGTTTAGATTAGGCATTTAGTTTGTTGGTTGATTTTAATTAGGCATGCAATTTCTTTAATTTGTGTAAGTATTTTATTTAATTTGGTATATGATTTTTAGATTTGTTTTGATTTCACCATGTGTTAAATATGTGTTTTAAGTGGGCTTGGGCGTGGTGGGCCAAGGTTTGGGCGAATTGGGCTTAATGTGAGGCTAGCAGCAAAACCAGAATTACCGACACTGTTCGAACGCTTACTCGAACACGGCACCAACGTCCGCAATCTGACTGACGTTCGAACGTATACACGAACGTAGCACCAACGAAAACAGTGAACCTTGTTTATTCTGAATTCCCCCTTCCGATGTCCGTTTTCCGTGACCTCCGTGACTTAAAAGGTAGTGTCTCCAAAATGAGACTCATCATAGGGACTTATGTGTAAAAATGCAGTGCCTACAGTCGCCCCCACTTTGATGGGACTTGTGCAGTGTGTGACAGTGACAATCCTATCAAAGTACATGCAATGCATTTTCACTTACCTGGCTCGCCAGTTTCCACTTGACTTACCATGTGTTGAGTTGAGTTGATTTGGATGGTGAGGTGCTGCGACCCCTGGTTCATTCTCGAACCGTGTTGTGATGTGGTCCATTCTCGAACTGTGCTTCCATTCTTGGAGTGCCATTCTCGGCTTGTTCATTCTCGAACTGTGTTGAGATGAGGCTTTATTCCTCTAGGCTTTCTTCCTTCAATTATGTTGACTGTGGGCTTTGTTCCAAATTGTTGTAGAGAGTGAGCTTTGTTCCCTGATTGTGTTAACTGTGGGCTTTATCCCCGAACTGTACTGAAATGTGGGCTTTATCCATGAACTGAGCTGAATGCAGGCTTTCTTCCTGAAATGTACCGAATAATTTACGCGATCTCGGCGGAACGAAATCCAACCCCGAGCTTAATAACAGCACAATCTCGGCGGAACGAAATCCAGACCTGAGCCGAATAAACCATGAAGCCTCGACGAAACGAATCCAGCCCCGAGCTGAATAATCAAGACTTACCCATAAGGGACATAAATCAACCTTCGAGGCTCTATTGATTCTGGTGCGGGCGTCCCCTTACCAGACCAACGAAAAATAAAAAACAAAGATTTAGAACAAAATCGGTAAAATATGGGGGAGACTTAGCACATACCCCAAACGAGAAATTTCACAAGTGTAAGTAACAAAACGGATGCCTCGAGGCAGCGTCCTGCCCGAGGTCTCCAAAACATAATTCCTATTCTCTCAGCGGCCTCGGTGAAACAAATTCAGCCCCGAGCCGACACCACGAAGCCTCGGCGGAACGAATCCAGCCCCGAGCCGGTGGCACATAGAGGCCTCGGCGGGATAAACCCAGCCCCAAGCCTAGATATCACGAAGCCTCAACGGAACAAATCTAGCCCCGAGCCGGTGGCACACAGAGGCCTCAGCGGGACAAACCCAACCCCGAGTCTAGACACCACGAATCATCGGCGGAACGAATCCAGCCCCGAGTCGGTGGCACACAGAGGCCTCAGCGGGACAAACCCAGCCCCGAGCCTAGACATAGATGCAAGTCATGAGGTAGTTATGCTCCGGCCTCGGGAGTATGATCCTGCCACGAGGGGTTCACGCGCTCCCTCATGCACTTCATCACTTGAAGTAACTCAAACCTACTTAATTTGAAAAGAACCAGGCCGACGCGCTTTACCCGGGGGTTTGATAATGACACCGGTGTTTGGCGTGTCATGGGTTTGGTGCAATTTCTGACCTCAAATCATTACTTTCGCATCAAGCATGTCGAAAAAATAATGAAAACAACTTTCACGTTTAATTAACAAACATGCGCGATGTGCAAGTTTCTTAAAAAAAGAGAGAGTTTTATTCATATTTAAAGACATACTGTCATTCTTACAACTCTTTGCGGGACATTTTAAGAGAGGCTTTTACATTTGTTTTCTTCTGTCTTCTTCTTCGCGGTCCAACCGTATTTTCTGATCCGAGCTCTGAAAACTCCCGATGCATATGCCAGAGTTGTAAACTTCACATTCAAGCTGGCTCCTGCATCAGGCGCTCCATCGAGATCCTTTGATCTGAACTTGATCCCAAGGTTTCCGAGCTGGATCACAGGGTCTGCCGAACCAGGCACTCCGTCGGTGCTCCTTCAACAATGCATTTCCCTGGTGCTTGGTACCTCCCGATCGACCCTGGGCTTCCGGGCGAGGTCGTCAGTCTTCGCTTTGCGTGATTTCCCGAATATTTTTTACTTTCTTTCTTCTTATTCGGGGAAGACCACCACACCAATTGAGAACTGGACCGACAAACATCCTCCCTCGCCTTTAACTGATTAGCTCACTGATCAATCCTCCAGCACAAGTAACTTGCGAGGCTGGCGATCGGTAGTTTGGGAAACGTAGTTCCTTCCTACTGAGGAGCCTGGTCAGCTGTCGCCAACGGATGTAACCCATCGTTACATTTCATTCGACAATTCACCCCTGATGGGTGTCCGTTGGCCAGTAATTTTACATTTCATTCCACAATTCAAAAAGAAAAGGTTTTGTCCATACATACCTTTTCTTCCTTCCGGTTTGGTTTGATTCTTCTCATTCATTTCCCTCTCCATTCATTCTGTTGTTGAGCTGCTGATGAAAACTTCCGCTTCCTCCTTCCACCATCGTCTTACAACGTGAGTTGCTTCTTGTTCGACTCCCCACAGACGGCGCCAACTGTTGACGGCTGGTTTTCTTTTCAGGGATAACAGTGGAATATTATTTTTGGGATTCAACCTTCCTTCAGCAGTGAATTTGTTTGGTTACGGGAAACCAAAAGCAAACTTTGGTAGAGGGAGAAGAGCATGCAGATTAACACCATAAATTAACGTGGTTCGGCGGATCGAGTCCAGCCTACGTCCACGGGCACAAAATGGATGGTGTTTTACTATTATAATACGCTCGTGCCGACTTGTTTGTGTTTGGTCTATGTGGGAACCGAGTTGTTTTACAAAGGGAATTGTAAGACTCTCTCAATCTCACTCTTTCTTTGTGTATTTTTTTTTGCTCTCTCTCTTTTACAAAAAGGACTTCTTCTTATATATACTAAGTTTGAGGCAGCAAAGATGAGGCGGTTACTGTTCCCATTTATGCAGAGTCTTCCGCGTGAACCTATTTCATTTATTAAGCCCACTGCTCTAGGCCTGCTCCTGTCGAAAGTGAACCTGCTCACTGACACCCCATCACATCAATATAACTCTTCACTGCCATATGCACTTAATAATGATGACAGCCTGACGGGTGCTTCCGGGAAGTGACATATGTAAAGGAAATTATAATCTCGAAACTTATGTCGATTGCTAAGTGGTCGACCTAATCATTTATCGAGCCATTCAAACCATTCCCGTCCTGCCTTGAATTTTCCGAACCCCTTGACTTACTAAGAAGGGAGCAGAGTAAGCCCGAACCGTGCCGACGAGATAATGTGGTCGGTTTATGGAAAACTGCATCGAAGCACATGCTATGATCGGTCTAAACTGGAGGATTATGTCTGGGCTTCTACCGGGCCGAGAAGTACTTAACATTTTCCGAATATCAGCTAAGGAAAATTCCATCCTGCTCCTGGCTCACATTGATTTATATGCTGATTTCTACCGCCAAAAGAAACAAAAGAAGCTTAATTGTAAAAACGACGCAGCAGCACAAGAAAACGTGCTCTCCCTCTCTCTGGGTTTGTTTGTGTACCACGCACACACAAATATAATACATGCCCCTACTCCTCTCTCCCTCCCTCTCACTCTGAAACTAACCCCTCCTCTTCTCGTCTCTCACTCTCTCTCTCTCTCTCTCTCTAAAAACCTCCTCTTTATCTCTCTATAGCAAGACACTACATACATAGATAATTAGAGATTTATATATATATTTAATTATATTATATTTTAGGAGTGAGATGACAACAGCACCGATGAAGTCACAGCCGCTGCACAACTTTGCATTATCATTCCTTAAATGGGGCACTCATCTCCCGAACCGCACCCGAACCGCACCCCCTACCGAACACGACCACCACGACGCGACAACACGTCATCACCGAGTCGTCGGATCCCGTTCTTCTCGACCGCAACGGCTGTCCTTTCCTTCATCCACCTCAAAACCACAAAACGACGACGCCCCGCAGAGGCAGAGAGCTTTCTCAGACGAGAAAGCGCTGAAAGAACCGGCTGCAGAGACCGAGGAGGAGGAGGAGGTGGTGGTGGAGGAAGAAGGAGAAGTAGTGTGCAAGCCGTGGAATTTGAGGCCGAGGAAGGTGCAGGAAGCTCTGGTTGACGTGGCGGTTTTTGAGAATCGTGGTGATAATAATGTTAATACGAAGGCGCCGAAGTCGACGAGATTGCGCGAGATGGTGGAATCGAGAAGTAACAATTGCGAGAAGAAGGAGAAGAACAAGTTTTGGGTTACTCTGTCCAGAGATGAGGTTGAAGAAGATATTTTTATCATGACCGGCTCTAGACCGGCCCGCCGGCCCAGGAAGCGGCCCAAAAATGTCCAAAAACAGCTCGATGTATGATATTTTTGATCGCTTTTTCTTATTCTTTCTATATTTTTTTCCCTTTTCAGAGGACTTTTTTTTTTTTTTTGAAGAACGTTTTTCCTGGGATGTGGTTGGTGGGATTGACAGTTGATGCTTACAGAGTAGCTGATGATCCATTGAAGGTATTGTTGGGATAGATAACTAAATATGGATTTATTATTATTATTATTTTGGAGTTGTTGGGGGCTGGTATTAAGATTGGAGTCTTGATTTTTCTTTTTGTCGCAGAAATAAATTTGCTCCTAGTCGTAGATACTTGTTCTGTTCTTGTTACAAAGGTCAGCTCTCTCTTTGTTTCTCATTACTCATAAATCTTGAAACATATTTGTTGCATTGTTGGACGTATTTTTTTTCTTTATTGACGAGGAATCTGAAAGTTTGATGGTCGTTGTTGCAGAGGGTGATGTGGTTACAAGGAATATGGGAGATCCGATGACTTATGTGGAAAGGAAAGTTGTGAAGAAGACCTCAATTTGAGATATATTGAAATGGAACCTGTAAAAAGGATAGAAAGTTATTTTCATAAGTAAACAAAAAAAGTTTAAAAAGTGGGGAAGGAGATAATTTCTCCGTGTGGTGTGCTTTTGGTTGTGCATTGGAGCAGGATGCAGGGGTAGAATTTTGATTTGTTTACTTGTCAATTAGAAGTTTTTTTTTTTTGAAAGAAAGCTTTAAGATGTAAACTGTGGACGTAGTATATATGGATAAGTAGTGAGAATTTCAGTTTTTCCTGCTTTAATCTTTTTAGTATGAGGGGTTCTCAGTGATGTTATGCTTTTTGGGACATTTATTACTTGTTCTAATTTGTTGATTACTTACAATATTTGACAGGCTTCCCTACAAAAGTTGGGGGGCAGAGTAGCAAGCATGTGCTTATTTTAGAAACTATCTCAGATGCAGGATTTGTTTGGAGGCACTGCTAGCTTTACTGGAAGGGCTTTGCTTTGTTGAACTCAGCTTCATCAAGATCAACCTTGTTGAGGTTTAAGATTTATATGTTGATTGCATTTTACTCCTTTCCAGTTGTTTCATGCTAATCACTCGGTGATAATCGTAGTCGTTGCATTACCATAAGCCAATTTGTACTGCAATTTACAACCAGATATGCTCCTTTCTGGTCATTTCGTGTTACATATTCAATTACTGATTATCATGGTCATTCATTACCGCAAGCCAATTTGCAGTCATGAAACATCACATTGCCATGACGAGATTATGCAAATTTTACTGTGATGGGGATGGCAACTCGTGATATTAATTGCAAACTGATTATCTATGTGCATAGCACAGTTGGTCTGAAAAATGAGTCATGTGTCAATGATTTGTACCTTGTGGGTATGTCAGATTGTTTTTCTCTTTGAAGTTAGACAAGTTAATGCTTTCAACTAATATAAATTTTGATCTTTCTTCTAGACATGGTTTATGCTGTTTTATCCTTTCAATTATTCTCCAAAGAGTGTGCATGAGCTTGTCCTTATAACAGTTGTAGTATAGACAGATGCCAACTAGCATGGTAGTAAATGTTGTTGGTAATCATATCCGAGACTTGGTTTTTAATTCTCAGTGTGAGTTTTTGATTTTTAAGTATCAATGTGAGCTGATGCCTTTTCATTATAAACTCGTCTAGCTTTCCTTCAGTAGATAAGTAAAAAAAAATGAATGCTGATCCTCAATCTGTTTTCCTTTGTTTGATGGCATTTCCTGGACAGTGTTGACATGGATGAACATGAGATTTTGTAGTCGTTGGGCCACTATTTAATCTTCTTCATCTTTCTACTTGAGTTGCCTATAAAAAATAAAAAATAAATGCGTGTTCCATGCCATGTACATGTCAGTTACATTGGCGAACATTGTTGATATACTGAAACGATAAGATCATATGGGACATGACTTGCATTTAAATATTCCATGCTTTTGATACAAAATCGTTAGGCTTAGCTGCTTTTCTTCCTGGGTTAAGTTTTTTAAACTAAAGAATGTTGGCAGGTTCTAAAAAGGATGAATCCCTTCTCCGCTTTTTTTTCCCCATTTCACTAGTTTTTCTTTGGCTAGAAATGTCAGGCCATGTACTGTGGGAGGTTGTCGATGCGGACCTTATTATTTGTTTTTGCTTTACACAAGGCACCCCCAATCTAACTAAGGTAGTGAGTTTGATAATTTTATACTGATGTATATTTGCATTGCCCTAAGACGCCCTAAATGATAAAAGTCTCGTACAAAGATATAGAGTATTTCCTTCCTTTATTGTTCTTCATGTGAAGCAGCAGCTCAAACTTTTTCATATAGATGTAATAAGTCGAGGGCAATCTGTATGTCTGCCTGCTTATAACATAATGCTTTCTGTTTATTAGAAATTATTATAATAGTTGAGATGGAACATTTTCATGATGTGTGTTTTTTGACAATGCTTAATTTTGGCATGATACAAGATGATAGCTTGTTATGCTTGAGTAGTTGATCATTTCTTGTTCAGAAGTTTAAGGCCAAAGTTCTTCTCTGAGTACGATGCATTTTTTTTGAGTGGAAATTATATCCAGTTTCCCTTCAAGTAGGTATCTTTTACCATAAAAGCATGATGTTTAATTTCTTGGCTTAGAAAAGAGTAGCGGAATTTATTATATCAGCAAAATATTACTTTGGAGATTTATTTCCTTGCAAGTCTGACAAATTTTTTTCTCTCTATTGATCTATATATTATTCAGAAATGGTTTGAAATGATCAAACAACAGCTTGCAGAATTATTTGACTTCCATTCAGAGAACTGCCAACTTTTCTGTGTTGGTGCTCCCAGTGGGTTTTGGAGATTTATTTCTCCGGGTTGGCTGGATTAGACCAAAGTGTTTCCAATGAATCTGAAATGTGAAAGCTTATTATATATAACTAGGTACTCTAGCTCCATTATATTGGCTCTGACCAAATTAATGACAAACTAGCCACGAGCTCACCCAATGCGCAGGTTTATTTTAATTTTTTATTTTTAGAATTTTATTATTGGTTCATATATGATAATGAGAAAAACTTGGATGAAATTATTTTTACTGATATGAGACGCGTAATTATGGTGTTAATTTTACCTTACTACGTGGATTTTGGTCCCTTTGTAAATGTAATAGTTGATTTTTAAATTAGAAACACGACTCTATGGAATCAAAATATTGGAAATATGTTTGTACCTTAAGCGTATTATTGACATTTAATTGAAATTGCAAGCTATGAGAAATTATTTGTGTCAACCAAAAACCCTAAAATCACTTCTCATGAAGTTAAAGTAAACCTATGTCAATTTTTTACCAAACAAAAGTCACATCATGCGAAAAAAAAATGATTTGCATCACATAATATCAAAAAATAATATATATATATATATATGTGTTTGTGTGTGTGTGTTAAAGTAAACCTATGTCAATTTTTTACCAAACAAAAGTTTAATCTGTAGAGAATTAAACTTAGAAAGTAACTTTAGAAGTAAATTAGCAGGAAGCTAGAAAAGAGACGAGAAACCAATTTCAGTGACTTCTTTGAAATTGACTCCACAACCCAGTATGTTATCTAGTGTAAGAGTTTTTATAGAAATAGTGAGAGTAGTCCCACATCCAAAATGTATATGGAAGATGAAAAATTTATAATTGTTTTCTAAACACTTAAATTAATTTGGAAAAAGCAAGTGGGCTTGGGTTTGGGCTTGATGGATGGCTAGTTGGTATTAGATTTAATTAATATTTATTTAATTAAATCAAAAATGTGCATTAGGATTTAATGGGGGTTCATTAAATACATCAACACAACCCTTTTGAGAAATTTGAAAAACGTTTTGAATTCTTCCTATATATACAGAGTAGTTGTCACAGAGATAACACAGATTTTCTGAACATAAAGTAATCTTCCATACAAATAAATTCGTTTGATCTTGAAAACAAGTACCAAGTAAGTTCGCCAGGGATCGGATTTTCAGTCTAGAATCTTCGATTATCAGATTGTTAAATCCTGGTGGCAGACGTCCAAAGAACTACAAGCAAAAGAGTATGAGTGAATTTCTGCTATAGGACATAGCCTTCTGTGCTAGCCTCAATCTACAAAGTCAGATTGTAGTTTTTGTTTTTTGTTTACTTGCACTGTAAGTTTTTGTTGTTGATTTTGATCACTTGTTTTTAAATTTCTGGTTTGATTTGTATTTCGTTTATAAGTTTTTGTTTTCAATAAAACAATTGAATTCATTGATTGTTCATCAACATCTAGAATTGTACCAGTAGTAGTAATCTGTGTCAACATCTTCTACTCTTTGGGGAGCATATCCCATATATTAAAATCCAAACCATTCCATACTTTAGTTGCTGCAATTCTGCAAATATTTTTTTTTTTTTGGAAATGTTGGAAACTCAGCCGTCAAACCCGGACACGAGCTTAAGTATAACATATAAAATTACCGGCTGTCCCAAGCTCTTACAATAAATATAATTTATGTACTCGAACTCAGAACCTAATAATCAAATTTTAAACCATTTTACCATCAAGTCTCATACACACATACATAGACAGTTACACACACAGAGGTCCATGAAACATTGACAGCCATTGGTGATTAACCAAAGGTACAAAAGTAGAATAATTTTCTTGGCTGTGGACCTTGTGGTCGTGTTACCACATTGGTGGCCGAGGTTTTAAGATATTATTGTTAAAATTTAATCACATAATTGTTCTATCATTGACTCAAACGTCGGCCTCTGTGAAGCGTATATATTTTTATGCATGCTTATGAGCAGTTAACTTGGTAAAAAGGAGAAGAGCCTACCTTTTGATAATAAGTTAAAAGCAATAAGGAGATTATATGAGTGATTTTGTACTTTAAGATTCAGAATCTCATCTTAAGATCCTGAATTCAAATTCAACGAGTGCATTTTTTATAAGAACCTGAGACAATCAGAGGTTTTACCAGCTCCGCTTAAACTCAAAAGATGTGGTTTGGTGGTGGGATTTCCAATGATTCAAATAATAATAATAATAATAATAATAATAATAACAATTAAATAGCACTTCCAAATTGTAGCAGAATAAGAAAAAGACGCTCAAATGGAGAAAATAACTTTTGTCTTAAAATCACTTGGGAGAGATCAGGCTATATATTAAGATGTACTCCAATGCTACATCCCATTGAGTTTTTTTATTACACTTTTCAAGTTTTTCATTATACTGTCACATACATGTTTATAATGGTCTCTAATATACTGATGCCATCTTCAATATTTTCTGAAATTATCAGCCAGTTGAGTGATTTAGGAGGATTGTTCAAATTTTGTTATCATTATTCCATTTATTCATTTGTTTGCGTTCGCTATCGTACCTGTTATGCTTGCTTTTCAATTAAGATAAGGGATATAGGTGAATGGTTGAGGTTCTTAAATTTTATCTAAAATTAAGGTCTCCGAATTCATGAAAAATATATAATTTTTATTGTATAATATGACTTGTATATTTTTTTATTATTTATCGGTAGGATCCCATTTCAAAAAACTTATTTATGACTCTATAAAATTTAAGACAACTCAGGGTCATTGTTGACAACCAAAAATTACAATAATCGCTCAATCAACCTAATAGTTGAATTGTCCAATCTGCCTAACAGTTGAATCGCTCAATCGGCCTAACAATTGTATTGCTCAATCGGTCTAATCTCCAAATCGCTCGATCAGTAGTCAAATCATCCCAATCAGCTGAAGCAACGCCCGAATCAAGGAACAGTTGCATAAACATGACCAATCAGTTGAAGGATGCAGTGCATGTCTGTAGTGGTTGATATAAGTACTAAGTAGCACACCACAACAAAGGGCACGACAAAAGCAGTTGCCACAGTGGGTAGAAGATAAAGCAGAGAGGTGTAAGATAATAGAACTTGACCGTTCAAGCAGTTACCAAGTGGTTATTCACGCCAGTATATAAGTTCAAAGTTAAATGTAGAGAGAAAATTTCTTTTATATAAATTAATAAATTAAGATTATGTGTTTGCGTCATTTGAAGACATTTCTCAATATAATCACTCACCCATTTTAAGGATTTCCTTTCAAAAGATTTAAACCTCGTACGCTTTTCATTTACTGTTCAACATCCACCAATAAATCCCGGTTTAATTTTTTGTAATATTTTATTGGTTGAGCTTTCTCGCACTCATGAAACTGTTCTTTGGGAATTAATTTGAACTGATCGAATCCATGTTGACCACTCAGCAGTCAGCACAATGTAATCTGAATTTTAGCGGAAATCAAATCTTGGCAACCGCTTTTTAATAATCATGTAACGAAATGTAATCGTTCGACGGTTCACAAATGCGAAGTGTATGTGGGCTCCGGTCCAATCATTCAAAGCCTAGGCCTCACTTTAGCATTTTGGGACACGTTTTGGTAATGAGTGTTTACTATTACTAAAAGCACCGCACCAATAATCTGATCACATCGCTTACATATTTGCCAATTTGGGCTTTTCTAATAAATAATTCTTTTTTTTTAAACCCAAAATTGAACCGAACCAATTCGGTTTTTAATTGAAGCAAGGAAACAAATATTTTTTGCTAAAAAAAACCCGAACTGAACTTCAGCTTTTTCGAATTCGATCTGATTCCCACATGAATTTTTCAAACGCTTCGTCGTTTTTATCAATTTTGATATTGTTCCGTCATTGGCTCTACGCAACGATACCAATATCACTAATATCGAAGCTTCTATTCACCGTCGATCAACAATTAAAGTTTTGAACTTTAAATGTAGATCTCGGACAAAATGCCCTCCCTTAAATAACGTCAACACTTTCTTTGCATTGCTGCATGAAAATAAATGGCCGATGGTAGCTTATTTACCTAAATTTTGTTATAAATATATTTTTTTAAAGATATAAAGCAATATCTTAACATTTTTCTTGATGATAGTTTTTTGAAGACTACAACCTCGAGGAAGATTCAGATACCGAGGATGGGGTATAACAAATATTATACTTTGCCAAAAAATGGATAGCAAAGGCCGGAGTGCCCAGAGAGATATGAGGTTTGATAGAAAGACTCGACCTCATGGTACAAAGAAGTTATCCCGAGGATAGAGCATGTTGAATATGAAGCTAGTACTATTGTTCTGACCACATGAGGAGACAAATTTGAGGTTTTCTTATAGTTTGTTGAAACCGACCCGATGAGGTTCTTATATGTGAGCCCGACCTAATTGAAGTGTTAGGCATGGCTTTGATAAGTATTATCGGGCTCGGTATGCCGACTCGAGGAATGAAAATGGGATCACAGGCTGACCAGTATTGGGGTCATGTGACGTATGCCCGAAATGAGGATATGCGCTTCCAGAAGACTAATAATGCTGGAGGGAAAACAACAGTTCACAATGTCATAAGCTCTACCAGCCGCAATAGGCCGGTGCAGTGGCAGACAATGGAATAGTGTGGGACACAGAAACTGGGCGACGCATGCTCTAGGCTCGCGGCCTAGTTGGGAAGTACGAAATAACATGGAGTCGCCACCTGGTGTGAACCAGGACAAAGATTTAAGGCCGCACTCACCCCTCGCAAGGGAAGACCTCAAACCGTTAGGTTCGGAATGGTCCCTTACTTATGTCACTTGTGATGATATAATTTGTGCAATGAATCAACCAAGTCTACTCAATAATCATGCTCAAGGGTACTTAGATCTAACATGCTTTCATCCAAATAATTCCACGCAATGTAACACAACAAGCATATTGAACCATTAAATCAACATATATAAATCAATACCCAAACGCATCATAAACTAAGAACATGCATAATGAACAACCTAAACATGCTTTAACAAATAAATAACAAACTAAATTAAACCATGCTTTAAATAATAAACAAATAACATAAATACTATAACATGCTCAAATACAAGTTAGGATGAGACGATATATGTGTATCTTAAGTGGTACGTGGCGTTGTATCCCGAGTGCAGACCGCAATACCATCCATTCGGAATCGGCTACGGAATTTACGTCCGGGTTTCCATCCGATATACCACAAAAGGGAACACACATCCCGCTCATCCAACAATCACATCATGCCTCAAACGACTCTCATGCAATAATATTTTAAAATAAATAAAATAAAACGAAAGAAGATAAGTAAAAAGGTGCCCTCAGGTCTAACCTCTTTTGTCGTCTCAAGAAAGGGCGTTACACGTCCGTTGGAAGGGTGAATGATCCGCTACTTTTCTGATTTGCTAACCCATCATCTTTCCTCCCTGTTTCGCTGTTCGGGTTGTTGTTTTCACTCCATTTCGCTGCTGCGTTTCAGGCCACTGTTTTAGGTGATTCAAATGACTGTTTTATGGGTTATTTGGACTGGTTTCGGGGACTGTTTCGGGACAGTTTTGGGTGCAGTTTCAGGCAGATTTTGGAGGGCTAAGGGCTGCTTGTGTATGGGGGATTCTCTCGGCAGTTAGCAGGTATGGTTTTCACGGGGGATTTGTCTTTGGTGGCTGGCTTTGTGGCCGTGTGTTTTGCCAGTTTGTGGTGGCAGTGTGTGTTTGTTACGTGTGGGTATCTTTATGGATTAAGGGATTTTTGTGTGGTTTGTGGCATTGTTGTTCCAGTGTTTATGTGTCTCGTTGTTCTTCATTTGGCTAGTGTGGTGTGTATTAGAGGAGATTTTGGTCAGAGGCTAATGGCGTTCATGGGTGAAGGGTTGGCTTTGAAGGGGTTCTTACGTGAAGTTGCTAGGAAGGACTGTGGCTACGCGTGAAGTCAGTGAAAATGGGGGATTTAATGGCTTATGTGAACGTGAATAGGGTTTATATGTGAGGGTGGCGTTCATGGTGATGGCCAAGGCGTGAGGTGAAGGTTGCAGGCTTATGGGTTCTGTTTTTCTGGTTGTGAAGGAGTGTAGCGTGAACGTGGGCAGGCCGTGAGTCTGTGCGTGTGGCTATTATGTTTTGATCATGCGTGGGGTTCTGATGAGAAGGGATGCGCTGACTGTGTGGAGGGGTTGCGTGCATGGAGTTCAGGAGAGAAGATAGAGTCGAGAGATTAGGGGCTGCTTAGGGTTTGGCTTTGTTGTTATTGCTACGTGTCTTGTTCGTGGTGGGTCCGTTTGTGGCTTTAGCTCGTGAGCTGCGTGAGGGGGCTGGGGTTGTGAAGAAAGAAGGTTGTGTGGAAGATGAAGATTAGGGTTGTCCGGGGTTACGTGAAGGCTTGCTGGTTTTTTTGTTCGTAGCTAGGGTTTTTTTTGTGCCGTGAGTGGTGAAGAAAAGAGAGAGGGGCCTAGGGTTAGATTTTGTGGGTGGATTTCGTGAGAGAGAGAAGAGAGCTGTGAGGATTCTAGGGTTTTTTGGTATGTGTTTGGTTCCGTGGGTGATGTGCTTGCTAGGTCAGTGGCGTGAAGAACCCAAGGCTGCTACGTGTTTGTGAGCTGTTTAGGTAGTGAGGTGAAGCGGTGAGGACATGGGCAGGTGGCGTGGGTTGGTTTCGTGGAGTCAGGAGGGTGGTTGTGTTTCAAGGGTTATTAGGGTTTGTGGAGGCTGCGCGAGAGAAGATGGGAGAGGGAGGTGAATCGTCTTGGGTTATTATTTTTATAGAGAGGGTAGGAGAATTAGGGTTAAGTTTGTGCATGTTTTGAAAGGAATAAAATCAATTTATGTGTGTATTTAATTTGATTATTTAAGACAATAAATTATTTAAATTTGGTGAGTGAATGATTTAAATTAGGGGAGTGATTTATTTATTTTTGAAATTTAATTTAATTAGATTTAGTTTAATTTAATTTGTGAATTTAATTTAATTGGATTTAATTGGTTTTGATTTAATTTAATTTAATTCAATTTAATTTTAATTTAATTTAATTTGTGACATGTATTTTAAATGTTTTAATTATTTAATTTGTGAGATGTGATTTAACGGGTTTGGTGTGTTTTAAAACAGAGGTCCAACAAGCGAACCCGAAGCGAAACAAGCGAGTTAAATCAGACAAAATACTAATTCCCAACTTTACCCTTCCAACGTCCGTTTCCCGCGGCTTTCACAACTAAAGAGGTAGTGTCTCCATACGAGACTCATCATCGAGCTAATATGCAAAAATGCAGTGTCTACAGTCGCCCCCACTTTGATGGGACTTGTGTAATGTGTAACAGTGACAATCCTATCAAAGTTATGCAATGCATTTTTACTTACCTGGCTCGCCAGCTGCCACCTGACTCGCCTGTTGCCTCGAACTGAGGTGATGATGCAGTGGACCTCGATCCTGGGACGCATCCCAATAACTGCAACTGACAACGGGGGCCTCGACCCTGGGACGCATCCCAATACCGCTGACAATGTGGGCCTCGACCCTGGGACGCATCCCAAAAACCAAAGATGCAGTGGGCCTCGACCCTGGGACGCATCCCAATAACTGCAACCGACAACGGGGTCCTCGACCCTGGGACGCATCCCAATACCGCTGACAAAATATGGGCCTTGACCCTGGGACGCATCCCGAAAATGATGATGTAGTAGGCACCTCGACCCTGGGCACCTCGACCCGGAACTACAACCGACAACGGGGGCACCTCGACCCTGAGCACCTCGACCCAACACCGCTGACAATAGGGACCTCGCCCTCGAACTGATGATGTAGTGGGCACCTCGACCCTGGGCACCTCGACCCGGAACTACAACCGACAACGGGGGCACCTCGACCCTGGGCACCTCGACCCAACACCGCTGACAATAGGGACATCGCCCTCGAACTGATAATGTAGTGGGCACCTCGACCCGGAACTACAACCGACAATGGGGGCACCTCGACCTTGGGCACCTCGACCCAACACCGCTGACAATAGGGACCTCGCCCTCGAACTGATGATGTAGTGGGCACCTCGACCCTGGGCACCTCGACCCGGAACTACAACCGACAACGGGGGCACCTCGACCCTGGGCACCTCGACCCAATATCGCTGACAAAGTGGGCCTCGCCCTCAAACTGATACTGATATGGGCCTCGCCCCCAGACTGATACTTATGTGGGCCTCGCCCCCAGACTGATACTTATGTGGGCCTCGCCCCCGTGTTGATACTAATATGGGCCTCGCCCCAAACTGATTCTGAGATGGGCCTTGCCCCCAGACTGGTACTGATGTGGGCCTCGCCCCCGTGCTGATACTGATATGAGCCTCGCCCCAAACTGATACTGATAATGTGGGCTTCGCCCCCAAGTTGATACTGATACTGATGTGGGCCTCGGCCCCAAACTGATACTAATACTGAAGTGTCTCCATACCCGGAGTGTCATACCTGGCAAGACTGCCCGACTTGTTCATTCCCAAACTGTGTTTCCATTCTCGGAGTGCCATTCCCGGCTTGTTCATTCCCGAACTGTGTTTCCATTCTCGGATTGCCATTCTCGGCTTGTTCATTCCCGAACTGTGTTTCCATTCTCAGATTGCCATTCTTGGCTTGTTCATTCTCGAACTGTGATCCATTCTCGGAGTGCCATTCTCGGCTTGTTCATTCTCGAACTCTGATCCATTCTCGGATTACCATTCACGGCTTGTTCATTCTCGAATTCTGATCCATTCTCGGATTACCATTCTCGGCTTGTCCATTCTCGAACTCTGATCCATTCTCGGATTACCATTCTCGGCTTGTCCATTCTCGAACTCTGATCCGTTCTCGGATTACCATTCTCGGCTTGTTCATTCTCGAACTCTGATCCGTTCTCGGATTACCATTCTCGGCTTGTCCATTCTCGAACTCTGATCCATTCTCGGATTACCATTCTCGGCTTGTCCATTCTCGAACTCTGATCCGTTCTCGGATTACCATTCTCGGCTTGTTCATTCTCGAACTCTGATCCATTCTCGGATTACCATTCCTGGCTTGTTCATTCTCGAACTCTGATCCATTCTCGGATTACCATACCTAACAGAACTGATCTGATATCTCCATACCCGGAGTGCTGTACCTGGCAGAGCTGATCTGATATCTCCAGACCCGAAGTGCCGTACCTGGCAGAACTGATCTGATATCTCTATATCCAGAGTGCCGTACCTGGCATAACTGATACTGAACCAATGTGGGCCTCGCCCCATAATGCCATACCCAGCAGAACTAATACTGAACCAATGTGGGCCTCGCCCCCAGAATGCCATACCCGACATAACTAATACTGAACCAATGTGGGCCTCGCCCCCAGAATGCCATACCCGGCAAGCCTGCTATTGATGCTGATGATAATGTAGGCCTCGCCCCTAGAGTGCCATACCCGGCTAAACTGATGCTGATAATAATGTGGGCCTCGCCCCTAGAGTGCCATACCCGACAAGACTGATTCTGATAACGATGTGGGCCTCACCCCCAGAGTGATGTGGGCCTCGCCCCAAACTGATACTGATATGGGCCTCGCCCCTGGGACTCATCCCTGAAACTGACCGATATAGGCCTCAACCCTTGGACTCATCCCCAAAACTGATTCATTTCTGAAACAGACTGTATTGTCGCTGCTTCTGATTGGCTTGTCTTTGCCACTTTTCTTTTTCTTCTTCAAAACCTGTGAATACAAAGCAAAACAAACACAAAAAAGAATGCAAAATATGTTACGTGTATGCATGCATGCATGAATGAATTTCCTATTCCGTTGGGTTAGGTCTTCCGCCAGTTCTCCAGGTGATTGCTCAGTCTTCTCTCTGGTTTCATGACTCAATATCTGGTTATGTCCCTGATTCGCGATGTGGGAGACTGGTCGCCCCCAGTCTTGGTTTACCTTTCTGCTCTTCGCTGTTTGTACTTGGTCAAGATGAACCACATGGTGGGGCCTTCCATATCATACTATATCACATGCTACGAAATAGTCCCAATAGTTACACATATTATTGCCCTCAAAGAATGCTCAGTATTGAAACCAGAGAACCTTCAAAACATTCAACGCAACTCAAATCCAAGTCTTTGAATAAATGATCTAAGCCAGACTCAAAGTGTGTGTGTGCAAAGGTTCCTTTGCGGATTCATCCCTAGGTAAGCTAACTCAATGATTTCGTTTCAAAAATCGGGATCGAAGGGTCAAACCAACCTAGATGTCTCAATTATGCCTGTAGTTGCTTTTCCATGCTCAATGTAGTATGATTTATCTTTCTTTTCCTTTGTCTTTCATTTTTTCTTTTCATTTTTTTTCTTTTTCTCTTTTCTCTCTCCTTTTTTCTCTTTTTCTTTTTTTTTTCTTTTTTTTCGAAGGCCCCCCCAATGGTCTTTCTATCCTTTCCGTAAGCTTTTATATTTCTCGATTTCTTTTTCCCCGCTATCCGTGTTTGCTAAACTCCTCTTGAATAACCATTTTTTTTTCTAACCCAACAGATGTCTATGATGGCTTTTAAGACACAGAGGGTTAACATGATGCATGTATGCATGAGATGCATGCGACATATGAGATATAATATGAATGTGGTTATCAAAAGCATAAAGGGGCAACTTCTATAGGATATACAACTATGGTTCTCATGTGGGTTTATGACAATGCCTTTGATTGAACTCCCTCAACCCACTATAGAAACGGTCAACTAATGCACAAATCATACACATCACAAGACATGATTTCGGGGTCAATTCTCTTATCCCCAGTGGAGTCGCCAGACTGTGGGACACAGAAACTGGGCGACGCATGCTCTAGGCTCGCGGCCTAGTTGGGAAGTACGAAATAACATGGAGTCGCCACCTGGTGTGAACCAGGATAAAGATTTAAGGCCGCACTCACCCCTCGCAAGGGAAGACCTCAAACCGTTGGGTTCGGAATGGTCCCTTACTTATGTCACTTGTGATGATATAATTTGTGCAATGAATCAACCAAGTCTACTCAATAATCATGCTCAAGGGTACTTAGATCTAACATGCTTTCATCCAAATAATTCCACGCAATGTAACACAACAAGCATATTGAACCATTAAATCAACATGTATAAATCAATACCCAAACGTATCATAAACTAAGAACATGCATAATGAACAACCTAAACATGCTTTAACAAATAAATAACAAACTAAATTAAACCATGATTTAAATAATAAACAAATAACCTAAAGACTATAACATGCTCAAATACAAGTTATGATGAGAAGATATATGTGTATCTTAAGTGGTAAGTGGCGTTGTATCCCGAGTGCAGACCGCAATACCGTCCATTCGGAATCGGCTACGGAATTTACGTCCGGGTTTCCATCCGATATACCACAAAAGGGAACACACATCCCGCTCATCCAACAATCACATCATGCCTCAAACGACTCTCATGCAATAATATTTTAAAATAAATAAAATAAAACGAAAGAAGATAAGTAAAAAGGTGCCCTCAGGTCTAACCTCTTTTGTCGTCTCAAGAAAGGGCGTTACACGTCCGTTGGAAGGGTGAATGATCCGCTACTTTTCTGATTTGCTAACCCAGCATCTTTCCTCCCTGTTTCGCTGTTCGGGTTGTTGTTTTCACTCCATTTCGCTGCTGCGTTTCAGGCCACTGTTTTAGGTGATTCAAATGACTGTTTTGTGGGTTATTTGGACTGGTTTCGGGGACTGTTTCGGGACAGTTTTGGGTGCAGTTCAGGCAAATTTTGGAGGGCTAAGGGCTGCTTGTGTATGGGGGATTCTCTCGGCAGTTAGCAGGTATGGTTTTCACGGGGGATTTGTCTTTGGTGGCTGGCTTTGTGGCCGTGTGTTTTGCCAGTTTGTGGTGGCAGTGTGTGTTTGTTACGTGTGGGTATCTTTATGGATTAAGGGATTTTTGTGTGGTTTGTGGCATTGTTGTTCCAGTGTTTATGTGTCTCGTTGTTCTTCATTTGGCTAGTGTGGTGTGTATTAGAGGAGATTTTGGTCAGAGGCTAATGGCGTTCATGGGTGAAGGGTTGGCGTTGAAGGGGTTCTTACGTGAAGTTGCTAGGAAGGACTGTGGCTACGCGTGAAGTCAGTGAAAATGGGGGATTTAATGGCTTACGTGAACGTGAATATGGTTTATATGTGAGGGTGGCGTTCATGGTGATGGCCAAGGCGTGAGGTGAAGGTTGCAGGCTTATGGGTTCTGTTTTTCTGGTTGTGAAGGAGTGTAGCGTGAACGTGGGCAGGCCGTGAGTCTGTGCGTGTGGCTATTATGTTTTGATCATGTGTGGGGTTCTGATGAGAAGGGATGCGCTGACTGTGTGGAGGGGCTGCGTGCGTGGAGTTCAGGAGAGAAGATAGAGTCGAGAGATTAGGGGCTGCTTAGGGTTTGGCTTTGTTGTTATTGCTACGTGTCTTGTTCGTGGTGGGTCCGTTTGTGGCTTTAGCTCGTGAGCTGCGTGAGGGGGCTGGGGTTGTGAAGAAAGAAGGTTGTGTGGAAGATGAAGATTAGGGTTGTCCGGGGTTACGTGAAGGCTTGCTGGTTTTTTTGTTCGTAGCTAGGGTTTTTTTGTGCCGTGAGTGGTGAAGAAAATAGAGAGGGGCCTAGGGTTAGATTTTGTGGGTGGATTTCGTGAGAGAGAGAAGAGAGCTGTGAGGATTCTAGGGTTTTTTGGTATGTGTTTGGTTCCGTGGGTGATGTGCTTGCTAGGTCAATGGCGTGAAGAACCCAAGGCTGCTACGTGTTTGTGAGCTGTTTAGGTAGTGAGGTGAAGCGGTGAGGACATGGGCAGGTGGCGTGGGTTGGTTTCGTTGAGTCAGGAGGGTGGTTGTGTTTCAAGGGTTATTAGGGTTTGTGGAGGCTGCGCGAGAGAAGATGGGAGAGGGAGGTGAATCGTCTTGGGTTATTATTTTTATAGAGAGGGTAGGAGAATTAGGGTTAAGTTTGTGCATGTTTTGAAAGGAATAAAATCAATTTATGTGTGTATTTAATTTGATTATTTAAGACAATAAATTATTTAAATTTGGTGAGTGAATGATTTAAATTAGGGGAGTGATTTATTTATTTTTGAAATTTAATTTAATTAGATTTAGTTTAATTTAATTTGTGAATTTAATTTAATTGGATTTAATTGGTTTTGATTTAATTTTAATTTAATTCAATTTAATTTAATTTAATTTAATTTGTGACATGTATTTTAAATGTTTTAATTATTTAATTTGTGAGATGTGATTTAACGGGTTTGGTGTGTTTTAAAACAGAGGTCCAACAAGCGAACCCGAAGCGAAACAAGCGAGTTAAATCAGACAAAATACTAATTCCCAACTTTACCCTTCCAACGTCCGTTTCCCGCGGCTTTCACAACTAAAGAGGTAGTGTCTCCATACGAGACTCATCATCGAGCTAATATGCAAAAATGGAGTGTCTACAAATAGCAAAGCCGCTAGAGGTCGGTGCAGTAACATAGGAATAAACAGATATGATCTGATTAGTAAGATTGAGGGTGGTTGAGGAGAGTTATGACTTTGATGATGGCTAAATGACATGAGTTAACGTCAGAATCAGAAGAATAATGGATTTGGGAGCTTATATAAAGAGCTTGAAGTCACAATTTCAAGGGTTAGCATTGCATCACACAACTTGTAAAATCGATAACGTAAGAGCTTGAGATAAATAGAGAACGATGGTCATTCACCTGACCACTTGAAAGAGTTGCACTGAGCTTGTTCAGGCTCTAGGTGTTCTATCATTGTATTTGTGCTTCCTCTATTTGTAGATCGGGTCGATCTTGACCCTGAGGCATAATAAAATATCTTCATTTCTCCTGTGGACGAGGGTATGAGTCACCCTCTGCCGAACCACATAAACCTATGTGTTTAATCTTGTATGCTTGTCAAATTTATGTGGTTCCCAACTATTCAAACAAATTCACTGTTATTTATTCGAGGGATGAATTCCCTATTTCACCATTCGAACGAAAAACATACGTCAATAATTTTCAAATTTTAAGGTACATTGAAATATTGAACTGTAAATTTCATCACTTATAATATATCCCATCACATAATGAATGAATTTTATCGCACTTGATATGAACAAGCTTTCATATTATTCTTTATAGGATACGAACAGTTTGCTAGATTGTGAAGAGTAAATGCTAGTATGCTACCCTTATCCGCCCCCATAGAATTACTGGGCCTTGCATTTTTTCACATGGCGAATTTAAAAGCCCGACCAATAAAAGGGGGTTAAGTGTAAACTAATTAGCCCCCATGTTTTCTCTTACCGGCCCCGTGGGGCTATATAGTAGTAATCCATTAGTTTGGGCAGAGTGGCATGGAAGCACTTCTATGGACTTTTAGAAGAAAATGAATTTTCTTTCCTCTTTTATTTTATTATTTTAATCCTAAATAAACTCATCAAGGTCGTGTTTGTTTTAAGCACCAGTTTATGTCTGAAAACTGTATTAAATATCATCTAAACATTAAAAACAGCCAAACAAGTAAAATGCCAGCACGCATGCACGTGCATGTGGCATTGCTGCGTTTATTTTTGAAACCCCTTTTTTTTTATGAAAAATGTTTGTCCATGCACGTGTACTTGCCTACTTGCCATTTCTATAATGCAGTGTTTTTTTTTTATACATCCCACTTCTTAAATCAATTTGTTAACTTAATTATTATTTTTAAAAATAATAATAATAATAATCTCCTTGATAGGCAAATGTGGTGGGTAAAGAAGTAGTGAAATTAATTATTTGTTGAAACTTGAAATGTAAAAATAGACAGATTTAACAGTTAGGTCATTCAAACGAATATCAATTAATATTTGCCTAATTATATGCCCTAATAAAATGAAATGGTTGTTGTAACTTCAAATCCACCTTCTTTTAAGATATTGTTAAAGTGAAACATTGTTTAATGTAATCAATAAAGGCATAAGATTTTGAGTGTCCTGTTCCATGCTTCTTAAAACTATACTTTATGGGGTGAGTTGAAATGAGATCATGACGTTGAACAAAAAGGTCCATGCTTCTTCATGCTAGCTAAAGAATTTTTTTAAAATACAAAATTACAAGTAGACCATGTTCATGCCCAAAAGAAAATATTCATTATTCCAAAACCATAGGGAACATATTTAGTAGAAAGCTAGCAAAATATTATAATCTAAACACAACTTGATCACCCTCATGTGTGCAACCAAGCAAAAATATTTTGACGCCCATATCATGATTAATGCTCTAACTAATCGAATTTGAAATCATAATTATTAGATGTCGGTCTTTCTTTCTTTCTTCAGAGATTGACACATTAAAAATACCATCAAGTGGCATTTTTTATAAAATATTATAAATCTATTTTCTTCGTATCAATTAAACACACACATGATTGTTAGGTGAGTGTAAGCCTAATTAATATTAATTATAAATCTAATTTAAAATCATTTGAAATGATTCACTTATAAGATCATCATTTTAAATGATTAAACCATCCAACTCCATCGTATTTGCTTTCATTCCATTGATTTTTATTTAAAAAATCGACCAACCAAACATGCTTCTCCAATAAAATCATCAAAATCATGCATCTTGTCTGACTTTCCAAAACTACCCCTCCTTACATGTGAGAAAAAATATTATTCGATTGGATATACAAGTCCTTTCACGTATTTTATGAATTAAAAATTCCAACTCATATCTAAACCGTACATTCAGCACACGTGCAGCCCAATTCGAATTTTAACATCGATTAACTGAAAATACCAACTTGATCAATGATTCGATTAACCGTTTAATCAAACTAATCACATGGTCACCAGCTCAGCCGGTCACATGGTTCGATCCATTGGTCAGAAGTAAAGCTGGCTTTGACACCACTATCTCGATATGGGTAAGCTGCACGTGTGAAAAATCCCATGATCAACGGCTGTTATGTTTATTACTGGTGATCCAACGGTCAGGAGGGGTCCGTACGTGTGGTCACCGACTGTGACGGTAAACGAAAAGGGGGAAGGAAGGTGCGAGGGAACAATTGGGATATTAAAAAATAAAATGGAGGGGGGAGTGTGGTTTGACCGTTAGCCAGTTCCAGCGAAGACAAGGTAACTTTGACCGAAAGTGCACGAGCGGTAGTCGAGGGATACACGTGTGCTTTGCTGTCTAGTAGTTGCATTGAGAAGTGTAGCCACGTAGGATCCACATGGGTGGTAATAATGGAGCTACAAGTTGTTTAGGAAACCCACAGTGAAAGTTCTGTTCATGTTAATTAAGCGTAATTTCATGAATCATGACTACCCTCTCGTTTGCATTTGCTCATTTATTATTTGATGTTTTTAGTTTGATATATACATGTAATTAGTATGGAAAATTGAAACTCACTGTAACTTAAAATTTGTGGTCGATTTTTTTTTAGTAGTCGTTCCTTCAACAAGTTATTAATTACATTAATTCGAAAACAATGTTAATTACATTCAAATTCTACTCATTATGCCTCATATGATACACTAATCCGGTAGTCCTAAGTTGTCGTAGAAATGTTAGTGAAATTAGACGCCAAAAATGATAAAATTTAATATAAAAAAAAAAAGGTATTGAGAATTCGAGGATATCCTAAGTTCTCACCCTATGCGGAAATAATCACAATTAATTGAGACAAGTCCTAATTAATGTGTATATGAGAAATCAACTACCAACCACAATATCCAACAACAAACAATTCCACAATATTAATTTAATACGAAATATAAATTGCGGAAAGGTAAATCAATCACACAAAATCAACACAATAATTTTGGTGACGAAGTGGAAAACTCTTCCGAGTAAAAAACCACTCCGGGTATATCGGCTACCAGCCCAATCCACTATATAGAGATAAACTTACAGCGATGGTCAAGACCCATGGTGACAACTTCACCGACTCAAGTACCTCAATACTGCAAGAACTCAAGGCAACACCTTAAGTCCGCAACCTACGGTTTTCTTCAGAACCTCTGAAGTCTCTGAGTAGATTGTATCACTTCGAACGCCGGAACTCCGACTACCAAATTTCCTCCTAAAGAACTCTTAAGGATTAGGGAATTTGGGTTATGTTGTGTTGAAGGTTTATCAAAGAATGATTCACACCATTAATGAAGAAGACAATAGGATGAAGAAGTCTTCAATGGTGGAATCAAAGAGAGTTGAAAGCTTTGTGAGATTTAGGCTCAAGGGAAAAGTGTTTCAGCTCTTTCAACTAACTGGGAATGGCGGCTAAGAGTTATATTTATAGGTAGGGTGAAAAAAGCTAGGGTTTTGCAGGCAAAAAACGCGTTCAGATCGCAGTCGCGTTCGAACGCTTACTAGAACGCTACACGAACGCGCCCTTTCTGTGAAGACTCGTTCGAACGTCAATCGAACGCACAACGAACGTGAGCTCTCTGGAATGCTCTCGTTCGAACCCACAAAGAACGAGACTCGAACATTTGCTCTCTGGAATTCCCGTTCGAACCCAATAAAGAACGTGCCACTAACGCCACACGTTCGAACCTAAAAACGAACGCAGCACCAACGCCAATCGTTCGAACATTTCAAAGAACGCACCACGAACGCATGTCTGATGCACAACAGCCAGAAACCAGTCCAATTGCACAAAGATCTTCATGAAAGATTACAACTCAATTGAACTTGTTTTGTCACGGATATAAGCCAATAAAACTGGAACTAACAATCTCCCTCTTTGGCATTCCGTGACAAAACACTACCTAATACAAAGACTACGGTAATAGACCCAAAAAGCAAATAGTCAACTGTCAACCATCAAAACAGTGACTTATTACAAATGGACTCGATCTAACACCTAACAAAGTAGTCTTGAAATTAATGCCACCGCAGCAACATACCTGCTACCTGAAACATCCACAGACAACAATATACCGTGAAAAGCATTGGGATATTCAAATAGAACATAAAGCAGGTAAATCATTTTTCTCCCCCTTAATCTGAACTCTCCTGAAACAGGACAAAACACCAATTTACTCCCCATTTTTGTCACGAAATGACAAAGCATGCATACACCAGGAGAAACAACAAACATATATGTAACACTTACTCCCCCTCACAAACAGGCATCCAAATATATCATAAGAATAAATGGGAAGCAAATAACCAAAAGCAATATTCGTAAGCATGCATCAGTGATAGACTGAAGGAGAAACATTCAAGACAGAATATTTTCATTAAAGTTCGTCAAATGTTTGCAAAACATCCCATCATTAAACAAAAGGGGTGAGAGTACATCATAAAGTTTAACAACAAATATGATCCCAAAAAGGAAACAGACTCCTGCTAACTCAAATAAAACCCAGCAAATAAAATAAAGCAGCTAGTCAGACTCGGAACTAGCAGAGGACTCCTCGTCATCGGAAACTGAAACAGCACGAGAGGATGACAGGTGACGGGCAAACTGATCCTCGAGGCGGCGAACAGAAGTACGGACCTCGGATACGCTACCTGAGAAAAGACGAAGCTCGGCCAAGATAGTGGCATGAGAGTCCAAGATGCGCTGGTAAAAATCTGGAGGAGGACCAGCGGAAGAGGAGGAGGCAGCAGCCGAGGTAGACGGGGCAGGTGCAGGATCAGGAGCAGGAGCAACCGCTGGGGCAGGAGCACGAGCATGGGCAGGAAGATGAGCAGCTCATGAGGAGACAGTCTGACGACCTATGAGCTTGAGCAGAGGGAGAGGAGGATCATGCACAAAATCTGGAACCAAATCCGAGATGATCCGGCGAATGAGACATCCATAGGGAAGAGTGTGGGAAGCATAAGAAGCAGTGCGGATACAAATCATCTCTCGCACAATCACACTGAGGATGTCTATGGAAAGACCTTGCTCAATGGCATAGAGGAACGCAATCCGAGCAAAGGGCTGAGTGTTGACATGAGATTTGGGCCATAAATTATGACATACAATGCGGTTAAGAAGACGATAGGTCGGCAGCAAAGTAGCGACAACAACAGTCCATCCGCCAAACGAACGATGCTGTCCAGTGGCAACGTCCATGACGAGCTGATCGGAAGGTCCATCGGTAGGGGACCAGGGGTACTGAGGGTAGGGCACCTCAGGAATAGCCAGAATCCGGGATAAAACTGAAGGATCGATATCCAAGTAGTGACCCCGAATGAAAACGGAAAACGAAGTTCGGAGACAACCTCCAGGTTTGAGTAGAACTCCTGGACAAGCTGAGGCGACGGACCAACGAAACCTGATAAGAGAGGACCCCAACCATGGGTAATCAGAAGAGGAACAATGCCGGAATCATGCAGTTCATCAACCAAGACATTGCGCTCCAGAAACAGACTACGCTGAGAGAAGTGATCATCGAACAGTTTAGCAGCAGCGGGACTGCGAAAACTATCTAGAGGAAGAGAGTCTCGGGGACGTTTCTTTGAAGCAATGGTCTTCTTAGGCATCTAGAGACACAAGAAACCATATAAATAAGAAACAACCCAAAACAGACCATAAAAACAGAAGCTGTGGAAACCAAAGAGCGTTCGAACGAAGATCGTATGCCGTTCGAACGTGATAGCGATGAACAGATGTGAAAAACACCCTCAACAGATACACATCGCCACAAATAACCACCACAAACAATAAAGGACTCATCCACAAGACTCCAAATGCCTTCAATCGAAGAAGGAAGGCTAAAAACAGAAGGGGAAAAGAACCCCTAAAACCAGATCTGAAACCGACAAGAACAATAAAGAGAGGTAGAGAAAAAATACCTTAATGATGAAGGCGAAGCCGAGAATCAGAGGATTAAAGGTTGGATTTGACCAAAAATGGAGGAAAATAGCGAGGAGGAGCAAGATCCAGAAGAGGAAGAGGAGAGGAAAGAAACGTGCGAACATAAAACGCACGGAGGAATTTAAATACCGACAAAGCGTTCGAACAAAAGTTCGAACGATATTCGAACGCGTGTTAATGACCGTTCGAAGGCAAAACGAAACGAGACACCAACGAATAACGTTCGAACGAAAAAAGAAACGATACATGAACGAAAACAGACACAGTGCATACCAGGAAAAGACACGGCAAACACGGACTGGAAGACACATCAAGCAAATACAAAGATACCCAGTCAGTATTCAAAGGATTAGATCATGAAACAATATGCAGCATTTTAAGTTTTGGCTAAACACAACACTTATGCATATGACATAAACACCAAAGTATATAAAGCACTTGCGTGGAAAAATAAAGTGCATAACTAATCAAGGCTTAATACCTTATTTTATGAGCTGGACACAGCCAAAGAAATCCATTTCTAAACAAACCAAGTCCACAAAATAAGTGTTCAAACCCAGCACCATTAGGACCTGAAAATAAGCAACATTGGTTGCATGCTATATTGTTTTCCCCATAAATTTCATGAGCTCATATTTAATAACTCTTTCGAGTGAAGGGTTTTTGCTCTTATCTTTTGAATTTGGCCACATTGGCTCTTATGCACTTGAGTCTCATTTAACAATAATAATAATAATTTTTTTTTTCTTTTTGCTTTTACAAGGGGATAGCAAGGTCATCTAGTCAAATGTCACACTATTTAAATGAACAAAGTATGATAGAGATTAGATTGCCGGTCCAAAAACTCATACATGCGACCAAGCCTTGATAAAATAAAAACGTATATATGAGGTGCAAGCATAGGATATACCAAAGGTTTTTATCATATACACTCATGTATATAGAGCATCAAGAAAAATAACAGCATATCATACATGCATAATCATATATCCTACATACCAGGATCACATGCACATGCTATTCATGCTCTAACAAGCCATAAAAATATTTTTGGTCTTTTTCAAAATATGTAAGAATTTTTTTTTTTGATTTTTCAATTTAAAAGCACAAAAAAAAAAATAAAGACACAAAACAGCTTGTAAAACATCCAATGATACGTGGAGTTGTATCCCGAGTGCAGATCATACTACCGTCCATTCGGAATCGGCTATGAAATTTATGTCCGGGTTTCCATCCTATATACCAAGGGACAAAATAACAAAAACAAGACACACACACACCCATATGCTGTGAAAATAAAACAAACGTGCAAAAGCATAGAACACACGCACACACACATGCAATGGGAAAGAAAAAAAAACGCATCTTTTAACCAGAGTTACACCGAAGTGCACTCTCATCATGTCCATCAGGACACACAGAAGTAGATGGGAAATTATCTTGCTTCCTCACCCAAACATTTCTAGGAACCTCATCCACTTGAGAATTCATAGTCAACAAAGAAAGTTTCTCACTAAGAAATTGTGTCTGTTTAGTTAGTGCAGAAACTTGAGAAGTTAGATTTGAAGAATCAAATCTAGGCGACACACTCTTAGGCCTTTTATGTTGCTTGTGCAACATGAAGCACTTAGGCCTAATATGTCCAGTTTTGCCACAGTGGTGGCACACAGGCACAAACCTCGGAAAAGAGCGAGGTTTACCTAACACACCTCTAGATTGAGGTTGGGGCACATGACGAGGAACAACAGAAGGAGAAACATGACTACACACAACATGTCTCTTACCTGAGTCACGTTTAGCTGCAACAGACACAGCTTTGGAAGAAGAAGCCTTATTGAAGTTAGGCTCAGAAATAATACCTAACATACGGTCCACTTTTTTATTTCCACTAGAAAATGCGGACAATTGGGTTCTAGCATTTTCAAGTTCGGTCTCTAATATTTGGACTCTTTTAACTAGGCTTTTGTTCCTCTCCTCTAGGTCATCAACCATCAAAAGGCTTTGCTCAAATTTAGCTTGAGCTTCATTCTTTTCTAGCTCAACAGTTTTCAGCCTTTTACTGACCTCTATATTAGTCTTCTTAATAGTTAAACTCTCATTAAACAGTTCAACATAAGCTACTTGAAGACTTTCCTCATCTACAGACTCATCAAGAGAGACTTCAGAATCAGCATCATTAACAACAATCTCTCTCTCATCAATCACGCTAGTAGTAAAAGCAATACGATTGCCTTTAGGAGAATCATCACCTTCAGAATCACTAAGGGATGCTGTCATGGCTTTCTTGCCTTTAGCCTTAAGGTATGTGGGACACTCAGATCTAACGTGCCCATATCCTTCACATTCATAGCACTGGGCACCACGGGATCTACTATCCCTATCCTCTCTAGACTCACTCCTGCTACGCCTAATCTCTATAGGCTCATCCTCCCTATCCCTATTACTGCTATGGCCACTATTCTTAAGTTTAAGAAATTTCTTAAACTTCTTTGCAAACAAGGCCAAATCACGATCCGTAAAGGTATCATCATCACTAGATGGATCATGAACAACTTCCTTTGCGATCTTCATCGCTATAGTTTTGGGCTTTTGATACCCAGGAAATTTATTCTCATAAACTTGCAGTTTTCCTACGAGTTCTTCTAAATCAAGCTTATCGAGGTCATTGCTTTCCTCGATGGCGGTAATCTTGGGTAGGAATTTATCAGGAATGGATCTTAGGAT
The DNA here is from genome assembly GCA_019454045.1 of Zanthoxylum bungeanum. NCBI lineage: Eukaryota > Viridiplantae > Streptophyta > Magnoliopsida > Sapindales > Rutaceae > Zanthoxylum > Zanthoxylum bungeanum. Next base: position 186,970 of record SKCR01029731.1, read on the forward strand.
TTTTCTAACTATCCTATTTGTAGGTATAGTCTCACCTAGGTTAAAACTAGAGTTAACAATATCGTTAATCTCAGCATAAAACTCATCAAAGGTCTCATCTTCTTTCATTCTGGCGACCTCAAACCTAGTAGCTAAATCCTGTAGTCTATTATTTTTAACAGACAATGTGCCTTCATGCACAGTCTGCAGGATGTCCCAAGCATCTTTGGCTATCTCACACATTGAGATTCTCCTAAACTCAGCAGAACACACAGCACCATGTATGGCATTAACAGCCTTGCTGTTCCTATTGCTAGCATCAAATTCGTCATTGGTCCAGGTCAATTTATCTTTAGGGGAAGATATCCCATCAACAATAACAACGAGAGGTTTCCACCCGTGTTCAATAGTCATCCAGACCCTCTCATCTAAGGACTTAAGGAACGCTCTCATGCGAACTTTCCAATGCAAATATTATGTGCCATCAAAGAATGACGGACAATTTAAGGGTTGACTACGCTCCATAGCTAATGGGTCAAGGATCGAGTTCAGGCTCTGATACCAATTGAGAATTCGAGGATATCCTAAGTTCTGACCCTATGCGGAAATAATCACAATTAATTGAGACAAGTCCTAATTAATGTGTCTATGGGAAATCAACTACCAACCACAATATCCAACAACAAACAATTCCACAATATTAATTTAATACGAAATATAAATTGCGGAAAGGTAAATCAATCACACAAAAACAACACAATAATTTTGGTGACGAAGTGGAAAACTCTTCCGAGTAAAAAACCACTCCGGGTATATCGGCTACCAGCCCAATCCACTATATAGAGATAAACTTACAGCGATGGTCAAGACCCATAGTGACAACTTCACCGACTCAAGTACCTCAATACTGCAAGAACTCAAGGCAACACCTTAAGTCCGCAACCTACGGTTTTCTTCAGAACCTCTGAAGTCTCTGAGTAGATTGTATCACTTCGAACGCCGGAACTCCGACTACCAAACTTCCTCCTAAAGAACTCTTAAGGATTAGGGAATTTGGGTTATGTTGTGTTGAAGGTTTATCAAAGAAGGATTCACACCATTAATGGAGAAGACAATAGGATGAAGAAGTCTTCAATGGTGGAATCAAAGAGAGTTGAAAGCTTTGTGAGATTTAGGCTCAAGGGAAAAGTGTTTCAGCTCTTTCAACTAACTGGGAATGGCGGCTAAGAGTTATATTTATAGGTAGGGTGAAAAGCTAGGGTTTTGCAGGCCAAAAACGCGTTCAGATCGCAGTCGCGTTCGAACGCTTACTAGAACGCTACACGAACGCGCCCTTTCTGTGAAGACTCGTTCGAACGTCAATCGAACGCACAACGAACGTGAGCTCTCTGGAATGCTCTCGTTCGAACCCACAAAGAACGAGACTCGAACATTTGCTCTCTGGAATTCCCGTTCGAACCCAATAAAGAACGTGCCACTAACGCCACAGGTTCGAACCCAAAAACGAACGTAGCACCAACGCCAATCGTTCGAACATTTCAAAGAACGCACCACGAACGCATGTCTGATGCACAGCAGCCAGAAACCAGTCCAATTGCACAAAGATCTTCATGAAAGATTACAACTCAATTGAACTTGTTTTGTCACGGATATAAGCCAATAAAACTGGAACTAACAGGTATAAATTTCTTACAGGAATTTTAATTTTTGAATAAACTTTTTCAACGACCAACCAACCAACCTCACGTAAATCGCTTTGGGTAAATAATTATTCACAATTTTAATAAAGTTTTTACATCTTAAATGCATATGCAGATAATCGTCTGTGAATTTTATATCCTATATTTATATTTTTATTCGATAAAATAAATAAACAGGACCAGAGGAATATGATTTTTTTTGAAAAAAATGAAGCAGTATATACGTTGCTTGAAATGTGGGGCAATTCTCATGTAACTAGAAAGCAAAGAGATTCTTGATGATTAGGACATGACAGAAAAACTGAGAAGTCGAATCAAAAATAGTTGTATTAAAGGGACCCACAAAATAGGGACCTTAAATTGCAACCACATAGCATACAACGCACATCATTGATCAATAAATATGCTTACATTCACGACAACATGAGAATTATCCGATCTCAAGTTGATGGATGGAAACTAACATGGGGCCCAGTTCACGTGATAATCACATGGGGATACCTGATTAGCCTGGGACGACCAATAAGTCTGAAGTGGGTCCCTTTTGAGATTGTTGGAAAAACGAAAATCATATTTATTATGGATTTTTATTTTCTTGCCTTCATGGAAAAAATATGAGTTTTTTCCCCCTAATTTGGTTATTTCAATGCAACAAGGATTAGCAAAATATCTTAAGAACTATAGTTTATTGCCATAACTTTTTTTGTTCAAACGGCAGGCACTATATTTTTTTCTAGAAGAATGTGAGAGTAAGGTGTTTACAGATGATTTTCATCCCAATGATAGTTTAGAGATAACTCACCAAATACAATATTCCCTCAATTTTGAATTTGTTTGGTTATGTGGATATCAAATGCAAATTTAGTAAAATGTGAGAAAAACGTAAAGGTTGACAAGAGAGTTTTAACGTGGTTCGGCGGAGCGTATCCAGCCTACGTCCACGGGCACAAAACGGAGGGGGTTGTTTTATTGCCTGAACTAACTCGGCCGACCTGTTTTGAATGAGGTCCGATTGAGGCCGAACAGTTTAAAGAGTTTTACAAATGGTGTTCTCTCTCTTTTTTTTGTTACAAGATTTGTTATCCCCTACAAATAGATCTAACTTTCCTTTATATACTTAAGAATTACAACATTGTTCCCCCAACTTCATGACGTTTCCCGCGTGGTCTCCGACTGATTGACGGGCTCTCTGCCCCAAGACTGTCTTCTCCGAAAGCAAACCTGTCGTCTGACGGCCTGTCATATCGCTCTGTTTTCTCCACTGTTACACGCAACAATAATAGTGTCAGCCTGTAAAGTGCTTTCGAACAATAACACATATCAGAGATGCCCTAATCACACATCGGTCTCCAAATGATCAGCCAGATGGTTAACCGGACTACCCAAACTGATCTCGGCCCGACTCAAATCTTCCGAGCTCATTTACACGATTTAAAAAGAAAGACACTGCCGAATCCGAGCCACCAGCCCAAAGTGGCCGGTCTTGGTTCTGATGTTGTCAGTCTCTAGAAACTGTACCAAGCTATATACTATGGTCGGTCAAATCCGGGAGACTGTGTCCGAACTCTCTTTCTGGCCGAGGAACAACCCAAACCCTCAGAACATCTGACCCTCCAAAGGGATAAAACCCAACTCTGCCATTGCCGAACTATTCAAAGTATTTGTCACAAAAAACACCATCAACATAAGGTTTTATATATATATATATATTTATGTTTAACAGGTAAATAAACTCAAATATATTTTTAATATTTTAATTTTCCATGACTTGAACTCTAATAACAAAAATTTATTAAAATGTTTGAAAGCAACGCGATTACACTCTTTGGAGACAATTAACCAAGAGATTTGAACTGTTGTAAAGAATAATTAATTTTGGTCGTTGGATAAATAATTTTATATTGAATGTTAGTATTTGTTAAAAATATAAAATGTATATTTGGAATCGCTAATTTATTTGATATACGATTGGTAGAAAATTTCAAATATCGAATCGTAAAATCATCCCAAATAAAATTTTGGTAGAGAATTATACCTCTTTTCCATCTTAAATAATAATAAAAAAATGAATAACAAATTGGGGTGAATTTTTTTGTCTCAAATTATAATTGAAACCGATTTATGACGATTGGTGATATTTGCAAATGTTAGCAAAAAATCAAAGATAAAAAAAACAAAGAAAGAATGCGTGAAAACGAGGGTGGTAACATGGTAAGGCCAAAAGAGGAGAAGTGAAGTGATTGAAGGGAGGGAAAGAACAAAAATGCAAAAGGGACCAAGTTCACGTGCACATCACATGAAGAATGAGCCTCATACTGTTTTAATAATAAACGAATGTAGAGAGGAACCCCATGAGCATGATGGGGCATATGACATTTATTTATTTATTTATTTATTTATTATCATTAGATGTCAAATAATAAATAAATAAATGAATAAATAAATAAAGTGTGTGTAGAGAGATTGTATTATGAAGGTTGGGAAGAGGGAACACGTGGGACAGCTATCACGCACCCGTGGGGACAACTCAATCATCATCCAACATCTTGTCTCTCCCTTTCAAAGCCTCTGGCCCCACTTTTATCTCATAATCTCTGCAATCATCATGAATCATGATCATCTCTTCATCCTCATCCACTCACTTAAAAGCCACTAATAGTTATAGCGCGTGTGATCAACGTTTCTCTCATGATTGGATTTTGATTTTTCTATAATGCTATTTATGTTCAACGTTCAATTGGACCATATTTTCATATAAAAGCTAATTTGTAAATATATTTATTCATTTAAAAAATTAATAATACATGTTAGCTAGATCATTTTATTAGTAAAATCTTTTAATTTATACAAGAAGTGAAGGATCGTAAAATAATTATGGAGGAGGAGTACTGTTATCCATAACTTATTAGAAAATGTATATCTTAAATAAGGCAGTATTTATTAAATGAATTATTAAGTAAATTAATAAATTAAATTTAAAAATTATGAGAAATCATTCCTCATGTGATGAGTGTCTAACGGTTAATATTTTAAAGATTAGTTTCGCATTTGAGAAATGAAATGGAATTAGTTCAATTTATTACTGTTTTTGTATATTTTTTGATTTTGTTCGATTTCTAAAAATCAAATCACAATCAATTGTCTTCAAGAGGCGTGACTTTATGGTGTATGACTCAAGATCCACATTGAGGTCCTGTGTTCAAATTTAGAGAGTGTGTTTCTTATAAGAGCCCGAAACAACCGAGAATTTTATATGCTCAACTTAAGCCCGGAAGAGATGATTTGAAGATGGGATTTCTAACGCTTCAAAAAAAATCGCAATTAATTTGTTTAATATCCTGACTCAATTTTCGAACTGATTTGAATCTCTTGAAATATCTTCATCTACAACAACACCTCACGTGTTATCTTATTTGATTTGAAAATATTAAGCACAATTCACATTTAATATGTTTTTTTTGAGTTTAAATATCCCCTTAAAACTAATATTTGTGAAAAGAATAGACACGAATATATTTATTTGAATTCGTGTAGATGCATTGAATTTGTAATAAATTTTTTATTTTTCAATTTTTTTCTTATCAAGTGGGCACTATCAATCATGGCATGATTGGAGGGAGGATGCACACATTTGTGAATTTAGGTGGCGCGTGAGGACTTTTTACTTTTTAGGTCGCGTTGACTGTCTAAATTCGGGCAGCTAAAGCAATATGAAGTTTCTCGAAACAGTAACTTCTTTCATTTTCCTGAAAAGACACGCATGCATAATGCATTATTTGTCGCAATAATTATTTGATTGTTTAATTTTTGGATTGATTCTATAGGTTATAATGATGATCACACGAAGTTTACTAAATTGTGGTACCACTTTATATAATAGGTAAACATATTCACACGATTAGGCTGTGATGAATATAAGATCAAGTATAAGTTTGTCATGAGAAAAAAATAATAATAATATTTTAACAATTTTTTAGTTTTCTTATTTATGTGAATTTTTTTAGTATGACCCAAAAATAAATTCATATTATGATATTATGATTTTATAAGCGTTAACACTAACATTAAAATATGTGTTTGATAGAGTGTCGAAACATTAGTCTTAACGTTCTACTAAGTGCCGAGTTAATAAAGGATGGCAAAACTCTTAGCAAAAAATAGGCCGATAATATTTTTATTTGTTAATTATATATGAATAATAAATATATATATATATATATATGTATTAATAATAAATTTAAAAATTTACATATGAGTGGATAGTGAACAAAGCCTAATATTTTAAGATCTGATACATGAATAAATTTCATAATAATTGATCGAATAAATCAAATACAAATATTGACGGTCAGTGTGGCCATCTATAATCACATCTCAACATCAACGTGGATATGTTGGCTATTGATTAAAACAGAATCTTATGAAGGGAAATTTTCAATCTAACACATTTACTTCTTGTTGAAATTTTGTTGTGGAAAGAAAGCTATGATGCCTTTCTTGTGTATGCATTTCAGAAATTTGGTTCATTTTGTGTTGCTTTTGTCAATCGCGATAATGTGAACTTTTGATCACTGTTTAGTTGCCTAACTTTGGGAAAATTATCAAAACCTCCCTTGATTTTTCTGTAAAAATATTTATTGATATTTAAAATAATGTGAAATCTCATAAAAAAATTTCTTCATATTATAAATGACGAGTAAATATAGCAATCGAAACACACGTCTCGTATTGATCTCCTGTTTTCTTATCTCGACTATGATTCGGTAATAAAAATTATATCGAATTTTGATCGATTTTTTTGAATCATTATAAAAAATCATCTCGAATTTTGACTTTTTTTTTTTTTTGGTGATCATTTTAAAGTGAAATTATTGAAATCGAGATTAAACAATAATGATTGAATTTGAAAGTGAAATAAATCAATTAAATTTTGTGTTATTTGCATTATTAAAATGTCCCCGTAATGATTGATATTTTTGAATTACTTTCAATGACCTTTAAGATCATATATTTGAATGTTCCAACCTTCCACATTTTCTTTAAGATCATTTACTTATATATGGGATTTTAGGTGGAGATATCAACACGTGTTTATTGATTGACTCATGTGAGATGCATATTGAGTGTCTGTCATATACCAAGCTAATATGTAAAATCAGGTGTGATTACACTTGTCACTATGCATGCTAAACTAAATTTGCATGTTAAGTTAAGTGGATTGTCAATAAAGTTCACTAGTCTTAGGCGGTGACATCATGTACTCCGAAATGTTAATTTATGATTTGAGTAAATCCATTTTGGAGAGTACTTCCTCTCCGGGTAGTACATACACTCGAGAGTACTTCCACTCCATGGAGTAATTCCACTATGGACAATACTTTCTTTCCAGAGTGTCACACTGAAGAGATGTCACACCATCACTCCAAAATAGGGATGGCAGCGGGTAGGGTTTGGTGAGAGTTTGCCATTATCAAACCTGCACTGCATATGTAAATAAATTACTAAATTCGCACCATACCCGCTGCGAAATTTAATTTTCATTACCAAACACGCACTTGCATATAAAAATAAATTACAAAATCCACATTGGTACCCCGTATATTTTTTGCGGGTTTTTGAAATATCGAAATTCATTGTGCTCTTAAGAATGCAATCTTTTTTATTAAACATATATACTTTATCATAACATACAAAAAAGAAAGTGATTGCCAGTTTACAAATTATGAAAAATAAATAAAAGTTTAAAATATTTATAACATAAAATTAAATAGCTAAAATAAAAGTTTCTATATAAAAACTTTACAAATAAGAATATGAAGATGATAAATGCGGCTGGTTCTCAAAAGAATAAGAACATTTATTTATTAGGTTATGTCAGATTTTAGGATTTTTGTTTTGCCCTAAAATTATAGAATACACATTTTAAATTTGCGAGTAAGCGGATACCCGCAACGGGTATCAAACTCTTACCAAATCACAGCGGGTTCAGATTTAATTTACCAAACTCGTATCACATCCGCTTAAATATTTACTAAATCTTACACGCAGCAAGCGTGTTTTGTGGGTTTGCGAGTTGGCTGGCGAAATTTCCATCTCTACTATGGAGTGAGTTTTGTCACTCTGAAATAATTTCCAAATTTCAATTCCAATAAGGAAATTTGTTGAAGAAAATTCATTAGAATGTCGATACGTGACCAACATAATAAAGCTAAATTTAGGCACGAGTATTAACATACACCCACAACTAGATTCTAATAAAATTGTCGAAATTAAAGCGGTGTATTTTGTTTTATAATTGTTGATGGGGATTTCTGCGGCTAAATCTTTTGCACAGTTCGGTAGGGGGTAGAGAGGGAAATTCACCACATCCGGAGGACCAGGGTTCAGAGGATGTGTATCGCGCCAGTTTCATGAACATGACCGGCCAGATGATGTAGCATGACACAGTTTCAGAGACCGACCACATCAGAGCTATGACAGACCACTTTGGGTCGTAGGTCCGGTTCGGTTCTATCCCGCCCCTTGGGCGGGTTGGTGAGCTTGGGTATTCCGGCTCAGGGCAGAAATAATTTGGAAGATCGGTAAGTTACTTGGCCGATCTTTTGAAGACCGGAAGAAGATCATAATGGCATGATTTTCCTTTCGACACATGTCAATTCCCAAAGGTACTTTACAGGTTGTCACCATTATTATTGTGTGTGGCAGCGGAGAAGACATAATGTGTGACAGACCGTCAGACAGCAGGTTTGCTTTCGGCGGGAAACGTCATAATTTGGAGGAACAATGTTACACTTTCTTAGTATATAAAGTGAGGGTAATCTCATTTGTATAAGTTGGGTTTTTGGCATAAGAAAACTGGTAACAAACAAACACTACATGTAAAACTCTTTCAACTGCTTGGCCACATTCAGACCTTGCTCAAAATAGGTCGGTCGAGTCAGTTTTGGCAATAAAAACAACCCTCATCGTTTTGTGCCCGTTGATGTAGGTTGGATTCGCTCCACCGAACCACGTTAAACTCTCTTGTCAATCTATGTGTTTTCTCATCTTTTACTAAATTTGCATTTGCTCTCCCCATAACCAAACAAATTAAAGTTTGAAGGAGGATTGTCCCGGGACCACTATCCCGATATTACCCCTGAGACGAAAATCAGCTGTCAACAGTTGGCGCCGTTTATGGGGAAAGAGCAAAAATCAGATTACGTAGTAAGACGATGGTAAAAGGTGGAAACCATGTGTTGTTGGATAGTTCAGCAGCATAATGGATGGAGTGGGAAAGGAATAGGAAGAAGCAGATTAAAACGGGAGGAAGAAAGGGTTTGTATGAAAGATGGCTGTCAGCAATAGAAGCTTTTCTTTTTTGAGTTGTGGAATGAAATGTAAGAAAGTTGGTCAACGATCACCCATTAGGACTGAGTTGCGGAATGAAATGTAAGGCAGTGAGCTAACTGAAAAGGCGTGCGTCCTTTTACATACAAACAAAGTCGTCCAAAAGGAGTTGTGGCAGTTGTTAGACCTGTCAGGTCGGCGGCTTCCCAGTCCGAATATTCCTCTTCAGGTGGTGGGCGAGCCAGCGTGGCGGGGGCACTGAATCTATATTTATGAGTGCCGCCAGCCTATTATGCATCAATCCTTCCGAATGAAAAGATGGGAGGAAAACCTGAGGGGGAACCGCGAGAAGCCGCAGGTTCTCGGCCGAACTCATGAGTTATTCCGAAATGCTTATGGAGAGCTCGGCGCGGGGGGACCCAGTCGGCATGGTCTGGATGCAAGTACGGAAGGATTTGAAGAAGCTCGGACTGCAAAACAAGAAGCAGAAGAAAGCATTGAAAAAAGCCACTTTTAAAATGTCCCGCAAAGAGTTGTAAGAATGGCAACATGTCCGTTGAATATGAATAAAACTCTCATTTTCTTTAAGAAATTTGTCTATCTTACTTGTTTGTTAAATAAATGTGAAAGTTATTTTCAATAATCTCGGGATGTGCTCGATGCTAAGGGGTGATCGGTAACTGGGAAGGGCACTAAGTCCATGGTACGCTAATCCCAGGTATCATTATCAAACCCCCGGACGGAAGTGTTCCGACCTGGTTCATTTCACCGTTGAGGATCCAGAACGCATCAAGGGATGAAGTAGATGTGGGAAACGTGCGAACCCCTCGTGGCACGCCAACCCAGGTGTCATTATCAAACCCCTGAGGCCGGAGTGTTATTACCCCATGAATCGAATCTTTAAGGATTAGCTCGGGTAAACCGAACCTAGAGAGGTTTCTTCCCCTACGAGTTGGCTGGTGAGTCCCGCTGAGTACCATCAAACCACCTGGCTTGGGTTTGGCCGAATGGTCCCCTTGATTGCAGGAGTCTCGGGTAAACCGGACCTATGGAGGTCTCTGCCCCTACGAGTTGGCTGGTGAGTCCCATTGAGTACCACCCACGGAGGGCACACACGGGGTGTCCATGTCCCCCGTGGGGATTTGCCTGACCGCCCGGATCGGCGTATCCGTAGCCTGGTTAGCCGATACACTGAATTGTAAGGTTCATAATTGTGTTTTGGGTGCCTCAGGCAGGAAGCTGTCTTGGAGCACCCGAGTTGTTATTTTTTACTTCTTGAGTTTTTGCATGGGGTATGTGCTAAGTCACCTCCATTTTCTGTTAACTTTACTTTGTTCCAATTTTTGTTTTTCGCCGGTCTGGCAAGGGGACGCCCGCGTCGGGATCCGCAGCGCCTCAGAGGTTGAAATTCTTCCCTCGTGTAAGTCTCATATGTTCCACCAGCTCGGGGCTGGATTCGTTCCGCCGAGTCTGTATTATTCCACCTGCTCTAGGCTGGACTCGTTCCGCCGATGCTTTATTTCATCAACTGGGGGCTGGACATGTTCCGTCGATGCTTTATTCCATCAACTCGGGGCTGGACATGTTCCACCGATGCTTTTATTCCACCAGCTCGGGGCTGGATTCGTTCCCCCGAGACTGAATTATTCCACTAGCTCGGGGCTGGATTCATTCCGCCGATGCTCTGCTCCATTAGCTCTGCTCCATTAGCTCGGGGTTGGGGTGAATCCCACCGAGTCAATCTCTTTGGTCTGAGGACGTAATATTTCCTTATAACCAAGTGTCATTTTCAGCTCGGGGTCAGGGTTAATCCCACCGAGTCCATCTCTTTGGTCTGGGGACGTAACATTCCCCCAGAACCAAGTGTCATTCTCAGCTCGGGGTCGGGGTGAATCCCACCGAGTCAATCTATTTGGTATAAGGACGTAACATTCCCACAGAGCTAAGTATTATCCTTAGCTCGGGGTCGGTGTGAATCCCACCGAGTCCATCTCTTTGGTTTAGGGACGAAACATTCCCCCAGAGCCAAATGTTCTCCTTAGCTCAGGGTCGGTGTGAATCCCACCGAGTGTTGGGAAGCGGCCGCGAGTGCGAAGCGAAAAATCAAAATTATTATCCCGCTTTCCATTTACCCAAGACCCATTTGTTTTGATTATTCTACAAGCATAGGCATGTTACTATATATTCTAAGCATAAAACTCATAAAACATGCAAATAACATTAACCTAAACATGCTAACTATCATAAGAACTCTAATTAAAATTAAGAAAGAAAAAGACTTACTTGAACCGTAGACTCCTACAGTCCTCCCTCCATTCTACAAGCTTTTCTCGAACTCAGCAAGTTCTTCCACGTTCCAAAGAGCCACCCAAATGTGTTGCCTCCAAAGATGCACACACCAAATTCAAAACTCAACAGCAATACTACGCCTTGAGTGTACGGGTATTTTGCCCTTGGTGCTAGCCTAGGCAAATACCTCAAAACTTTTAACTCGAGGTTCCTCTAGTCAATTAGACTTAAGGATCCTAAAAATCAATGGCTTACTCTTAAACTTTAAATTTGCTCACTTATATAAACCAAAGATTTGAAATGTTTGGTGTAAAAAAATTGTGAAGAATTATTTGAGTTTATATAGTGCTCCAAAGACAACAAAATTAATTAAGAATCCGATGTGGGATAAAAGTTAATTTAATCTTAGCCATTGGATCTTAATTTAGTGGTTTAATGAGATTATAAAACCCTAATAAGAGTTTGGGCAAAATTGGAATTCAAAACAAATAATTTTTTTTACTATTTAGATGAATAGTAATTTTTTTTATTTTTTTTATTTTTTTATTCCAATTCCCAAAGTGCCCCTATCGTCATTCACCAATCCCTAAGCCACTATGGAACCTCATAAATGATTTGTTCAATAATTAAACACATTGAACCATTTATGAACAATTCTTACAGCAATCATATATGATGTTATATTTATACTGTGCACTATTAACCATTGATTTCGACTTTGTTGTGTGTGACCTTTTGGGTTCCCCTCAAGTTGGACATGAAATGAATCGTGATAACTTAATCGAACATAAATTATCCTCCCATCAGATGGTCGTTCGATTTCAATGACCAAGGTTGACATCTAGCAACATGCCAAGACCCTCAAATGAGAAGAAAATATATATATACCCATTCTGTATGAGATTTACATATGATAATGTCCCTCGCCTCATTGTATCCCCACCTATTGACCTAGGGTACAGAAAGTGTCTACCCATATAGTCAAATGTATGATGTTGATAATGTCATGAATCGTGCTAACCCAAGAATCTCACATGATTCTTACGATGTGGCCACAGTCTCAATTACTGATCACACATATCAACCCGCGAACTGGAATACTACTCTTATAAGAAAATATTATCCGAGAGAGTGGCGATTCTCTTTTGTATCTTTACAAACTTCATGTGTTTCAACAAATGGGTCAATCATACCCTTATGACCGGATCTTTTAAACCGGGGAATGAGAATGTCAAAGTTATTTGATCCACACATAAGATTGTAAAGACCTCAAGTCTAAGGACTAGTGTAGACACTTGCATTTTTGCATGAGCCCGATGATGAGCCTCGGTAGGAGGCACTACCCGATAAGTTGCGGGAAACAGACGTCGGAAGGGGAAATTCAAGATAAGTATGTCATCAGATTTAATTCACATGTTCACTGCGTTTGCGTTCGTGCCGCGTTCGGAAACACGTTCGAACAGCAGATAGATTGCGAGCGTTCGTGTAGCGTCAGAAGAAGCGTTCGAACGACCATCGGTATTTCTGTTTTACAACTAGCCCATCCAAAGCCCATTTAGCCCACCAAGCCGAATCCAAAAATAATTAAAACACATGTCAAATTAAACCAAATCCTAAATCAACTCAAATCCAATCACCTCCCAAAATAAATATATCCCCACCAAAATTACACAATATCATTTCCTTTAATAAATTAATTAATCACCTCCCTTATTGGTATGATTCCTTTCTTTACCTAGAAACCCTAGTGCACCATTATAAAAGAAACCAAAACTCCAAACCATTCCCCCCTTAGAGACTCACAACAACCTTCAACAAAAAAACATAAGAAAATAATAGAAAACCCTAAGCTCTCTATTCTCTTAGAGATTCACCCATCTCTTTAGAGCTCATATTCACGACACAAACAAAAAATCACAAAGAAAAAAACCTAGCTCTTTCACCTAGCATTCTCTCTGCACCATCTCCATTTACACTCTCTGAGGACACGGCAAACAACATACAAACCCTAACCATAAAACACGCGTCGCTCTTACTCACTAAACACACTCAATAACACCCTTCAACAGCAGCTGCTCCACCGACTAAAACAAAAGCCTTGACCTTACACGCCATCAACAAAACCTAAACTCACGTCACAAAAGGCCACACAAACCACCTTCACACACAGCTCACTCTCCTCTCAACATCTGCTCACATACACACACGTCCACATTCACACACCAGCCTTTTAACCTCATATGCGACAACAAGCTCTCACCTCACCTTCTCGACCACCACTCCCTCTCACAATAGACCCACGACGATAACCATGTAGCCCCTAGCCCTACAACATAGTAGCCAATAAACCCTAACAACTCAACTTCTTCACGTCTCTCACATATCTCTCACTGGGTGACAAACCCTAATACGAACCTTAACTCATCCCTCACCACAGCCCTTCACACGCACAACTCACTCTTCTCACAAAACACACGCACACACGTAGCCTACCAAGCCACAACCGACCAACAAAAAGACTACCCCCACTAACCGGCCAAACAAACAAAACAAACTACAGCTTCACCGACCAAAAAACCAGCTTGCCCCCATGTAAAACAGCAACAACAGTCCCAACTTTTACCGAATAAACCATTACAAGCAACGGCTCAAACTGCCCACAAACTGTTCACAAAACAGCAGCGAAATAACCCCAAAAGAGCGAGCAAAACAACAGAAAAAATTGTGAAGAAAACAGCAGAAACAGCAGCCCAAAACAGCAGAAACAGCAAATCGGTGAACCAGAAAAATAGCGGAAACATTAACCCTTCCGGCGATGTTCCAACGTACTCCCGAGAAGCGACTTAAAAAGGTTAGACCTGAAGGCCCCATTTGTTATATTTTATTTTGTTATCCTGGACACAGCATGCTGGGTTGGACGTGGAATACGTCCAACCGGGCATGCGAAGCCCTATATTAAAAACGGCCAAACCATTTGTCACATCTCTTTACTATTCCGCATTTATTTTCAGTCATTTATTTTCCTTTAATATTCTGCACTTAGCTTACTATTTATCGCTTCCGTTATGTATTGTTATTTCATCACTTACATTTCATGCATACATTGGGTTAATGATGGCATTATGTTAAATGGTCGGTGCTACCTCTTGCGGTATATCGGATGGAAACTCAGACGTAAATTCCGTAGCCAAATCCGAATGGATGGTATTGCGGTCTGTACTTGGGATACAACTTCACGTACCGCTTTAGAAACTTTCAAGCACGTGTTACATTTTGGTATTTAATTTTGTTCCGCTATTTATTTTTGATGTGTTGTTTCTTTAGTCATGCATTGATAATTTAATGCGCATGGGCTAACTCGGGTGGATTAAAGGTCCTCTATTCGAGGGAAATGCCTAAAGGCTACCTTTACCACGATGTTTTGCCGCGCCTTTTATTATGTCATTTACCCTTTGCATATCATTGCTTTATTTAAGCATGCATTACATTCTAGTGCGCATGGGCTAACTAGGGTGGATTAAATGTCCTCTATTCGAGGGAAATGCCTAAAGGCTACTTTTACCATTATGTTTTGCCGCGCCATTTATTATGTCATTTACCCTTTGCATATCATTGCTTTATTTACGCAAGCATTGTATTCCAGTGCGCATGAGCTAACTAGGGTGGATTAAAGGTCCTCTATTCGAGGGAAATGCCTAAAGGTTACCTTTACCACGATGTTTTGCCGCGCCGGACGAAGTACACACGATTAAATGTGAAATGTGTTTAATCGGGCATACGAGGTCCTATATTATGTATTTGTTCATTCACATATAGGTTTGCGTCGTTTCAGATACCATTTTGGTAATCTCGTTCAAACACGTTTCCGAACGCTACCTGAACGTATGCATTATGCCTCAGTCCGTTCGAACGTGTTTACGAACGCTACTCGAACGCGCATGCGTTTTGTTTTATCATGCATCAGGACTTATCCCGTTCGAACGTGTTTCCGAACGCTATACGAACGCGAACATTCTGTCTCATTTCCGTTCTAACGCGTTTCAGAACGCTACTCGAACACGCATGCATTCTGCTTTACTATGCATCAGGTCTCATCCCGTTCGAACGCGTTTCGAAACGCTATAGGAACGCGAACATTTTGTTAACCGTTCGAACGAGTTTTCAAACGCTACACGAACGCACATATAGTGAAAAGATTTCTTTTCATCACATTTCATGCACGTTTGCTTCTTTGGTCATTTCTTTTGCATTACATAATTAATCACTTCATTATTGACATTTTTACCGTTATTAGTTATTTGTATTTCCGCATTTATCTACTTAATGTGTCCATGAGATTTTGTGCTTGCCTTTATTTCACTTACTTCTATGCATGCAAACTTAGATATTGGTTATAACAGCGGTAACGGTAATAATACACCCAAAGTCATACACATATTTATATAATTTTTTTCATTTTTTATTCTCAATATTTTAACAAATATTTAAATTACCATCCCAATATATATGAGTTTTATCTTCAAAGAGAGAAGCACAATTTGTCAACACACACCGACGCGTGCACACTGAGCGTGCGTGTACATTCCTTTCAGTTGCGGGATCAGACGAATAGGAGAGAGGCGTGGTGTTAACGAGAAACACAAGGGAATGGGTGATACCATGGTATAGTGAGGGAGAGAGAAGGGGAATTGGTGTAATGTGAGCAGAGTTTCACTTCAAATGATTGTGAAGAAGAGGGTGTCGGGACATGGAGGGACAATATGACACGCACGATCGTGCGGGGAGGTGGACGTGGGGTCCAGGAGGAGGCGGGAGCACGTGTATTTAGGCAAGACATGTTGCACCACGTGAGCTAGAAAGAGGAGAGAGAAAATTAATAGCAGGTTTTTTCTTCCACGGCCACGCTTTTTTGGTCATTTCTCTCACTAACCAGTCACCCCCACCCTCCCCACGTGAACTCCACTCTCCCTTGTCTCCTCCTCTTTCTCCTCTCTCACACCCTCTTTGATCTTTCTTCAAAAGACTTTTCCATCAAGCCACGCTCCGGCTTGGCTCGGCTGCATTGATAAAATTTTAGCTAAATTTTACTAATTATAATAATATATTATATTATCTAATTAATTTTAAATAATATCATAGATAATCGAGCAAAGAATATATATATCATTTTTAATCTTTTTCATTGTGTCACATGACACATAATCTCTATAATTAATTTTTTTATTACCTATTATAATAAAAAGATATATCATAATCATATACTAAAATAACAAACATATATGTTACTTAATTTCAATAATTAATTTTTTATTTTTAAATTATAAAATAAAATAATAAATTTAAAATATCTTTACAATTAATTGTTATATTAAATAAAAAAATTATCATAATAAAAATACGCTATTAAATTTTTAAAGTTAAATTAATAAATCTATTAAATAAGAACTTTATTATAATAATAAAATATATTATATTATCTGATTAATTTTTGAAGAATATCACAAACAATTCGGCACATATTTTAAAACTTTCTCATCGCGTCACATGACACATAATCTTTACAATTAATGTTTTTATTACCTATTATAATAAGAAGATATATCATAATCATCAATTAAAATAAAAAATATATATGTCACATAATTTCTATAATTAATGTTTTTATTATTAAATTATAAAGTAAAATAAAAAATTATTAAAATAAAAAATTATTATGATATAAAAATATAATATCATATTAAAATAAAAAATATCAATAGTAATCACCCACAAAACCTAACAATTTTTTGGATTTCAAATGTATTGTTAATTATTATTTTATTATTTAATATTTTCTTATAAATTTTTGTTCATTTGATGAATTTTTTATTATCTATTATGTTTCATGATTTAGACTCTAACAATTTACTCTTACACGGTAAATTAAAAATATTATTTGAGAATTGATAGACAAATAAATGACACATAAATATTAAGTATAAGTAAATCAATTTTCTCGTTTAAACTATAAAAATCGACAAGATTTAGAGTATTTATAAGATCATTTTTAAAAATATATCCTCAACCCGCACAAAGTGCGGACACTTTGCTAGTATTCTTTTAATAGTCCAAATTTTCTTATTTATTTATTAGCCATTGCCATTTTAAACTAAAAGTACAAACAAATAAAAAAATAAAAACATCATTTACTATTAATTAAATTAAAAAATTCATCTAATCTCCAAATCCCTTCATTCATTGTCAAATATGAAGTTTATTTTAGAGATTTCAAAACATAAAATCGTATCGATAACAAATATATACGTGTTGAAAATTTTATTTTAATGAAATTTAATATTTTAGTATTTATTAATTTTGTTATAACTTATTATGTTAACTTGAAATTTCGGTTCGCCGTGGCGAACAGGAAAATCATTAATGGATGGATGTCGTGTGTCACGGGCCAAACTTTGGTGTCACCAAGTTCAGACCGTGCGGCACTTGTTAGCGTTGTGCCTAACAAGTCAGCCTAGAATCAACCCTGCAAGGTCGTACCCATGGTTAGCCATCTATAGAATGGAACATTATTAGGCAACAAAGTAAAGCATACATCGATAAGCACACATCCACAAGGCATGAGATAATGAAACACGTGCAAGACATAGTGATACACATTCAAGCAACACATTCAGACATAGCAATTGGAAATCAAAAGGAAGCATGTTTCATTAAGCAAGCCAACTAAGGGCGATGGAGTACACAGCTAAAGCCCCTAGTATGCTGGTGGCCAAGGCCCTTCTAAGGTGCCCGGGTCACCCCCCTTAAAGAGGTTTTAAAGACATTGCACAAGTGTCACTAGGAAACACACATGATGTTTGAGTTGTCACACCCCATAAAATAGAAAATAAAATAAAATAAGAATAAATATAAAGTGCACACTAGCACCACACGCAAGCGGCCATGTGCAAGTCATTGGCCCTGGACAAGCTTGGAGTGTAGGTGTGTTACATCCTCCCCCACTTAATCCGTCGACGTCCTCGTTGACACATCCGAACTGCTCCTCCTCTGCTCTTCACCTCGGTGCTGGTAGGCTTGAAACACTTCACTCTGCTGCTTCAATTTGTGCAGGTCTTCGGCTCTATTGTCTCGACGTTAGAGGGTTGTAAAGTCTTCAATCTTCTGTGTAAACTGCTGCAGGTCTTCGACGCTCTCCCAACTTGTCTCTTCATCTCACAGGTCTCTCCACCTCACTAGGAACTCCTTTCCCTGTCGTTGGTCTCCGGTCGCCTCCCTTTCTGCCAAAATCTCTTCAACTTCCCTCGTGGTTCTCTTTCTAGTTGGTTCTTCAAACTCTGGTCTTCGTAGTTGGTTGCGAGTTGCATCATTTTTGTCTGCATGAAAAGGTCTCAACCTGCTGACATGAAAAATTGGGTGCATCTTCATCCACGCTGGAGTCTCGACTTTGTATGAAGCTTTTCCCACATTCTTAAGAACGACAACTGGCCCTTCATATTTCCTCACCAATCTCTTGTCTTTGTTCCCTCTGAACCGCATTTGTTCTGGATTTAACTTGATCAACACCAAATCTCCAGGTCGGAATTCTAAGGGTCTTCTATGCTGATCTGCCCACTTCTTCATCCTCGCGTAAGCCTTCTCCAAATAAGCTCGAGCAATTTCTGTATTGGTTCTCCATTCCTTAGTGAAGTTGAAAGCTCGTGGGCTTTTCCCAGAATACTCTGTCACTGTGTGTGGGAGTAGAGGCTGCTGACCCATCACAATTTCAAAAAGGTTTTGTTGGTGGCAGAGCTCTTTTGAGAGTTGAAGCAAAATTGGGCAACATCAAGAAGTTGTACCCAATTTCTCTGGTTGGCATTAACGAAGTGGCGTAAGTACTCCTCCAGCATCCCATTGAATCTCTCCGTCTGTCCATCAGTCTCGGGGTGGTAACTTGTTGACATGTTTAGTTGAGAACCCAGTAGTTTGAAGAGTTCGGACCAGAAAGTTCCAGCAAATCTCTGATCTCGATCACTCACAATTGTCTAGGCACGCCCCAATACTTCACCACGTGTTTGAAGAATAATTTAGCAGTGTCTTCCGCCTTGCAGTACTTAGGTGCTGGTATGAATGTTGCATATTTGGAGAACCTATCAACAATTACCAATATGTTGGTTAGTTCACCAATTTTTGGAAGGTTGGTTATGAAGTCAAGGGAGATGCTCTCCCATGGCCTGTTGGGGACACTCAACGGTTCCAATAATCCAGGGGTCTTCAACTTCTCTACTTTATCCTGCTGACAAATGAGGCATGTCTTGGTGTACTCTGTCACATCATCCCGCATCTGAGGCCAATAGTATCATTGTTTTAATAATGCATGAGTTATCTGCCAACCCGGATGGCCGGCCCATAAAGTATCATGACATTCATTTATGAGAATCTTCCGGAGGTTTTCTGACTTGGGAACATACAAGCGGTTCCCCTTAGTCCACAAAAGTCCGTCTTCCAACCAGAAACGACGAGCCTTGCCTTCCCTTACTAACTTCAAAATTGCCTTAGAGACATGGTCATTCTCCAAGTTGTTTCGGATGAGTTCTCTGATAGGTGTACGGATGGTGCTGAAAGACATGTTAGCCAACGCCTTCAAAGGACTAAGTTATGACTTTCGACTCAAAGCATCTGCCACCTGATTCAAACATCCTGCTTTATGCTCAAAATGAAAGTCGAATTCTGCTAAAAACTCCTGCCATCGAGCCTGTTTCGAAGTAAGCTTTGGTTGAGTAAGGAAATAACTGACTGCGGAGTTATCTGTCTTCACCACAAATCTCGACCCGAGAAGGTAATGTCTCCACACCCGCAGACAATGTATCACTTCTAATAGTTCATTTTCCTGCGCTGTATATCGTTGTTCTGTTTCGGAAAGCTTACGACTCTCATAGGCAATAGGGTGACCTTCCTGAAGCAACACCCCTCCAAGTGCAAAGTCTGAAGCATCCGTCTGAACTTCAAATGGTTTGGCCATCTCCGGGAGAATGAGAACTGGGTCTTCTATCATCGCTTCCTTTAAGCTTTCAAAGGCTTCTCTGCACACATCAGTCCATTCCCATGTCACCTCCTTCTTTAATAGTTCTGTCAAGGGTATCGCCTTCTTGGAGTATCCTCTTACCAATCTCCGGTAGTAGTTGGTAAGCCCAAGGAAAGACCACAATTCTTTGACATTGGTTGGGGCGCTCCACTCGGGATTGCTCGTACTTTCTCCATGTCCATCCGTATATGACCCTGCCGTATGATATGGCCGAGGAATCTGATGCGTTCCTGGCCGAATGAGCATTTTTCCTTCTTCACAAATAGCCTATTATCTTTCAACTTCTGGAATACCATGGTAATTGTCTTTTGTGTTCCTCCAATGTGGTGTTATAAACCACAATGTCATCTAGGTAAACCACTACAAATTTGTCAAGGTATTCATGGAAGACTTCATTCATTAGGGTGAAAAATGTTGCGGGAGCATTAGTTAGCCCAAACGGCATCACCAAGAACTCAAATGCTCCATATCGGGTAACACAAGTCGTCTTCGGTTCATCCCCTTCTGCAATTCTCATATGATAATATCCCGAACGTAAATCCAGCTTCGAAAAGTATCTTGCTCCACTCAAATGGTCGAACAAATCTGCTATAAGGGGAATGAGGTAGGTGTTCGGCACTGTCAACTTGTTCAAAGCCCTATAGTCGATGCACAACCTCAAACTTCCATCTTGTTTCTTTTGGAATAAGATAGGGGCTCCATATGGGGCCTTCGAAGGCCTGATGAAGCCTGCCTCCAACAGTTCATCTAGTTGCTTGCGAAGTTCAGCTAATTCTGGTGGAGCCATCCTATAAGGTGCTTTTGCCGGCAGTTTAGCTGAATGAACTAACTCGATTTGGTGATCAACGGACCTCCTCGGAGGTAAGACTTTGGGGAGCTGATCAGGCATCACTTCAGTAAATTCTTCTAAAACCTTGTTGATCTCAGGCACCAGGGTTTCCTCTCTTCCTTCTCCAATTACTGTAGGAATAGCAATGAATGTCGGCTCCCGCCTCTTGATCCCCTTTTTAACTAGATTGCGGATAATAATATTTTCCTTCTGTGGAGGTTTTACCTTTGCTGGCACTACTGCAGGTTTCTCCCCCATAATCAACAAGCTCCCTGCAGCTGGGACAGGGATGGCCCCCTTGTCAAGTAGGAATTCCATTCCTAGAACAATATCAAAGTCATCCATCTGGACCGCCACAAGGTCAATTCAACCTTCCCACGTGCCGATCATCACTCTTACTTGTCTCGCTAGCCCACTCGTAGTAGCGGCTTGTGAATTAACCGCTTTCATACGACCCGCGTCCCGCTCTAACTTGAGCCCCAAACGCTTCGCTTCGGCGGTAGAAATAAAGTTATGGGTGGCCCCCGTGTCCACCATAACGTTTTTTGCCGCAACTTCGTTAATCAATGCATCAACAAACATGAGGCCCTTTTCCGAAACCTTCTGAGTTTCTGGCTGTTTGTTAAGGGCATTGAGCATCCTCAATGCCACCATTCGGCCAAATTCTTCCTTTTATGGGCCCTTCTCAGTCGGGCGTCGTCGTTCTTCCTCTTCTTCTTGTGCTAAGAGGGCCGTCATTCTTGATTTCTTAGGGCATTCCATAGCTCGATGTGGCCCGTCGCAAATAAAACAACTTAAGGGCTTCTTCCCATTTGAAGGACCGTTCTGAGGTGCCGGCCATTTGAAGTTCTAGGAACTTGACTCTATTCTCTTCTCCGCTCCCCCACTTCTATCGTTGTTCCAGTTCCTAGGCTTCTTATTCCCACTATCATTATTAGTAGGAGCCGGCATAGATCTCTTTGATGGAGGTCCCTCGAGGGAATAGTCCGTTAATTGTTACGCCGCAGCTTGTGCTGAAGGCAAGTCTTTTACTCGTTGCCTCTGCAACTCTGTTCTAGCCCAAGGCTTCAACCCCTCTATAAAATAGAAGAGTTTGTCTTGTTCGGACATGTCTCGGATATCCAACATCAATCCGGAGTACTTCCTCACATATTCCCGGATGGAGCCTGTATGTTTTAGGTCTCTTAGTTGTCGTCGAGCTATGTAAGCTACATTTCCTGGTAGGAATTGAGTTTTTAGCTCGCGCTTCAAATCTCCAATTGTCAACGGCGCATCGGCCTTCCTGGATTTCAATGTGTTTTGCCCTCCACCAAGACTTCGCTTCTCCAGACAAATACATCAAGGTTATTGAGACCTTGTCCCCCTCTTCTTATATCCGTGAAGCTTTAAAGTACTGCTCCATGTCAAAGAGGAAGTTTTCGAGGGCTTGCGCGTCTCTAACACCATCATACACTCTAGGCTCCGGGATTTTGGATCTCTTCTGTTCCATGTTCTGAGTAGTCGTGGGCAAGTTTGAGACAACGAGGGCGGTGAGATTCACCCTCACGCTCAACTCTGCCAACTGCTCTTTCAAGGAGCTCACGACATCTTGCCAATTATTGGCATCTCCCCCTTCTCGTGGGGCACTAGTGCTAGCACCTGTTGCTTGAGTCTCTAGGGCACTTACCCTGGTTGTAAGGGCCTCGAGTACCTTGATAGTTTGCCTGAGGTTTTCGACATCTGAAGTCTTGTTCGTGAGTGTTGTGACGAGGCTATCAATATCCACTAGTTTTTTCTCGACAGCATCCAAGCGCGTTTTTGTGGAGGACCTCGTAGCCATTTTGCAACACAACCTTGAACCACGCTCTGATACCAACTGTCACGGGCCAAACTTTGGTGTCACCAAGTGGGTCCGTGCGGCACTTGTTAGCGTTGTGCCTAACAAGTCAGCCTAGAATCGACCCTGCAAGGTCGTACCCATGGTTAGCCATCTATAGAATGGACATTATTAGGCAACAAAGTAAAACATACATCGATAAGCACACATCCACAAGGCATGAGATAATGAAACACGTGCAAGACATATGGGATACACATTCAAGCAACACATTCAGACATAGCAATTGGAAATCAAAAGGAAGCATGTTTCATTAAGCAAGCCAACTAAGGGCGAGAGAGTACACATGATGTTTGAGTTGTCACACCCCTAAAATAGAAAATAAAATAAAATAAGAATAAATACAAAGTGCACACTAGCACCACACGCAAGCGGCCATGGGCAAGTCATTGGCCCTGGACAAGCTTGGAGTGTAGGTGCGTTACACCGTGCAAGCTGTCAGATGATAGCCATTGGATGTATACGGCTCAGCAAGCCATCTGAGAACTTAGAAACACAAATATGACGAACCTTTTCAGATGATACGCTCTCTTCTTGAGCGTCAACAATACGCTTCATTTTGCTATCGAAGAAATCAACTCCGAGTGCAATACACGTTTGTATACGCGACTGGCGGTACTTCTCCAAGATTAAAAGGCGATTGTTATAATGTAAAAGGTTAAGAAAGCGATGCTTTTGTTTCGCACCTGCTCTTGGTGAAAATTTATTCAAAAGATTAAAAAAAGTGGGTCCCACATTTTCAGCAAATTCAAAAGTTGATCTGTCTGGTTCCACTCAATAACTATCCACTCATGATTTGATGGTGGTCTTTGGTCAGCTTAACTGGCTTCGGTCCTAATTATATACAACACAAGATTACCGGACCCCACTTTACTAGTGATCTCAGCCGTTGATTCGAGGATATGATGGATCCTTGGCCGTTGATGGCAAGACAATGAATGTGATAAGGGCGAGGTGTTTCAGGTGTGAGTTGTGGCCCACAGTTTTTGAATGCCAAAGATTCATGGTGATATGCATCTTTGTTCTCTAGTTGGGATTCGGGCATATAATGAGATTATAAACTATTGCATTGATTTGAGGTTGGTGGGTTGCCAAATTTTTGCATCAATTATTTGCCTGTAAATATTACAAAGCCCGAAAATCATATTTGTATTTTTTGTTGTAATAATATTTGTAATCCGTCCTCATTAAGTAATGTGATTTAATGGTAAATGATTTAAAATTTATTTGTCAGATTTTAATTTCAAATTTAGAGATGTATCTAATTTAAGAATCTATGAAATCCGAAGATTTTTCTTACTTTATTTAAGTTCAAATTGAATGATTTGACAGTAGAATACGTGTGTAATCCCTCGGCCGTAACAATTATATTATTACAATTTTAGTTCACAGTAGCATAGTTTGTCATTAAGTTAAAACATAAAGACCGTTTTTTATATTTCAACTGTGCATAGTTTTAAGTAAAACCTGTCGAAGCATAGGTGGCCAGTAACACATGCTACATGCCTCTCTATGTTGTCTTTATCGTATCAGCTTTTTTGAGATATAGGCTTCCATATAATAAGTTATTCCATACAGCAACGGCCTAAGGTTATGTGGTCAAATGGGTAAATCATGCCTTAAGGTAATTGGTCATACCGTATTATTCGGAATATTACCATGAGATTCTGGGTTCGAATCTAGAGAATACGTTTTTTGTAAGAGTCTTAGATAATTTAAGATTTCATCTGCTCCGCTTAAGCGCGAATAAGTGGTTTGACGGTGAGGGTTTCCAACGATTTTTTTTAAAAGTAATTGGCCATACAGTCCTCAATGGACGTGACTTTATGGTGTAGGGTTCATGACCCCACCTTGAGATCATAGATTAGAATCCAAAGAATACGTTTAGTTTGTGACAGTTCTTAAACCTAAAATGTGTGGTTTAAAGGCGAAATTTCCAACGATTCTCAAAAAAAGAAGTAATTGGTCATACAAAATATGTTAAATAAATGTCAGTCCGTGGTAAGGATTAAGTATGGGTGTTCGCGGTGCAGTTCGGGTCGATTTTTTCGTTTAACACTTCAAATCGCGCGGTGTTGGAGTGTTGGGAAATTAGAAATCAAAATCGCAAAATTGATAAGGAAATCCACAGCGGTTCAGGTCAGCGGTTCAACGGTTTGAGCAGTTCGGGTCGACGGTTTAGATTATAATTTTTTTTTAATTTTTTTGTATGTTTTCACATAATAATTAAAGATAAAAATTACCTAATTTTCATTTATACATTGTATATTGTCATATGATATTGAAATATCTTAAATTTCATTGTTAAAGAAGAAAAAAAAATATAAAATAATGTCTAATTTGAACACCGGTTGGTGATTTAGGCAGTTCATGTCAAAATTACGCACCGACCCAAAATTTACGGTTGGTTCAAGTTGACCCGAAATCATTTTCAATATTTTTCTAAACCGGGCGATTCGGTTCGGGTCGGGTCGGGTTGCGGTTTGAACCGAAATTGTGCACACCCCTAGGATTAAGATGTTAAAAGGGCGTGATCTAGTGATATTTAATTAATTTTATTTAGTTTGTCATTAGAGTTTAAATCTTGAGGAGGTAATAAGATATAAAAATTTAATTTGATTTGTGCACAGCTATTTTTTTTTATTGGAATGATATGATTTGATTGAAAATCTCTTATATTTTTTAATTTTATGATCGTTTAATAATATTCTGATAAATAAATAATTGTTAAAGAATATTGAATAATAAATTTTTATATATTTTTTTAATTTTCAATTATTTTTAAGCGACGCACTACTTACTCATCCTTTGCCATAATAACGAGAAAATCTTCTATGTAATAGTGGTACCACGTCATTCATGTAATAAATTAATCATCCACTGCCACGCGTGGTAAAAAATTAAAAAAACAACTAAAAAATAGGTGAAAAAACTCTATATGTCATTTTTTAATTCACTTATGGTACCACGTCACAAATATCACTATTGCACCAAAAAATCTCTCGACTGAACTTTGAAGTTACCATGGTTAAAGGTTTTACAGGTAGGGTAAAAAGATTGAGAGAGAGGACAAAAGATCAGAGTTAGGTATTAATTTGGGGGCAAAAGCCATGATTGACATAATTGGCCTCCTGACACAAAGTCATCATTGAACTTGCAGAAAGCCAGAAACCACAACTCCCCATTCACTTCTTTCTATATAACCCCAACTTCTCCTCTTTACATTCATTCGTTCATCCCCATCAGCTATCAATTATTCTTGTTCTTCTTTCTCTCTCATAATAAGAAACCAGAAGCCATAGGGCTTCTTTAATCACCCACTTCACATAACTTAAAGCTATAGCTGTTGAGCCGGAACTAACAAATAAAAAGCAAACATGGCTGAGAAAGATGATCTGGGTTTGAGTCTTAGCTTGAGCTTCCCTCAAAAACACCATTCTTTACAGCTAAATCTCATGCCTTCACTTGTTCCTTCATCTGCTTCTTCCACTTCTCCTTCTGGGTTCAGTTTCCAAAAACCCTCATGGAACAAGGCTTTTTCCCTTCATCAGGTATGTTTTGTTTTGATTTCTTCATTTGCATGTCTTCAGAGTTTGAGATCTGATGAAACAAAAACAAAAACAAAAACAAAAAAAATATTTTTTTATCAGCTCTTTTTCCTTTTTCATTTAAAAAAAAAAAATTTGTACTTTCTTGCTTTTGATAAATTACATATCTTTTTGTCAATCGTTTTCCACCAAACTTTTCTTTTATTCACACACAAAAGATAATCAATTTTGCTTATTTTTCTCAATCCATGAAGCCTAATTTTCATATCCAAGTCTCAAAATTTAATCTCATGACATACAGATCCAAACCCTGAGTCATGCCGCGCTGAGACCCGATCTTTTCTTAGAGGAATCGACGTGAATCGGTTGCCGTCACATGGAGATAACGAAGAAGAAGTGGGCGTTTCATCCCCTAACAGTACGATTTCGAGCGTGAGTGGCAAGAGAAGCGAGCGGGAACCCAACGGAGAGGAGCTCGAGAATGATAGAGATTGCTCTCGTGGCATCAGCGATGAAGAAGACGGTGACACTTCAAGAAAGAAGCTGAGGCTTTCTAAAGACCAGTCGGCCATTCTTGAAGAGAGCTTCAAAGAACACAACACTCTGAACCCTGTGAGTATTTTTGCTTCAAGTTTCTGTTTTAAGTCTTTTTTTCCTTCAGTTTCTCAGCAAACAAACAACTATAGGGTCCCCTTTCTCCATTGACTGACAAATGGGTGCCTTTTATTTATTATCTGCAGAAACAAAAGCTGGCGTTGGCCAAGCAGCTTGGTCTCAGACCTAGACAAGTGGAAGTGTGGTTCCAGAACAGAAGGGCAAGGTAAGATATTTTACCGATAACCTAAGGGTAATTACTAATTAGGGTTAGTTTTTTTGTTACTATGTACAAATTCTTATTGTGAAGCGAATTTATTACAGGACCAAGTTGAAGCAAACTGAGGTTGACTGCGAGTTCTTAAAGAGATGTTGTGAGAATCTGACGGAGGAGAACCGGCGGTTGCAGAAAGAGGTTCAGGAGCTGAGAGCACTGAAACTTTCCCCGCAGTTCTACATGCAAATGACCCCACCCACAACACTCACCATGTGTCCTTCATGTGAGCGTGTTGCGGTCCCACCATCTGCTGCCGCTGCATCATCAGCCGTTTATCCGACTAAGCCTTCTCATCAGATGGCTCCCGCTCATCACAGGCCCATCCCCGTCAACCCTTGGGCCCCAGCTGCTCATCCCATCTCTCATGGACCCTTCGATGCACTCCGTCCTCGAACGTGATTATAGCCCCTATACTAGGGTATTTTGGTCATTTAGAATGATGGTGCTCATCTTAGAGAGGCTGTTGGAATGTGTACGGAATGAAGGTGGGGGCTAGGGAGAAAAAAAAAAAAACAGTTTGTAATAGCGTACGAGTTGATTCTATTCAAAGTCTTAAGGTCTAAGATATGACTTGGTGGGTCTGTTTGTTTTGCCCCATCTAAATATGTTTTGAACTTATTGACAAAATATTATTGTTAACTTGTTTAATCTTAGTGCTAATTATTGCAAATTCATCTTCTTCTTCTTCTTATTGAGCTTTGTTGTGTGTGAAGTTGAATGTCTAATTTTTTAATTTGATCAAGTTAAGGCAATGCTTAATATCATGTTTGTTTAATGCTCATATGTTGTTGCATGATTACTGGATTTGGTTTCCTAAGAGCTGGTTTGGTATCACTATTAAATAGTTGATATATCACCCGATAAAATTATTATTTATTTAATTGATTTTTATTATTTTAATACATATAACATGAGAATACCTTTTAAATTGGTGGGTTCATACTTTGTGTGTCTGTTTGGCTTGAGTTCATATGTTCGAATTCATGGAGTATTTTTCGTAAAAATATGAGATAATTGGAGTTTTACTTGTTTCGCTTAAACCCAAAATAAATGATTTAAAGATCCTGTAAGGAAATCTATTAAAAGGTTATCTATCCTCAAGGAAGATCGTGGGCTATTAAGTCAAAGGTAGAAACCTAAAATCCATATGTCCAGTTCATTTTAGATTTATCACATTAATCTTATTGGTGATCAAACAACAAGAAGCATTTAAGACTTAATAAGTAAACCTTTAAATTACTCAAATTATAAATAACATCTTATAAACCGGTGATATTAGATTTCATCACAACCTAGAAATTTTGGTAA
This sequence comes from Zanthoxylum bungeanum, assembly GCA_019454045.1. Classification (NCBI taxonomy): domain Eukaryota; kingdom Viridiplantae; phylum Streptophyta; class Magnoliopsida; order Sapindales; family Rutaceae; genus Zanthoxylum; species Zanthoxylum bungeanum. Next base: position 215,757 of record SKCR01029731.1, read on the forward strand.
TTGCACGCATGCCACGTGTCAAAAATTCAACGAGCCGTTTCTTTTTTAGCCACCATGCCACGTGTCGAAAATTCAGCGATCCAAAAAAAAAAATAATAAAATAAAATTTTCCAACAATTAAAAAAAAAAAAAGTTCATAGTTTGTGCCAATGATCAAAGAATATTGGTGGTTGAAAGTTGAAAATTTGGGAGAAGGACCCATATGTGTTTTTTATACCGAGAAACATGTTGCATTTTTCAGGGTGTTTCAATTTGACAAAAAATATATCTTAAAAATATATTATTCTAACCTTCAAATCAATAGACCAATAAATTCAAAAATAAAAAAAAAAAAACAGATTGAATAGACCACATTGCTTAACGGGGGGCTTTTAGGAATCAAAGTTCTTGGGTCCCTTCTCCACATTGTAGCAAACCTCTGACTATGAATTCGCTTTGGCCAGCTACTTCTGCCTAATCCCTTAAAAGTGGGTCAAATTGAATATGGCTTATTTTCAACACTAGTAATAATTCTAATTGGTTGGTTGTCATTTCTATGCCATCTGATATCTTCTTATCTCAAATGATATGAAATCAAAGTGTGGGAAATGACAAGCACCAAAGTGTTCAATTTCCCCCCTCCTAAAAAGAACTAACAAGAAAATAAATAAATAAAAAAAAAAGTAAACACACTATTACTATTACTTTTGATGGAAGTTATGAAAAGCACTTTTAGTTGAACTTCTTCTAATTTGTGTCAGCAAGATAAAAACATAATTGAACACACAATTCAACCACCATCACTGCTTTTAGAAAAAAGTGATACGCGTTGATATTGGTTCTATTATTTGCACCATCTTTGTTTAAATTTCACCATCAGTTGTTTTACATATAGTGAATGGAACAGATAAATTTTTGGGAAGCTTGGATTCTACGCGGATCGAGATTCAATGTTGACTATTTAATTAACTATCATGATTTATTTAATGTATGATCGTGTTAAGGAGTGTCCTAATGATATTTATTAAAAAAATGTTTTTGGAAAGTTTTCACATAATTTTTATGAATGATGTTAAAAATTATCAAAATATTAATTATTTTTTCATTTTTCTCATAATAATTTTACAAAAATAGATCCTTAATTATGACACTCGTTAACATTTTCCTTTAATGTAAACCTCAAGTGAGTTCACTTATCTCCTAATTTTTTTTAATCCAATTTTCGGTACAAATCCCAAAGGGTTGCTTTAGTGATAAATGTCTTAAGCATGAGTGGTTTGCTCCCACTTGTATTAAAAGTCCGCGACTTACCATGATTTGTGTTGAGAAACTTCTAAGGGTACAGAACGTAGGTCTCAGGGATTAGTTGAGGTGCGAGTAAGTTGTTCCGGACACTGTGATTACCAAAATTGGAAAAAAAAAAAACAGTACAAACCCAGGTCCATCTAATTAACTCTACGGAAATGGTGATAAATTTTCCCAACACTTTAATTAAGTTGAAACGGGTGAAGGGGTAACTGAAGACAGTTTGGGTTTGTCTGCTACAGACACTGAGGCATTGGGTTGGGCCCATATTATAATTCAAAAGCCTGTTCGGCGAATTCCTCTTATTGGCTCAAGTTTATAGTGAATTTGACCATTGAAATACAAACACATTTTCATTAATATTTTAAAAAATGAGTTCATTTTCCATTCCAAGTATTGAGAGATGACAGTCATCAATTGATCAAGTTCATAACTTGTTTAATTAATTATTATTTATATAGCTTGCAAAATTATTTGTTAACCCATCTTAAAATTCAATGTCACCTCATTTGGGATGGATAAGATTGAGATACAATTTTGAAATGTAATATTATTCTTTGAATACAAAAATGGCTTCATTGTCGTTTAATAATTTTCAAAGCAATTTTATTTTTTGGATTGATATATTAAACAATATACACACACAAATCTAAGATAGTCTTAACCTATATACATTCTGTTTAGTTTTGAACCAATCATTATTCATAAAAGAGTACATGCACACTAAAATCTAATGAACTGATGCGTATACCGAGAGTACTGAAGAATCAAGCTATTGTTGAAGGATTAATGGTGTTGCAAGAGACAGAAAACTTCTGATGATGAGGATGAGTTTGATTTATTTTAGAGTAATATGATCAAATCCATGAGATATATGAATAAAATTTGCATATTTAAAAAATGGGAATTATGGTATTTGAACAGGACTTTGATTGCTTTATTTCAAATAACATGAATTGTTTGGGTTGCAATGATCTTTCCCATGTTAAAAAACTACCGAATAAATGAAAGTTATATATAATACAACTATACTTGCGTTTATTAATTATGGTACCTGTTGTCAAATTAATGTCATTAAACAGTAATATAAACAGCATATCAAACAGATCAAACTACCAAAAGTAGATATAGATGCAAAACCCTAAAAACAGAAAACTTGAAGACAAACCAGAAAATGGAGATTACAGAATTATCCAAGTCGAGATGATCTCTGTCCTTAAGAACTTATTGGCCCGTCACAGGTGCTCTACGGTTTTGTATTGTCAAAGTTCTCCCAGGATTACTTGATGCTACTTGTACAAGGAGCACTCCTTAACAAGTTTATGAACTAGGAAGATGGTGGATCTTTCAAAACCAAAAAACAAAATGTCCGGAGAATTTGGATATTTATACGTCTTATCTTTTTGTTAAAAAAAATCTTTTTTTTTTTAGATTTGGAGTAAGGACCTTATAAAGGAGTGGAGGGGTGGGGTTGCAACCCTCCATGGATTGTAACCACTCAAGCACCCTTTAGTCATCCAAAAAGACATATATACCCTTAGAAATAATTGAAGAATTTCAACAGTACCATGACCGCTATTGTATCAAATAATTGGTTTGAAAGGAAGATAAAAACTAAGACAAAATAACAATTACAGCTAATGCATAAGTTAACATAATAACCATATTAACCAATAAGTAATTACAACAATGCATAGATAGATTTCTGCAATAATGTAATTGCTGGCTACATGGAATAAAAAGCAAAGTTTAAAACACAAAGATCAAATGCATCATCATGTTACTACAATTCTAAAGGATTGAATCACCTCGAAGAGTTTCGACTAATTTGTGCACTCGATCTCTTGATAGATTCAATCCTCTGAAGCCTTATTTGCTCTCTGAATTTGGCTATAAACTCATCTGCCTTCTTATCAACATCAGGCCCTCCATCATTCACACTGTTTGAAGCAGCTTCTTCATTGTTTGAGCTTCTCTGAATGTTGGATTTAACAAACGGAGCTTCCCCTATAACATCCTCATCCTCATCATATTCAGTCTCCGAGTCTTCATCAGTTTCCACAACAACCTTGTCAATAAATTCTTCCGTATCTTTCTCAGGAAATTTCTTGAATGATGAGTTTGGCATGAAGTTGACACTTTTGCGGATCAGCTGCTCAGACTTGAATGGTATTTGATCAGTTTCTCTGTCACTTGATCTTCTTGTCCCGACAGACTTTGATTCTTTTGTTTCGATTGTGAAGCTTCGCTTCAAATTCTTCTGCTCAAATGAAGGTCCATCATTATCCAAACCAGAACCAACTTTCATTGATGACGAATTTTGCATCATTGGTGGTCGTGGTGGAGGTGGAGGAGGAGGTGGCGGGCGGTAAAAGCTCTTCTTCCTCACCGAATCCTCTGAATTCTTCGCCTGAGTCTCTGAGGATAAAGAAGGCGAAGGCGATAACTTCTTAGGAGATGATAAGGATGGTGAAGGTGACAGCTTTGGTGATGAAGATGTAGAATTGGGTCGATTTGATGGAGGCATCTGAGGCCTTAAAGACCGCGATTCGAGCCTGTTGAATTCAGGTTCCTCCATTGAAGGAGACAGAGGATTCAGGGAAGGAACAGGGGTATCAACATCTTCTTTCATTTCCATTCTGCCTGATCTTGACCGCCATGGAATTGGAGATGGAAGTACAACATTTTCATTCAATTTCTCCTCCAAATTAACTTGATCAAAACCTCCCGATTCTAAATTTTTCCTCTTGTTTGAATTGCCTGAAAACCTTCTAGAGACAGAATATGAACTTGACCTGCTAATGGACTTGGATTCTTTGATGGGCTCATCTGTATCTGAATCCGAAACACGAGATTTCAAGCTCCTAACGGGCAACAGGAGTGGTTTTTCACCGATTCTGGAACTAGTAACCCTCTGTTCTTGATCAAGAACAGAGTGCTCTTTAGCTACAACAACCACAGGTTCGTTTCTATAGTACTGATTGCTCCATGTTTGGATCTTGTTCTCATCGGAACCCGATAAGTTTTCACTATCATCATCAAAAACCGATGAAACTTGAAGAAATCTAGACACATAGGTCTGTGCATTATCAAATTTTGTGTGATTGTTAGTTTCTTTTTCAATTTCATCATTTCGGTGGCTAAAGAGACCATAAGAGACAGCAATACCAACAAAGATAAGGTGTAGAAGCTCCCAGCTTCTGGTGAACAAAGTTTGGTTGATGAATTCAGGAGCTTGTGAAGGGAAAAATGGCAAAATAACTAAGAAAATTGAAACTATAAGAGCTTTGTAAAAGAAATGTGTGTAGAACTTACTTGGGTTTGTTCTGTTTTCCTCTGTTTTTAGCAGCTTGTGCTTTGCATAGGCATCTGTATTTGCCATTGAAGAAGAAGAAAGAAAGAAAGAAAGAAAGAAAGAGTGGTGTTTTATGATAAAGATACTGAGGAGAGAGAGGAAGAAGAATAATTGAAAGAGGAGAGAAGACTTAGGGGTTAAGCAAAAGTGAAGACAGAGGAAAGCAGAGAGAGAGAGAATGGGGAGGAAAGTTTTGGGGAGAAGTGAGATAATTTTAAGCTTTGCTTTAGTTGCTTTTAATGGTTCTTTGCAAATGATACTAATGGGCAATGGCATCTCTCTCTTTTGTTTGTTTATTGCTGTTATTTCTCTCTCACTAGAATAGCCTTTTCTTGACTCAATTTGATTGTGGTGCTTTTTTAAAAACTTCAATTTTCTTCTTGCTTTTCTATGGAGGAGATGTGTGTTAATGGGGTTGGGCAGCAATGGCTAAATGCCACTGATTGGTCACTAGTGACTGAGATTCCCAAATTTTAGTTCATGTTGTAATTTTTTTTGGGGGGTAAAAATCAATTGAAATTGCTAATGCATGCTTGCATAAAGATTTATTTGTTGAAATGTTTTCAATTCTCCAAAAAAAATGTTCATTACTTTTTATTATGGAAGGTAAGAAGTTCAAGGGACGTGGTTTGATGATGTAAGATTTAAGATCTGACCTTGAGGTCATGAGTTCGAATTTAAGGAGTATGTTTCTTGTAAGAGTCTGAGACAACCACATTTTATACCTGCTCTGCTCTGTTTAAGTTTAGAAATGATGGTTTGACTGCGAAATTTCGAACGATTACAAAAAAAGAAAAAAAAATCGAAGAGCATGAAGCCATGAACCAAAGTGGAGTAGAAGGACCGACCAAAATTCTAAAAAAATTATTAAGACAAGGCTGCAAGTGAATTGCACTTGCTATATGTTTATCTGCTGCTTTCTCACTTTTGTATCAGCACAGAAGAACCGGCAATTCAAGCTGGAAAGAGGCTACCAAGTGGTCCCGTAAAGATCTAGCTGACCTAGATCACACTTATCAAAATGGCACCATCAAATTTCTTATTACTAGTACAAACATTTAATCGCATCTACTCCCTTTAATATTCAATAAATATATATCATATATCTACATTCTTATAAATAATGAGACTTTAACTTTGTTGATAGTGATTTTTGCAACTAAGGTAATTGAACAGTTCGGTAAGAGCAGAAAGAGAATTCCCTCCCTTTTTGGAAGATCAGATGTTCAGAGGGTTTGGTTTGTTCCTCAGCAGGGAAGAGAATCCTGACACAGTTTCCCGGATCTGGCCGACCAAGGGACACAACGCGGTGTAGATTTCAGAGACCGACAACCTCAGAGCCGAGGTCGACCACAGTAGACTGGTGACTCGGTTTGGTTGTATCTTACCTTCTGGAGCAAGTTGATGAGCTCGGATGTTTTGGGTCAGGACGGGAACAGTTTGGGTAGTTCGGCAGATCATCTTTCCGGCCTCTGGAAGTCCGATGTGTGACTGAGGCAGTTTAGACTTTTCCTTCTGACGTACACCATTATTTGAAAGCTCTTTCCAGACTGGCACCATTATTGTTGCGTGTGGCAGTGCCTAAAAACAAGGTGATTTGACAAGCCGTCAGATGACATGTCTGCTTTTGGCGAAAATAGTTTTGGGGTAGAGAGCCCGTCAATCCGTCGGAAGTTCACGTGGGTGACGTCATGGAAGCAGAGGAATAGTGTTGTAACTCCTTGAGTATATAAATGAGAGTTAGTCTTATTTGTAAAGGGATATCGAAATTTGTAACAAAAGAGGGAGCATCACTTGTAAAAACTTGAAAAGCAAACAACTCGGTTCTGCTTAGACATTCCTTCAAAACAGGTCGGCCGAGCTAGTTTTCGTAATAAAAGTTATCATATACTTTGTGCCCGTGGACGTAGGTTGGATTAACTCTGTCGAACCACGTTAAACACTCTTTGACGATTCTTGTGTTTACTTTGTCTTTTGTCATATTTGCTTTTGGTCTCCCATAACCAAACAAATTCAAGGTTGAAGGAGGATTGTCTCGGGATGGTTATCTCGAAACTGTCCCTATGACGAAAATCACCTGTCAACAAACTTTGAGTCCGTGGCGACTCAAACTCATATCCATGAGTACGATGGACTACAATCCCAGTGGCCTATTATTGGTTAACATGGAACTATTTGTACCCATAAAACAAAAAAAAAGGGTGAGAATTTTGGCAATTTCTGATCCTCAGCCATCTGATTTGGAGAATCTGAGCTGTGGGGAATATGTATAAATATAACGCAAGGGGGAAATTGGTTGCGTGGAGGTGGTCAGATTCTGCTTTTGGACTGCGTACGCTAGCTTTCTGTGGAGCTCATCAAATACAAATAAATAAAAATTAAAAACAAAATTCTGTCTGCAACTTTATCGGGGATTGCTTTCTTCTCTATCTTCCTTCTATCCGTTCTTCAATTCCTAAATTTGGAGACAAATTGGAGTAATGTTTTAAGAATTATGATCCAATACTGAGTTAATTTATGCCGAGTATTATATTAACGATAAAAAATTTAGTAAGATCCACATGAGTTTCACATAAAATAAATTATAATAATTAATTCAATATTCAATATAAATACAAATGAACATTAAATCATTATATATTTTATATATCGCGTACAGAGTTGGATCGGATATTACTTTACTATAATGGTATCTCAAACATCAGCAAAGCAAAATGCAATCTAAAACTTTATTGACCTAGAAAATTCTAAGTTCAATTTTGTTTATTATTAGCATATGTGGCAGTGCTTATTCCAATCTGTTTCTGTAATCATTTTGCTTTCCACAAGACACTGTAATGTTTATATGTCCTCTCTCTGTTGAAAAGAGAACCTAGAAACTGGTAGTAGAATAATGATTCTCCTTCTTCTTTTTATTTATTTTTTTTTTTTTTCCAACCCTGTATTCCCTGCAAGAATTTAGTGATGTCTGTGATAAGAAAAATTTTGGGCACTCCCAGAATATTGTCTCTTATCATTTGAGTTCTTGTCAATGTAATGATTAAGAATTTGTATCCACTATTAAATTGAATTATATTAAATTTTTTTATAATTTTATCACAGGTGTTTATTAATAGTAATGAATTATTAAGATTTAATTATATATAAATTTTTGTTCAATAATTACAATTCAACACTGATTTCAAATTTGATGATTAATTGAGAGGTACATGTACATGGCAAAAATTCAACGGACGACGGTGTACACATTATGAACCCCCAAGATTTTTCTCTTGGTGGGATTCAAAGTAGATATGACCGCGGTTTGGTTCGGAATCAATAAATTTGATTTGGTTCCATATTTTTTAAGGGAAAAAATTGAAAAAAAAAATTGGTTTAGTTTCAGTTCCGAACCGAACCTTAAGATTATCGTTCCAAATTATGTGGAACCGTAACCGAACCGTTCGAGTTTCGATTCAGTTCTGATTTTGAAACCGTAACTTTATGATTCCATCCGATTTAATTTTTCGATTTCGAACCAAAATTATGATCAGATCAGAGTGTTTGTGAAAAAAAATATGGTTTTAAGACACTGTTAATTGCAGCTAGGTGGATATATGGTTCACATTATATTCTGATTATTGTAAAGTGATAATTATATTTAATCTTAGCTTAATATATATGGTAAGAAATCTTTCACATCAACTTTCTCAGTTCTCACACAGGATTAAAAAGACAACATTTTCATTGGTTTGGTTTGCATAAGAAAGTAGGTTATGAGTGACGTGATTTGATTAATTAATAAATATTTAACATTAAATTTATCTATCATTTATTTATTGCCAAATAAAGCTTGCGTTTGCTGAGTCACAGCCAATTTTTATTGTGTCGACAGCCATGTGAAGGGAAAATTATATTATATGTCGGGTTGTGGGACCCATCTACTATGAGAGAGATGACATATACACCCGGCACATGATATACTACCTCAATGTGAAGGGTCTTTATTGAGCTAATATTTCAGGTCAGTGGGTAATTTAAGGAGGAAAAAAGAGAAATGAATTGAAAGATAATTAATGTTTTAAAGGCTGATTAGATGAAGAAGATTGATAAGGTATCCTTCTGTTCTCAAATTGGTGGCCGAAAGTAAAGTATATTGTAGAAAATGGATCTGATTCCCAATCACCATGCTTTTGCATATTTCAAAGTTTCATATTTGGAAATAAATATGTGCATTGATCTTATGTAATAGGCTTAGGATAACTAATAAAATAAAATGATGAGTCATTAGCTAGATTCCATGACTTGGGATCCCAAAACCTTGTCTCACCATTTTCTTCTTCTTTTTCTATTGAGAAAAATGACATTTTGTTTTTATTTAGAGGGTGCTTTTAATTTGTTGAGACTAAACAGTAAACATTAGAGCATTAGAAAAATGAGACTGCCCAAGCTCCATTGGATTTGTCCCTAAAAATTAAAACCAGAAATTTAGAGATGGAGCAATTAAATGTGAAAGGAATACATCCCTCTATTCACTTGTTTATATTATTTTCTTAGGCTAATTTGATTTTCTCTATTTACATGCACATACAATAGTATTTAGGTCAGTGGCAATCACCCCTCAACATTGATCAATTGACCACCATATATTTTTTTCGTATTATATAATCATGACATTAATAATTATATATAAAAAAAATGAAATATACTTGTAATATATATTTACTACAATTTTATTTTGAGCTTTTTATAGTTTTTTTTCCCTTTTCGCATCTGATTTTTTTATATATATGTTTTTTTAAGGTAAAGGATGAATAATTTTAAATATATTTGTATTCATTTATCTACCTTTAAGACTCAAATTCAGATGATGAATTTTATTAAAATATTTAAAAACCAACTCGATTACGTCTATAAATAATATTTTATATTCTTAATACACACATTTTCCCCTTTTAAAATGTAGGAGGATGGAAAGCTAAATTGATTTTGTATCCCATACCTCTTCATTATAAGAACTTGAATGGACAATCAAAGAAATCTGATTAAAAACCATTCCGTCAATCTATGTGGGGGCTTAATTTAGTAATTTAATAATATATAAATTATAGTGAAGCATATGGGTGGGCAAAAAAACCGACCGAACCAAATCAAATCGGGTCGAATTTACGATTTTTTTTCTAACGGTTCGGTTTGCGGTTCAGATTGGCCCACCCCAAACGGTTTACGGTTCGGTTCAGATGCTAAACCGAACCGCACCTGTTAAACCGAACCGAACCGTTATAATTAAAAAATTATATATTTTTTAAAAAAGAGTTACATTTTTCTTTTAATTTTACTTTATGTTTTTTTTTTTAATTAGTATCTTAATACTTTTATTCTTAATTTTTTTTGTTAATATATTTTTTTGTTAATACTTTTATTCTTAAATTATTTGTTAATAATTTTATTCTTAAATTTTTTGTTTATGGTTTATTCTTGAAGTAAGTTGTTGGATTTGTCTCTTAATTAAAATGATTGTAGCATCATTATTCGAGATAATTTTTAAAAAATACAAGAATTAATTGTGCCCCATTTTTCAATCATCTATTAAGTGCATGTGTTTTCTGGAGTCACAGGTTACACCATAACACTTCATACTATTTGTTTGCTAGACTATTTTTTTTTTTTTTTTTTGTCTTCACTTAAGTGATGATTTTTTTTTAAAAGTAGAATATCTGTAAACCGAACTGAACCAATCCGTAAACCGCTGGTTTAAAAAATTTTCAATCCGAACCAAACCGTTATTTAATGATTTGATTTGAGTGGTAAAAAAACCGGACCGTGAATCGCGCCCACCCTTACTACCATGCTCAAAAAAATAGAAAAATTCAAAATATTTTAACTTTTATCGGTTCTTAAGGGTCTGTTTGGTTCAACGAATGGGAGGGGAGGGGAGGGATTTTAATGGAGGGGAGGGGAGGGGAGTGGAGAGATTTTAATTAAATATATGTTTGGTTCAAAGGAGGGGAGGGGAGGGGAGATTAGGGTTTTTAATTAGATATATGTTTGGTTCAAGAAGGGAGGGGAGAGATTTTAAAACTAATTTACTATTTTATCCTTATAACTTGTTATAAATAAAATTAAAACAATAAAGTAGGGATAATTAGTAATTGCATTTAAAATTTTAATTCATCACTTTCTCTCCCCTCCAAAACCCCCCACTTTTGGAGGGGAGCTAAAATTAGCTTAGGAGAGATTTTGCTCCCCTCCCCTCCCATTCAAAAAATTGAACCAAACAAATATAATTTAAAATAATCCCTCCCCTCCCCTCCAAGACCTCCTAACCAAACACACTCTAAGTGCCAATATTTTACTATAATTGCGAAGGAAAAAAAAAAGAAGAAGAAGAAGAATCACGAACTTGAGTTGAAAGACGCTGTCGTATCATCAAACGATTTGACTCGGTCTCGATGTTTTGCCTTCGTTGGGTTTGTCTCTGATGCAGGACTCTGCTGATTGCACAACTCTTGATCTCAGTTAAAACTTCACTTCAACATTCCAGGTAACACTGTCAGTTATTTTTTGGAAGTTAATTCACAAAACCTTAAAACCCTATCAAAACCCATGCTGAGATTTTCAGTTTCTCGATTTTTATCACTTTCAATTCCAATAAAAAACTCCAGAATCTTCGCTCTACACTCCGCTACTGCTGCTTCAGCAGAGAAATTCTACACTCACCTGCAAAAATGCCCGAACAATATAGAAAAAACCCTACCCACGGTCAAGGCCAAACTGGACTCCACTTGTGTGAATGAAGTGTTGTATAGGTGTTCCCCTAGTCAATCTCAAATGGGTATTCGTTTTTTTATATGGGCTGGTCTGCAATCAAGTTATAGGCACAGTTCATTTACGTATGATAAAGCTTGTGAATTGTTTAGAATTAGGCGAAACCCGAGAATTGTTATTGATGTTGTTGAGGCTTATAGAGAAGAAGGGTGTGTTGTTAGTGTTAAGACGATGAAAGTGGTTATAAATTTGTGTGAAAAAGCTAAGCTTGCGAATGAGGCTTTGTGGGTATTGAGGAAAATGCCTGAATTTGATTTGAGACCAGATACTATTATGTATAATACTGTTATTAGATTGTTTTGTGGGAAGGGTGATATGGTTATGGCTGATAAATTGATGAAAGAGATGGGTTTGGTTGATCTTTATCCGGATATAATCACGAATGTGTCAATGATTAAAGGGTTTTGCAATGCAGGTAGGTTAGAGGATGCTTGTGGGTTGTTGAAGTCTATGAAGAAACATGGATGTGCAGCCAATTCGGTTGCATATTCTGCTCTTCTTGATGGTATATGCAGGTTAGGGAGTATGGAGAGGGCATTGGAATTGTTAGGGGAGATGGAGAGAGAAGGCGGGGATTTCAGTCCCAATGTTGTCACATATACTTCAGTCATTCAGAATTTCTGTGAGAAGAGTATGATGATAGAGGCATTGGGGATTTTGGATAGAATGGAAGCTTGTGGTTGTGCTCCTAACCGTGTCACTGTTGCTACCTTGATTAAGGGTCTTTGTGTTGAAGGGAATGTAGATGAGGCTTACAAGTTGATTGATAAAGTTGTTGCTGGAGGTAGTGTATCATCTGGTGATTGCTATAGTTGTCTAGTGATCCAATTGGTTAGGACTAGAAGACTTAAGGATGCAGAGAAGCTCTTTAGTAACATGCTAGCTGGTGGGGTAAAACCTGATGGTCTTGCTTGTAGTGTTATGATTAGAGCGCTATGTTTTGGGGGACAGGTGTTGGAAGGTTTTTCCTTATATGAAGATATCAAGAAGATTGGATTCCTATCTTCCATTGACTCTGATATCCATTCTATTCTCTTACTCGGGCTTTGTCAAAAAAACCACTCAGTGGAAGCTGCAAAGCTTACAAGGTTTATGCTGGAAAAAAGAATCCGGTTGCAAGGTCCTTGTGTTGGTAAAATAGTTGAACTCTTGAAGAAATCTGGAGACAAGGAGCTAATTACACATCTTTGTAGGATTGGAGGTTGATGTTATGCTAACAACAAAATTCTTTAGCCTTGGATGCCCCTGTTTGTTACTTAAGAGCTGGATTTTCTGTGGAGAAATTTTTGAATCGGGAAGAAACTGATCCAGAATAGGAGGGTGTAGATTTTGCTCTTATTGTTGCCTTTCACAGACAAACCAAGACCTGTCCAGTTTCTCTTTAAAAAAAATGTGCAATTTGGAAAGGAAGTAGTGTTTTCCCAACCAGACTATGAGCCTAGTTCTCATTGATCCAGGTTTTTGTGAGATTGATACTAGGCGGGCTGTTCTTCTATTTTGGAGAATGCTCTGAGGCGATTCGTTTTTTCCTCAACTTCCAAATTCTTCGGCTGCTCAAGCATTATCCAATTATTCTCTTTAGTTTGAAAGTAGTCTTCGAGAGTACATTGCTCCCATTTTTTTGGAACTTGACCTGAACATATCTTTCTCTGTCAAATTATTTTTAATCTTTTCACTACTGTTCAATTTGGGAAGAAGGAATAATAATATTTAATTAGAAGAACTCTCTTTACATTGGCAAAATTCTTTTAGTCTATCTGACATGACATACATGAATCTACTTAGAGATATAGACAATTGGGTTTTGCTTTTTCTCATTATACTCTTGGGAGCATATCGGAGCTATAAAAGGCCATGGGTTCAAGTGCTTGAGAGAATGGAGGACTAACTTATGTAGCTAGCTTGAATACTTGATATGTTATGCAACCAACAAGGATTTCAATGTCGACCTTTGAGAAGTTAATTTTCTTCCAGATCTACTAGTTTACAATTGCTCAAACATGAATGTTTTGTCTCAAAATTTTACATCATGTAGCAGCTTGGAACGTCTGAATGCTGTGACTGTGACCTAATATGTTGTTTAATGAAATGATAACCACCTTCATTTTAGCTTCTTTTTCTAGTTATGCTAGCTGCATTAAGCCATCTCAATAGGTCATTTCCTTTGATGGATATTTCTTACATTCTATCCAGAGTTTCAATTGCATTTTAGGCCAACACTTTGCCAGAGACCTGGTGAAAATATTGGTTGCAGCTTGAGCCCAGTTAATTTTTTTTTTTGTCATGGGTAGGAAGAATGAATTTGTGCTTTTTCGAGCCGGAGCTCATGAATGTAAAACTCAGATTCTATTAGCTGGTAGCTTTTGCTCTTGGATGGAGGCCTTTTAGGTACTTGTTACAGTAATGTTGAGATTTGTTTGAATGATGAATTAACAAACTGGAAGTTAGTGTTGGCTTTTGTGGCTATTTTAAGTTTAGATGGTGACAGATTGTTCAGTTCAATTCTGATTCCTTGTTTCTTAATGAAAGAAAAAAAGAAGTTCAACTCTGTTATTGTTCTGACCTGGTGACCATCAGCCTGCCTAATTTAATGTCTTTATTGAGGGCCAAAACCGTAGGAACTGCTTTAGAAATGGTCTACTGGGAAGTAATGTTCCCATAGCTAAGTTACATGTCCCTGTGGTACAATGACAATGTTTATGTGTTTAGGGTTAGGGTTTAGGTGTAGGCATAGGACTTAGGATCATCGTTGCCTGGTAACTGCAGGTCACATAAAGGATAGAGGTAATATCAATCTGATTAAAGTTTGGCAAGTAAGATTCCCATGTGTACTCCCTTGACAATACTTGTAACCAACTGATGTTCCCAGATTGTTTTATCCATATGGAATATGCATTTGGTATTTTGGTTCCTTATTAGTGGATCATTTAGGAATCCTTCATAAAAGAAAATGTAGGGAACCTCATTCACCCACCTCTCATTGTCTTTTTTGTTACATTTGCTAATTTGTTGCTATCATCTTCACTCGTAGAAATCACAGATGCTCAATTTAGAGATACAGTTCATATCTGCTATGTTATATCACTTTAATTTATATTTCTGGGCACTTCATTAGGTCAACTTCTGCATATTTCTCCTGGTAGCGTGATGGGATTCTTTTGGGATGTGTCAAATGAACGCCATTGTTGATAAATTACTTTCATTGATTGTTCAACTTGTGGTCAATTGATGTTTGACTATTACAAAATGCATATTTAGGTTATTTTGCATTTATCTTGGTTAAATTTTTTACTTAAGTTGCTTAAAACAATTCAAACCATAGGTGAAGAGAGAATTCATAAATAATATTTCAAGATAAAATATGATGGCGACAAATGATCCTTATAACCGATCTCATTTAATGGAATAAGGTTTTAATTTCGTCTGTCAGGGCATCAGCAATGCATTAGCTGCTTCACTTAGTTTCAGCACAATGGATTTGAAGTCAGAATCAATGAAGAGAATAGAGGAGATGAGACTTTTTGCCTGACCCAACTTTCTCTCATCACAAAGCCATCAATTTCTGGCTATGAATGAATGGACGGTTGTGATGTTGACTAAATTGGTTCAGTATTTCCTTATGCATTTGGTTTTCACAGAAAGCTATATATTCTCATAGCTAAAAAGAGGAAGGTTTTGTCATGTAATGCCCATTTTTTGTGTTCATTTTTTTATTAGTAAGGCATTAAAGTTTTGGACTTATTTTTCAAGTAGCCATTACTTTTCCCACTAAAATAACATTCCCATAATCCCATATTAAACGCACTCTCCTCTTTTCTCCTAAAAAAAGCCATAATAGCTTTATATGATATTTTTCATTTTTCTCTTCAAAAATGTGACTTCTTATTTCTTATTACATTGTTGATTCTTTTTCTAAAATCTATTTCATATTTGTCCATGTTATATTATATGAGGCGTAATCATTTAATATGTGATCCCCAAGGGGCGTGGCTTGGGTTGTAGCGTTCAGGATCTCACTTTGAGGTCTTGAGTTCGAATCCAAGGAATGCGTTTCTTGTAAAAGTCTGAGACAGTCGGGGTTTTACCTGCTGTCATGCTCTGCTTAAGCCCATAAATGATAGTTTCGCGGTACGTATATTATCACATTAATGATAAAGAATAAAATCAACCAATAATTATAAACTATGTATCCAAAATAAGTATAACATTATTGATATATTAAAATATTGTAATATTTGTCTACAATAGTATAGATTGTTTGCCATTATAAGCAATAATAAGCATGCTTCAATTCCTCATAAAATATCACAAACAAAATAACCACACACAAAACTAATGTGCAAAATAAGTAGCTTCCCTTTAATGTTGATATTGATCGATTGCTTTTATGGTTGTGTATTGATTAATTTGTTGCTCACCTAACAATTATGAATTAAAATTACTTAAAATTCATTTTAGAAAAGCTTGTTTGTTTCAAAAGGAAATTCATATTTCCCTTGAAGAATGTTATTGATGTATTATTAATTTTCTCACCGAACTATAAGATGGTGCCCCTCACCTTAAAATTAGCATTCAACCATCTTCACCTAATTTCACACTATGGAAAAGAACACTCAAGTCCCTTATGTTTGCGTTAATTGAATAATTAGACCTTCACTATTTTAGATTTAAAAGGCTAAACCTTGATCACTTTATAAATGGACTTTTAGACCTTATTTTATTAGTAGATTTTGTACATTTAACACTTGTTTATCCGTCTAAATAAACGATATTCATTAATTAAAAAGAATCCGAATGTCCATTTTTTAAAACAACAGCTTTTGTTTTTCCCTACCCATTATGGACCATCCACATTTATCAAATAAGGCCCGATTCCATAATCACAATTCGTCGACGATCACCGAGCATTACTTGAAACTATTATTATATGACTATATAATCAATGAATGACACGTGTTCTAGTTATTTTTATCCTTTTGTTTTGGTTGATTATTCTCAAAATAACTCAAACACTTATCATTCATTAATTGGATGATCATATATAGACGGTCTTATATAAGTTTTTACATATTCATCCAGGCACGTGTCTGTGTTTGAACTCGGTCTTGCAAATCTCCTCCCTCACGGAACCGTCACCTTATCTATTATCTAACGATAGTACCCTCTCTCTCCCCTTTCAAAGTTTGTCAAACGGGTAGGGTAATTTTTACGCACATCCCTTGAGGTTCACTATATTGACACAGAAAGGGAATGTATTTTCGTATAATTATTCACCTTCGCTGGCGTTAGTATAATGTTTGGTACAAACGACAAAGTTAGTATATAAGGGGAAAAACATTTAAATTCTTTTAAATTTTGGACAAATTAAATTATCACTTTTGAATTTCAACAATAATCTGATCAAACGCTTCTTCATCGCCTCTTATAAACCAAACTAACTATGATGTTTATCGTAAAAAGATTTCGAGGAATTCGAGGGATATAAATGTTGTTGGGGCTATGATTATTTAAAATCCAAGGATAAGAGAGAGAGAATGAGATCGACATTTCTGTATTTATTATTGACAATCTCCGTCTTCTCGTAATTACTTTAGGAAATGAGATAAAAATATCTGAATAATAAAAGGAAAATCAATAACAAATAATTTTATTTTAAATAAATTTAAATCAGCTGAAACACAATAGATTGAAAAACAGATACCAAAAGGGAATCTCTATGTGTGGGAAGTAGAAATCAAAAAGCAAAAACCTTATCAGCTATTTTCGTAAAAAATAAAAATTTATGGACTTCCATTATTTCATTTTCACCCACTACAGCAAGTCAAAAGTAGCCCCAACCCCAGCAGAATAAAAGCCGAAACCTTACCCTACATTAAAAAAAATCAATTTTTTTCCTCTCCAATGGCTTCTTCATCATCAGCTCTAGATTTATTCAATAACTGTGTCATCTCGCTATCAATCCCTCTTCTTAATTGCATTTTCTGTACAGATTCAACTCTTTGTCTATTAATTTGTAAAAATTAGGGTCGAAAAAGGTTTCGTCTTGACGTGTCAATCGATCATCGAATTGTGTGTATTAGTTAATTGTCTAAATAGGGTTTTCTTTCGGTGGGTATTGCTGTAATTACTTTTGTGATTTTGTATAATTTGAATTTGTCTATTATGTATATTGAGGAATTGAAGGGATCAGAGGAGCAGGAGGTGGTGGTGGAGGAAATAGGAGAAGAGGAGAGTTCAAAGCCCTGTGCTCAAAACAGCAGCGTTTTGGATGTTGGTGAAATTAGAAGAAGCGTTGTTGTTTCGGATGCGAAGAGGGTTTTGATTGGTGCAGGAGCTCGTGCACTGTTTTACCCGACCTTACTTTACAATGTTGTTAGAAACAAGTTTCAGGCTGAGTTTCGGTGGTGGGATCATGTTGATGAGGTATAATTTTATAAACGTGCTTGCTATTGGATGTTTGGCTTCATGTGTGTTTTTATATATATTGTATATGAACTGATTTTGTATGTTACTGTTGAATTTAAGTCTTTTTAGCTTGAGTGATGATATGAAATTTGGATATGTGCTATACCTTCCATGCTGTTAGAGTTGTTTATAACTATAATTTTATATGGTATAATTTTTTGTGATTGATATGGTGTTGGATTTCTGTATATATCTACCATGGATGGAGTAGTATTGTTTCTACTAATCTATTTGGTGTTATGTTTTTGTGACAGATGATATTGAGGCGGAGGGGATGAAGCATAACTTAATGCATTTTTTAGTTGTTATGTTATGATTCCAAGTGTTAAAAGTATTCATATAAGTTGGTTTCTTTTAGGAGATATGTGAACTGTGATTTTTTGTTTTTGTTTTTAGATAATTTTTTACACGTGTTTTTTATTTTAATTTTTTTAAACCAATTATATCCTGGGAATCGAAGCTTGTGGGAGTTACTGAGTTAGCTGAAGTTCTTTTGGGTTAGTTGAGTTTTTATCATATGTTACACATAGAAAATGGTTGTTTTATTGTGGGAACCAACATTGATATTTAATACCTTCATTTTCAGTTTTTGTTGCTGGGTGCGGTTCCATTTCCTACTGATGTGCCACACTTGAAGGAGCTTGGCGTTGGTGGGGTGGTCACACTGAATGAGCCGTATGAGACTTTAGTCCCGACATCTCTATATCACGTGAGTCCGTTTGTCTGCCTTTCCGTGTTCATGGCTTTTGTCTACATACCAAGTCTATATTATACATAGCCCTATGAGACTTTAGAGTTTAGACCTGATTTCAAATATTCAAGTGGTAGAATAATTTTCTCTCAGTTGTTTACAAGTTGTGTAGGCGACTATGCTAATTTGAAAATTCAATGTAATAAAATTCACTAATGTTCTTGGTTTCATTGAACTAGATCCCATCAAAGAAATGATTAAGGTTTCAATATTAATATTAATTTTATTATCTGCAATTTATCTGGATTCTTGCCCATTGATGTTCTGTTCTTTGGGTTTCTTATTAAAATTTTTGATATTTTTTGTCTTATAGTTCCATAAATATTTGATTTATATTAAATATTTGGCAGGCTCACAGCATTGATCATTTGGTGATTCCTACAAGAGACTATTGCTTTGCACCATCTCTGGGTGACATATGCCGAGCTGTAGACTTCATCCACGGTAAGCAATATATGCAATTAGATGAGATCTTTGAGTATGAATGATGGATATCTATTCATGCATGACATTTGGGTCAGTTGTTTCGCACCCCTTCATATAGCAGCGAATATTTATGATTTTTTGAATGGCAAGTCTAAGAGAAAAATTTCCGAATCTGAAGATTCCATGCATTATGATGTTCTCCCTATTTGCTTTGCAATCTGCTTCACGGAGAATTAGGCTTTTTGAAATTGTGAAATAAATATATCGTGGAACTGTTTTATATTTACCTTTATAAGTTAACAAACATATTTTTCTCTTGAAGCAATTATTTACCTTGACTTTCTTTTGTTGTCTTGAAGAAAATGCATTGAGTAGGCAAACGACATACGTTCACTGTAAAGCTGGCCGTGGACGCAGCACTACCGTTGTTATTTGTTACCTGGTTAGTGTTACAATTAAAAAGAGCTTTAACATATTTGTTGGAGATTTCCACTTTCTGAACCTTTGGTGCTTTGTAGGTGCATCATAAGCAGATGACACCTGATGATGCTTATGATTATGTCAAGTCAATTCGTCCAAGGGTTCTTTTAGCCTCTGCCCAGTGGCAGGTAAACTAATAATCATGTTGGCGATGGTTTAAACTTTCTTAATGGGTTCTTTTTATATGATCTATTATTATTAAAGATCATATGGTTGCTGCTCTTGTTGGTTGTTATTGCAGGCTGTTCTAGAGTACTACAATCTAAGGGTGAACGTGACTTGTCTATATGGTCATGTGGCTGATCAAGTCTTGAGAGCTCCACGCTCAACGACCTCCCAAGATCTTGTGGCATTTGATGATAGCTCTGTGGTCATTGTAACAGAATCCGATCTTGATGGATACGACTCTAGTCTTGTTTCTAGTGATATTGGAGGTGAGATATGGGCAGATTTGAGTGTCGTCTACCGAGTTCGAGTTGTCGGTGAGGCAGCTCTGGCTAGAGTCTCATGCCTGTGGCTTCGGTGTCGTACACAGCAAAAGATTCCAGGAAATAAATTGACCAGGGTGAGCAGCTGCTCAATAAGTACTGATCATCTGGGAGATATTAACGTAGACATTCATGTCTACTAAGAGTCCAATGAAGTTGCACATAAAGTTGTCCGAATAGGTTTATGTCCTCTTTATTTCCTTCTGGTCTGTATACTACAAATAATGTTTCTTCAACTGTGTTTTTCTCCTTGTAAATGGAGTTAAATGGAAAGAAGCACGAGGCATTATGGGCCAAAATTTTCTCTTTTGAATGATGGCTTAATTATATTTGTATACTTGGAATATACATCCCCACTTCCACTTTGATTGAAAAATTCCAATAGTTAATAGGAAAATGAATATCAGGCGAGTTGCAGCCGCATTTTACAGCCAGGCAATTTGCTTCAGAAGCTTGTGTTAACAACATAAATGGAAGTTGCAAGTAGAATGAAGAAGAAAAGAGTAGCAATTGACAGCATGCAGGCAGAGCTAATGCTAGTAAGTTGCAAGTTTTTTTATAGCAAGATTAGAAGATAGAGCTGCTCTGAAGTAACTGTTGGATTCTCTTCTTTTCTTTTTCGCTTCACACTTTTTTCTTTTGCTGAAAAAGCAAGAGTAAAAGAAATCGGTGCCTTGCAAGTTATGCCAAATTTTGGTAGTAAGATTACTTTTTGGGTTTGAAAGTTCAGTTGTAGTAGTTACACAAGGTTTGATTGGAACTCAAAACTAAACGACAGCTATGTTTGGTCTTTAGACTAAAACCATCGGATGGCTAAGCCAAGTTGCCTATATGACAGTGACATTTTGTGGGTGTTATAATGAGAAGGTGAATAATATATTTGAAATTTTCTCTTCATGTTATCAATTTTCAATCTCCCTTAAAAAAAAAAAAAAAAAAAAACCCAGTTATTGGCATCTTCTGCTTGTTCGTTTAAGCTTTTGAAACATCCGGTTTCTATAAAATCTATCACCAAAATACCCCGTTAACGACGGGATCTATAATCAATATTTATTTTTTTTGGGCATGTCCACGGGAATTAATTAGTGGATGAAATTCTCCCTATTATTTATCTATAAATAGGCAAATGCTTCCTAGCGTCTATGTTTTGCCCTTTCAAATAATTCATGTGGGGCTCATGACTTTTATAAGTCTTTCCATCCATCCCCATCTTAATTGCCGTCCATTTAAAGGAGCATTAAAAATGTCCAAGTTCTTAAAAGTAGCTGTCACATCTGCTTCAAGCTTAACAGGAAATTTTCCACTGGAAAGTGGAAACCACCCACAGAAGCAGAACAAATCTCTGATGGGTGAAGAAGGTTAGTTCTAGTCCGAATGCTAACATAATCATACATAAGAAGAAACACAGGCAATGGAAAAGAGATACTGGCTAGCTCAAATTCAACTGAGATAACAGGTCCGTTGATACAGATGAGATTCTATGTAACAATTACAAACAACAGGAAGACCCAAGTCGGAAAAAAAAAAGGGAATTTATGGGACGAAAAACAATCACATTTGTTCCTTTGCTAACCTCCCTGTTTTTCTTTTAGAAAAGCAACATCACCATTTGGTACAGTCAACAGTTGATGATCCGCCTCCTCTTCTTCGCTCTTTGATGTTATAGATGATGCAGGAGATTCCAACATATCATTATCTGCATTGCAAAAATTACAATTCAAATAAGTTAAAAGCAGTATTCTTTGAAACATGTTTATGACAATGGTTGATACTTGTCTCTTAAAATTAACACAAAGAAGAATCAGATATCTCCAGCTAAAGATGTAGAGTGGATAGACAGATCCCCAAGCTATTTTACCAAAAGATAAATCAAACATGCTGCCATCATGCAGAATTGAACCATAGACCAGATCTCACAGTATAGCGAAAAATCAATTTCACGGCCTATGAGACAAGTCTATCATTTTGAGAACCCAGAGAATCACGTAAAACAGATATCCTAACAATTCGATGGTCCATTGCAGCAAATGTCACTAGCCACCAAAACCACTAACAGCCAGATCAAAAGTTCAACCAGCAACAATTATGCAGAACAAGTTAGGTCATTAAATCCTTGTCCTTGACAATTTCTATCAATCCCACCGCAAATTCGACAAAGAAATCAAAGTGCAAAATTGGCATATCCAAAGGGTTGATCTAGCTGTCAGATTATATAAATTGCTAAGTAATTGAAGTTCCCACAAACTTAAGCTAATAAAGGCCCAAAATTAGTACCCCGGCTCCAATAGTAAAACATGGAAGATTTGAACACGAGACCTCTGGCTTGGATGTTATAATAACGTGTACCAAACTTAAGCAAAAACGTACAGATCCAATATTAATATTGAAGCTCAAACACAATTACTAAGGGAAAAAGGCAAAATAGAAGAAGTTATGTCAGTGCTTTATCTTATCATTAATTTTTCCCTTTAGTGTCACAAAAAACTTACCGGTATTTACAAGAATACAATGTATCTTCTTAGAACACGGACAGTCAATATCCAAGTGAACTTTTCAAAGAAAAGACTAGTTGAGAAAACAACTGAAAAGTCTGTAGGTGATGAGCCTCAGACACATAGGTATCAGAACAAACATACCAGAATATGTGGGATGATCAGGAAGATGTCTAACTGCTGTGATCTGAATGCTCTCTGGCAGCAGACAATTACAGAATGAACCTGAAAATTTAAACAACACCTGGATCAGATGAGAAAAATCCAATCACATGCAAGCCAAAAGGTTTAAATATTTACAAGGGCATAAAATCAGCCACTATACTACATATGATAATGCTAAAATATATTCATAAAATGGCCCTAAATTAGATCTGAAATACTCTTTGACAATTTATTGACGATAGAGCTAGGTTACACCGCATATTGAAAATATGACACATCAATAACAATCCAGCTTGGATAATTAATTTACCAGGTCCAATAACAACATCATGAACTCTAAGGTTGCTTCTCAAGTAGCATGAATACACATGAAGAGAAAAATTTCTTACCTAATCGAGCCATCCGATTTACCCATCCTGGAATAGACTTTCCAATTAGCCGCCTGGAGACTTCTTCAGTAAAATGGTTGCAATTCTTGGCAATCAAATGATATGTGTCCCCATGATAATTTCCTGAAAAGCGTTCCATGAAGGAGCGAAATTCTGCATGAGACAAGTCTGTGCTGCCCAGCAACACAGACTGTCTAAAGATGAAGCCAGGACAACTTCTTGGTTCCACTTCAAAAACTCCACTGGTAGGGTACTCATGGGCACCAAAACCATATTCCAAACCATGAGCTGATCACAAAACGAAGTACAATATCAAATGCATCATAAGCATTAGGTTACAAAAGCAGAGGACATATAGTATTGACCAACATATTGTGTGTTCAAACCCGATCAAATAGTTAAAATAGCACAAAGACTCTCACATACAGTGATTACAAGATGAATTTATGTATGCCCATTCTTGTACTTAGAAATTTTATGCTTAGGGTCAGCTCCATATGCTCATCTTAACCATCATACTTAGCAAAAGATTCAAAAACTTGTGAATTTGCATAACATGCCTTGAAAATCACAGAATTAGTTCTCAAACTCATCTTTCAAAATCTTCTAATAGTTGATACTTTGACAAACCAATTTATAGAAATGAATTGACTCATGGTCATCAACCAAACTACACAAACCCAAATCTTAAATTATCCACAATATGTTAGCCAAAACTCCTATGGTCAGTGGAGAAACCATACAAAAAAACACTGATACTCAACACTAAAAACATAAAACTTCTTTACCTTCAATACCCGAATGAAAAATCCCAAGCCCAAACCAGTAAAGGTAGTTGTTTACCGGTGTAAGGTCATACACATTGAGATACAATAACGCATAATTGCTTCCTCCGCTATTCTGCTCCTTTGTCAAGCTAAAGCTTGAGCTTGATGAGAATAACCGCATTGTTTTCAGAAATCACTCGCGCAAAAACTATTTCTAAATCACCAGCTCATCATCATACACAAACTACAATTGCAATCAAAACGGGAAATGAAGTGAAATCTATAATGAATTCTACGATATCATACCAGCAGGAATTCAGTCTAGAACTTGTAAACGCAAAATCTCACTGCACAAGAAAACATACAAGGATAAGGATAAAGGCCAAAAAAATTAAAAATCAAATTTTGAGTTATAGGTTTCAAGATATGGCTGCCAAAGAGTCGAAATTCACATTGGACATCTAAACACTAGACTAAAAATAAAAAATAATTCAGGTTAGTTCAACAATAGCTTATTTCTATAGTACCAGAAACGAGGTAAAATGAAACTGAAACCACTTGCCTGCTGAGGAAACTAAATAAAATGGAAAGAATACATTTTTTTTTTAGATAAGTGGTCCATGATTTGTGTTGAATTGAAGTCAAAACATAATGTCCCTTCAATATTCCCACATTTTCTCGGGAACCAAACACAGGAATTAAGAAGAAATCTATACAATTGTAATGGATTAAAACACATAAAACAAAATAAAAAAATAACTGCCAAAAAATAAATTAATATTAATTTGTGGGGGAGTGTGCTTTTAAATGCTTATAGCTTTTCTGGCATGATGTTATAAAAGAGAACTTACGAGAGATCAAATTGAGCCGAAATTGGAGATGGTGGAAGTGCTTCCGGAATCGGAGCACTTTTTTTTGCTTCTGTTGTTTTTAGAAAGGGAAATCAAATAAAGAGAGAGATGAAAATTAATTATTTGATTAAAGATGACTTTGAAGACCCAAACAAAATCGTAAAGGGAAGTAGGGAACTATGAGATTAATTTTTAATTATGACTTGAATGATAAAATAGCCATTACTAATTTGCTTTTGTGTTACTATCAAAAATTATAATTATTTTTTTAAAATATAAATTGGATAAAATTTAAATTTAATTTTTTATTCCATTGACTCTCATCATATTCGCATTTAAAGTAGCAAATTAAATAAAACAACTTAAAAATCATTAGGTCATGTTTTTAAGACAAAGAATTAGACATGTTGATTAAGGTAATAATCAATCTAAATTAACGGATTAATGTGAGCTTATCTATGTAATTATGCTGCGTCTTTTTTGTGTTTTGGATTACGCAACGCCAACGGAATATGAAAAAATATACAAAAATTATATAGAGAAAACGGTTATTTTCAATTTATTATATTTTGAAAATATAGTATGTAGCAAATGCTCAATTTCATCAATAGTTTCATTGGGGGGCAATGACTCGTTTTAATTTGTTTACAGCTCTTCAATTGATAGGATAACAGCAGAATTGATCAATTGAGAAAGCAACGTTTCGTCGAATAAGTGATTGATTAAACATTTCTAGTGAAAAGCACCATGTCAAAGGGAGGGAATTTGGCGTCACGTATGGTAAAATATTATAAAAAAATCGAGAAGAAAAAAAATTAATATTAAATTCAATTTCTTATGATTAAGTTTTAATATTATTTTCCTGATAATAATAGTCCGAAATACATATATGGCTGACTTTCAAAACTTTCCGATGTGAGTATCAAGTAAAAAATCTGGTTCATGGAATCTTCACTTGATAAATAAATATCATAACAGTTATAAAGATTGGACAAATAAAAATTCAGCAATTTTATGTTAGTTGTCGAGACAACTCTTTTCTTTTACCGGACAAATGAGAAAATTCAAAATTATGTCAAGTCTCAGCAATATTAATAAAAATAAATAAATATTTACCTTCAAGAATTGGGAATACATGACATCCTTA
This sequence comes from Zanthoxylum bungeanum, assembly GCA_019454045.1. Lineage (NCBI taxonomy): Eukaryota > Viridiplantae > Streptophyta > Magnoliopsida > Sapindales > Rutaceae > Zanthoxylum > Zanthoxylum bungeanum. The sequence continues at coordinate 241,624 of SKCR01029731.1, forward strand.
ATTGAATTTTTAAAAAGAGGACATATAAATATACCTATAAAATTAGCTTGAATTAGCGTAACAAGATTATTTTGACATTAAAGAAAAGAAGTACCACAAATTTTGGATGAATAATTGAATATAATATATGATCCACTAAATTAGTTAGTATTAATGTTCCATCCCCACATTTTTCAGGAACATAAATTATGGGCTGTTGGAAAAATGCTTATGCATAAGCATTTTGAGGCTCAATTTTAAGCATGGTCCACTTCGTGTTAGTGGTTGTTATTGAATGATTCGGATACTCCTCCGTGAGTACTTCGAAATGGTATATTCATATGCTTAAAATGGTGCTTGGGTGAATGAGAAATTGTTACTCAAAGTTCACCCATTGGTGTTGGAAAATAAAGAAAAGTAAGCTTGTCCCATATGAGAAAGCTATAGAGGGAATATTATGCTTATATATGATTGCTCATATGTAGATGGGTAAGAGTTGTAAGGATAGAGGCTCTCTCTACGTGCGCGGGGGGGGGGGGGGGGGGGGGTGCAAATCAAAATCCGAACAAGCTTGGCTCGTGTGCGCCCGCGCATCCTGCGTACACGAATGCCGGACCAAATTGTGCGGGCTCGGCCCAGCCAATTTTTTCCAAGCCTTTTGAAGTTCCATAACACTCAAATTAACTCTATTAATTAATTTAGTGGTTACTTCAAATGAAAGGTCTCCCACTAATGTGTTTTAATTGGTGTGTTTATTTTGTTTTAAGTAGTGAATTAACTCTATTAACATCTTGGTTCATTTTAGGCGATTCTGGTGGTGCCCATAGTCGCTTATTTCCGTTGCATCCTGGGAAACAAACATCTCACGTTCTACTGCACCATTTCAGTAGGGGACGAAATTGTTTTAAGGAGATTGTTGCCGCATCAACAAGCCTCGGAATTCTTTGCACTGCAGAAAAATTATTTGTAATATGGGCTCTGACCTATAAGATGGCTGGGAAAATAAAGACTGACCCAGCCCAGATTTTGGACTTGAGCTTTGAAAAATCATCAAGCATTTGTTCATTCTGTCTTGAGCAATTAAGATTTTAAAAGGGATCAAGAATGAGAATCAATACAGAAACCATATGCTAGGATATTAGACGATATTTACATAGAAAGTTATTTGTAATTACAAGTCACATATTAAAGCCATTCTGCAGAAAAATGGTAGCCTAAACTGCACACACTCGCACTCTGTATTAACCGATGAACACGAGAGAATCATGCATGAATAAAATGCAGCAACCCAGTTGCTTGAATTGAATGGCTTTCAATTCAATTGCCTATACAGTTGGTATCATGTGAGTCAGAATCATTGTAATACAGAGAAGATGTCTGACCGTCAAACGTTGAGACCAGTCGATGAGGATACAATCCGCAGTAGCGGTTCCTCAGTCTGGCAATGCATATATCTATTACTTTCTTGAACATGCTGTCTCCTTGGATTAGCGGTTGCTTTATAAACTCGATCAAGGGCATCCACTACAACATCACCAATTATAAAGTAAGAACATAATTCTTCTGCTGAAACAATGACAGTTTGATTAGATTAGACTCTATATATTATTACCTTGGCTCCCTTAATTTCAAGATCATCAACCTTGATCTCAGTTGATAGGGGCTTTAGCATGCATATGAAGAACAAATCAGACTTTTCGAAAGCCACATTATGAGCATGCCTGAAATTTTTAATTTCAGATATATACTTCATCAGATACTAGAGCCTCGAAAGCCTATTGTTGCTAATCTGCGAGAGAGTAATTTAGGGTTGTTACCTGAATGCTATAACTTCAACAAACTCTGTATCAACCTGCGAAATACAACAAATACAAGAGCTAGAATTTTTAAATCCATTACCATTGATGCATAACGATAGGAACAACATAAAAATTGCAAATCTCTCACCCCAGTTTCCTCCTTCACTTCTCTTACAGCTCCCATAAAAATTTCCTCAGACTGATGCATCAAAGTGAATTGTTAACGGAAACAAGATTAACAAATGAAAGCCATTCATGATGTGAAGATCCAAAGTCAAACAATGTACCTCAACAATGAAACCAGTTGGCAATTTCCAAAGACCAGCAAAAGCTGGATTGCAGTATTTCTCTTGTACTACTAGAACCTGTTGCGACAATGATTACAGAAAATTTGTATCGAGATTAGATCCATAGCCTTATAGCTTAAGACATATTCATATGGCCTCAATCCGCAGCAACAATCCCAACACCATTGTTTTCTTTTTCGTAAAATTGAAAACTGAAGCAGCTATACCTCATTGTTTTCACTGATGACAAATCCCCCAATCCCGACTTGATGTGTAGCATTACCAGGAAGCATGCAAGGTTCATCAGGAATCCAGTATGTTAACATCACATATCCTGGTTCCGCATGATGGTAGTTAAACCCTTCCTGTAATGAAATTAGTAATGTAAATCAAGTGACTAAAATGCGAATTCAACACAAAGTTTTTAAGCATCTCTGGAAATCACCTTCACAGCAATTGGAACAAGCTCTGCATTTTCCAGCGGCAACTTGAGCCAAATTCCCTTCTTTTTCTGTAAGGCAACAACAAATCCAGTGATCATACATCATCAATTAAACAGCGGAAAATCACAATTCATTAATGAATTTCAATTACCATCCTACTCCAATGAGTAAGAGAGAAACGAAGGATTGAAGCAAAGGCGTTAGGATCCGCAGGCAATCTCTTTGGATCAACAACAACACCATCATACTCATCATTGAAAAATTCAAGAACCCTCAGGTTCCTGGAAAAAATACTTGAACTTGCCCCATTTACTTCATTAATCCTATACACATAATCTTCTTTCACAAGATTTTCTTGGTCACTTGAACCAAGAGCTTTCTTTAACAAATATGCATTTTCAGAAACCCTTGAAAACATCCCTGAACAAAAAATGAAGTAAAAGAAAAAAAATTATAACAGAACCGATTTAAACAATAACATAAGCTTGTAAAATTTCAATTACATCTGCAAGAACAAAGCTGGGGCGAGAATCTAACACTATCCCCATGCCTGAAGCTTGAGAAAGAGCTTGGATATATTCTTCCATTTTGAAATATCACAGAAGCTGAAACAGACTTGGAGCTAAGAAATTTCAACTCCATTAATGACAGAACTGTAATCTCAACTACCTTAAACCAAATTAACCGCAAATTTGAGACCAACCCAAGTGAAATCAACGTCTTAATATATATAATAATGTGGATCCCAGATAACTGTACAGACTACACAGGGCTCGTCCAAAAATTATGATTATGATTCTTGAACTTGTGGTATAATTACACAAGAAAAACTCTAGGATTCAACGTCATTGGGATTTCGGAGGAAACTAAAAATTGCATGACAAAGTAAAAAAAAAAAATACTAAAATAATTCATGCAGAACAAAACAAAACAAATAATGGACATGCCCATTAGAGCTATGCTTAAGCTAAGTCTTTTAACCGCGTAATCAAGATTAATATGATGGGGATCCTGCCTGCATAATAATATCGTAACATAACATGTGGTGTAAAATTGAAGCCTGCAATGTGATTATGACATACAAGAAAAAGAATCGTTTTTTGTCAAAAACAAAATCTCTTTTTTAACTTCCAGCTTATGACTTGTGTGAAGAAGCCAGAGCAGTAACTAAAAATGTTTGTTTTCAAAAAATATAAATAAATAAAAATTTATATTATAAAACATAATAGTGTGGGTGAAAGAAAAATGTAACAAATAATTAGGATTAAGAGAGATAATTTATTCAAATATTTATGTTTATGTGGCTTAATTGACGGTTCAGATTCTTTCATTATAATCTAATCACTGATACATAATCATTTCATTATAAAATCTCTTTTAAAATAACAGTAATAAATCATGCGATAAATTTTATAACATCATATCGTAGATAGACCGGTTCCGGAACCTTGGCCGACCGGTTCGGTTGGGGTTCAACCCCAACTCGAACCGGTGGAACCATAAGGTTCCACCGGTTCAACGGTTCCAACAGGAACCCTGACCCCCAACGGCTAGTAGCCGTTGGCTCCCTGCTCTCAAAATAAATAAATAAAGGTCGTTAAGGCAAAAAAAAAAAATATATATATATATAATATATATATATATATTATATATATATATATATATTCCTAATATATCTCTAATAACGGTAATAAAACGGTTATATTTATGGGCATTTTTTGTATCAAAAAAAATTATAAAACTCTATAAATATGATTCATTTTTCATTATTTCAACACATCAAATTCTCATATCTCTCAATTCCTACAAGTCTCTTATTCTCAATCTCAATTCAATTAGTTATTATAATTCGCAATTATTCAATTTTCTTATTTTTCTTACTTATTTCTTAAACGAAAAATGACAAGCTCATCTGAGAACATCATGTCAAATATGCCAACCCAATAAAGCGGTTCTAATGTCGGTTCACAATCACGGAGAAAAGAAGTTAAGGCTCGTTCCTCGGATGTTTTCAAAATTCATTTTCATATAGAAAAATTAAACGATGACAGTTCAAGAGCGATTTGCAACTATTGTGGGGTTTCCTACAAATTTTCTGGTGGATACGGCAAGATGATCAAGCACCTGGAAATACATCATCCGGTTGAACTTGGAATTGATACGACGCAAACTCAAATGGCCAGGTACGCATCATCTAGTAGAGGTACGAGTGATGTAGATTTATTTAAATATTCTGATGCAAAAAATAGAAAAGAATTTGCGAAATTAACTTGTATGACACATCTTTCTTTAAGCTTTGGTGAAAAACTTCATTTTACTAATTACGTGCATAATGTTTTAAATCCTTCTGCATGTAGAATGACTCGAAACACAACAAAACATCATATTTTTAAATTATATAAAGATGGTAAAATTATTTTAAATGAAATATTTAAAGAGATGGAATGTCGTATTTCTATATGTTCTGATATTTGGAGTGACAATTGGCAAACACATTCATACATGAGTGTGACTTGTCATTGGATTGATGCATCATTTACCATGCAAAAACGACTTATTACATTTAGAGTTTTTGATGACCAACATACTGCACAAAATATTTATAGAATGATGAATGTAATTTTTGATGAATATGGTTTAGTAGAAAAAATTTTAACAATTGTATTTGATAATGCATCTGCAAATACTGCATCCATCAATGATTTAAAATCCTTATGTCAACTAAATTTAGGGGGTCGATTTTTTCATATTCGTTGTACATGTCATGTCATTAACTTATGTGTTCAAGATGATCTGAAATTATTATCACCTTTCATTGATCATATTAAGAAAGCACTTAATTGTATTTTGTCATATTCTCAAGTTATGAGAGAATGGACGAAGTTTTGTAAAATAAATGATATTAAACCGATTAAACTTTCAAGAGATGTTCCAACACGTTGGAATTCAACTTATTTTATTTTATGTCAAGCATTTCAATACAAAGATGCATTATGTAGTTTTTTTCTCAACGTATTCAAAATGTCACACTTTATCCTAGTAAATGAGATATTTGTGAAAAAAATTTAGATATTTTAAAAGTTTTTAATGATGCTACTTTAATTTTTAGCGGTGTTTATTATCCAAATGCACATTTATTTATTCTTAAAAGTTTGAATATTGTTGGTGCTCTCGATTAACATGTTGAAAGTAGCGATCCTAATGATATTATTTTGTTAGAAGCCATTACTGTTATGAAGGTAAAATGATTGAATTATTTTAGAGAAATTCTTTTACTTTATCTTATTGCTACTGTTTTTGATCTTAGATTTAAATTAGAAGGTTTGAATGGTGTTTTACAAGTTTACTATGGTTATTTAGGAATATTAGATGAAATTGATATTACAATATTAATGATGAAATTAAGAAATGATTTAATTGAGTTATTTAATGATTATATTGTAAGATATAACTTATGAACATTAGGTGAATCTAGTAGTGGCGAACCAGTAATTCAAACAAGACTTAGCGCAGAGGATCGTTGGTTATTGCAACGAAATAAAAAATTCAGGGATACGACAACTAATAACCCCGAATTAGATAATTATTTATCTACAAAATTCGAGTTTCCTACTGAAAGTTTAGTTAGTAAAAATTTTAAAATCCTTGAGTGGTGGAACCGACATCAAAATATATATCATATTTTTATCAATTATTGCTAAAGAGATATTGGCAGCACCTATTTCCACCGTTGCGGTTGAGCAAGCCTTCAGCTTGGGAGGCAATATATTGGAAGCTAGACGATCTTCATTACATCCAAGCACTCTAGAAGCAACAACTTGTGTGGATGATTGGACTCGAGCTGATCTGAGACAACAAGAAGTTGCCCCCGATGATTTTGAAGATTTGTTCGATAATGCATCTGCAACAACAAGTGCAAGCGGAACCGGAGTTGAAGGATCAACTGATAATGATGATTGATAATTATAAAATTGTAAATTTACAAATGGGAAATATCTTAAAATTGTAATGGAACTACGTGAGTTTTGATTCCTCTCACCCCTGGAGGATACATAGGCAACTTAAAATTTTAAAAATTTAAGCTCAAGCTCTTCAATGTAATAATTTTATTTATTTATTAATTAATCTCATTTATTTTAATTTATTTTAGAAATTAAAAAAAAAATTCAAACCGAACCAGAACAGGAACCAAACCGGTCAGTTCCGGTTCGGTTCAAGGTTCCGATTCCACTTCAGTGTGGAACCGAAAACTGACCGATTCAATTTGATTCCGAACCGGAACCAAACCGTCAGCCGGGTCTAATCGTAGGCACAATGAATATCTAACAGTTCTATGTAACTAAATAGTTTACACGTTCCATGTAACGCGATTGGTAAAGCGCTGGTGCTCATTGATTGAAATTGCGTGGACATCATTACAGCACGTGATTTTCAGATAAATGGCCGAGGCTTTTAAGAGAAATGTTGGTTGGTTGGTTCAGCAAAGTGGGGTGCTTGCATACTTCTGGGACCTTAATAATATCTCACAGTAACCAATAATATGATAAAATAATATGTTTTCTGGATGAGGATGATAACTCATTATAATAAAAGATAATTTTGATAAATAAATGAAATTTAAGTATATGTCAACAGTCCTCAATGGGTGTGATTTTATAGTATAAAGTTTATGATTTTATTTTGAGGTCTTGAGTTCGAATTCAGATTGTGTGTTTTTTATAAGAATCTGAGACTGAGACAGTCGGGATTTTACCCGCTCCGCTTAAGCCCAAAAAAGTGATTTGACGACGAGATTTACAATCATTCCAAAATAAATATATATATATATATATATATATATATATATATATATATATATATATATATATATATATATCATATCTTTTTTTCAACTTTAAAGTTAAAACTTTTAAATTTAAAATAGGCAACGTCTTTAATCTTTTTGGTCCAAACCCTAAAAAAATTAATTTAAAATTGCTTTTCTTATGATGCATTTGTGTATTCTATAGTGAAATTGAAGGAACTTTTTTGGATTGATACATTATGTGAATTATAACAATGTCAACTTTAATTTCTCATTTGTGTTGATGATTATGATGAAAATAGTAATAACTGCAAATTCGTAAAATGTTTTGGTAGTAAAAATGAAAAACCACAATCAATCGTGGACGGATTTATTATTTTATTTTTTTAAATAGTGTGTGTTTGGTATTAAAAAAAAAAAAAAACATACAAACCCCACATGCTGAATAATTTAATATGGGCCCAGCCCAAGGCCCCTACCTAACAAATCAGTGTTTACCGGAAAAGGAATGAATTTTAATCACTGCTCAAAGCCAATAATAATATATAATTTTGATGGTAAGTGACAAAAAGATATTTTATAAAGATAAAATTTACCGCACAAGGAATGAACTATATTCACTACTCAATCTCAATAATATATAATTTTGATGGTAAATGACAAAAGATGTATCATAATTCCATCAATTTGATGACCAGATAACCATTACATAATTGTTTATACTTTAGATTTATTCTCTTAAATAATATACTACCAAATCAGGAAGTGCTCCTCTGCCAGTCTCTCTTTACTCATAACCACAATCTAGCACAAAATGACACATCAATAAATGTTATCTAAATATGTTATACTTAATCGCCATCTCTTTATAATGAAAATATCACTATTTATATAACACATAAATGTACATTATTTTTAAAATTATTACATCTAAATTAGACCGATGGTATAATTAGGAGTAAAACTTTTCTTGTCAAGTTCGGCCCTAAATAAAACCCACCGGGCCAGAATTTTCCATCCTCACTGATGATGATTTTCATATAACACGCAGACGCGCCTATCTCGCAAGTGTTAACAAAAAATATCGAACCAATAAGGATTCAATATTAATCCTACTGAGTATTCAAATTATATTAATTTTAACTTTTAACTAAGAAATAATTAAAGGAAGTTGTTTACTAATATTAATAAAAACTAAAACAATTTAAAAATTAAATTGTGAAGATTGAGAAACTTACGTAAGAAAGAATTTATGCTTGCAACTTCACCAAGCACGTTAAATATATATACAATTGTCTTATATTTGAGTGATCGTTATGGATTTTTAACTTGAAACACACAATTATCTACTAACATCTATCGATTGTTGATTAGAAACACACAAATCCAATACAACTATTGTTGGGGTTTTTGAGCAAAATACCCGGGTTACGCAGCAGGATGCGGGAAAATCAAATTTTCCAATTTCTTAAATTTTTATTGGGTAATTAAAATAAAATTATTTATTTTAATCACTCAATACTTAAAAACATAATTTTTTAACCCAAAAATCATAATTTCAATAAATTACAATAAAGCCCCAAAACTTTCCATTTTAATCATTTTAGTCATAAGTTGTTCAAAATAAGCTTAGGTGATTTCCAATCACAACAAAAATGAATAATGATTTGTACATCAAATATACATTAAAAACATAAATCTGAAATTTTTTCCAGATTTTCCATAATTACGGAAATACCCCAAATAGTTTGCAATTTATTCATTTTGGTCATAATTTATCAAATACAAGATTATGTTATATTTAATCACTACCAAAATAATTTGTATATCTTATATACATTAAAATTAAACCTATAAAAAAAATTCCAGATTTTTTGCTTATTGCTGTGAGCCCCAAATATTTTACATTTTGATCATATTGGTAATAAATTGTTAAATACAAGCTTATGTGATTTCTAATCACTACCAAAATAATTTATACATCTCATATGTATCAAAATACAACATATATATGAAAAGCCCGAATTTTGGTTTAGGTTAGAAACCCTAATTTCTCAATTAATCAACTTAACCAAAATTAACACAATCCAACACTTTAATCCAATATCTACAACACTAATCAAGTCTCACCACTATGAAACAACTCAATAACAATTCTAGATCATCATTGAGTGGTCTAACAACTCTAAAATGACAATCAATTCATCAAATGACTAAAAGTGTGCTTATTATCCATTATTAAGCAAACTTTGTTTACATACATGCATGCATCTTTTATTCATGCTTCCAACCAACTTGTTACAAAACTAAGAGAGTAGAGAAACAAAAGAACATCTTATGTTATAGCCTAAAGCAATAGAAACAATTTCTTAGAAAATGAAAGAATGAAAATACCTTTGATTTCTAAACTTTTCTTAACTTTTAAGCTTTAACACTTAGTGTTTTCTCTCTCAAGTCTCTTCTTTTGCAATCCTTTTTGGCCTAGCATCAAGTGAAGCAAATGAAAAATGAAACCCTTATATACTAGGGTTGTTGGACGAAAATACTAGGGATAATAAAGTAATTTTGCTTTAAATTTGTATTAATAAATAAAGGCTTAATTACTTGTTCAAGTTGTCTACTACAACTTTAAATATATTCCAACAAGTGCACTAATCAAATTTAACCAATTCCAACCATAATCATAACATAGATAAATGTATTTAATTATTCTAATTATTTAACAATTAAATAATTAGATAATTACTTAATACAAATATCTAAATATATGTATCATATTTACTTTAAATATTCAATAATACATATATTTGTGACATGTGTCAAATACTTTATTTGAGAATTAATTAATGTGTATTTAATAAAATCATGTATTAAATCCAAATACACATTAACTAAGAAATGACCGGAAAAACCCTTAAGCATGTATCTTTTCGTTTAACCGTTAAACAATTTATAAATAATCAATACTATTTATAAATGATGCTCTAGTGCTCTACATGTAGGGGTGTCAAAACGAATCAACGAATCGAATTTGTATCGAATCCTAAACGAATCGAATCCAAATGTGATGGATTCGTATTCGATTCGTTTAAACGAATCGAATACGAATATTCATTTATTTGTTTAGTTAATGATATTATTTAATAAAATAATTTACCACACTTGATTTATATAATTCTTCATAAATATATACATATGAAATATATAATTAATATATTTACTAAAAATATCTTACCAAATATGAAAAATATTACTTTTTATATGATAATTAGCTATAATTTCTCGAATCTTAATTGAAAATTAACAAAGAACTAGTAAATAAAAATAATAAAACGAATCCTAAACGAATAAACGAATCAATGAGCTTAAATTCGTATTCGATTCGTTTAATAAACGAATCGAATCGAATTGACCCATTTATTAAACGAATCCATTTTTTCAAACCTGTATTCGCTTTAAGGCGAATCGAATCGAACGAATAAACGAATCCTGACCCAAATTGCCACCCATATCTACATGTATGTTTCATTAGTGAGACTTTATAGATTCAGACATATATGTCACGAAATCCAATTTTGTGTTCATAATCTACCCACCCGTAAATTATGACGATCACTGATAAACTCGCTGAATCATACAAGTCGAGGTCATCGCATACGTATAATTAGGGATGACAATTTCCGGATCCGAACTCGGGTCCATACTGACCCGGATCCGGATCCACAACCTCTTCAATGGACCCGAGTCCGGTAGTGGACCCGGCAAAACACATCCAGGTTCGGACCCGGGTATATCCGGCTCCGGACCAGCATCCGCAACTCCACTGTTTTTTTTAATTAACAGCTTAATTATTTATAATTTTGCAGAAGGGACAGCTTCATCACGCACATAGCTTTATGTGATGCTTTGGCTGACGAAAATCAAAGATCAAATAAAAGATTAGATGAAACCCATAAAGCAAAATCTCAGCTGAGCTCATTTCTTCAATTCCAATCGAAAATCACTCAGAAAATAAGAACCCATCATTGGCTCATGAACTCGTGACATTAATGCCACCAAAGCCCTTCAACACTATGGCTGCTGCTACTGCTTCTGCTTCTGTTTCATTGTCAGCGACACAACTGCTAGCAATGGAAGCATGATCATAAGATCTCCTATGATGCGCAAGAGTCTTGTCACAAGCATGGCACCATTGCAGATTAATGATCAATCAGCAGAGGATCGGACATTGTTACAGTCGCATTTTTTCAAAGCGAATGGTAACGTTGAGGGATCAGCAATGAATGATATTAATGGATTTTTTTATAGGTTCTTGGATCAAAACAATGCATTGATGATGAAGAATTCGGATCAAAACCGGGTCCCGGATACTCGGGTCCGGAAATAACCGGACCCGTATCCGGACCCGGGACATTACGGGTCTTCAAAATTCAGATCCGGATCCACAATTTTTTTTTTACGGATCCGTGTCTACCCGGAATCGGGTCGTCCGGGTCCATGCGGAACCGGGTCGTCCGGGTCCATGCGGACCCGGGCCGGGTCCGAGTCTACTTGCCATGCCTGCGTATAATCCATATGTCACAGGTATTCAGATTATTCCAGAGATATAGATAAAAAATCAAATCTCTACAGGTATAATCTCGTCGACGATTCTATTAGCAATATTTTAATAACACTTAGAACTTACTTCTACAGTGTATCACGGGCCCATGAATTTAACATATTACTAATTTCATATTGAATAGCTATGCTCTGTACACATAACTGACAGATTTTATCTTGATACGCACATTATATCTTAGGGATCGGTCCACACCCAACGAACATGCGGATGTCTGATCTAAATAGATCGGTGACGTGACTGTCATCAAAGTGTGGAGGATACCTCATACATCCACACTGGCATCTCAAGTCAAATGATCATTATGCTCACTTGACCCGAGAATATTCCTATTGACGTTGGTGTACCATCTATTAGGAAATATTCGGTGAGTCGTTCATTATTTATCCAGTATTAACACCTACACGTCTGTACGAGTCTCCCCAGACTCATGGTTCATTGGGATAAACCATCGGACCAAGTCGCGATATACGACGTTCACTGGTCTCATCGGATTTTACGAACCGACCCGTGTTAATAAATCTTGACCAGTAACTTTATTTGATAATACATTTCTAGTAGTGACACTTCACAATGTCAATTACAAACTACTTTGTAACTGTGCACTACAATATACATTATCGGGTCTTTGTCTAATATATACATATCACTAAATCTTATTTAGTTTCAATCTAATCATAATTAGATCGAATATGTATATAAAAGTAAGAAGTACTACCATAAATAAGTAATGTTATGGAAAATGAATTGTTCTTATTCATGAATCGGACATGAATACGATCCGGATGGACACTCAATTATTTATATGTTTATGATAATCATACTAAATCAAACTCATCAATATTAAGTTCTATTAAGGATTACACATGTTATACAGGTATATGTATATTTTACATGAAAATTCATTCTTTCGAATGAGATCACATATTATCAATTCTCAGTACTAAACAAAAACTCTCATTGTCAAGTTTGATAGGGTTACCGCAACTACCATTTGGTTGGCCAAGCAGTATGATGCATTAAGCATAGAGAATGATAGATAATCCATTAACAATTCAAAAATGCATTACAATAAATAATTGTACATAAGGTTATAACTATAAATTAATGAATTTAATTCCTACTCATATTCAATAAACTCAGGAAATTTATTAATATAAGACAGGAATTCGTAATAATTAAAAATATTAAAAGAGAAGAATAAATTATGATGAGAAATATATACTTCAATCTTAAGTTCTTAAATTGAATTTCGTGTTCCTGCATTGTTTTAATTGTCGTTTGTTTTCAGCTCTCAAAATTCAGATCATCTAGGTTGTGAATGAACTGATCTTTATATAAGAATTATTGGGATACTTTTATTATGTGAGATGACTTTCTAAAAAGTTACACAATATGTGTCAGTGGCGTGCCACTCATTACTTTATGTCGCACCATGACCAAAACCAACTCACCGACTCGAACTTGCATTAAGGAGTGGCGCGGCACTCGTGACCTTGTGGCGCTCCACAAACACTTATGGTGATGGAGCTAGTGGTTCGTGACACTTAGTGTTGTGCCGTGCCACTTGTTGGAAAAATGCTTATGCATAAGCATTTTGAGGCTCAATTTTAAGCATGGTCCACTTCGTGTTAGTGGTTGTTATTGAATGATTCGGATACTCCTCCGTGAGTACTTCGAAATGGTATATTCATATGCTTAAAATGATGCTTGGGTGAATGAGAAATTGTTACTCAAAGTTCACCCATTGGTGTTGGAAAATAAAGAAAAGTAAGCTTGTCCCATATGGTATATTCATATGCTTAAAATGATGCTTGGGTGAATGAGAAATTGTTACTCAAAGTTCACCCATTGGTGTTGGAAAATAAAGAAAAGTAAGCTTGTCCCATGGGAAAGCTATAGAGTGAATATTATGCTTATATATGATTGCTCATATGTAGATAGGTAAGAGTTATAAGGATAGAGGCTCTCTCTACGTGCGCGGGGGGGGGGGGGTGCAAATCAAATCCGAATCAAGGTTGGCTCGTGTGCACCCGCGTGTCGGACCAAAATGTTTACAACAAGTGAAAAGCCTCCCATTGATGAGATTTAAAAATTTAATTAGTTTGAATTCCATAACAACTCATTTAATTAGTTTGATGTTTTTTTAATTAAATTTTAAAAATTTAATTATAAATATATATATATTAAAAATTAATTTACATAATTAAAAAAATTATTTTTTATTAATAAAAATTGAGCTCGAATACTAAAAAAAATGTCACACTCAAGCTTTTTTGCCACCCTTACACTCACCAAGCTTTTAAGTGCGAAATGAGCTTCGTTGTGTCAAAGTCTTCGCCAAAAGCATCGTTTGAGTCAGCTGAGATTCAAACCTACAAAATATATAGAAAACAATTTTAAATAATAAAGGAGAAGTAAATATAAAGATTGTTACCACTCATTAACTACACATGGTGACCCTTAATAATATCTGACAATGTGATTGTATGCGGTTTAACATTATTAGATTTTTCAGTCACTGTACTAAGAGTTGAGGACAAATATGGCCAAAGGAATCGGGGAGGATGCAGCCCGTTATTACCATGGACTAGAGTTCAAATGTTATTCACGTGACCCAACAATTTTCCGTAATTTTGAATCTTTAATGCTGCAGTTCATCAGTTTATACAAATCAAATAAAAAACATTTACCAAATCATCAAGGGGAAGACTGGACTGTTATATAGTTGCATTTTATTAGCCAAATAACATCAGGGTAGGGTGGGTATTTGGATTGACTGGACTGTATTTTACTAAAACTTGAACTGAGCTGGACTTAAACACATGTGGGCTTGGGTTTGGGCTAGGCCGGGCCAAGCCCAAACACCAAAATTTTCAAATAACTAATTATATTATATATAATAAAATCAAATTTTGAATTTTTGATATATTTATTTTTTTATCATTTAATAATTCGATAATTTCAATATTTAAAATAATAAAAATACTATAAAAGTATTAAAAAAAAAATTCCATAACCCATAATTCTATAAGAAATAAAATTTATTCTAATTCTTTTAGGCATTCGCCTGCATCTTTAGAAATTTCACCTAACAAAAAATAAAATATTAAAAATAAAAATAAATTTTTATAAATTTTAACTAAAAATATTTATTTACCTGGATCAATAAAAAACACAAAAAAAAAATTGTTTATTAAATAAAAAAAATTATTTAAAACAATTTGTTGCGATTAAATAAAAAATTAATCGTGAACCATAAGCTGTCGGCAACCAAAACTGAAAACTGGAAAATAAATAACGTGAAAACTGAAAGCTGGCTGCATTGAAAAGACAATACTACTACCGAAACGGTCATAAATTTCAACCATCAACATGAATACATAAATAATTAAAGGGAAATTTTCGGAATACTCATTAAAAATTTATTTTATGAAAATTTTGATGAATTTTTTTTTTATATTTTAATAATTTTTTTCATTTCACTTTACACTAGTATAACTCATAATTAAATATAACATTAAATAAAAATTTAAATAATTAATTAATGAATCATCAACCATAAGCTATCGGCAACCAAATCAACATCAAAACTTCGTAAAACCAGCAATGGCGATTTGAGATTCAATACCTGAATCACGAGCGAAAGAAATCGTAAAAGATTCTCACCTTGTAGAACTCATAAATCGCTTTCAAAGTTTCATTAAATAAAAAAATGTTTAAAATAAACAACGTGAAAACAGCACCGGCCATGAGTTGTGTGCGGCCGTGAGCTGTAAATAACGGCGCGGAGGTACGGCAGGGTGAAAATAAATTTAGGCCTTTAGAGTTTTGGTTGATTCGAGAGAATCACAATGTTAAGACACAAATCATAACTTCACAAGAATTGAGGTTAAAAAAATAAAGGGCCAGAGCTTTTTTTTATCTAAAATCTATGTCCAGGTCCTTATATAGGTGGGATTATTTTTAAAATTCAAATCCATACCTTTTAAAAAACGAAATGACTAAGGGAAATGTTAATGAGTGTTCTTATTGCATTTGTTAATGATTCATTTTATGAAAGTTTTTATAGGAAAAATGAAAAAGTAATTAATGTTTTGACAATTTTTTCTTTCTCCATAAAAGTGATATGAAAACTTACCAAAAATGAATCATTAATGAGTGTCCTTAAGGCACTAGTTAGCATGACCCAATGACTAAATCCAACAGACTGAATCGGATCATACTGGACCGATCCGGGCCTAATCCAGCGCCAACCAATATTACACAGTCTAGCAAAATAACTTGTTTCCAATGCAGATATCAAAGTAGCAATCTGCAAATAGCAATCAAATTTTGTGCACAATTAAAAAAGGGGCATAGCTACATTACTGGTAGCATTGAAATTGAAAATAATGATCATTAAATTTGAAATAGGGGTTATTGAATTTGAAACTAATAATATTGAACACGAATACATGTATCATTTGTTATCGTATCTCGATACTTATGCTGGGATCATTGAAGTTTATCGTATCTCAATACAGGGTTACTACTGATCAAATGGTAATATCAATCAATTCCACCTAGAGATCCGGCTTTAAGACGACGACATTGGTACCAACCATATCATAAAAGCATAATAAGTCTAAAAGATAATGGTATTGAACAAATAGCTGGCAGCTGCTAGGGGGTCCCATAGAGAGCCTCTTTAATTTGAATTGCTTAATGTAATAAGCCAAAATAATGCATGCAACTAGCAGATATTGGTTCATAATAATTAAAAGATGTCCACTAATCAAATCTTGAATCCATAACTGGCTCAGAAGCAAAACTTAAATATGTGGGGTTTTGCCAATGTAATCTTACATGATTAAACTAATTTAAAATTTCTATTATTAAAACCTGACGAGTTTTGTTTTTTGTTTTTTTGAATCGTTGGAAATTCCGCCGCCAAATAATCTCTTTCGAGCTTAAGCGGAGTAGGTAAAACTCTCGGTCATTTCAGATTCTTAAAAGAAATGCACTCTCTAAATTCAAACTCAATATCTTAAGGTGAAATCCTAAATCATACACCACCAAGTCACTTTCATTGGAGACACGTGATGAGTTCTTGAATCTTCAATTTATGAAACTTTTCTACATATTAGGCAAACCATCTTCTTCTTGTCTGACTATTATTAAGAGACGTATGTAATTATCTATAACGTAAGGATCAAGATGGGTCTAAATTCTAATTCACGTGGTTAATTAACATTGCCTTGAGGAGTTCTTGGGATATTGAAATCAACAAAGTCAATTCAATAATTCTCTACTGTATCTGTAGTTATCCGACGGCATTAAAAAACTAATTAACATGGAGCCATCTTGCTTCACGTCATACCCAATCAACACATTCATAAAGAGTCGTAAAATAAATAGGAAGGAAATAAAGAGGGGGAAGAGATACACATTGTCATTGAGAGGAGACCAAATATATATTTGTTTTAAGCAATGATGACTTTGACTGATCATTTTGGATATTAAACATTTTTTTTTTAATTAATATTTAACTTCCTCTTACGCAAAACATCAAGCTTCTTTTAATGTCGTTATCTTAATTCTTTTTTTCTTTGTTCTTAACAAAGTCTTAATCCATTGAATCAAAAGGATTTACTTGGTTTTTTTATTTGCCAAAAATCTTGGCTGCTGATCCTATCAAGTTTGGGTTATGTACAGAAGAAGCAAGGAGTATAATTAGAGTGTTGCTCAGGGTAAAATTTGAACTAATTCATTATTTAGTTGGTCTATATATTGTAAAAAATATTTAAAATGTCCATATATATATTTTTTTTATTTATTTAATTTTTTTTTTTTTGTAATCTGAGTGTTTGGGTCAGCTTACGCACACATCAACTAATTCCCGAGATATGTGTTTCGTGCCCTCATAAGTTTTCCAACACAGATCAAGGTAAGTAATTGGTTTTTTATATTATGAGACATGTCCCCAAGGAAATACATCTAATGAGATTCGAACTTTGAACATGACAATAAACAAACCACTCAAATACAAAACCTTTAGCATTGAGGCAACCCCTTATGGTTATATATACTTTCACTAAGATCTGTTTGATTATTCTCTTTCACATTGAATCTTAAGTTATACATACAAATATACTAAGGGGTGACATTATGAGTGGACTGCTCATATTTAAACCGGATATTGATTCTATAAATTTTAATATTTATTTAAAAATAATAATAGTATTAAGCTCACTAATATTACTTGAAAAAAATTCAGTCACCCCTAAAATAAAAAAATTTGCCTCCTCCTCTAAAGATACAATTTTATTCTTGAAAAAAATTAGATCCAATACTACGAAAATAAGGATAGCGACACTTTGGGTATTTTTTAAAATATGAGGATTGACTGATAATTAGCTTAAATTGTAGGTATTAAAGAATACTTACCTACCTTGTTAATTTAGAATTAGGATCTTCCACGAGCTTTTGAAAAATCACCGATCAACCATCAAGAAAAACTTAAAGCATAAGAAATTAAATACTGACCGATTAATTTAATTATGAGAAGATAATTTACTTTCACCCTTCATACATATTATTTGCATTTAAACGAAGGATTCAAATAAAAATTGCCATTTCGATCGACAAATTAACTCTTTTACGAGTCGGGGACATTTAGATTCAACTGATAAAGCTGCTCAATATCTCTATAACAACGTGATTTATAAAAAACGGTGGCGGTGATGACGAATGATAGTCACTTCTAGATATACCTGGCCGCGGTTCGGTTCTGATTCGGAACCGATCCGAACTGGTTGATTTTCGGTTCCACTTAAGCAGTAAACCGAACCGGGGGTTCCGATTCCGGTTCGAACCTTTTCTTTTTTAATTATATAAAAAAATCGAAAATAATTTATATTAATTTAATAAATAAATAAAATTATTAATTTAAAGAGCTTGAACTTAAATTTTAAAAAATTTAAGTTGCATATGTATCCTCTAGGGGTGAGAGGAATCAAAGCTCACGTAGTTCCATTACAATTTTAAGATATTTCCCCTTTGTAAAGTTACAATTTTGTAATTATCAATCATCATTATTAGTTGATCATTCAGCTCATGTTCCGCTTGCATTTGTTGTTGCATATGCATTATCGAACAAGTCTTCAAAATCATCGGGGGCATCTTCTTGTTGTCTCAGATCAGCTCGAGTCCAATCATCCACACAAGCCGTTGCTTTTAGAGTGCTTGGATGTAATGAAGATCGTTTAGCTTCCAATATATTGCCTCCCAAACTGAAGGCTTGCTCAATCGCAACGGTGGAAATAGGTGCTGCCAATATCTCTTTAGCAATAATTGAAAAACATGATATATATTTTGATGTCGGTTCCACCATTCAAGGATTTTAAAATTTTTACTAACTAAACTTTAAGTAGGAAACTCAAAATTTGTAGATAAATAATTATCAAATTCGGGGTTATTAGTTGTCGTATTTCTAGCTTTTTTATTTCGTTGAAGTAACCAACGATCTCATGCGCTAAGTCTTGTTTGAATTATTGGTTCACTACTACTAGATTCACCTAATGTTCCTAAGTTATATCTTACAATATAATCATTAAATAACTCAATTAAATCATTTTTTAATCTCACTATTATTCTTGTAATATCAATATCATCTAATATTCATAAATAAGTATAGTAAGCTTGTAAAGAACTATTCAAACCTTATAATTTAAATCTATGATAAAAAACAACATCAATAAGATAAAGTAAATGAATTTCTCTAAAATAATTCAACCATTTATGTTTCATAACAGTAATGGCTTCTAACAAAAGAACATCATTAGGATCGTTACTTTCAAGATGTTCATCGAGAGTATCAACAATATTCAAACTTTCAAGAATAAATAAATGTGCTGTAGGATAATAAACTCCGCTAAAAATTAAAGTAGCATCATTAAAATTTTTTAAAATTTCTAAATTTTGTTCACAAATATCCCATTGACTAGGAAAAAGTGTGATATTTTGAACATGTTGAGAAAAAAAACTATATAATGCATCTTTGTATTGTAATGCTTGACATAAAAGAAAATAAGTTGAATTCCAACGTGTTGGAACATCTCTTAAAATTTAATCGGTTTAATACCATTTATTTTACCTAACTTGAGAATATGACCAAATACAATTAAGTGATTTCTTAATAGGATCAATGAAATGTGATAATTTTTCCAAACCATCTTGAACACATAAGTTAATGACATGACATGTGCAACGAATATGAAAAAACCGACCCCCTAAATTTGGTTGACATATTTCTTTTAAATCATTGGTGGATGCAGTATTTTCAGATGCATTATCAAATCCAATTGTTAAAATTTTATCTACTAAACCATATTCATCAAAAATTACCTTCAAATTCTATAAATATTTTGTGCAGTATGTTGGTCTTCAAAAACTCTAAATGCAATAAGTCGTTTTTGCATGGTAAATGATGCATCAATCCAATGACAAGTCACACCCATGTATGAGTGTGTTCGCCAATGGTCACTCCAAATATCATAACATATAGAAACACGATCTTTAATATCTTTAAATATTTCATTTAAAATAATTTTATCATCTTTGTATAATTTAAAAATATGACGTTTTGTTGTATTTCGAGTCATTTTACATGCAGCATGATTTAAAACATTATGCACGTAATTAGTAAAATGAAGTTTTTCACCAAAGCTTAAAGAAAGATGTGTCATACAAGTTAATTTCACAAATTCTTATATATTTTTTGCATCAGAATATTTAAATAAATCTACAGCACTCGTATCGATGATGCGTACCTGACTATTTGAGTTTGCGTCGTATCAAGTCCAAGTTCAACCGCATGATGTCTTTCCATGTGCTTGATCATATTGCCGTATCCACCAGAAAATTTGTAGGAAACCCCACAATGGTTGCATACTGCTCTTGAACCTTCATCGATATCGTCTAAATGAAAATGAATTTTGAAAACATCCGAGGAACGAGACTTAACTTATCTTCTCCGTGATTGTGAACCGACACTAGGGCCGCTCTCTTGGGTTGACATATTTGACATTATGTTATCATATGAGCTTGCCATTTTTTGTTTAAGAAATGAGTAAGAAGAATAAGAAAATTGAGAATGATAATAACTAATTTGTTATTATAAATGAGAGAATTGAGAATAAGAGAATTGTAGTAATTGAGAGAGTTGAGAAATTGGTGTGTTGAAATAATGAAAAATGACTCATATTTATAGAATTTTAGAATTTTTTTGATACCGAAAATGCCCCTAAAATAGTCGTTTTATTACTGTTATTATGGGTATGTTAGGAATTAAATTAGTATATATATTTTTTTGGCCGTTGGCCATTTTTCTACAACGGCTACTAACCGTTGGGGTAGGGTTCCTGTTGGAACCCTACGGTTCCAACCGGTTCGGTTGGGGGTCGAACCGTGGTCGGGTCTACCTCTAGTTTTAGATTTCGGATTTGAGGTGATTTTTTAAATTAAATTTTATAGATAAATCATAAAAAATATATATCATATTATATATATTAAAATTTGATTTTTTTTTTTAAATTCATGTATACTAATTTTGAATTAAATTTAAAAATTATAATTAACCACCCGTGACGACTTTCTTTTAGACACTTATGTTATTATGAAAGAAGAGAAGAATAACGAATTAAGACATGACAGCTCGATCATTGAAGCTTAATTCAGTTACTAGTTTCATAATCCATTACATTCAATAAGAGAAGTTGTTAGACAACAAACGGTAACGTTTTGAATAATTGAATGAACTCTTATTAAAAATAAAAAATACAAATCTATTTGCTATTTGAATGGATGTCTTAATTTATATTAACTGTTTGAATATTTGTAGACTAAGGGCAATTATCCATAACCATATGAAATCAATAGTCCAATCCAATTTTGCAAGCACAAAGAATTAATCAAACGCATTCAATCCAATTTTGCAAGTAGAAAGAATTAATCAAACATAATTTTGTTTCTCGCAGTTTTATATGTGCATATGCTACTATCCAAAAAGTCAAAGAACCATCAACTGTGGAAAGCCTAACGGCGGGTGAGGAGATAACGGCGACAAAGCAGGAACGTTAAATATCCCTTTGACATCACAGTCCAAGTCCCAAAACGCCGCGAAGCTCGACGGCGTTAATGGAGTATCCTTAACCGTCTCCACACATTCCGTTTTAACCACCTTCACTTTTTTCTCCTCTTCTACTTCTACACTCTCACAGTCTCTCTTCCGTTTTGTATCACACGGGCCAGCTTCAGAGCTCCAGTCACACTTGCCGGCTTCAAGAGGAAAGTTAAGGATCGCTTTCGACCCGCGCAGATTGAACGCCGCTCGGTCGTAGGCTCTGGCCGCTTCAATGGCAGTGTTAAATGTCCCCAGCCAGACACGTAACCCTCTCCGGGTTGGGTCTCGGATCTCCGCCGCATACTTTCCCCACGGCCTCCGTCGAACCCCTCTGTAATGCTTTTCTTCCGAACTCTTAGGTTCGGGCTTGCTATTCCTGTCGGTGAAATGATGTCCTTCGGATTTCTTAGGCACCGATATTTTCAGCGACGGTTTGCGAGTAATTTTAGGCTTGGATTCGAATTCCGAGCTACAATTGCTTGGTTTCGATTGAATTTGAGGTTTAATATCAAATTCAAAGAAATCGTCAGTCAATTGAGTGCAAGGATGACTGGTTTTCGGTGAAACATGGTCAATGATTCGAGGTTTGCATTCATTTTCGAAGAAAACAGCGTCGTTGATGTAACTATAATCTGATATAGTTAATGAAGAATCAGAGGTGGAAGTTTGCGAACAAGTGTCGCTGGACAAACTCGAATCAAATCTCGCAATAGGAGAATTTTCGCCGAGCAATTGTCGCTCGATAAACTCGAGCGCCGATTTTTCAATTTGTGTAGCCATATCAATTTAGCAAGCAGGTTTACTTTTAGAGGTTTTGAATCTTGAAGATTTTGAATATGAACGAGATTCATTACAACGTTTATATATATGTATAAATTGTCAATAGCTGACTTTTCAACGGAACTTGTGACGATGGAAGTGAGAAAGCTCCTTTGAACACATTGATTATTCTTATTATTTTTCCTTGTATTTCAGCCGTTGGATCAAGTTCAAGATGAGGACAAAGGGAGCATCGGACGGATGGTGATCAAGGTAGACTGTTCATCACGCCTTTTGTCGTTTTGTGCTGTTTCGTTTTACTTGTAAAGATTGTGTTTCCTTGATGTTTCTCAAAAGTTGCAGGATTGGATAAAATATTATATTAGATTTGAAGCCTGGTTAATTAATTAAATTGGTTAAATTACGATGGTTCGTTGTATCTGACAAGATTTTAGTGAATTAATAGGTTAAAATATGATGGTGCTTTGTATTAGACAAGGTTTTGGGGTTATAAGTGTGAAGACAAAGCAAAGCAAAATATATTGTTTTGGATTTGGTCTGTGATGTTTGACAAGGTACCTGCCTTAAGATTGAAGCTGTTTTAATCTTTTCCTAGAAATCCATTTAATTTGCTAACACGTGCCTAATCCAATAAACAAGGATTATATACGCATTATGCTTAGAATGAATTCAAGTCTGCTAACTCCCTCAAGACAGATGCATTTATGTTGTTTCTTTGTTTGGCCTGTAACATTAACAGAATTGTCATGTAGCTGCTCTTTTTTGTTTCATTTTGCTCTTTAATTAATGTTTACAACAATATTCGGATTTAGGAATTGAACTGTGGTCTGTCAATTTCACGGCCCTTACCCCATTGTACCTTTGTTGCACCACATCAAGGTGCAGATAAATCTTTTCTTTTTAGTTCGTAACTTGACCAGATATGAAATAGAAGTTTTATTCTTGGCTTTTGGCTTGGTAATCAAAGAAAATATGCTCTTTGCTATGTAATGTTGCTCTGATGTAATCATAGGGTAGGGCCAAGAATTTTTTGAAAAAGTGGGAAGCAGTCAACAGTTGCAGTTGTGTTACGAGTTTCGAATCTGGTATTTAACCAGTCTCAACTCCCACCGCTCTTATTATTTAATATGACTGGATACCTTGGAGTATCTCTCTTAGTTTTCAAAAAAGCAATTGAAATTGAGACTTGATCCAAGTCCAATCGTGTACCATGCCTTAAAGTACAAAAGTGGTAAAAACTCCATGTCATACGATTATTGACAGTGCTCTAAAATAATCAAAGTATTGAAGTGTTGCAGTGACTATGATTTAGAGAATTACTACTTTTAAGTGTCAACTGGTGCTTGTTGTCTGTTACTCTGCAATTATAAAATCAGTCCAAAGAGGTCTAAAGCATGCAGGTTTCTGCTATTTTTATCAGATTCATAATTCCTATTAGTTCTCTTATTGCAAAATGTAGATGAGAGCATTTTTTTTTACAAAATTTGGTAAATGTTTGGTTGCTGGTGAAGGAATGAAAATAAATTGTTAATGATGTTTCTCAATTTGATAACCCCCAAAACCATATTTTGATCGTATCCCAACTATAGCAATTGTTCTTGAACTGTTACATAATCAAATTGGTACATGGAGAAACCTTAGGAAAGAAAATTATGAGAGTGGCATTGAAAGGGTAGAGAGTTCCTATTTTGCTAACTGAATGTTTCTTTGTAAATTTAGTTATTATATGTTCTCTTTGGGGTGTGTGAATAAAAATTTAGTGCGAGAACGTGTTGAATTCAGAGCATAACTTGGATAAAACAAGTTGGTAGTTAATCAATGCAGTACAAAATAGACAGATTAAGAAAAGAGGCATAGCTCTTCATGTTAAAATTTCTACCTTAAACAAATAAAATGTATGATCAATCTGTTTTAGACACACATCATCATTTCTTGAATATAATTGGACCCTGGACCTTGTGAAGGGATTGAATTAATTCTAGATTCAACTTAGCTTTGGATCGATTCTGTTCCTCTGATCTGCACTAATTATGGGAATGAGAGAGTCAAGCAAGGCACTGGATTTCCAACGGGAGCTTGAATTACCAGTGTCAAATTTTGGTGAAAGGCTGGATCATAGAAACTGATATTCTTAGTGTTTGCTGAGGAGGAACTCTAAAGGCTGACCAGGGGCCACGCAATTGTGGGTGCAATCTTATTTGAGGATACTCTACTTGCTGTATATAAAGGATCATCAACAGATTTTTAATTTTCTGTTGGCGATGCCCAAAACTTGCTGTATATATAGGAAGCTCAGGGAGAATGCACCCGAACTGCAAGGCCTAAGGTCAGTTTTCAAGTTTCTCCTTTAACACTTGGGGCGAAGTAACTTGTTGGTTAATTAAATACTGTACGTGGAATTCACATTGGACTTGCATTGTATGTGATGGGACTAATTCAAACATTTTATACTGTTCTTTTTCAGGCCTTCTGAAATTACTTATTATGATATTATTGCGAATCTAGCTCATAGATTACTCTAATAATATCTCTGAAAAATCTCTTGGATACGCTATCTATCTTCTTCTATCAACATTAAAGAGCAGGATTTTTTGCATCCTCTAGAAGCCGTGAAATTCGCTTAGAAGTGTCAGGCTATGGTGGTTACATCTCGGCCGTCCACAGGACCACATCCCACAGGTCAGATTTTGTTCAGATTTAATTTGTGTCCTATTCAAGTGGTTGCAATAAGCAAAGAATTTTTAAGTTGTTTATCTATTGCAAATCTTGTTAATAGATTGTAATCTCTATTGAAAATCACTTGGATTCGCCATCTACCTTTTTCAATCAAACATTAAATAACATGGATTTTTTGCATCTTCTAAAAGCCATGATATCTGCACACAAGGTTGCAAGCTGTGATGGTTACATGACAGATTTTGTTTCAATCTAATGTGTTTTCTGTACAATTGGTTGCATTCAGTAGAGAAGTTTACTTTCTTTTATCCCAGCATAAAAGTAGAGTTAGAATGGAACTGTAAAATTTGTCATTTCTCTGCCTGAATGTGATGAAATTGTGTTATTTATATTTAATTTTGCAACATTAAGCATCTTTAGATGGAATTGCAGCATCATTTTTGTTTTTTTGTCCCTCTTTCTTAGTACTGTGTTATATATATTGCTTTGGTTTTTATATTAGTGAGGTATAAAAAGGGTCATCCATTTTTAAGCTTGAAATTTTTTATATTATATGAAATTATTGGATAGTTATGACATAAGTAAGCTGAGTTTTTAGCTGGATTCACTATGTATGACATAATTAAGCCGAGTATTTAGCTGCATTCACCTCTCTTAATAGGTCCTGTATATTTTTTATAAACTACATTAGGTCTATTGGACAATGAACCTATTTGCTTTCTTTGCTGTAGACCCATAGCTATACGCTTTCGATTCGATTGCATTAACGTAATTGTCTTGCGAAATTCTGATCTCATGCACAAGCAAGGTCTAAACTACTATCTTGTTAAATAACTGACGGTCAAGGATTTCAAATTTTATTATTATAATATTAAATGTGGTCAAAAACCTTAAAATATACAAAGAGTCTCGGGGATAAGTAAAAAATTTATTATATAAATATATATTTTATAAATAAAATATATAATTATTTATTTTAATTCCGGATCAAAGCTTTTTTGATTGAGTAGCCCGAGCCGGACCAAAATCGGATCAGGCTCGGACTTTTTTGTCACCTTTACTCGGGGACATCAGGGATGCCAACTTGATATTATATTTTCTTACTTCTTTTCATCATCGACTTTAATAATGTCAAGTTGATATATTATAAGTCCCATATATTCGAGTACGCTATGCAGACAGATTCTATACGGCTTGCCGCCTTACGCTCGTCTTATTTCTGATGCCCCACGTTGGCCCTTATCCCATGCTTTTTTGTTTACAGAGTTTTAATTTCATTTGGTAATCTGTCACATCTCATATTTGACCGAATATGCCATCATCAAGGTATTAATTATTTGCCGAATTTGGTTCAAATGCAAATGTTTGTTTGTAATGCTGTGACGATGACACCGAGCAGCGTACCTTAGAGTCTGGCAACTGTTAAAGGGTCTGCACGTGTTTCTTATCATTTAATAATAGCAGACTGTGGGGTATGGTATCCTAATGTTGGCCAGGCTGCGGTTCCTGTTGAATGGAGGAATCATAATCGAATTTGTACGTTCCTTTCGGTTCCGATTTTAAGAATTAGAATCGGAATCGAATTATAATTAAATATTTGATAAAATTTATTTTATTGTATATATAATATATAATTATAATTCACTATATAATAATTGCAATTGAAATTAAATTTAATTCATAATCGGTTAATTGTTGTAGGTTGTTTCAGTTGTGATTACTTGAGTTCTCTCGGTTAAGTCGAATAAAAATAATAATTATTTGCAATGATATTTTTTTAGATCATACGCTTAGCTTTGGACCAATCGTCAAGACATGCTTGGAAGTTGGAACGCGTTCACCAAAATTAAATGACATGTTTTCAATAGAAATAAATTTTGCTAGTTCTTCTATGTTATTTGTGTCAGTATAATGAAATAGATGAGCAGAGCTATCGTATCCGGCTATTTGGAATTATGTCCGATCAATACTTGCTTCAGATGCGTGCTTATTTGCAATATGCTTCCAAATAGATTCATATCTGTCGTTAAATGAATACTGTTTATTGCAATAGTTGCTACAACGAGTATCTTACATATGTTATTAGATCATTTATCTTCTTATAGAGTTTCTTGAAGATATCAGATTTTTTTTGTTCATCGGTATCCTCTGGCACACTTTGATATTGACTTTCTTTGGTTGACATAAAATTTGGCGGTGGTGGTGACATGGCATTATCTTCAAAATCATGTGTGCTTACCCTTATCAACAGTATTTCTCATTGGGCTTGAAGATCCACCACTTGATTTTTTTTTTTATATAATTAAGAAATTTATAATTGAAAAAAATATTTGAAGTTGAAATTGAGAATTAGTTGTAGGAGATTATGCAAATATGAAATCGAATAAATTGTTGGAAACTTGGAATGTGAAAAATGAATTTAGATAAGGAGTATTTATTGAATAATAGAATGAAAAAATTAATTAAAAAAATTTTCAACGGTTCTACAGTTCGGTTTGACAGTTCAGTATTTAAGGTTTGGTTTCGGCTTGGTTTAAAACTTAGGGGGATGTATTGAATTGAGATTTTAAAAGACTATTTTAAGTTAAATAAGTCTTGTGGTATTCAATTAAGACTTTTAAATAATCTAAAAAGTTTTGTGGTATTCCATTAAGACTTTTAGGACTTTTAAATAGGGTGTCCAAATCCAGTGGTATTCAATCAGGACTTTAAACAAATAATAAAAAGTCTTATGGTATTGAAAAACTTGTTGATTTTGAAGAATTTTTTATATCTAGGATTGTGTGAGACTTTTTAGTATAAAGTATAAATATCAAATCCTATAAAAAATCCCACCCTAACCCATCAGACTTTTGACAGGAGATTTTTTTGAGGCTGGAGAAGAGAAGAAAAACAGACTTGTGAACTCTTCGTGAACAAGGTACTTTTGTGTTCCAATTTTTTAGTATGTGTGGATCGATTTTATTTGTGAATGAAAAATAGATAGATTGATGATCTATGTTTATTCCTGAAATATTTGATTGTTGTGTCCTTTATTGAATCTCAAAGTAATCTCACTGTGAATCCGATTTTAAAGATTAAAAACTTCCAGTTTGATTTTTCAACCTTAAAAAAATTGTTGTTTTTGTAAAGTACTTACTCTCTTAACCCACCATAATTTGTAAAATAGCTTTAGAAGTAGTATTCACATATCAATTTCAGAATCAAATAATTAATGATGTGAACGAATTAAAAGCTTTTAATCTCAGGCTGAAAGCCATTTTGAAATGAATTAAAAGCCATTTTGAACAATATATACCAAACCTATATATTTTAATCATGTTAGGATTTGTTGAACTATTTTTTTATCATTCCCCTTTAGGTTTTACTTTGATTGAATTAATTCAGTTATAATTTGGTTGAACTATTGTTATTGTAATTTTTTTGTTTAAGAAATTTGAATATTA
Organism: Zanthoxylum bungeanum; assembly: GCA_019454045.1. Taxonomy (NCBI): domain Eukaryota; kingdom Viridiplantae; phylum Streptophyta; class Magnoliopsida; order Sapindales; family Rutaceae; genus Zanthoxylum; species Zanthoxylum bungeanum. The sequence goes on from SKCR01029731.1 coordinate 270,624, forward strand.
GCTTTTACTTTGATGAATATTTGATATGCACATGATGATATATTGGTATCAATTTATCAAAAAAAAATTTAACTTATCAAATTATTTTTAGTTTTGATATTCCACTTCCTATAGATGGTGTTGGGATGAATTTTATCATCAAATTCCGTTTGCTTTATCAATCTGGTTAATTTTACCCACTTCCTATTTTTAGTTTTTTTATTTATGGTTTCATTCCATATAATATCTATTTAAAAAAAAAAGAAAAAAAAATCTAATAAGTAGTCATTTCAAATCTTACAAATTCTTATGATATAAATCTTTTAAAATCTTATAAGTAAAAAATCTTTATTAAAAAAAATGTCATAAAATCTTATAAGTAATTGCATTCTTTAAATGTCTTTTAAAATCCACTGGACTTATTTATCGATAAATAGTCTTTTAAAATCTCAATTGAATACACCCCCCTTAGATTCTGGTTCGGTTCTTAGATTTTGAAGAATTAGAACCGAACCGATCATTTGGCGGTTCCGGTTCGGTTTGGAACCGCCGAATCGTTGACATCGCGATCTAGCCTATCTTAAGGTACTATAGATGGACCTTTTTAAAATATTAAGTGTCATATTTGTTGGGGAATAGCAATGGAGAATCTACTTTTGAGGTGTGTGTTATACTTATAGCAACATTTGCCCTCATTATGTGTTGTAAGGGTTGCAAGCAAATTTACTATAGGATACAACAAAACTTTTAGAAATGCAATACAAAACTTTGTTAAATCTCTACTTAAGAATTTTGAAAGAAAATATGTTGTGTTATATGAACAAATTCGTATCATATATAAGCAATCAAAAATTGCCTTCAAAATACAATCTTTTTAGTCATGTTTTTTCGCTTCAACGTCTCATTGTCGCGAAAATGAGGAACTATTGTCGCGACAATATGCACGAGTATCTCATTGTCGCGATAATAAGCACGGACCTCTCATTATCGCAACAATATAAGTCAGATTGTTATTTTACATCAGCGTCTCATTGTCGCGACAATATTAGTCAGAATGCTTTTTAGTCTTAAAGTCTCATTTTCGCGCCAATGAATATCCTCACGACCTGTCCGAATAGGTCAATCTCCGATACGTCAGCGAAGAGGCAATAACTGAACCAACATATGTTTATGCCCTTTATATTTTATAACATCTTATATTGAATAATTAACCATTCTTTGTTGAATGTATATCTGAATTCAACAACAATCCCCAACATGGTTAATTATTAATCTAGAAATCAATTGATATTATAATGCATAAATAAAAGGTGTTTTTCAACTTGAACATTTAGCTATAACCAATGTTTCAAAGCATTAACAAAAATCTTAGGTTGACTATGACATTGAACCTAATTTTTATGTGTTAACATCGAGAAATACAGTTTGCTCATAATAATGATTGATTTTCAAAAAATTCTTGGTAAATCAACTATCACTTTTTACGGCTTTGTGCTCTATCATTTCAGTGAAATATTTACAAAGATCAACCTTATACATTTTGTTAGAATTAACACCACTTCTCATGTTCACATAAATGAAGTTCCATTTTACCTTCTTAACTCCATTAAGAGTGAAACTCATCCTCCTTTTATGTAGCTACTAAATATTTCCTCAGTAACTCAGCTGTTTATCTATAACTTGTTATTACCCATTAAACTTAAGGTCTATTGGTATAATAAAGTTAAGTTGGGTTCTCGTCACATGCGACTAATTAAGGAAAAGTTTTCAAACACATCCATATTGATGTAGTTTTGATTAAATTTCTCGAGAGTGCTTTAGTTAGTGGGTCTGCAAGATTGTTACAAGATCTCACATAAGTCATAATAACTACACCATCTGACAATAATTGTCATACATACTCATGTTTTAAACTTATATGTCTAGATTTTCCCATATTGATCTTACTCAATGCTCTAAATATAGTAGCTTCACTATCATAGTACAAGGAAATATACGTCAACGATTGTGGCCGCAACTTTATTACTATTAATAATTTCTTAGATACTATGATTTTTTGCCTGCTGTTGGCAAAACAACAAACTTTGATTCCATAGTAGAGTGAGTTATACATATTTGTTTCTTGGAAGCCCAATAAATAGCTTCTTCAGCCAATGTGAATATTCATCTTGAAGTTGACTTGTTATTGCTTGCACTAGTAATCCAACTAGCATCTGAGTATCATTCTAAGACAGCTGGAAATTTATCATAAAACAATCCCAATGCTTATGTTCTTTTAAGGTGTCCAAGAACTTTAGCAATAGCTTTTCAATGTTCAACATTTTGATTGTTCGTATATCTTGATAGCTTACATACTGTAAATGAAATATCATGTCTGGTGCAATACATATCTTACATCAAGCTTCTTATTGCACTAGCATATTCCAATTGAGCCACTGTTCTTCTTAAATTTTTGGTTAACTTACTAGAAACATCACAAGGAGTATTTGCTTCATTTACAACTAAGTGGTTAAATTTTCTAATCATTTTATCAATATAATGTGATTGACACAAAGCAAAATCTCTAACTACATTTCTTAACTTTGATACCCAAAATGGTATATACATCATTTAAATATTCAATATTAAATATTGAGGAAAGATACTTCTTAGTAGTATCAATTCATATTGTATTTGTACTTATGATAAACATGTCATCGACATATAAGCATAGTATAACTAAAAATTCTTTTGTGAATCTGATATATACACACCTATTAGTACCATTATGTTGAAAGTCATTTTGAAGAGTGACTTCATCAAATTTTTTGTCTCATTGTTTGGGTGTTTGCTTTAAGCCATATAATGACTTATTAAGCACACAAATTTTCTTTTCATTTTCGGGAAGTGCATAACCCAGTGGTTTTTTCATGTACACTTCCTCATCAATGTCTCCATTTAAAAATACAGTCGTAACATCCATTTGATGCATATGTAAATCATAAATAGAAGCTAAAGCTAGCAATATTCTTATAGCAGATATTCTAGCTACCAATGCAAACATGTCAAAATAGTCTATATACCTTATTTTTTCCTAAATCCCTTATCCACAAGCCTAGCTTTAAAGGTTTGTATAAATCCATGAGTATTATATTTTCTTCTAAATACTCATTTACATCCAAAAAAATTAATCATGTAGATAAATCTATTATGGTCCAAGTTATATTAGCAATAAGATAATTCATCTCATCATCAATAGTCTCTTTCCGGAATGTAGCATCTCTTGAAAACATTGTTTCTTCAATTGTTTCAGATTATCCTATAGATTTAGAAACATGAGTATCTTATTTGACACTTTTTCCATATTACCTTTAACAAATAAGACAACATCTTAAGAATATATAAAATAAACATCAAACTTCTTTAATTTCATAGGTCTTTGACTTCTTCGAGGTTCATTATGAATTGTTTTTTCTATAATTTTGCTCAATGAACCTTGTTTTTGACATTTGTCGATGTTTAATTCTTGTGTTTGTCTAGAAGTTTCAGTATAATCATCACAAGATAACTCATCTTAAAAAAAAAATCAACATCTTTGGATTCTATAATAACATTAAATTATAAATCTAATAACCATTATGTTTTTTAATATTGTGCAAATCTAAAAAATACACTCTTGAAGACTCTTGGTCATAACTTAATCTTTTTAGGATCCGAAACCTTATAATAAGCTAAACAACCTCATACTCGTAGGTATCCAAGATTAGGCTTCTTATTGTTCCAAATTTCATATGGAGATAATTTTAATTTCTTAGAATGAATTCTATTATGTACATGACATGTTGCAAGTAAAGTTTTCCCCCCCACAAACTTAGAGATAGTTTGACATTTAACAACATGGCGTTAACCATTTCAACCAAGGTCTCATTCTTTCTTTCAGCCAAACCATTTTGTTGTGATGTATATGGAGCACTTGTTTGGTAAATAATTTCATTATATTCACATAAGGTAATAAATTCATTATCAAAATATTCACCATCTATATCACTTCGTAGAGATTTTATTCTTCTAATTTTCAACCTCATTTTTATAAAGTTTAAATCTATTGAATGCTTCATTTTTTGCTTTCATTAAATAAACATAAGTGATAAAATATTTATTCCCTCCTCTAATTAACATGTCGTTCAATTCATAAAAATCTGAGTGCACCAATTTCAAAATAGAGGTATTTCTATTTATTTTGGGAAAATATTTCTTGGTCATTTTAGCTTGTACACATATTTCACATTTTCCTTTTACTTCATTATTTAAATTAATTAATCTCTATTTAGACATGAATTTCAATAACCTAAATTAACATGTCCTAAACGATTATGCCATAAAGTAAAAGAGTCAAACATATAAACGAAAACATGTATATTATTATTATTATTAATAAAAACATTACAGATACTGAGTTTGAACATCTCATCATAAGAGTACCATTTTCCCAACAAAAATTTCATTCTCAGACAAGATTAATTTGTGTGAATCTAAGACAGCTTTTATACCATTTTTACATAATAAATTAGCAGACAAACGATTCTTTCTAATTTCTGGTACATGTAAGATATTAACCAGGATTAGTTTCTTGCTAGAGGTAAATTGAAGTTATACACTTTCACTTCTAATGACCTTGACAGAATCGTTGTTCCCCAATAAAACCTTGTGTTCCTCATTCGAGTCTTCGTATTGTTTGAATTGAGACATATCATTACATACATGCACCGTGAATCCCGATTCAAACTACCATTATTTTAAGATTGTTGTTGCGGTCATATGTAATTATATTATCATGTAAATGTGTAAATCTGACACCATTGCCACTATTTCAGATGTATTTTTCTTAATATCATTATTAAATACTATACTCACTGTGTGAGGGCTTCACGTACACAATGTAAGGAACAAAGTTTCCATGCAACATCCTAAATAAACATGTGCACAATTTTATAATTTTCTATATTATTATTCGTCAATATATAAGACTGTTTCAAAATTCTACGACAAAAAAACAAAACAACGAGTCTTGCATTGCGGTGCAGAGCAAGTGGAGGTGGTTGGCACGTGGCGACGAGAGACCTAGATTTGCTACTAGTAATGAATGAATAGCCAATAGAGAACAAGTAGATGGGTTCTTGTTCAAAGTCTCGTGTGACCAGAATGGTCAAATTTCTAAGGTTCTGCTTTTTTCTTTCCCCCTCTCTCTCTTATGTCCCTCACCGCCAAATCACTTATTCGGATTTAATCGGAACAGATAAAATTTCTAACTATCTCAGACTTTTATAAAAAATACGTTCTTTAGATTCGAACCTAATACTTCAAGGTGAGATCATGAGCTCACGCCCCTTTGAGACCCTTATGTCTCTACACTAAAAAGAAATAAAGAAAGAAAGATAGAGAGAGAAAATACTTTGTAGAAAAATCAAGGCTAACCACTTAACCTCATTTACTAGTTACTACTTTATTAGTGTAGTCTAAGAAATTATGAATATAAAAATATCGTCGTCAATGTAATATTTTGAAAATTTATTTGCTACATACTAATAAATCTTTAAAAAAAAAAAACTATTGTTGACGGTGGATTTTTGGTCTCAGGGTAATATTGGAATATCACTCCCGAGGAAATCCTCCTCCAACTGTGAATTTGTTTGGTTATGGGGGACCAAAGGCAAATTTAGCGGAAAACAAGAGAATACGCCAATCAGACAAGGTGATTTAACGTGGTTCGGCGGATTTTGGGATCCGACCTACGTCCACGGGCAAGAACAGGATGGTGTTTTTTATTACTCAAATTCACTCCTTAGATCTCCTCTTTGCTTTTACAAATCAGAGCTCTATGACACTAATCTCTTATTCTTGTGATGATTTTCAGATGCCTTTTTACACATGCTCTACCCTTCTATTTATAATAATACAGAAATCAGATTCCTATTTGTATAAGAAATCCTATTTGAACCCAGTCTTCTCTCTTGTAGGGTTTCCTGATCCGGTATTGCCTTCTTCTTCTGTTTTCCCCTTTGGACTCTGACTCTCTCTCCTTGTGAAAGTATGATGTTTTTCTCTATCTTATCCATAAGCATGGTGTGCTGTTATCTTGAACGCGGTCCGTCATCTGGTCGGTCTTTAATGAGGTCGGCCATGACAATCTTTTATGCTGAGAGCGTTCCTGCCGACTCTATAGTGCTCGGTCATCTGAACCAATGTGGTCGGTCTTCACATGAACTGGTCGGGTCGGCTACATGATCTCAACCAGACAGAGAATTTACCCTTTGCCCTTGTCGTGCTGTCTTAAATGCTGTAGCGCTTGAAAACACCATCAACATCTGTCCCCTAGTTCTCGGTTCCAACGAGTATGTGAGTTGGTGCCGGGAACTATATGAAGAGGGTGTGCTGATTGTCTATGCTGGTAGTCGTCCCAAGATGTGAGAAGGAATTTTCTTGCCGTTTCAATCATCTTTCCTCGAGACGCGCAACCATCATGTCTCTTTAAATGCCTATCAAATCAACTTTAGGGTTTCTTCCAATGCTCGACACTTGTCACACATCCCTGGGTTCCCGCCAGAAGAGAGGACGAATCGACCGTGTATAGGTACTCTCCAGTGTGGGTTGATCTCAGCCGTTTGTTCGATTTTGGGAGACATCTCTCGCAGGTGACACTTGGCGTTCATCCGGGCTCTTCCTTTAGATCCAATGGTCACGAGCATCCTGGTCATGGGTATAGAAAGGGGAGGCTTCCCCTGTTCCATCTTTTTTTTCGGCAATCATCTGCTTCTCTTCTGTAATTTCTTTGCGATCCATTCAACTCCGTGTTCTCGAAACTCATCCGCGGCCTTCATCTTTTCTCTTTGTTGCCGAGCACCTAAGGAACGAGCATCACCGCACCGTATATCCTCCTGCCTTTGAGAAGAACAAGTAAGTTTTCTGAGCGACCTTTCTTCTCTTTTTCTTCATGCAGTGTTTTTGTTTGTTTATTTCGCTTAGGGAGAGACTCGTGGTTTTTTGCTGGGTCTTGCTTTAGGGCACCTCTTTAGAGACTCCAAGTCTAGTTTTAACATGGGCCCCGTGGGTAGCTTCTTGTATACTGATTCTCCCCATTTCTCTGTTTTTCTGGGTTGTCAGGGATGTCTGCCCATAGTTCTTCCTCCGAAAGGTTTGTCAAGGCTTCAACCCCTCCTGCTGAAGAGCTCTCCTCGGGCTCAGGGGCACCTAGTGTAGAGGACCTCGACACTAGCCCTACGGCTTCTGAAATCGAAAATGACTCCTACCATCAGAGGGTTCCTCGGAAGGACCCAGAGCCTGGTGAACTTGGGTCGTCGGCTCTGGATATGAACCGCCCTTCAAAGATAACTGAGGATGACCTCGCCCTTCTCCGTCAGCGGTATAATATTCCGATAGATATTGCCCTTGAAGTTCCCGGCCCTATGGATCGTGCCAGCCAACCTGACGAAGGCTCGGTAGCACTCCTTCCTATCTTCTTTGAGTGCGGGCTACGGTTGCCGATCCAGCCTTATTTCGCTTGGATGTTGGCTGAGATGGAAATCGCCCCTTGTCAGCTAAGTCTGAATAGTTGGAGAATTTTGGCCGGGTTGTACACAGCTTGGCATCGGGCAGGGCTTGGGGAGCCCTCTTTTGAAGAGATGAAGAGGGTGTATCGTCTGAAGGCCAACCCAAAGGCTCATCATGGTTGGTATTATCTTTCTGCTTACAATAGCTCTATGAATATCGTCCAGAAGCTCCCTGATTCAAATAAGAACTTCAAGGATCTCTGGTTCTGGGCTACCGGGGATTGGGGACGGTCCCTGTTTTCAGATGAAGGGGAGACCTTGGTGCCGGATATTTTCAGGGCTGGAGGTTAGGAGTCTAATGTCCCTTCACTCTTTCTCTGTTTCCTGCTCTTTAGTTTCTTTAAGGTTTTTAACTTCTCTGGTTCTTCCTAGCTTGTTGGCGAGATGCTCCCAAGGTTTCTCGTCAGGTTCGGAGGCGGGTATCCTGGGCTCGGAATTACGCCGCCCATTGGAAGGATTTGGTCAATAGTGCGGCATTTGTTGAGTCAGGCCTTGTCCGGGCTGCTCCTTCGGAGGTCGCAGGTCGGATAGGTAGAAGTTTGCTGACTGTTTTAATGATCTTCCCTGTTTGTTTCGTCATTTTTGACATTTTTGTTATGTGCTCGGTCCCTGATTTCCTTCTTTCTTTCGCAGGCATGTCGAAGAGGCCTAAGTTCCTTGAAAGGTTGGCTGGTACCATGGAGAAAGCCGGTCGTGCTGATGTCGGAACTTCCCGGGCACAGCCTGCCGCTGTTGGGGCTGAGCGGGTGTCTCAAGGAGATGTCCAGCCTGCTGCTCGGGGTCTCTCTTCTCCTGGTGCACAGTCCTCGGGGTCCGCTCATCTTACCAGTCCGTCAAAGCCTCTTAGGAAGAGGAGGCGTCCATTTGGGGCCGAGGAGACCGAGCTGGTCCAAGAGGAGGAGGAGGAAGAAACTGCTATGGTTAAGAGGAAGGAAGTCCGTAGGGGGAGGAAGTCCTCTGAAAGCTCCTCTAAAAAACGGAAGGGCCCTGTGGTCCTCGGGGTGGATGACTTGGGGGAAAACATCCGGGAGGCCACTTCCCATTTAGTGCCGGCCTTCAATGAATTGGCCGAGGTGATTCCTCCTGAGGAGGTCTCGAGGTATGAGGATGTATCTCCTGAAGGTGTTGTGGCTGAGATGAGTTCTCAGATGGCGAAGGTACTTTTACTCCCCTTCTCGGTTTTTCGGATCTTGGTTCTCTTTTTTCTTGTATTTGACTCCTTCCTTCCTTTTTGTGTGCAGGCCAACTATTATGGCCAAGAACAAGGGTCTTCTTCTGACCTGCTGTCCGAGGGCGGTCAGTCCCAGAGGCTTCAAAGTCGCCTTTCCGAAGTGGAGGCAAAGCTAGCTGACGGGAGGAGGAGGTGATTAAGAATCTCGAGACGGCCGCTGTTGAGAGTTTCAAAACGAACAAGGCTCTCAAAGCAGCTGCTGTGCTAGAAAGGAAACTTGCTGATAATGCCAGGGATGACCTGAAGGTTGCCCAGTCTGAGATTGGCGTTCTGAAGGGGAAGGTAGCAAGTGCTGAGGCCAAGGCGAAGAACAAAGATGAGGAAGTTGCTCGGGCCCGAGACAGTCTTGAAAGGAAGAAAACCGAGCTTGAGGATAGGGAGGTTGATCTCGAGGAGAAGGAGATCGAGCTCGAGAAGAGGGAGGGTGATGAGTGATAAATGTATCACTATTTCCCACTCATTTAACTTGATATTTTGTATAGTTTCTTGAGTTTTGTGAATATTTGATGTGTGTTTTGTGTTATTTTGCAGATAAATAAAGTTTCAAGACATTCTGGAGGTGATTGGAGCAAAACTGTGAAATTTGGCAAAAGGGGTATTTTGGTAATTTTGGACGTCCCGGACACAAAAGGGTATTTTGGTAATTGTTCCCGACACCGAAATAAAATTTCAAGACATTCTGGAGGTGATTTGGAGCAAAACTGTGAAATTTGGCAAAGGGGTATTTTGGTAATTTTGATGTCCCGACACAAAAGGGTATTTTGGTAATTGTCCCGAATCTGCCACGTGTCAAAGATTCAACGAGCCGTCTTTTTTTTAGCACACCACGCCACGTGTCGAAATTTCAGCGATTCAAGAAATAATAATATAAAATAATAAAAATCAGAAAAATAATAAAATAATAAAAATCAAAAAAATAATAATAAAAAATTAGATTTTTTTGCCTATAAATAGATTTCGAATTTTAGTTTCAAATGTACCTCTTCCTCTGAAATCCTTATAAATAAATTGAGAGTTCTTCATATTTTCTTCATATATTCAGTTTTATTTACGCTTTGTAGTAGTAATTCTATTCAACCATGAGGGAGTAACCTCACCATGCTGAGGTAATAAGGTAATTCTTTTACTTTTGCTTTTTAGATTAATCTCCCTTAAAATATAATATATAAACTATTTAAAATCTGAATTAATAAAGGATACCGCCATTTTCGGTCGGTTGGTTATTCAATTCAAACTGGTTAAACCTGACTTAATGAGGATACCGCCATTCTAGGTCGGTTGGTTTAAGTTTATATTTCTGTTCCGCCTTATGGCTGGTATATTTGAATTTGACTTAATCAGGATACCGCCATTCCGGACGGTTGGTTTAAAATATCACAAGATTATATATTATATTATTGGGAGATATCTAAATAGTAAATAGTAGAAGTTAATTCCTTTTACCTTAGCATTTCTTTTTATTACTTTTCAGCAATTTCATTTTATGTCTTTTAAGTTTTTATTAGTTTTAGCTATGTATTGTAACTAAATTAAATATCTAGGGTTGTGATAAAATCTAATATAACCGTTTTTAAAAGGGTTAGATTATAGTTTGAGTAATTTAAAAGAGTTATTTATTGAGTCATAATCTTAATGCCTTTTTATTAATTGGCCATTAATAAAATTGATTTAGATAAACTTAAAATGAACTAGACATAGGGATTTTAAGTTTAAGACCTTAGTCTCAACAACCCACGATCTTCCTTAAGGATAGATAACCTTTAATAGATTTCCTTACAGGATAGACATATACCTGTCGGGCGGGGTAGTCATAATTGGAACTTAACCTTAATGAATCTAGGTAATTTAATTGACATAGACATATGGTTCAATTGGATTATAACTAGGTATTTGTAAATGATCATTCGAAAGAGGCTTTTACATAATTTAGTGTTCCGGATTAATAATTCAATAATTTTCAACTATGATTTAACTACTTCATCTTTTATTGATATTAGAAAGATTAACAACCCTAGATCTTTGAGTCTTTTATTTTCCTTAGTATTTTCTTTTGTCTTTTTATTTATTTATTTATTTAGCAAATCTTCAAAGCAGATCATTTCAAGCAATCATTCACTTCTCCCTCAATTAGATATTTGTAAATAAATAGTATCAACAACTAATAACAATAGTAGGAATTAAGTCCTCGTGGGATCGATATTTTTATACTACTTGAACGATACGTGCGCTTGCGTTATACGTGTGTGTTTACGCCGGTCAAGTTTTTGGCGCCGTTGCCGGGGACTTATTTTTCTTGAGTTGTTAATTTTGAAACTATCAAATTTACTTATATCTAATTTTCTTTCTTTTATTTTGTAATTTTTATTTCTTTTGTTTTCAGGTGATTAAAAAATGGAACACTATTGGGAAATTGAGAAATCACGAACTTTACAAGAAGATACACCCCAAATCCGGGAGCAACAGTCTAGTTTTCTGAGGCCTGTTGTCCAACACAACGATTATCACTGGAATTCAGAATCAAGCAATACTACATTTGCTCAACAGAATGAAATGGGGAGATGTGTAATTTGTGATGGCAACCACCCGAGCGATCAATGTATTTACCTTTCAGAGTGGCAGAATTTTTGGAATCAACCAAGGTACGAAGAATCATCACATTTTCCATCTTATCCACCATCTTCCTTCGATTCTTATCAAGAACCAGAACCATCTGAGGAAGATCAATTGATTCACATGTTCAAAGAACAAGCAGTTCGATTTGATGCACAAATCAGAGTAACGCAGGATCCATACAGAGAATGACAGATCAGATCAGACAATTAATAGAAAACCAGAGCTATATACCTCAAGAATCATTTTCAGATGAAGCCTCAGAGTACCAAACATTTCACGATGACATTTTAGCAAAAGAGGAGGCTGAGGAGAATCAAGAACCAGAGGTATCAGTTCAGGAACCCGAACCGGCAAAGTCTCGATTTGATTTCTATTTTTCAGATTCTGACGAGGATGAAACTGAGCTGTTTGTGCCAACTGCATCAAAAATTGAGGATGGAATTCTGTATCCTCAAAATGAAGATCTTGGAGATTCCATTGCACAAATGTTTGATGAAGATCTACCTGAGCCAATCATTTCAACCAGATCAGAGGATGAAGACCTAAAATCTGACATTTCTTTTCATCCTCAGGTTGAAAATTTTGAAACATGTATTTCACAGATGACAGATGAAGAGTTGAATGCAGAAATTTTCAAATACATCTGTGAAGAAAAGGTGGAGCAAGAAGCTGAGCAAATGGAGGAGCAAATGTCTGACCTTATTAAAGATCCAGAGCATTCAGGAGAAACATCGCTGTTTTGGGGAGTACAAACCAAAGATATCAAACAGAAGCTTGACAGAATGGAACTTCCATTCCAAGTCAAGCACCATACAAGACCTCCTGACTTTCTTTCTTTCTTTTCAGGAACCACTGGAGCAACAAAGATTAAAAAGGTGGCACAAGCACTGAATGAGACAAAACTCTTTTTGCCACTTTACCGTTGGAAGAGACCCTTCAAAAGCAACGCTCATGGGATTGTCTTTGATCGGACATCCAAAACGACGCTGAAACCTCCTTAACAGATGAATTTCAGTCACGTCTGGCTGAAGACGAAAAATTTAGCGCTAGCAGGGAGGCAACCCATGCAATTTGTTGTAATTTATTTTCATATTTTGTGTGAAATTTTTAAATTTTGTGTGTTATTTTGTAGGGAAAAGCACAAATGGAGCATTTTAAGACAGAAGGAATGTGTTTGACAATCACAAAAAGGAGAGCTAATTCATTTGTGATGGTTGAGTAAAGAATGATTTCTTGAGACGCATCCTAATGAATTTATACTAAGCGAGTGGCGTATTGCGTACACAATTCTGTTGCCTTAATTATTGCTTTGATTTGCTTTTCTATTGAAATTATCTTTATTTTCGTAGACAGGATCCAGACTTTTTGACCTTTCACGATTTCTTTTGTTGTTTAGCTAACAATCGTCCTCTGGAAGATACTTGTGCTATTATTGTATTCACCCTTTTCAGGTACTATAAATTCAGCCCGTCATTGCACTTTTGAAGGCATCCATAGTTGAGAAAGAAATACATAAAAAAATGGAAGCCACTTCAAGAAGACGAGTTGAGAACATCTGTGTATTTTGCGGTAGTACTATTGGTACTAAACCACAATACATAGAAGCAGCACAGGAATTGGGTCGAGTCTTAGCAGCAAGAAATATGCACTTATATATGGAGAGGAAATCTCGGACTTATGGGGATCGTTTCAAAGGCTGTACAGGAAGGAGGCAGTCACGTTTTGGGAATCATTCCAAAACCCTTGGCAGAGGCGAATCTTATTGGATCAACAAACGGAGAGGAACTGATCGTGCCAGGTATGTCTGAACGACTGGTAGAAATGATTAACCGTTCTGATGCTTTTATTGCTTTGCCAGATGGGTTAGGCACATTGGAGGAAATTTTTATAGTACTATCTTGGGCGAACCTGAACATCCACCAGAAACCGCTTGGACTGCTCAACGTTGATGGATTTTATGATTTTCTTTGTGTGTTTCTTGATGATGCTCGGAGAAATGGGTTCGTGTCAAAACCTATGAAAGAACTCTTATTCACTGCCAGAACTGCACCGGATCTAATTGATCAACTCGTAGCCTTTGAACCACAAGTTGACCCTATCATTTCAAAGATAAAATGGTCCGAGGATGATCGTGGTAAGAAGCGTCGAATAATCTGGATCTTAACCTTTAAATTTTTTTGTAGAGTTTCAGCTAACCAGGTATTATCTTCTTAATTCTCCTTTTATTTGTTTGTATTGTGTTTTTATTTTTAGTCCAAAATTTTTTCGAAAAATACAAAAAAATTAAAAAATTAATAAAAACAAAGGGCATATTTAAAGTTAGGTGATGGTTTGGTGTCTTCCTTCACTCACTACCTTTTATAAGGAAAAGCTGTGGAGGCACCTAGATAATCATTCACTTGTAGCGTGTTGTGACAGACTAGTTTGGAGGACTCGTTGTTTATTCCTGACACCAAGCGATAAGAGCCTAAGGGGCTTGGGTATTTAAGTGAGCCTCGCTCCACCTTCCCTCTGGGGAATCTACAACGGGAAGTCCATTCGACAGTTAGTCACACACCATAAACTGAGTCTTTGATTAAACTTTTAAAAAAAAAAAAAACATGTAAATTATAGTTTTATGACTAGTAGAAATATGTGGTTGTTATGTTGACTAAAAAGATGAAATTGGTAAGAAATAGCTGTGTAAGGAGTTTCCACTCTTGAGACGTATTTCAAACCTAATTCGAAACAAGTTAATTTTTGTTTATTCACTTTTGAATTATTAAATCTGTAAATTCTCCATAAAACTGACTAAAATGAATCTTCATATACTTAGTTAGCAGATATTATCAACATACATAGTAACATACGACATGAGCTGTAATTAAAAAGTTTGTAATATTTAGTGCTCTAGTTTAATTAGAGGAAATCTCAAAAAGTGATGGAAAAAAAAAAAAAAAAAAAACATCTGAGATCCGAGTTATTAAGTCTGTAAGGGTATTTTAATACCTAGTGCCCTAAAACCAACTGGTTTGGGAGTCATTGGCCCAAAGCTCGTTACATGGATCAAAAATGATGAAAAATTTATATATATATATATATCTGAAGTCTGAGTAATTAAGTCCTTAGGGGTGTCTTAACATCTGATGCCCTAAAGCCAACTGGTTTGGGAGTCACCGACCTAAAGCTCGCTACATAGATGGAAGATATTGTATATAAATAAAAAATAGAGAAAAAAATCAAAGAAAAAGCAGAAAAATCAGAAAATTTATTCCATTACTACAAAAAGATGTGAATTCTGATAAAACTTTAGGACAAAAATATACTCTCTTATCAACTGCACTTATGACCGTTGTGGGCAAAAATGAGTTGTTTAAATACTTTGTTAGCTGTGTATACGAAGAATGGTAAAAATAATCGGAGAATTTACTTATTTAGTAATTTAGAATGAAACAAAACAACTAATAACTTGGAGTAGAAGTTCACATGATTAGTCACTAACTTCTTTATTTCTCTTGTCTTTTTGCTTTTGTGTGCATTAGTTTCACTACCTTTTTACTTTTGTAAAATGTTTGTGGGTATCATTGCTGTAAACCTTCACGAGACTACAACTCGTCCACTAGGGACACCTAGGGGTTTAAAGGCTTGTTGCATATGCTAAATGCAATCGTGATCCCTACGAAAGTGGCTTAGTTAAATTTTATTATGTTATTTTATTTTGTATTTTGCTCGAGGACTAGCAAAATGTTAGGTTTGGGGGTGTGATGAGTGATAAATGTATCACTATTTCCCACTCATTTAACTTGATATTTTGTATAGTTTCTTGAGTTTTGTGAGATTTTGATGTGTTTTGTGTTATTTTGCAGATAAATAAAGTTTCAGACATTCTGGAGGTGATTTGGAGCAAAACTGTGAAATTTGGCAAAAGGGGTATTTTGGTAATTTTGGACGTCCCGACACAAAAGGTATTTTGGTAATTGTCCCGACACCGAAATAAAATTTCAAGACATTCTGGAGGTGATTTGGAGCAAAACTGTGAAATTTGGCAAAAGGGGTATTTTGGTAATTTTGGATGTCCCGACACAAAAGGGTATTTTGGTAATTGTCCCGAATCTGCCACGTGTCAAAGATTCAACGAGCCGTCTTTTTTTAGCACACCACGCCACGTGTCGAAATTTCAGCGATTCAAGAAATAATAATAATAAAATAATAAAAATCAGAAAAATATAAAATAATAAAAATCAAAAAATAATAATAAAAAATTAGATTTTTTTGCCTATAAATAGATTTCGAATTTTTAGTTTCAAATGTACCTCTTCCTCTGAAATCCTTATAAATAAATTGAGAGTTCTTCATATTTTCTTCATATATTCAGTTTTATTTACGCTTTGTAGTAGTAATTCTATTCAACCATGAGGGAGTAACCTCACCATGCTGAGGTAATAAGGGGAATTCTTTTACTTTTGCTTTTTAGATTAATCTCCCTTAAAATATAATATATAAACTATTTAAAATCTGAATTAATAAAGGATACCGCCATTTTCGGTCGGTTGGTTATTCAATTCAACTGGTTAAACCTGACTTAATGAGGATACCGCCATTCTAGGTCGGTTGGTTTAAGTTTATATTTCTGTTCCGCCTTATGGCTGGTATATTTGAATTTGACTTAATCAGGATACCGCCATTCCGGACGGTTGGTTTTAAAATATCACAAGATTATTATTATATTATTGGGAGATATCTAAATAGTAAATAGTAGAAGTTAATTCCTTTTACCTTAGCATTTCTTTTTATTACTTTTCAGCAATTTCATTTTATGTCTTTTAAGTTTTTATTAGTTTTAGCTATGTATTGTAACTAAATTAAATATCTAGGGTTGTGATAAAATCTAATATAACCGGTTTTAAAAGGGTTAGATTATAGTTTGAGTAATTTAAAAGAGTTATTTATTGAGTCATAATCTTAATGCCTTTTTATTAATTGGCCATTAATAAAATTGATTTAGATAAACTTAAAATGAACTAGACATAGGGATTTTAAGTTTAAGACCTTAGTCTCAACAACCCACGATCTTCCTTAAGGATAGATAACCCTTTAATAGATTTCCTTACAGGATAGACATATACCTGTCGGGCGGGGTAGTCATAATTGGAACTTAACCTTAATGAATCTAGGTAATTTAATTGACATAGACATATGGTTCATTGGATTATAACTAGGTATTGTAAATGATCATTCGAAAGAGGCTTTTAATAATTTAGTGTTCCGGATTAATAATTCAATAATTATTCAACTATGATTTAACTACTTCTCATTTTAATTGATATTAGAAAGATTAACAACCCTAGATCTTTGAGTCTTTTATTTTCCTTAGTATTTTATTTTGTCTTTTTTTTATTTATTTATTTAGCAAATCTCTCAAAGCAGATCATTTCAAGCAATCATTCACTTCTCCCTCAATTAGATATTTGTAAATAAATAGTATCAACAACTAATAACAATAGTAGGAATTAAGTCCTCGTGGGATCGATATTTTTATACTACTTGAACGATACGTGCGCTTGCGTTATACGTGTGTGTTTACGCCGGTCAGAGGGAGCTTGAGGCCGAGAAGGAGGCTATCCGCCTAGAGGGTTTGGTGACTGTGCGGAGCTGATTCCGATGGTGCTGCCAAATCTGAACATGGACCCCATCCGTGCAGCCATCAGTTATTGCAAGGGGGATATCTCCGAGGAGGAGTTTAGGAAGTGGCTCTCTTCCTTCCTGAGGAGGTGATGGATCCCGCCCCTATTTCGGTTGTTCCAGCTTCCGAGGCTTCTTGCGAAGAACGTCCTGAGGCTCCGGCCGCCGGTGAAGACTGCATTGAGATCCCTCCTCCCGCCCCTGAAGTAGAGGTCTGTCGTGCAGCCGAGGATGAAGCAGCTGTTCCTCCTCCTGATGCCGAGCCGCTTCTTCCGCCACCTGAACCATTAGAGGAAGAAATTCCTGCCCCTGTGCGGGCTGAATGAAAAGGGTAACCCTACCGGGGCCCTATGTACACTTCAACTTTTTGTGTAATCACACTATATTTTTATATACACATGTATATTTATGTCTTCTCTTATTTCTTCCCTCCTTTGTTTTTGTTGTTGTCCGAACAATATGAGACCTTTCAGAGGTCATTATGAACCGGAGGGGTCTAACCTGACCCCGAGCTGGGTAATGGTCCTTGATTTTGGGGGAATGTTTTCTCCCCAAATCGAAGGAGTTTGACTCGGTGGGACGTAACCCGTCCCGAGCTGAGTAAATCACTTGGTCCTGGGGGAATGTTACGTCCCCAGTCCAAAGACAGGCTCCGGGGGAATGTTACGTCCCCGAGCTGAAAGAATCACTTGGCACCGGGGGAATGTTACGTCCCCAGTCCAAAGACAGGCTCCGGGGGAATGTTACGTCCCCGAGCTGTAAGAATCACTTGGCGCTGGGGGAATGTTACGTCCCCAGTCCAAAGACAGACTCGGTGGGACATCGCCCGACCCCGAGCTGTTTGAATTACTTGGCCCTGGGGGAATGTTACGTCCCCAGTCCAAAGACAGACTCCGGGGGAATGTTACGTCCCCGAGCTGTTTCAATCTCTTGGCCCTGGGGGAATGTTACGTCCCCAGTCCAAAGACAGACTCGGTGGGACATCGCCCGACCCCGAGCTGTTTGAATTACTTGGCCCTGGGGGAATGTTACGTCCCCAGTCCAAAGACAGACTCCGGGGGAATGTTACGTCCCCGAGCTGTTTCAATCTCTTGGCCCTGGGGGAATGTTACGTCCCCAGTCCAAAGACTGACTCGGTGGGACATCGCCCGACCCCGAGCTGTTTGAATTACTTGGCCCTGGGGGAATGTTACGTCCCCAGTCCAAAGACAGACTCGGTGGGACATCGCCCGACCCCGAGCTGTTTGAATTACTTGGCCCTGGGGGAATGTTACGTCCCCAGTCCAAAGACAGACTCCGAGGGAATGTTACGTCCCCGAGCTGTAAGAATCACTTGGCGCTGGGGGAATGTTACGTCCCCAGTCCAAAGACAGACTCGGTGGGACATCGCCCGACCCCGAGCTGTTTGAATTACTTGGCCCTGGGGGAATGTTACGTCCCCAGTCCAAAGACAGACTCCGGGGGAATGTTACGTCCCCGAGCTGTTTCAATCTCTTGGCCCTGGGGGAATGTTACGTCCCCAGTCCAAAGACAGACTCGGTGGGACATCGCCCGACCCCGAGCTGTTTGAATTACTTGGCCCTGGGGGAATGTTACGTCCCCAGTCCAAAGACAGACTCCGGGGGAATGTTACGTCCCCGAGCTGAAAGAATCACTTGGCACTGGGGGAATGTTACGTCCCCAGTCCAAAGACAGACTCCGGAGGAATGTTACGTCCCCGAGCTGTTTCAATCTCTTGGCCCTGGGGGAATGTTACGTCCCCAGTCCAAAGACAGACTCGGTGGGACATCGCCCGACCCCGAGCTGTTTGAATTACTTGGCCCTGGGGGAATGTTACGTCCCCAGTCCAAAGACAGACTCGGTGGGACATCGCCCGACCCCGAGCTGTTTGAATTATTTGGCCCTGGGGGAATGTTACGTCCCCAGTCCAAAGACAGACTCGGTGGGACATCGCCCGACCCCGAGCTGTTTATCTCAGTGGCCTCGGTGGTACGAAATCCAGCCCCGAGCCGATAAACAAGTGGCCTCGGCGGAACGAATTCCAGCCCCGAGCCGGATGAACATCGATCTCGGTGGTACGAGAGCAGACCCGAGCCGTAAAACATATATCAACAAAACGGGCTCGGCGGTACAAGAGCAGACCCGAGCCGTAAAACATATATCAACAAAACGGGCTCGGCGGTACAAGAGCAGACCCGAGCCGTAAAATAAATATTTAAAATCATTGTGTGGGCCACAACAAACAAGCATAAATAAATGTCAGCCTAAGACAGAAGAAGTTTTACTCACATTTTTGGGATCCGTTATCTTTCTTGCAACTCTACAAGGGTTACTACAAGTAAGACTCTTCTTAATATGTCCTCTCTGTATCTCAGCATTCCACGCATCCGACCGGATGACTTTCGCTATCAACTTGGTCGTCCTCGTCTCTCTGTCTCTTCTTGGTGCTTCTTTCCACGCAGAGGGTTTCCCGTGAGTAAGTGGCAAAACAGCTGCGGGCTACCTTCTGGCTTCCGCATATGATCCCGATCCCTCCCGTGTGGGGAATTTCAATTTCAAGTAATAACAGGACATTGCGGCCTTGGTTCTCATCATGAAGGGGCGGCCGACAATGACTTGATACTGCTCATGCAGTCTACCACAGTGAAGTTTATCATGATTGTTCGGGTTTTGGGGGCGGCTCCGATCGTCATTGCTAGTTGAATTCTTCCCAGCGGGATGACTGTTGATCCCCCGAAACCGTATAGGGGGTGATGTCTTTGGTTAGAGCTGTGCATTCTACCCCCAGGCTCTCCAAAGTTTCTTTGGAAATTATGTCCACTGCGCTCCCGGGGTCCACCAAGATCCTGTCTACTTCTGTGCCGCCGATTATTGCTTTGATTATTAGTGCGTCGTCATGGGGGAAACTCACCCCCTGAGCGTCTTCATCGGTGAACATGATGGGTGTCGACCGACTTCCTCGGGTGTTTGGGATTTTTTCTGTTTTTAGCACATCTGTCCCCCGTGCTCGGCTATAATTTTTTCTCGACCGGTTAGAGTCCCCGGCCAGCGTTGCCCCTCCCGCGATGACGTTCACCTCTCGATTCCTTGCCCTTTGTCTGGCGGTCATGATTTCGTGGTCTATGTAATTGTTCAGGTACCCGTTCCGGGCCAGGTCCTCCATTTGTTCCCGCAGGTCCTTGCATTCATCGGTTGTGTGTCCTTTTAGATTGTGGTGCAGGCAGTAGGACTTTTTGTTTTTTCTGTCTGGGGGGAACCTCCTGAGGTCGGGCTCTATTAAGAGACCTTTCTCCCGTATCTCCATGATGATTTCCCTTGGCGGCTTGCTTAGGGGAATATACGTTCCCTCTCGGACCACATGGTTCACTTGAGTTGCGGGCCTTTTGCCTTGATCCTTTTGCGCCATCGGTTTGAACTCTTTGGGTCTTGGATTGAACTTCCGGAATTCTCTCTCCGGTCGCCGATGGTCTTCTCTCCTGGTTCCCCTTTCTCTGGCGGTTGTTCCTCTCTGGGATACCTTCTCCTCGCCTTCTAGTAGGACGTACTTCCTGGCCACCTCTAGTGCGGCAGCGTAGTCTGGTGTCTCGTGGATCCTCAAGTGGGTCCACAATTTCCCGACTCTTAGGGCCCCTTTCAGACTTTCCAGGGCTTCCTGGGATTCGTACCCTCCGACCTCGAGTACAGTGTTGTGATACCTTTCAATGAAGCTCTTCAGTGTTTCGCCGTCTCCTTGCTTCATGAGCCTTAGTTCTCCTATTGTTTTTTTAGGGGTGCAGGCTCCTTTGAAATGCCGGATAAACGACTTCTTAAGTTGGGAGAAGCTCTGAATGCTCCTCGGGGCTAAACTTCTATACCATAGGATGGCAGGTCCCCCTAAAGTTAAGGGAAATACTTTGCATATGGCGTCGCCCGTTACTCCCTGTACTTCCATCAGGAGGACAAAGTTTTCAATGTGGGATTTTGGGTCGGAGTGGCCTTTGTATGGTGCCATGGTCGGCATGCTAAATCGTTTCGGAAACTGTGCTGCCTTTATTTCTTCCGCAAGGGGAGACCCCTCTTCTCGTCTCGGGTGTTTCCCGCCCCGATCTTCAATCTTTCTCCCCATCTGGTCATCTCTTTTTTCAACCAAGATTTTATTTCGCGGGTTGTGCCCCTGTGCCGCCTCCTGTGTTCTTCTGTTCGCCTGTCGCCCCGGGAGTGGCGTTCTTTGAACTCAGAGGTCTCCTGTACGTCCTCGTTATACTTTCTATCCTCCCTCTTGGAGTCGAAAAAACTGTCGGAGGAGGGGTCGGGCGACTGTTCCTCCTCTTCTTCTTCCCACGTGTCTTCTGATCTTCCTACCACCGCAGATCTTATCCCATAGGGGCCTCTCTTTCTGGGTCCCTCGTCTTCACTTACATCTACTACTCTTTTCCCTTTTTCTCTTCTCTGTCCGGCCTTGGTTTCAGTTCTCTCGTTGTTTATTCCTTCCATTCTTTCTAGTCGATCCATCATAGTCCTCATCCCATCTTCCATTCTTTTCATCCAGTCTATTGCCGGACCTCCTGGTTGGTGATTTCCGTCTTCCGCCATTTGTCTTATCACGTGAATTGCTTTTTGTGAAATTCCCCACAGACGGCGCCAACTGTTGACGGTGGATTTTTGGTCTCAGGGTAATATTGGAATATCACTCCCGAGGAAATCCTCCTCCAACTGTGAATTTGTTTGGTTATGGGGGACCAAAGGCAAATTTAGCGGAAAACAAGAGAATACGCCAATCAGACAAGGTGATTTAACGTGGTTCGGCGGATTTTGGGATCCGACCTACGTCCACGGGCAAGAACAGGATGGTGCTTTTTTATTACTCAAATTCACTCCTTAGATCTCCTCTTTGCTTTTACAAATCAGAGCTCTATGACACTAATCTCTTATTCTTGTGATGATTTTCAGATGCCTTTTTACACATGCTCTACCCTTCTATTTATAATAATACAGAAATCAGATTCCTATTTGTATAAGAAATCCTATTTGAACCGAGTCTTCTCTTCTTGTAGGGTTTCCTGATCCGGTATTGCCTTATTCTTCTGTTTTCCCCTTTGGACTCTGACTCTCTCTCCTTGTGAAAGTAGGATGTTTTTCTCTATCTTATCCATAAGCATGGTGTGCTGTTATCTTGAACGCGGTCCGTCATCTGGTCGGTCTTTAATGAGGTCGGCCATGACAATCTTTTATGCTGAGAGCGTTCCTGCCGACCTCTATAGTGCTCGGTCATCTGAACCAATGTGGTCGGTCTTCACATGAACTGGTCGGGTCGGCTACATGATCTCAACCAGACAGAGAATTTACCCTTTCGCCCTTGTCGTGCTGTCTTAAATGTTGTAGCGCTTGAAAACACCATCAACAACTATAAAATTAGATCAAAACATAATATAATTGGATTCGGTGTTGAGTTGAACTTTATGTGGTAATTGATAATTACTGTATATAAATTTATATTTTACTTAATCTTAACTACTCATTGTTGTTTATGCAAGTGTTATAAAATATTATATAAAAAAAAAAAAACTCACGACTTTTCAATTAAGCAATAAGCACTATATCCAAATTTAATCTAGACAGATAAAATAAGGTCGCAACTTTAATAAATACAACGAAATGATTGACTCCAAGTGGATTTATTAAAATCCAATTAGACTACACCTAATCCAATGAAATCTATAACATAATAAATAAAAAAACGAGACCTCGTGCTCACCAATTCATAATTTTCTACCAAAAATTAAGAGTCATTTTGATTCCAACAGTTAAGTTAGTTTAATAAAAATATATAAAAAAAGGCAAACTAAGCTTCCTTGAAGCTGATATAAAAAGTAAAGGTCATTGTCGCAAATTGGTGGGGGTGTGGGACACACGCACTATATTTATATATATATACACTACACGATCAGATTAATGTTAGGTTCATGTGAATTTTATATGAACCGTAAAGAAATATAAATATAAAAAAAAAAGTCTTTTAGCTGATATATATATATATATATATATATATACTACACAATCAGATCCATGTTAGATTCATGTGGTTTTTATGTGTACCGTAAGAAAAGATAAAGATAAAAGAAATTTATATCTTTTAGCTGAATGTAAACTTTATGAGAACTATAAGATATATGAACTATGAATGTCGAGGATCATTGTATCTATGATGTTTTGTGGTTTGTTTGCCCAAGGAAAGCAGGAGACTTGTCCTTTTCATCTTTCTATTTCGTCTCCTTGCTGATCCATCCTCGATGTTTCCATTGCTCTGTTAGTTTTTCAATAAAATTATTGTTGTAAATTCTTCAATTAATTCATAAGGGAATATATGTCTTTGTGTTTGGCAAAGGGGTGCTAGAGTGGTTACAATCCATAGAGGGTTGCAACCCCACCCCAAAGGGTGTCCTATGGCACCCCTCCATGCCTTTATAAAGGGGTCATGTACTCCTAATTGAAAATAAGTTCGAAAATAATATCCTACAGACACTTTGATTTTTACTTTTGGTTTTGAGAGAGATCCACCATTATTCCTAGTTCACACACTTGTTAAGGAGTGCTCCTTGAACAAGAAGATTCCGAGTAATCCTGGGAGAACGTTGGCAAAACGAATCCGTAAAGCACCCGTGACGGAGCCAATAAGTTCTTAAGGACAAAGATCATCTCGACTTGGACTATTCTGTGATCTACACTTCTGGTTTGTTTTAATGGTTGTGTGTTTTTAGGGTTTCATGCATCTAGATCTTCTTTTGTTGTTTTGATCTGTTTGATTGCAAATTATATTACTGTTTGATGACACATATTTACTAACAATCTTAAGAACTTATTGCTTTAATGTTATTAGATAGTAATTGCATGTTAGGGTTTGAATATTTTCTGGAAAATACGAACTGTGCATGAAAAACCCGTAGGGTGTTCGAACGCCCGACGCACGCGAAGGCTAAATATTTGAACTTTCGTTAGAACGTTCGAACGCGTTATCAAACGCAACACGAACGCACACACACTGGACAGTCTCGTTCGAACGTAGATACGAACGCGACACTAACGATATAGTCCTGTTATTCTTATAAACTGCAAACTTAAATAATATTAACTTGGTAAGTCATATACTGTTAACACATTAATCTTGGAAGTATAGATTTAAGTTATTATTAGGTTGTTCAATTATCACAAGCATACACATAGTGATAAAGTTGAAATTGTTTGATTGTTGCATAATTGGTTGAGAATTTAAAGTGTAATAATACACAAGTAATTCCATCCAATCTTGATTGAATTATATATATCTACATTTATCGTTTATCACTTTGAACAAGATCATTTGTTGATCGTTGTGCAATTTGTCTTCGTAGACTAATTGACCCTGTTGATTTTCCAGTTACATATGGCTAGCAGAAATATCACGGTACCGGTCTCTCATGGAGAAAAACCGGAGAAATTTGGTGGGGCAAATTTCAAACAATGGCAGAGTAAGATGATGTTCTACCTGACAACTCTCCAGTTGGAAAAATTCCTCAAAGATCCTCCGGGTCCTGTGGAGGGTGAATCCGAGAAGGCCAAGGAAGAGCGAGAACAGACTTGGATGTCTGGAGACTTCTTATGCAAGAACTACCTTTTGGGTGGTCTTGACAATACCCTGTACAATGTATACCAAGGCATGACTTCCGCGAAGGTTCTCTGGGAATCTCTCGAGAAGAAGTACAAAACCGAAGATGCCGGACAAAAGAAGTTTGTCGTGGGTAGGTTCTTGGACTACAAGATGGTAGATTCAAGGACGGTGATGTCTCAGTTGGGTGAACTGCAATTGATCATTCATGAAATACTGGATGAGGGGATGAAACTCTGTGAGATGTTTCAAGTTGCCGCCATAATTGAAAAGTTGCCTCCATCATGGAAGGACTTCAGGAGCTATCTGAAACACAAAAAGAAGCAGATGAGCCTTGAAGACCTCAGTGTTCGATTGAGAATCGAGGAGGACAACAGGATGTCCGAGAAGGCCAGCTACAAGACTCTGGAGTCTAAGGCCCACATCATTGAAGGTGCAAAGGGTAGCAAAAAGAGAAAGAACAGTGGAGCTGACTCTGGGAACAAGAAGTTCAAGGGAAAATGCTACAGCTGTGGAAAGAGCGGTCATATGTCAAAAGACTGCAGGAACAAGAAGTCTCAGGACAAGGCAAGCAAGAAAAAGAAATATGAGGCCCATGTTACTGAAGGCGAGCAGCTGACTGATGATATCTCAGAGATGGAACTATCAGCAGTGGTAACCGAAGCCAACATAGTTGGGAATCCGAGAGAATGGTGGGTAGACACTGGGGCTACTCGTCATATCTGTGCAGACAGTAAGATGTTTTCCATGTACCAGAAGGTCGATGGCGGCGATCATCTGACAATGGGAAACTCGTCTACCTCTCAGGTGGTTGGACAAGGCACAGTTGTTCTGAAGATGACATCCGGAAAGGAGCTAACATTGAAGAATGTACTGCACGTTCCAGATATTCGGAAGAACTTAGTCTCGGGCTCTCTTCTTAATAAGGCTGGGTTTAAGCTTGTATTTGTTTCTGACAAGTTTGTAATGACTAAGAATGATATGTATGTAGGAAAATGATACCTAACTGAGGGCCTTTTCAAGCTAAATGTAATGACTGTTAATCGTGCTATTAATAAAGCTAGTTCGTCTGCTTATATTATTGTGTCACAAAATGTATGGCATGGGAGGTTAGGACATGTTAATTATGATACCATGCGTAAATTAATTAACATGGACCTCATACCTAAATTTGCAATTGATAGCCAACATAAGTGTGAAACATGTGTTGAAGCGAAAATACATAGAACATCATTTCATTCTATCGAACGCAGTTCTGAACCGCTAGAACTTGTACATACTGATGTATGTGACATGAATATTGTGCAAACAAGAGGCGGTAAAAAGTACTTTGTCACTTTTATCGATGACAGCACAAGATTCTGTTATGTGTACTTGTTGAGAAGCAAAGCAGAAGCTATTGAAAGCTTGTACACTATAAGAGCGAAGTTGAAAATCAACTTGGCAAGAAAATCAAAAGAATCAGGAGTGATAGAGGTGGTGAATACGTTTCACCGTTCGGTGAATATTGTTCTGTGCACGGAATTATTCACGAAACCACTGCTCCTTATTCTCCTCAACAGAACGGAATTGCGGAACGCAAAAACCGAACGTTGAAGGAAATGATGAACGCCATGTTGACAAGTTCGGGTTACCCCAGAACTTGTGGGGGGAAGCCTTGCTTTCCGCAAACTACGTTCTGAACAAGCTTCCTCACAGAAGACTAGACAAGACACCATATGAATTGTGGAAAGGTTTCGTACCTTCCTACAAATACCTCAAAGTGTGGGGGTGTCTTGCCAAAGTAATGGTTCCTAAACCTAAGAAGGTTAGAATAGGACCTAAAACTGTTGACTGTATATTCATTGGATATGCTCACAACAGTAGTGCGTATCGATTCTTGGTGCACAAGTCAGAGATTCCTGACATCAATCCTAATATGATAATTGAGTCAAGGAATGCGATTTTTTTTGAAGAGACGTTTCCTTGTAAGGAAAGACAAATAACTGGGTCTCTCAAAAGAACAATTGATACTGTCAAGGACAGTAATCAAGTTGACCAAGAATCAGATCAACGTGTAAATGCTGAGACAATCGAGCCTAGACGTAGCAAAAGGGCTAGAACGTCTAAGTCGTTTGGTCCCGATTTTCTAACATACTTGTTAGAAAATGAGCCTCAAAGTTATAAAGAAGCAGTAACTTCTCCGGAGGCACCTCTTTGAAAGAGGCTATTAACAGTGAGATTGATTCAATCCTACAGAACCATACTTGGGAGTTGGTTGATCTTCCGCCAGGTTGTAAGCCGCTGGGCTACAAATGGATATTCAAAAGGAAGATGAAAACGGATGGATCAATAGATAAGTATAAGGCGAGACTTGTCATAAAAGGTTATAGACAAAAGGAAGGCCTTGATTACTTTGACACCTATTCACCTGTGACTCGCATCACATCGATAAGAATGCTCATAGCCATATCAGCTATATTTGGTCTTGAAATACATCAAATGGATGTAAAGACGGCATTCTTGAATGGTGAATGGATGAAGAATTTACATGGAACAACCAGAAGGGTTTAGTGTTCCTGGACAAAAACAGAAGGTGTGCAAACTTGTAAAATCCTTGTACGGATTAAAACAAGCACCGAAACAATGGCATGAGAAATTTGACAAAAAGAAATGTTGTCAAATGGGTTTAAAACCAATGAGTGTGATAAGTGTGTGTACACCAAATCAACTCAAAAAGGATATGTCATTGTGTGTCTCTATGTAGACGATATGCTGATAATTGGTAGTAATCATGAAATGATTAAGTTTACCAAAAACGTGTTATCCAGTAGATTTGATATGAAAGATATGGGGATAGCTGATGTGATCCTAGGAATAAAGATTTCTAGGACATCAGACGGATATATATTATCACAGACTCATTATATTGAGAAGATACTCGATAAATATATCAAAGGGGATCTAAACGTGGCTAGAACCCCTGTAGACCTAACTCTTCATTTATCAAAGAATACTGGTTCAAGCATATCACAACTAGAGTATTCGAGAATCATCGGAAGTCTGATGTATCTCACGAATTGCACACGACCCGATATCGCTCAAGCTGTGAATCGGCTTAGCAGATATACGAGTAATCCAGGACACAACCACTGGAAAGCCATAGTAAGAGTTTTGTGGTATCTGAGAGAAACTTCAAAATATGGCCTACATTACGAGAGATATCCTGCTGTACTAGAGGGTTACAGCGATGCTAACTGGATATCTGATACGGTGGATTCCAAATCCACGAGTGGATTTGTTTTCACACTTGGTAATGCAGCCGTGTCATGGAAATCCTCGAGGCAAACATGTATTGCCCGGTCTACTATGGAATCAGAGTTCATAGCGTTAGACAAAACAGCGGAAGAAGCAGAATGGCTTAGAAACTTCCTGGAGGATGTTCCTAGTTGGCCCAAACCCGGTGCCAGCGATAAGCATACATTGTGACAGCCAATCGGCTATTGGGAGAGCCCAAAATACAATGTATAATGGTAAGTCTCGACACATACGTCGGAGACATAATACCATACGTCAACTGCTCTCAAGTGGCATAATAACGATCGATTATGTCAGGTCGAAGGAAAACCTAGCGGATCCACTAACTAAGGTTTACCCCGAGAGCAAGTTGAGAAGTCATCGAGGGGAATGGGCTTGAAGCCTATAATCTAAGAATTGTCACTGTGGAAACCCAACCTAGTTGACTGGAGATCCCAAGATCTAGGTTCAAAAGGGACAACAGAAACTTTGTGCAATTCAAAACAAGCACTGAAGAGTTCGTACTCTGTCCCATTCCGATAATGACGCTGAGTGCTGTCTGTCATTGGTTAGGATAAGCTAAGGCTTTTAATGATCACTATATCAGGAGATGAGTCCTAATGGGGGTAAAGACAGATTACCTCTTCATAGTAGATCACCTATTTCAAGTAAGAAGTGAGGCCGCTTCCATGGGAACCTTTAAAGGCGGGTTACCCTAAAGTGCTTGATGAATCCAGGACCGTTGTTCAGGGCCAAAATGAACACAACCGTAGAACGGGTAAATGGTCGAATTAAAGCTGTGTGTTGGCAATTGTCTTGGTTTACATCAACGGCAGAACAGTTCAAGACTATGGGTCACTGGTTTGCCAAGTAAATCCGATTGTCATTCACTAGGAAAGGTTCAAGGCGAAAGCTACCTATTTCGATGCAGCTTTAGCTCACGGTATCTCTCTCACGTGTCTGAATGAATATTTGAAGAATTGTGGGGGATTGTTGTAAATTCTTCAATTAATTCATAAGGGTATATATGTCTTTGTGTTTGGCAAAGGGTGTGCTAGAGTGGTTACAATCCATAGAGGGTTGCAACCCCACCCCAAAGGGTGTCCTATGGCACCCCTCCATGCCTTTATAAAGGGGTCATGTACTCCTAATTGAAAATAAGTTCGAAAATAATATCCTACAGACACTTTGATTTTTACTTTTGGTTTTGAGAGAGATCCACCATTATTCCTAGTTCACACACTTGTTAAGGAGTGCTCCTTGAACAAGAAGATTCCGAGTAATCCTGGGAGAACGTTGGCAAAACGAATCCGTAAAGCACCCGTGACGGAGCCAATAAGTTCTTAAGGACATAGATCATCTCGACTTGGACTATTCTGTGATCTACACTTTCTGGTTTGTTTTAATGGTTTTGTGTTTTTAGGGTTTCATGCATCTAGATCTTCTTTTGTTGTTTTGATCTGTTTGATTGCAAATTATATTACTGTTTGATGACACATATTTACTAACAATTATGCATAACGTCATAAATCAATTTTGACATACTACTATATTTTTATCTTTTGTTTTAGAACTCGAGTGATTGTAGAAACTCGAACTCATATCATGAAGGCACCAGACTACCAAACTACTAACCCTAACAACTGCCTCTAAAAACACTGTTACAAACTACAAAATAACTTATCCAGTATCAAAGTTTCATTGCTGTATTGTTAGAGTATATTTTTATTTAAGCTTGAAATATAATTTTAAAATAAAATAAATCCACAGTCACTTTGAAATTATATAAAATTTAAATATGAAAATTATATAAAGGTTTAAAAAAGATTTTTTTTTCAAATACAAAGTGGTTGGGTAAAATGTTCGACAAAGAATTGTATCAAACATCATAAATTATAAAATATGAATTGAGATTCATGAGTTCGAATTCAGAGAATATATTTTTTTGTAAGAGTATGAGACAGTCGAGAATTTTACATGTTCCGCTTAAGTCCGGAAGGAATACTTTGGCGGTGCGGTTTCCAATTGTTAGCACCTTTTTTATTGGCATGTGTCCGTGACAAAACAAGTTCAATTGAATTGTAATCTTTCATGAAGATCTTTGTGCAATTGGACTGGTTTCTGGCTGCTGTGCATCAGACATGCGTTCGTGGTGCGTTCGTTGCAGTGTTCGAACGGTTGGCGTTAGTGTCACGTTCTCTATTGGGTTCGAACGGGCGCATTCCAGAGAGCAAACGATCGAGGCACGTTCTTGTGGGGTTTGAACGAGAGCATTCCAGAGAGCTCACGTTCGTTGTGCGTTCGATTAGCGTTCGAACGAGTCTTCACAGAAAGGGCGCGTTCGTGTAGCGTTCTAGTAAGCGTTCGAACGTGACTGCGATCTGAACGCGTTTTTGGCCTGCAAAACCCTAGTTTTTCACCATACCTATAATATAACCCTTAGCCGCCATTCTAGTTAGTTAAAGCATATTTCTCTTGAGCCAAATACTCTCAAAGCTTTCAACTCTCTTTGATTTCACCTTGAAGACTCTTTGAATCTCATGTCTTCTATTTGTTGGTGAAATCAAATCTTTGATAAACCTTTAACACAACTTAACCCAAATTCCCTAATCCTTTAGAGTTCTTTAGGAGGAAGTTTGGTAGTCGGAGTTTCGGCGTCATTGGTGATATAATCTACTCAGAGACTTCAGAGGTTCTGAAGAAAACCGTGGGTCGCGGGCTTGAGGAGTTGCCTTGAGTTCTTGCAGTATAGAGGTACTTGAGTCGGTGGAGTTGCCACCATAGGTCTTGACCATCGCTGTAAGTTTTTCTTGATATAGTGGATTCGGGTGGTAGCCTATACCCGGAGTGGTTTTTTACTCGGAAGAGTTTTCCACTTCGTCACCAAAATCAGTGTGTTTAATTTTGTGTGATTGATTTACTTTTCCGCAATTTCTATATGATTAATATTGTGGATTTTATTGTTGTTGGTTGAATTGGTAATTGCCTGTTTCTATTCCATAGTAGCAGTAACAGGACTTGTCCTGCTTATTGTTTATAATTCCGCATAGGGTCAGAACTTAGGATAACCCCGAATTTCAATTGGTATCAGAGCCTGAACTCGATTCTTGACCCATTAGCTATGGAACATAGTCAACCCTTAAATTGTGATACCCTCACATATCGTGATTTGGCCTTATTTACAAATAAGTTTAAGAAATTTCTTAAACCTAAGAAGAGTGGCCATAACAGTGATAGGGATATGGAGAATAAGCCTAGAGAGAGTAGGCATAGCAGGAGAGAGTCTAGAGGGGATAGGGATAATAGATCCCGAGGTGTCCAGTGCCATGAATGTGAAGGATATGGGCACGTTAGATCTGAGTGTCCCACGTACCTTAAGGATAAAGGCAAGAAAGCCATGGCAGGATCCCCTAGTGATTCTGAAGGTGATGATTCTCCTAAAGGCAATTATATTGCTTTTACTGCTAGTGTGACTGATGTGAGAGAAAATGTAGCCAATGATGTAGATTCTGATATTTCTCTTGATGAGTCTGTCGATGAGGAAAGTCTTCAAGTAGCTTATGTTGAACTGTTTAATGAGAGTTTAGCTATTAAGAATACTAATTTAGAGGTCAGTAAAATGCTGAAAATTGTAGAGCTAGAAAAGAATGAAGCTCAAGCTAAATTTGAGCAAAGCCTTTTGATTGTTGATGACCTAGAGGAGAGGAACAGAGACCTATTTAATAGAGTCCAAATATTAGAGACCGAACTTGAAAATGCTAGAACCCAGTTGTCGGCATTTTCTAGTGGAAATAAAAAAGTAGACGGTATGTTAGGTATTATTTCTGAGCCTAACTGCAATAAGGCTTCTTCTTCCAAAGTTGTGCCTGTTGCAGCTAAACGTGACTTAGGTAAGAAACCTGTTATGTGTAGTCATGTTTCTCCTCATGTTATTCCTCGTCCTGTTTCCCAACCTCATTCTAGAGGTGTTATGGGAAAACCTCGCTCTCATCCGAGGTTTGTGCCTGTGTGCCACCACTGTGGCAAGGCTGGACATATTAGGCCTAAGTGTTTCATATTGCACAAGCAAAAGAGAAGGCCTAAGAGTGTGTCTCATAGATTTGATTCGTCAAATCTAATGTCTCAAGTTTCTGCACTAACTAAACAGACACAATTTCTTAGTGAGAAACTTTCTTTGTTGACTATGAATTCTCAAATGGATGAGGTTCCTAGAAAGGTTTGGGTGAAGAAGCAAGATGATTTCCCATATACTTCTGCATGTCCTGATGGACATGATGAAAGTGCACTTCGGTGTATCTCTGCTTAAAAGATGCATTTTATTTTCCCATTGCATGTGTGTGTGTGCGCGTGTGTTTTATGTTTTTACACGTTTGTTTTATTTTCACAGCAAATGGGTGTGTGTGTGTCTTGTTTTTGTTATATATCCATTGGTATATAGGATGGAAACCCGGACATAAATTTCATAGCCGATTCCGAATGGACGGTAGTATGATCTACACTCGGGATACAACTCCACGTATCATTGGATGTTTTACAAGCTGTTTTGTGTCTTTATTTTTTTGTGCTTTAAAACTGAAAAAAAATTATATTTTTTGAAAAGACCAAAAATATTTTTATGGCTTGTTAGAGCATGAATAGCATGTGCATGTGATCCTGGTATGTAGGATATATGATTATGCATGTATGATATGCTATTATTTTTCTTGATGCTCTATATACATAAGTGTGTGTGATAAAAACCTTTGGTATATCATGTGCTTGCACCTCACATTCACGTTTTTATTTTATCAAGGCTTGGTCGCATGTATGAGTTTTTGGATTGGCAATCTAATTTCTACCATACTTTGTTTACTGAATAGTGTGACATTTGACTAGATGACCTTGTTATCCCCTTTTGCAAAAGTAAAAAGAAATAAATTTAAAAAGAAAAATGAGACTCAAGTGCAAAAGAGCCAAAATGGCCAAATTCAAAAGATAAGGGCAAAAACCCTTCACTCGAAAGAGTTATTAAATATGAGCTCATGATATTTCTGGGGTAAATAATATAGCATGCAACCAATGTTGCTTATTTTCAGGTCCTAGTGGTGCTGGGTTTGAACACTTATTTTGTGGACTTGGTTTGTTTAGAGATGGATTTCTTTGGCTGTGTCCAGCTCATAAAATAAGGTCTTAAGCCTTGATTTGTTGTGCACTTTATTTTTCCACGCAAGTGCTTTATATGCTTTGGTGTTTATGTCATATGCATAAGTGTTGTATTCAGCCACTTTTAAAATGATGCATATTGTTTTATGTCATAAACAGTTGAATACTGACTGGGTATCATTGTATCAGCTTGAAATGCTGTTTCAGTCAATTTTTGACAGAATTTTTATTTATCTCAGTATGTGTCTGGTGTGCTTCATGTTATTGCATACCAACTTTTTTTTCCTGTGCATTTTTCTGAGTTTTTGGTTTGTTTCTCGTGTGTTATTTTGCTAACTATATGTGCCTGTTAGTGAGGGGGAGTAATTCCTGTTTGTTTATGCTCTTGCATGTGTTGTCTCCTGTTCTCCTGTTATTTTTCATGTTTCTTTTACCCTTTGTCATTTCGTGACAAAAAGGGGGAGAGTAATATATTAAGGGGGAGAGCCTTAATATATAGGAGGGAGTCGTAGAATATCCTTTAGATATCTCTGTTTTTAGGGGAGTTAAGATTAAGGGGGAGAGAGATTTCTACTTGTACATGCATGAGATTTTTATCTGCTTTATGTTCTATTTGATTATCCCAATGCTTTTCACGGTATATTGTTGTTTGTGGATGTTTCAGGTAGCAGGTATGTTGCTGCGGTGGCATTTCTTTCAAGACTACTTTGTTAGGTGTTAGATCGAGTCCATTTGTAATAAGTCACTGTTTTGATGGTTGACAGTTGACTATTTACTTTTTGGGTCTATTACCGTAGTCCTTATATTAGGTAGTGTTTTGTCACGGAATGCCAAATGGGGAGATTGTTAGCACCTTTTTTATTGGCATGTGTCCGTGACAAAACAAGTTCAATTGAGTTGTAATCTTTCATGAAGATCTTTGTGCAATTGGACTGGTTTCTGGCTGCTGTGCATCAGACATACGTTCGTGGTGCGTTCGTTACAGTGTTCGAACGGTTGGCGTTAGTGTCACGTTCTCTATTGGGTTCGAACAGGCGCATCAAACGTTCGAGGCACGTTCTTGTGGGGTTCGAACGGGAGCATTCCAGAGAGCTCACGTTCGTTGTGCGTTCGATTGGCGTTCGAACGAGTCTTCACAGAAAGGGCGCGTTCGTGTAGCGTTCTAGTAAGCGTTCGAACGCGACTGCGATCTGAACGCGTTTTTGGCCTGCAAAACCCTAGTTTTTCACCCTACCTATAAATATAACCCTTAGCCGCCATTCTAGTTAGTTGAAGCATATTTCTCTTTAGCCAAATACTCTCAAAGCTTTCAATTCTCTTTGATTTCACCTTGAAGACTCTTTGAATCTCATGTCTTCTATTTGTTTGGTGAAATCAAATCTTTGATAAACTTTTAACACAACTTAACCCAAATTCCCTAATCCTTTAGAGTTCTTTAGGAGGAAGTTTGGTAGTCGGAGTTCCGGCGTCATTGGTGATATAATCTACTCAGAGACTTCAGAGGTTCTGAAGAAAACCGTGGGTCGCGGGCTTGAGAAGTTGCCTTGAGTTCTTGCAGTATAGAGGTACTTGAGTCGGTGGAGTTGCCACCATAGGTCTTGACCATCGCTGTAAGTTTTTCTCGATATAGTGGATTCGGGTGGTAGCCTATACCCGGAGTGGTTTTTTACTCGGAAGAGTTTTCTACTTCGTCACCAAAATCAGTGTGTTGAATTTTGTGTGATTGATTTACTTTTCCGCAATTTCTATTATTGATTAATATTGTGGATTTTATTGTTGTTGGTTGAATTGGTAATTGCCTGTTTCTATTCCATAGTAGCAGTAACATGACTTGTCCTACTTATTGTTTATAATTCCGCATAGGGTCAGAACTTAGGATAACCCCGAATTTTCACCAATGATTTCAAAAAAAAATATCTTCCTTTTTGTCCTCTCCTTGTTTCTCTTCATTTTTTTAATACTATCAACAAATGATACATGACATATAACTCCATATTAATCCTTTATATATATATATATATATATATATATATATATATATATATATATATATATATATATATATATATATATATATATATATATATTAGCCCAAAAATATAAAGAGAGAAAAATAGATGATCATTTTTAAAAAAAAATATACTACGTGCGACTGTTGAACTGGCTGGTTTGTCCAATCACTTATCAGTGTGCAATCTACTTTTCAAAGTTTGCCTATATTACTTGATTAAAAGCCCAGTGTGCAATCTACTTTTCAAATTTTGTCTAAATTACTTGATTAAAAGCCTCATTTTTACATTGTTATTGCACAATTGCCATTGTCTTTTTGCCGAACCCAAAAATAATAATAATAATAATCTATCTTCGTCATGCTTTGCATTGTTCCATTTTTTTTTTTAAATCGTTGGAAATCTCGCCGTTAAATCACTTATTTCGGACTTAAGTGTAATATGTAAAACTTTCGACTGTCTCAGACTCTTACAAGAAATACACTCATTATATTCGAACTCATAACATTAAGGTGAGATTCTGAATCCTACACTACTAAATCACTCCCTTGCGGATTAGTGTTCCATGCCCTTCAAAAATCTGATTTTTTTTTTTTATTTTTTTATTGCAACTCATATCAATACGAACATGTTGAAGCATCCAAAATCAAGAAGCCCGTTGCTTGTATTCAATGATTTATTGTGCCAATAAAAATCATAAATTTGGAAGAGATAAAATATAAAAGCATCATAGATTTAGAGATGGGTAGCCACGAATACACAATTAGGAAACCAAGACTCTTGATGAACACGAGAATGGGGAAAAAATGGTTGAAGATGGAGGAAAGAAGAGAATGCAATTGGGTTTTTAAGGAAATTGGGCAGGAGCAAAATAAAAGTCCTAGAGAAGTCTTCGGTTAAAAAAGCACTAGAGAAGTCTCTTCTGTTTTTTGTTCCGGAGACAGTGATGGCAATTATGTAATAATAATGTGAAAGAATAGAGTTTTTAATTATTAAAGTGTTTTTTCTGCACCCCTTTTCATGAGGTCATTTATCTATTTTGGGATCTTCTGGAGGCTTGTCAGGGGTCTTTCCTGAGCGGTCATTTGGACCGACGGAGGTACCCTTGGGACTTGCCTGGGGTCTTGCCCTCTTGTTCCCGCACGATTTTGTCTCTGCATGGTGCCTCATCCACGTGCACGTGGCGGTTAGGGGTCATATGGCCAACTATAGTGTTGTAGCAAAAAAACATTATATCTCGTAGAGGTTAAGGCTTCGAGTCGCAACCAAGTCCCATATGCCACTCAATTATTCCCTCTGCGAAACTAGGGTGAGAATCGGCCATGTGGGCCCCTAACCGCCATGTGCACGTGAATGAGATATCCTGTGGGGACAAAATCATGCGGAAATAGGAGGGTAAGATCCCAGGAAAGATCTCGACAAACCGCATGACATACTTTCACAAAATCCCAAAACGGACAAATGAGCTCAGAGGACAGAAAACACCTCTAAATTACATAAGTGAGGTTAAATCTTGGAAAATTAAACTGTACAGTGATCAAGTAATTGGACACCCTAGCGAGTGGCTAGAACTCCTCTTGATGTTGGAACTCTCAAATGATCAATTATGATCCAACACTACACACAGAGTAGTCGCATAAAGAGACAACCAACATTGTGCCGGTGTCAACGTTAATGACGTCATCATCTCTTTCCCCTGCAAATTTTAGACACGTGATTAAAATCCAATCCTCCCTTGCCACTTGACACCATAGAACTTTCCCGGAACCAATCTTCAAACGTCCATTTTTACACAACAATAATATTACTTTTAAAACAATTAAACCAGAAAAATCTTAAAATTCTACTAGTTCATGCATCTTGCGGCCCTATAGGCTTATATGTAAGCCCCCTCTCCTCTTCAAATTATATAAATTCAATACTCCCGAAACAATCTCTTAAAACCCAAAACAACATTTCTGATTTTAATTTCAAAATGTACGGAGAGAGTATTACGAGTATGACGCCGTCTGATTACTCCGTGTTGGAGTCAGCTCGTCGCCAGTTACTCGGCGAATCGGAGAGCGGACTCAGCGTGTCAGCGAGTTCCAGTAGCGGTACTGCTCCTCCGGCTTACTGCAGGAGCTCAAGCTTTAGCCGATTGTACCCTTGCTTAACTGACAACTGGGGAGACCTCCCTTTGAAGGAAAATGATTCTGAGGACATGCTTGTGTTTAACGTCTTGCGTGACGCGATCACCGATGGGTGGGTCCCACAGCAGGAGCAGTACTGCCAAGCTGATCAGGGGTTTCAATATAATTTTGCCGTGGCAGACGACGCGGCGGTATTGGAGGAG
Source organism: Zanthoxylum bungeanum (assembly GCA_019454045.1). NCBI lineage: Eukaryota > Viridiplantae > Streptophyta > Magnoliopsida > Sapindales > Rutaceae > Zanthoxylum > Zanthoxylum bungeanum. The sequence goes on from SKCR01029731.1 coordinate 308,077, forward strand.
CGAGCTGTTCCAGCTGAGGCGCCGACGGCTGCTGTGGTGCCGCCGTCTAAGGGAAAGCATTACAGGGGAGTGAGGCGGAGGCCTTGGGGCAAATTCGCGGCGGAAATACGTGACCCGGCAAAGAATGGGGCTCGGGTTTGGCTTGGGACTTTTGAGACGGCTGAGGATGCGGCTTTGGCTTATGACCGAGCCGCTTACAGAATGAGGGGCTCAAGGGCTCTTTTGAATTTTCCTCTAAGGATTAATTCGGGTGAGCCTGAGCCGGTTAGAATTAAGTCGAAGCGGTCGTCGCCGGAGCCGTCTTCGTCGACGGATAGTGTGTCCCCTAAGAGAAGAAAGGGGGCTGTGGCTATGGCTGGCTCGGGACCAGCACAAGCCGGGTTGGAAATGGGGATTGGAGTGGGACAAGTGGCACAAGTCACATCGTTTACACATGGTGATCAGTTATTCGTTAGCTAATGCTGACGTGGAAGATACTCCGAATTTGGTATTATATCCGAGAGTATTATACTGGAGCATTTCTTTTTTCCACTTTGGGTTTTGGGGACCATTTTATTTTGGAAGTTTGTTTTCAGGGTAAAAAAATAATATATATATAAAGGGAGAGATTTGGTTTGTGAATACAAGTTGCTTCTTACTGTTTGTTATGGAAATTTTATTGAATGAACTCGTTTATTCTTTTTAATCATATTCTGGGTACCGTTGGGCGGATGTGTTATTTATTATTTTATAACATGCATTATCCAATCAAAAAATATGAAATAACAATGAACTAACCACTAATGTATAGGGATTGAAAAACCCGAAAATATAGAAGATGACAATCTTAATTCAAGTCAAGATCTTCCTATATCCTTACAAATTTATTAGTACCGTCTCTGTACAATATGAATTTCTTGTGGCTACCGTTCTCCCAAGATTTTTGGTTGTTTCTTGTAGAATGGACACTCATTTCTATAAAAACATGAACTATGACAAAATGGTGGAAACTATGAAGACCTTCAACTTTCTAATATGCTTAAAACTTATAAATGAATGAGTAAAAAAGTGAGAACCCAATACCCTATTTATACACATGAAAAATTGTCATTGCATAGGTACTCCTAAACTTAATGATGCAATCATTAAAATGGTCATAATTTTTCAATGTACTATTTCAACTCAAAGGTTATATTCTTTCCCTCTAAAGGATATATCCATTCATTTTATGTCTTTCCTAAATGTCACATATTAAAGACATGTTTAATCACAATACACCATATAAATACACCTTATATTTAGAAAATTTCCTACAATCTCACACAAATTTCTAAATATCAATGCAGAAACTTAATAATTTCATTGAAATAAAACTGTATCGAAGTATGTAGTTTTCGCCTTAAACATTTGATAGTGAATGACAATCGGATTTACTTGGAAAATCAGTGACCTATAGTCTTGAACTGTTCCGCCATTGGTGTAACCAAGACAATATCCATCACACAGCTTCACTTCGACCATTTCCCGTTCTACGATTGTGTTCAATTCGGTCATGAACATCGGTCCTGGCTTCATCAAGTACTTAAGGGAATCGAGCCTTTAAAATTCTCATGGATACGACCTCACTTCATACTTGAAATATGTGATATACTATGAAATGTAATTTGTCTTTAGTCTTTACCCCTATTAGGATTTTTCTCCTAATATAATGATTATTAAAAATCTTAACTTATCATAACATTGACATATAATATTCTGCGTCATTATAGTCTCTAAAAACTTAGGCCACCCTGGATCCGTTGTAGTTTAACTTGAGGTAATGTTTTTAAAATTTCAAACGTGTTAAATAAAGTTCAGACTTCACTTAGAAATTCTGGATAATTCATTTATTGATTAAATCAACCCTGAAGTCATAAACGAACGAAATTAACTACTAATCGAAAAATAATCTTAAAAAAAAAGATAAGAAATTAAATTATCATTCTTTGATTAATTAATTATTATATTAGTTAATCAATAATATAAGAGGTCTGATATTCAGCACATTTTGTGTATTAATAGCAAAAGCCAAACTAGGATCAGTAAATAACCAGAAAATTTTATATAAGACTGTTGAACCATCCAATCAATTATTGATAAATTATTTTAAAAATGACTAATTAAATCAAAATAATTAAAATAATCTCTATATAAATTTTTCGCCTCCGTAACAAGGGCGGGCGTGCGAGAGTGAGAAGATTTGGCGTACGGTCCAAGCGATAGCTGCTTATCCCAAAATTTGTTGACTTGACTGGTCGCTCAATTTGATGAGGTGGATATTTCAACATTTTCAAAGCAATTCAAAATGCCTCAGATAATTTATTCACATTCACACGTGGGCTACATTAATTGCGATAAACATTTTTCTGGCTTTCACTGGACAAAATGACAATGCTCAGATATCATTCAAACTTATATGAAGTCACTTTCATTAAAACCAAATGGAGGGCTTAGGTGCACGATTCAAGGATTAAGATGTGTGCCTGACGTAATTTACAAAATGACTTGTAAATATTCAATTAATTAAAATTAAAAAAAAATCATTAAAAATATATTAAGTGTTTGTTTGAATAAATGTCAATGGCTTTTAATAGAGATATAAGAATATTTTTCAACGCCAAAATTTTTTGATAATATTTTAAATTAAATTTTTGAGCTTTTGCCTATACTAATAAAAGTTTAAAATTTAGATTTTTAGGAAGAATATGAAAAGTTTTTTTTTAGTTATTATAGGTAATTTAATTACATAATTTTTAAAAATATGTCCAGTAAAATAATTTTACAATTTTTATTAAAAACTCAGTCACAACCAAAGACCTAAAAACTTTTTATGGAAAATTCTAATTCTAAGAACTATATTAAAAAAAAAAAACTCTATTAATTTATTTGAAAAATTATACCAAACGAACCCTAAAACATAATTCAAATAAGCTAGGCTCAAATGCAAACAATACAAAAATGCAGAACAAAACACTGAGCTCGTGAATTATACAATTAACAATCCTCTAAAGTAATGAGACTAGTAACCTATTTGCAAACAAAATATCCTTCATTTTATTCAAAAATATTTTGATAATATTAAAAATATTTATAAGGTTTTTCTCGCCTATTTTTATGAGACGCACCAGATGGCTCTCGGAGGCGCACACTCTCCTCGCCTAACCTTTCATCAGGTGCAGTGGTATGGCCTCTGTAAGAGACACGCTTTTGATAACTATGCTCGAAAATATATCAAGATGTGATTCACTTGAGAAACAAATAAAAGATAGCACCATGTATTTCATTGAATTCAATAATTCATATTCAATAGCCTTTGAAACTAGCAATATCATCATATTGCAATTCTCTGACTGCTATTGTGTATTAAATTTACACAAATTAAACATGATTTGAATTAGGGCGCTAACTCTAGGAAATATGTCACAATATCAAACATGCCAAGAAGAAAATCAAGCAAGCCACCTGGAGAACATCAAAGATTCATCACTGCTTTCTTAAAAATAATACTTTGGTGACCGTTTCCTGCAATTTCATAATTAATGAAATTATAACGAGACAGAGAAAGAAAGATTGGAAAGAAGTCGTCATCTGCAGGGGAACAAACCAAAGAGTAGGAATGCACAAACAGTCAACCTGATTGATCATACCCACTATTGAGGTCTTATTCAAGCTTTAAAAGAGGGAATAACATAAATATAGTTAATAAAGGTCATCTCATTTCACTTCTTAATTAACATTTTCAGCTCATATCAACGGGAGTGCATAGATCGCGAACCGAAATACCTCTTCGATCGGCTTAGATCTTCCTCAGAGTCCATTTCTCCATCCAATTGAAAGAAGAAAGCATCTTGCGGTGCACGAAACTGGTTACTAGCCTCCTGTTTAGTGAAACTTCTATCACTATCAGTATGAAATCGACAATTCCATCCAAACCAAGTTTATAGAACATTTAAATCAAGAAAAAGCAGGTTTCAATTGCTTCCTATCATTCATCATAAGATCTCCACTCTAGATATTTTTTTGCACCATTCTGAAGCATCAAGCATAAGCTTTAGCTAGTTATTTACTACTAGGGTTGTTCACGGGTCGGGTCGGTCGGGTTTTTTTTAAAAAAATTTGCTAAACCTGATCGGGTTGAGTCACGCGGATAGACAAACCCGAACCCGAAATTTGAGAATGCAAACCCACGTGGATCGGGTTGGGTCGCCCAAAAAAAATGTATTAATTATTTTGAAACATAAATACTAGTTATTTTATGTCCCGAAACTTGTTATACATATAAAATTTCAAGACAATAAAAGTAATAAACAACTGAAATAATAGTAAAACCTTTAAAAAATAATAAAAAATTTAGAAAAATAATAAAAATCTATTGTTTGCGGGTGGGGTCGAGTTTGATTGTCAAACTTGTGAACCGACCCACAAAAATCGGGTCGGGTTAACCCGAAAACGTGTTGTTATTTTTTAAAAAAAAAAAAAAACAAGGGCGGGTCGGGTCGGGCCACGATTTGACCCAAGAAAACTGAACACCCCTATTTACTACAATATTGACTTAGAATTAACAACTTAACCTAAAAAAGAGCATATACATATAGGTACATGCATATGTGTATGGTAATTACTAAAACATATTTCAAAACTTGACAAATATAATAAACTCATTTAAAGGCGAATCTTCTTCATGTTTGAAAGTTTTGTAACATCGTGACTATAAAATAGAACATATGCCAAATCTCAAGAAATGCTTAAACTTATAAAATGGATCAATCTATTGTAATCACACTAAGGGGAGTTTTTAATTCAGAACTCTTGCATTATGTTGAAAGCCAAACTTAACTCCCTATATAATAAGGATGATTTCTGCAACCACCATTAGCATTATATGGAAGCAAAAATCCTTAATTCTCATTATTAATTATTTTATGGTTAAATGCATACCTCAAAACCACATAAGCCTAGGTAACAAACGAAATGTTCACAGAGAATATGAAAGGACTGATTCAACCGACCTTCGACTGGAGGGATTTCTTCGCATCTTGCAGGCGATTTTGGACTTCCATCTGGTGTTTCTTGTCCTCCTCACACATTGTTTCAGCCCATTTCATCTTCTCTTGAATTGTGGAAAGAATATTGTCTGAAGTGTCTAACCTAGAATTTACAATTAAGAACTCTGTTAGACTTCAACGTGATTTCCTAGCAACCAGTGAAAATCAAAGAGATACAGAAAGATGAATCACTGAATAGGGAGATAATGTTGAGGTGGTACTCATGCTAACAATAGTGCCAAAAGTGGGGTCACATCTGAGACAGCTTATTCAATGAATAAAAAATCAGTTAGTATCCAAATCAACTATATGAGCTATGCACAAAAGGTATCTCTGATTAGGCAAACTCAATTACAAAATTGTATTGCTGACCCCATTAAACAAGCAATTGGTAAGTATGAAGTATAATGGGAATCAATAAATTAGTTAAATTACTGCCTAAGATATAATTGGCAAATAAAAATTGGCACGCAACAAGCTCTCAGATAATCCTTTTTAGCAAGACACCAAAAGATATCATTGAATCTATAAATTAAAATTGAACAGATGATATTAAAAAATGACTGACTGAGAGATACCAATTCGTTAAGCTCTGCACCATGTTCTCAAGTTGGCCATGTCTCAGATCCCTCCCCGCTGCAAATTGCACCTTCAAATAGCATAATCTCACTATTAAGCACTGGACTTTTAAATGTAACTGAAAAAGAATTAATCAAGGTGAAATGTCCCACCTCAAAGCATCTTCTCAACTGATTTAACTTCCCTTTGACTATCCCCTACACAAAAACCGTCTTAAGAAAAATGAAAATCACAGTTTTCTACTTATAAATGGAATTAATTAAACAGAAAGAAATACCAATTGTCTTGGCTGAATCAGAGGGAAAGAATATAATGGTTTCTGCTTGGAAGTATCTAAACTAGTTTTTTACAAGTTTCATTTCAACACATACAAGTTTTAATGAATTTGACCAGCATGCTGATGGAAAACTTAATGTTTATGTATTAAAATCTCTTAAATAAGACTCAAATCAAAGGTATGTAAATGACCACAGAACACATGGTGGCCAGTAACTTGTTAATATGATAACTAGAAGTTAAGGTAAAGCTCCGGAATGAAATAAGAAGACCTACCACGTACATGCATTCATTGATAAGGAAGTCTTCAAGTTCACGAACATTAGCAACCTCAAGTTCCTGCAGAAGCTGATCGTAGGAGAGAACCTAGAAGGGATTTCAACCAAGTAATAAAACCGAATATATAAGAACTAATTTACACAGAAGAAACTACACAAATATATTCCAAAAAAGATTAATGAAAGGAATCCAACGTATAATTGTTACATCTTGATTCTTGGCTTGATTAAACATTCAGATATTTAGCTTGAAATTGTAGCACAAAAGCAACGGGAGATTCACCAATAGATGAAAAAAAGAAGATAATGCACTAATTTAACTCACCACTTGATTATTTGTAATCACATAATCTCTTTTTCCTTTCAAGATGAAGTACTTAAATAAAAAATTACAACCAGAGAGTCCTGGTCAGATTTTAGATTTTACTTTTATTTCGACAACTCCATGGCCAAAGCGCCTAAAAAATGTCATTGAAGGAGAGAAATTAAGAGCTGATGCATTAGGTAACGAGAAAAGGAATGCACCACTATCATGGCTAATGTTCCATCTTACAACCAGCCAAATCAGTTAATACTTGGCGTGTAAAGTGGCATGATAGTGCTAATATAATTTTTTTACCTTTTACTACTAGGAGAATCAAATTCTAGTAAAAACCTTGAAAGCACAAACGCTATCACACTCAAACAGACAGGTGAATAAACAATTATAGTTGTCCCTAAAATTAACTTACAGGAAACTAGAGGTATAGATCTCAAAAAAAATTAAACCCGATACCTTGTTCATCTCCGCAAGAGTAAGCACACTAAGTTGTTTGAGCTTAACCGCTTGATCCGGCACCAACTGTGGTAAATGAGCTGCATTACCTATGTAAACAATCCAAAGATCCAGGTCCATGAACACATAATTGTGCATAATGTTCGTATTCTTGTTCGCTTGCTTTAATTTTTATTTATTTTTTTTTGTTTTACAAAAATAAAAAGTAAACACATACAGTCATCCAAATTTTTTAAAAAATTAATAAAAGCAAGACAAAAAAAAAAAGCGAGACAAAATTCTCACTCTTGTAATCGGTCCATGTACCGTGAGTAAAAAGACGAAGTAAGTCAATATACATGGAACTTTCTTTTCCCTGAAGCTGCAATTATGTAAAATTGTTAACAATTTTGAACGAATTAACGCAAATCCAATCACATGAAATCAGTAAAGAAAAAAAAATTGGTTTCGAAAATTAAAAATTCTCAAACAACGAAGTTTGTTATTTTTATTAAGTAAAAATACCTGAAGAAGGTTAGGGACAGATAAAATCTCAGAGAAGGCGAAAAGAGAAGGATGAGAAGTGGCTTCGACTATGAGGTTGACTAAAGAGGAGCCATTTAGAGTAGAAGCTTGCTTTACGAACTGCTCTATTAATGGCGCTTGTTTCTGTTCTATCTCCATTGATTTTGCCGAAGCTGATGAGAGAGAGAGAGCTTCGCGTGTGTGGGGTGGGGTTTGGTCTGGCGTGTGTGTATATGTACGTACGGGGTTATTTATATACGGTTTTAATTGTTGACGTGCAATGCGCACGTCACTGGTTTTGTTTGGGCATGGGCTGGATTTTGCCGAACGGAAACCCAATTTTAAAATGTTTAACCGCTTCTATATATATTTTAATTAATTATTTTAAAATTTTACACATAATTTATAAATTATATATATATTTTTTTATTAAATTTCTAAATTAAAATATCTCTATAAATTATTTTTTATTATTAAATTATAAAATTAAAACAATAAACCTATTACAATATAAAAACATAATCTCTTATAATTTAATTAATTAATATTGTAATTTATTATTTTAAATTATAAAATTAAAATGAAAAATTATTAAAATAAGAAACTTATTACAATAAAAAGACATATTATAATCTCTCAATTTTTAAAAAAAACATATGTGGCATATAATCTTTAAAATTAATTTTTTTATTTTTAAATTATAAAATTAAAATAATAAATTATTAAATTAAGAAACCTATTACAATATAAAAACATAATCTTCTATTAAATCAATTGTTCGTTATTTTATTTTAAATTATTATTAGACATTTTTGATTCACTTTGACTATTAACTATTGCACAATGAATCAAAAGTTAAATATTTTTAAATTTTCTGACCTACATAGTACCTAATCTTTACAATTAGTTTTATTATTAAATTATTAAATTAAAATATTTCTAAGATTAATTTTTTATTATAAAATTATAAAATTAAAATAATAAATTATTATAATAAAAAACATATTACAATCTAAAAACATGATCTCATATTAAAATAAGAAACCTATTAATTTAATTAATTCATATTATAATTAAATTTTAGTAAATTATAAAATTAAAATGATAATAAAATAAAAAATCTTTTTATAATAAAAGGACATATTATAACATTCCATTAAAAATTAAAAAATAAAAAGTGAAAACTAATTTACACAATTAATTTTTTATCAGCTATTGTAAAAAATATATTGTAATCTTTTATCAAAAAAATATATATATATATATGTGTGTGTGACACATAATATTTATAATTATTTTTTATAAAATTAAAATAAGAAACTTATTATAATATAAAAACATGATCTCTTATTAAAATAATAAATTTAAATAACAGCTATCCACAAAACCTAACCAATTTTTTAGATTTCAGATTTATTATTGTTTTTTATTTTACTTTGAATTTTTTAATAATTTTTTTATTATTTATTGTGCTTCATGATGTAAATTCTAACTATTAACTATTACACAGTGACTTGAAAATATTATTTGAAAATTGATAAATAAACGAATGAGACATAAATATTAAGTGTAAGTAAATCGGTTGTCTCATTTAGCCTATAAAATCGAAATAACATTATGATTTTTAAATCCGTAATATTTACAAAATTAATACCTAAAATAACATTATGATTTTTATTATAATATGAAATTATAATTAAAAATATATATAAGTTAAACAAAATGCGAGCCATGTATTAGTTATGATAATAATAAGCATTAAACACCATTTCATGTTCTTACACTCAAATACACTCTCTTCCATTTGAATAATGTTATTGTCATGTGTAGCTCTAAATTATATGAATTCACTAATCATCAAAAAAAAAAAAAAAAAAAACAAAAACAAAAAACAAACAAACATACACATAATAATAAATAAAGAAACACATGACAATAATATAATAGAAAATTGTGCATAATATATACACGAATATTAAGGCTCCTTCTATTAAGACGTGTAATTCAATCAAGAAATTGGACAGGATGGCAAAAGAGAGGGAAATGGAATTAAAAATGAAGTGATTGCAATTGGGATAATTCATAACAAAAAGCTAGTCCAATTATTTGGGTTCTGTGATGAAGGTCTTAATCGCCATTTAGTTTACCAATTTATGGGCAATGGCACTTTGGCAAATTTACTTTTTGCAATTCGAGAATCGGGTCCCCAAGGGTGTGTGTTTGGTGGTGTAGGATCCATGATCCCACCTTTAATTCTGGGTTCGAATCCAGGGAGTGTACTTCTTGTAAGAGCCTGGGACAGCCGGTGGTTTTACCTGCGCCGCGGCCCAAAATGGGTGATTAGTAGCGGGGTTTCCATCATTTCCAAAAAAATAATAATAATTCCAGAACCAGACTGGAATCGCCGAGCCAGGATTTCCCTGGAGATTGCAAGAGGGCTTGTATACTTATACGAAGAGTGTAATGTGCCCATCATCCACTGTGATATAAAGCCTCAAAATATATTCTGGATCAAATATTTCACTGTAAAAATTGTTGATTTCGGATTGTCCGAATTGTTATGTTGATGGCTGATTTTCGTTCATGGATAAATTTGGAAACTCTTTCTCGAACAATTTTCCTCAAACTGTGAATTTGTTTGGTTTGTTGGGAACAAAAAGCAAACTTAACAGAAAAATGGAAAACACACAGATAAGAATATAAGATTTAACGTGGTTCGGCGGAGTGGATCCTGTTGTAAATATGAATTTTTATAAAAATTGGTTTTAATATTTTGATGAGTTACAAAAATTTATTTTGGAGAAGTTAGAAAATCAAAATTATTATGATGATTTAAGTTATCAAATTTTGTCATTATAATTGGTGTTAATGTGTTTTAATTAAAAAATTAATTATTATATTTTCAATAACTGAAATTACTTTATTATTATATTTTATTGAATAAGTTACATTTTGTGGTTAACATATCAAAAGCCTCACTATATTAACCCAAGTTGCATCTTCTCATTTCTTTAGAAAAAACAACAATATGAAATCACAAGAACCAGATCCCTATTTCTCTTATTCCTTGGTCTCTTCAAAAAAAAAAATTTGGTGGTGCACCAGGAAATCGCCATTGCCTGATTTCTTTTAATAGCATTCTCACGCTATTCCTTTTGATTTGTTTCATCCCAATTATAAGCTCTCATGAAATCTTGTTCCAAAAAGTTAGTAGAAAATGGGAATACGATTCTTTCCATTGGGATATATACTACATACAAGAATATAAATTTTCATTAATTTTTGGATGGTTGTTTCAAAAATTGGCTGTTAACATAAGTCCCCGCTAAAGATAAGATACCGAGCAAATAATTTTGGGTGTGAGTATACCAATCGATTTTGTGCAAAATCGATTGAGACAGTGTTTATCTGGGCTTGTTTTATCCTGGGGACGTCGGGGCTGATTACTGCTAGCACAAAATCCGAGCAGAGCCGCGGAACGTCTTAAAGAGAGCGAACCGATCCGCGACTCAACCCAGATTCACTTTTTGCATCATTGGTGAACGGTAAAATTATTTTAATTTGTGCTTATTGTTTCAACAATTTTAAGACGTTTCGATCTGCCATATTTATTTATGTTATGTTTGTTACTGTTCTTTTGTTGCAATTATAAGTAAATTATGCAAGAAATAAACTTTAAGGGAATTGATAGGCTTGTGAGAAAGTTGGATTTAATATTTTATATCCTGAGTCTTGACAAATATTCAGATTTCATGAAATTGGAATATTCGATGTTTGCATCCTGCAGAATGTTGTTTTGAATTAGCTTTTACATAAAATATATATATATATGGTTATTGGTTTAGATGTTCAACCATGTGGGATTTATATATTTTAATAGATTTTCTGTTGGTATGCTTATGATATTCCTTATATTTAGATGATCATTTTTTTTTTGCTGTAGCTTTGTAAGCACATTCATGAAGTAACAGCTTTCATGTGGTAACAGTCATGCTGATGTTTTGGAATTGATTTTTTTAAAAAAACATTTGGTGTATATGTTGCATGACTTATTTTATTTTGTCAATGTATCTACAGTATTTGTATATACATGTTTGAGTAAATAATTTTGATAATATCATTTATGCTAAATAAGTGCGGATGAGACTATAAAGATTGATGAAGCTGTTGAACTTTTAGAATAGGCAATGATGAAATGACTGTTAATGTATAGAGAGGATTATTTAAAATTGTCAACAATTTCAAGAAGCTGCAGGAAAATGTTTAAATACATTTATAATTTAATTGATGACTATTAACTGTTTATTGAAATTTTTTCAATGCTGCTAGAATATGAGTAGATATATAGGTTATTGAGATTGATAGCCTGATGTCATATTCTGAAATTTTTAGACTTATCCTGTGAGTAATATTTGAGAAATTATTTGGTATATATTGCCTATAATGAATTAGACATGTATTTACCGATTTGAATGATTTTGGATTAAAATATGTTGTTATTGAAATCATAAATTTTATGGTTTTTTGGAAGCCGAACAGTCCCTGTATGTTGGCTTATTTATATGGTTTAAATATGTAGAAAATGCAACTTCATTGTCTAGGATTGGCTTGATCATGTTCCATGTTTGAACTTATGTGCTGATCTTGTGGCCTTTATTTTACCCCAAGGATTATGCCAAAATTTGATAGTGGAATAGGATATGAGACTCGTAGGCTAGTAGTGGGGATCATCATAAATGGTGTTTGGATCTTTCATGTGTCAATGATTTAATCAGTTTAGATCTTTTTGTGCTTGATCTCAATTGAGACTTGAAGGTTGTTCCTATTTTGTTGCTGAGCCAACTGCTGAAACAACAAAGATATTGCCATCTAAGGCAGAGAAGAAGAAGAGTAAAGCTTGCTAATTATTTTTCTAACTCTTTTGCTGACAAGTATGATTGTTCTCATTGTGTGTTTTTTCTTCCTATACTGCGATTGCTTATTGAATGTACACTGGAGAGAGACAACGTTTCAACGGATACTCTTCTTGTTCAACATGATGTTAGTGAGAAGCATGGAGGTTGGCATTGCTAAGTATAGCATATTCCTGACATTGTTTTTCCTGGAGGCTTATATGCGTATATTCTCACTGAGCTCAATACAAGAGCTGGGAATCATATGCAATGCTGTCATAATTGCTAAGCAGAAGGTAATGAAGATGAATCAATTGCTGAAACTAATAAAACAACGATGATGAAATATGTGGGAATCAAATACTCAACGGTATGTTTGATGCATTATTTGATATTTTCATGATGAATTTACTGCAAAAAAATAATAGAAATTAAGGTGTCCTAAATACATGCATATATGGTCTTTGTTTCAATATGAATGATTATGACCTTAGGAATAACAAGAATCATAATCACCGAAAATGAAACAATCTGGATGGACACTAATCTCTCTCAAGAAATGATGATAGTTAGTTCCAATGCTACAATTGTAGCAAATTAGGGCACCTTGCCCGGAACTACCGGTTAAAGAGTTCTGCTCCAAAAGCAAACTTTACCGAAGACCAACTTGTTACTACGATCTTTGAGATCAACATGTTTGGTAGATTCGAGGGATGGTGGGTAGACATTGTTATTTTCCATCATGTCTATTATGATTATGCTTTGTTCGTGTTATATGTACAAGCTGTGAATAAGATAATGTGATGACTAATTTCTCAAATTCTAAGATGCTAAAAGCAGGTGATGTGGAACTTAAAATTTATTTTATGAAATATGGAAGGTTTGAGAACCTAAAACTTTGAGTATAAGATTTATAGAAATATATAAATTTTATGATTGATATGAACATATTGTTTCTATGAAAAATATTTCTTTGATATTAAGAAATAGTGGGGGCTCGACCTCCAATGATAAATTGGAAATAGTGGGGGTTCTACCTCTAATATTTTACTCATATTTCTAAAGTGAATGAAAGTGACAAATACATTTGTTATAATGTTTGAAAACATGTGAATGTTTATATATGCTTATTTTTCTATATGCATGTTGTTAATTTTGTTAAATTCTATGTTGTCTTCTAAATCTGTAATTGAAAAACTTAGAAGAAACTAGTGTTATTCTTGGAATAAAAATTTACTTGGTCAGAAAATGGAATTTAATAATAAATTTGCATGTACTCCTTATAACTCTAGTGTAAAGTTGTTCAAGAACATTGCTGTCAATGTTAGATAATTTGAGTATGCAAACAACATTGGTAACTGATGTTATGTTTTGGTAACACTAGACTTGACATTGCATATGTTATAGGATTATATGTAGATTTATTAGTAGACTTGGTATGAGCATTGACATGCTATTGAGAAGGTTATAAGGTACCTGAAAAGGACCATGAACCTATAGTTATATTTTTAGAGGTTTTCCGCTATCCTTGAAGGATATAGCGATGTTAATTGGAACATCTTTTCGGATGATTCCAAGGCTACCAAGGGATATATTTACTTGAGTATGAGATGATACCACTGGCATCAGTTAGTGAAGAAGCAGCTTGATTAAGCAGCTTACTATGATACCCCTTTATGGGAGAGACTGATACCAGTTGTCTTGATCCATTGTAATAGTACCGGACTATTACAAATATTCAGAACTGTTATTATAACAGTAAGAGATTGTAGATACACAGTACAGTTAGAGAATACCTCTCTTCTGGTGCTGTAAGAATTGATCATGTATGAACTGATAATGATTTAGCTGATCCTTTAATAAAAGGACTAGCAAAAGAGAAGGTATCCAATACCTAGAAAAGAATGGAACTATTGCCATTAGACAGTCACTTATGATGGTAACCCGACCTTATAGACTGGAGATCCCAAGAAATAGGTTCAATGGGTAATAACAAGTCATGAAGTGATGATGAATCATGCTATTATTTTATTTGTGAGTTCCATACTGAGAGCATGATATCCTGAAGCGATAGAAGGATGAGTTATTTAACTCTTAATGTGTTCTATACTCTATGTAGAGTGGAGTACCTAGCTACAGGAGTACCCTTGATAGACACACCTATGTGAACGTAGAAGTGTGGCCGCTTCTTATGAAATTTTAGGCAAAAATTTCTAGAGCATTCACTATACTGGGATATACGAGCACGGCCGTAATGCTTGGCTTTTGACTACACCCTGAAAGGTTTGTGTGTGTGACGTTGTCAGAGATAGAGTTCAAAACTACGAGTTACTCTAGTATAATCTGAATCGTCAACACTATGTAAAAGTTCAAGTCGAAAGACACTTTTATTTATGCACGACCTTATATCATATTGCTCGATGAAAATGTTTTATTAAAATTCAAGTGGGGGATTGTTGTAAATATGAATTTTATAAAAATTGGTTTTAATATTTTGATGAGTTACAAAAATTTATTTTGGAGAAGTTAGAAAATCAAAATTATTATGATGATTTAAGTTATCAAATTTTGTCATTATAATTGGTGTTAATGTGTTTTAATTAAAAAATTAATTATTATATTTTCAATAACTGAAATTACTTTATTATTATATTTTATTGAATAAGTTACATTTTGTGGTTAACATATCAAAAGCCTCACTATATTAACCCAAGTTGCATCTTCTCATTTCTTTAGAAAAAAACAACAATATGAAATCACAAGAACCAGATCCCTATTTCTCTTATTCCTTGGTCTCTTCAAAAAAAAAAATTTGGTGGTGCACCAGGAAATCGCCATTGCCTGATTTTTTAATAGCATTCTCACGCTATTCCTTTTGATTTGTTTCATCCCAATTATAAGCTCTCATGAATCTTGTTCCAAAAAGTTAGTAGAAAATGGGAATACGATTCTTTCCATTGGGATATATACTACATACAAGAATATAAATTTTCATTAATTTTTTGGATGGTTGTTTCAAAAATTGGCTGTTAACATAAGTCCCCGCTAAAGATAAGATACCGAGCAAATAATTTTGGGTGTGAGTATACCAATCGATTTTGTGCAAAATCGATTGAGACAGTGTTATCTGGGCTTGTTTTATCCTGGGGACGTCGGGGCTGATTACTGCTAGCACAAAATCCGAGCAGAGCCGCGGAACGTCTTAAAGAGAGCGAACCGATCCGCGACTCAACCCAGATTCACTTTTTGCATCATTGGTGAACGGTAAAATTATTTTAATTTGTGCTTATTGTTCAACAGATCCGGCCTACGTCAACAGACACAAAGAAATAGAGTTTTTATAACGTGGTCAGGTTGACCGACTAATGCTAAATGACTATTACAGATGTGGCCGACCTCTCTCACGTACTCTCCCAAATAATATGATTTTTATCTCTCTTACAAGCTTTTTGAATGAAAATTTATAACCCTTACAAAAGTGCCCTCAACCCCTTTATATAACAAATGAAATAATTTTTTTCCATCGTCCTTGTGACGTCAGCCACGTGGTCCTGCCACTGTCAAAAGTAGATCTGTCATATGACACTTCATTAAACTCTAGCCCTTTCTTGGAAAACTCCACACGCTACCTTTATGATGTCAGCATGTATCCACCCGTTCATGTGGTGGTGTGTGTCATAAGATAACCTTACAAGTTACGCCTATCATATCAAGACTATATGGATGATGCAAGTTCCCAAACCTTGTTTACACCACGATACTGGGTCCTGATCAATGTCACACCGACCTGCCTCAATCCACCCGACCTGCCCCCACCAGGTCGGGTGGTCGTAACAACATCCATTCGGTTGTGTCGAGCCACCGGGTCGGGTCGTACTTGAAGTCTCTGATCGCCCTGCTTCTCTAAACACTTTTACTCCTCGGGTCAATGAAGAAATAAGGACCGATCCCGACCACTCTGCTGGGCCATTGATGAAAACATACAATTTTATAAAACATGCATATAAAATATTCATTTAATCTCTTATGTGTTTTTCATATATAATCTTATTTAAATAAGCACTATAAACATATAAAGAAATATATCATAAATCAATCTTTTATATTTTGTAGTTTGTTAAACTCCTTTTAATTTCATTTGATATTATTATTATTATTATTATTATTATCCACGAAATACTTGAAATTATTTACTCACCAATTGGGGAAAAAACAGTCTTTTTGCAGCATAATTTATGACCACATAAGGGATGTTGGGGCGACAAGCACATACCCTACCCCCACACCGTTCATCTTCTTTCCTCCCCTATTTTCCGTTTCTGCTCCTTTCTTCATTTCCTCTCCCTTTCACTGCTACCTCTTTGTTCCATAAAAGTAATAAACAATTAAAATAATAAAAAATAAAATAAAATAAGATAAATATATATATATATATTTTTTAAATAATAAAAAATAAATATATCAAGACCCATAAAAAAAACCGAGTAGTAAGTTGATTCGAAAATATAACCATCCCTACCAACCAACGTCTTTGACTTGATTATCTTTGGGTATAATCTCAATTCGTTTGAGTCCATTCTAATTAGTTAAGAAATCATAATGAACTCAGGCTGCGATAATTAACCCAGGTTAATAATCATATCAATAGCTGCCATCAATAGGTAAGCAGACTAGACTGCGGCCTAAGACTCCATTTATGAAAACAAAAAATCAAGGAAAATTTTTTATACATCAAATCATTTCAGATAATCTATATAAAAAATTACTTTTCATCTCTCCCTACGGTCCCTCTCCACTTGTCCTTGTCCTCTTATAAAATGACATTATTATCCTTCATTTTTTAAATAAATTAATTTTGTTTGATTTAATTATTTTATTTTACTATTTGATTTAATTCTTTTATTTTTTATCCCATTTATTTTTTTCTTTATATTTATATTCGTTTCTCTTTTCCTTATTTAATAAATCTTATATATAAATATTTATTTATTTATTTTGTATTTCTTTATTTATTTAATTTTCTTTTGATTCTTTATTAATTTATTTAATACTACTTATGTATAATATAAAATGTTCTATTTTATGTTAATAATAATTTTTCATATATGACTAAAATGATTACATGTATAGTTTGCGAATAAATCATTTTTTCAAATAAAAATTCTCTTAAATCAACCTTATTTTAATCATGTTTATAGAAAAATACATGTAAAAATACTCAAAAAATACACAAAATATATAAAAACACAAATTTTAATTTATATTATCTCCAAAGTCTTCTCCTAGAGCACTATATACATTACTTCGTATTATAATATGATAAATAAAGCATAAAAAGATAAATATAATAAATAAATAATATTAATAATATTAAAGAAATAAATTCAAAAAAAATATTAAAAATAATGAAATAAATGAATTTAATTAATAAGATAAAAAATAGTAAATAAATAAATCAATAATTATATATATGATTTTGTAATGAATGAGGTAATATTGTAATTTTATTGGGAGTGAAGTGTTAGTGGAGGGGAAAAACAGCCCTTATATATATATATATATATATGTCTTCTCATCCCGCTACATGACGAGTGACAACTCACTATTAAATTATAAAATTAAATTAATAAATATATTACAATTAAAATATATTATAATTTTCAATGCATAAGATTGCTAATCCATTTAGCCTATCTTGAGTCATAGTGGTCCGCTAGTAAGATTTTAATAATTTCAATTTATAAATTGTAAAAACAAATTTCAATTTAGTGCCCCTTAATTTTTGGGCCCTGGACAGTCGCCCTTGTGGCTCCTGCCCAGGGCCGGCTGTGCTTTTCACTGTAATTTACATGTAGCATTAATACAAATCAAACAAGATTCATTACATGTTTGTAAAAATGAACTGCTGCCCAAATCAAACAAGATTATATTCATGTTGTTATTGATATGTTACTTCGTTAGGTCTGTTATGATTTGGATTTTGGAGTCAATTATAAATAAATAAATGATGTTTGAATTGCAAAGTGACCAAGAATTACAAATTAAGCACGAAAACAGAAGCAAGAAAGAAGAAACACAGAGAACAGAGTACTTAAAATGGTTCAGTAATAAGGATTCTTTTAATGGCAACCCAATTCCATTCTCAATTTATGTGAGCAGGTTCGAATAGTTAGCACTTGATGATTCAGTATTGAACTTAAAACCACGATAGCAATATATATCAGTAATATTGGCTTGGTTAATTAATGAAAAATCCAAGTAATCACAAAGAAATTGCTGTGGAATTCAACTCTTTTCATCAACTTTATATATAAGCTTAAGAACAATAATAGCAGAATTCCAAACAACATTGCTGAGCTGTCATTTTGTAACCAACTCCAACAACCCACTTGGAAGCCACTTAAGAAGTTCTCTGTACGTGTAATTCATCAAGCAACCAGTCTCTTTGAATCGGATAATCCTGACCTAGTCATATTATCCCGATGGTTGCAACCATTATAGAGTACTAGTTCTGTATCCCTCGCGATCATCATCTCCATATGTCTGAAGTGATACTTCCATCTTGACATCACACCCAATACACTACGATTCTCGATAAACCCAGAAGAGGTGTACACAGAACCCGTTAAAGCCCTGGACCACCAAAACTAAAGTTTACCGATTGTCGTAAGTACTAGCGATGCAAGTCTCAGGTTAAGATCATATGCACCTACCCTGAAGCGGACTCCCATAGACACGCAGACATACTACCAATGGGACTCCGCGGGGTCTATCCAGAGTGAAGCTGTTTTCCGTACCATCGGTAAAACACAACCTCCTACCGCACTTGCATAAGTATCCAATACTTAAATGTATGAGAACTATGCCGTTGTGCCCTCACAACATGCACAACTTTTTCAGCTGTAAAACTGAAAAAGTTGTTTCGTGTAATTCATTTCTTTTAAATTTATTAATTTATGTTTTGATTTGATAAAATACAATAAGGACATCAATTTAAAATTTAAAAAATTATATTTTTCTAAAATCTGTAAAATATTAATAAATAATATTTGAATTGGAGATGAAGTTTTCAAAAACCCAACCCATTTCCTCAATCTAAATGTCGATCGCAGTACAAAAGTTATTATACAAGTAAAACTCACAGCGGAAAATTCTTCTGAGTCTGGTCATCCACAAATTCACAATCAGCTAAATTTCTGCAAGACCATGGACCAAAAGTTGGATATATAAATGCAGAGTTGTATGAAAGAAAAAAAGGATTTTAATAATGTAAATTTTTAATAAAAGGTTGGAACCATATGATAAAAAAGAATGTGAAATATCTTGCTTTTGTTGACATGTTTAAATAATTAAAATTTGCCACGTCTTTATTACGATAATGCTATAATATAAGCCGTGTGTAGAACAGAACAAGCGCTCTTTCTTGAATCACTGGTCCAAGAAGTGACTCAAATGAACCGCTTACATCAATAGGAAATTTCTAGCTCACAGTTTCAAAGACGTGCCATACTCAAAATCTGTATCCAACATTATTCACCTCCAATGGCTTTGATGCATGTGATTGACTAATAACAAGAGATCCAATCTCCTTGTATATAAGTGTTGAGGTTTCTCTGCAATCTCAACATCATCTTCCAATGGCTTCTCTTGTTCTTCCTTCTCTTATCTTGCTTTCTGTTGCACTGCTGCCCTGTTTGTCTGCAGCTAACATACCTGCGGGTTCATCTCTATCAAGCAGCAGTAGCAACTCTTCATGGCTTTCACCTTCAGGGGATTTTGCTTTCGGATTTCACCAACTCAACAATTCAGAACTTTTCTTGCTTGCCTTTTGGTTCAACAAAATACCGGAAAGGACCATCGTTTGGCATGCCAATGGAGACAAGCCAGCTCCAAGAGGATCAAAACTAGAGCTTACTGCTACCGGCCTTTTGCTTAAAGATCCTAGAGGCCAAGCAATAACGGAAATAAATCCCGAGAAAAATGTATCAGAAGCAGCCATGCTTGATACAGGTAACTTTGTGCTTATAGCCTCAGGTAACGACTCCGATTATGGCTGGGAGAGTTTCAAGAACCCAAAAGACACAATCTTGCCTACCCAAATATTGGATTTGGGTAGCGTGTTGGTTTCCAAGCTGACAGAAACCAACTACTCCGAGGGCAGGTTTGAGCTCCATTTTTCAAATGGAAGCCTTCAGCTCATTCCTGTAGCCTGGCCAAGTCGATACCCTTACAAATATTATTATACCAGTAATACTTACAGCACAAATTCTTCCGAGTCTGGTCATCAGCTTGTTTTCAATGAATCAGCTGACATTTACATAGTAAAAAATAATGGTAAAATTGTCCAATTGCCTCAATGGGGTCTGTTAAATCCTAGAGTAGATCATTATTTTCGAGCAATATTAGACTTTGATGTTAATCAAAGCTGGTTTCCCTTACGAACCTTGCCTGAAGACATGTGTAGATTATTTTATGACATTGGGAGTGGTACTTGCGGCTTCAATAGCTACTGCACACTTCAAAATGAGAGACCTTTTTGTGACTGCCCACCTGGGTTTGGGTTTGTGGATCCGAATAACAGATTCGGAGGCTGCAAGCCAAATTTCTGGCAAGGCTGTGGACCGGATGACGGATCAAGAAACGCAGAAGAGTTATATGAAATAAGGGAATTCAACAATGTAGACTGGTGTGAGTTCCATTTTTATTGGCATGTGTCCGTGATAAAATAAGTTCAATTTAGTTGTAATATGTCGTGAAGATCTTTGTGCAATTGGACTGGGTTTTGGCTGCTGTGCATCAGACATGCGTTCGTGGTGCGTTCGTTGCAGTGTTCGAACGAGTGGCGTTGGTGCTGCGTTCGTAATTGGGTTCGAACGTGTGGAGTTAGTGGCACGTTCTTTATTGGGTTCGAACGGGAATTCCAGAGAGCAAATGTTCGAGTCTCGTTCTTGTTGGGTTCGAACGAGATCATTCCAGAGAGTTCACGTTCGTTGTGCGTTCGATTGACGTTCGAACGAGTCTTCACAGAAAGGGCGCGTTCGTGTAGCGTTCTAGTAAGCGTTCGAACGCGACTGCGATCTGAACGCGTTTTTGGCCTGCAAAACCCTAGGTTTTCACCCTACCTATAAATATAACCCTTAGCCGCCATTCTCATTAGTTGAAGCATATTTCCCTTGAGCCAAATACTCTCAAAGCTTTCAACTCTCTTTGATTTCACCTTGAAGACTCTTTGAATCTCATGTCTTCTTTGTTAATGGTGAAATCCATTCTTTGATAAACCTTCAACACAACTTAACCCAAAATCCCTAATCCTTTAGAGTTCTATAGGAGGAGTTTTTTGGTAGTCGGAGTTCCGGCGTTCAGAGGTGATACAATCTACTCAGAGACTTCAGAGGTTCTGAAGAAAACCGTGGGTTGCGGGCTTGAGGAGTTGCCTTGAGTTCTTGCAGTATAGAGGTACTTGAGTCGGTGGAGTTGCCACCATAGGTCTTGACCATCGCTGTAAGTTTTTCTCGATATAATGGATTGGGCTGGTAGCCGATATACCCGGAGTGATTTTTTACTCGGAAGAGTTTTCCACTTCGTCACCAAAATTGCCTGTGTTGATTTTGTGTGGTTTGATTATATTTGCTGCTTTAATTATTGTTATTGTTTTTACATTTGCAGCATATTTTATTTATTTGTTATTGTGGTTGCCTGTTAAATTGCCTGTTGCAATTCCATAGTAGCAGTAACAGGACTTGTCCTGCTTATTGTCTGTAATTCCGCATAGGGTCAGAACTTAGGATAACCCCGAATTTTCAATTGGTATCAGAGACTGAACTCGATCCTTGACCCATTAGCTATGGAGCGTAGTCAACCCTTAAATTGTCCGCCATTCTTTGATGGCACAGAATATTTGCATTGGAAAGTTCGCATGAGAGCGTTCCTTAAGTCCTTAGATGAGAGGGTCTGGATGACTGTTGAATACGGGTGGAAACCTCCCGTTGTTGTTGTTGATGGGGTATCTTCCCCTAAAGATAAATTGACCTGGACCAAGGATGAATTTGATGCTAGCAATAGGAACAACAAGGCTGTTAATGCCATACATGGTGCTGTGTGTTCTGCTGAGTTTAGGAGAATCTCAATGTGTGAGATAGCCAAAGATGCTTGGGACATCCTGCAGACTGTGCATGAAGGCACATTGTCTGTTAAAATAATAGACTCCAGGATTTAGCTACTAGGTTTGAGGTCGCCAGAATGAAAGAAGATGAGACCTTTGATGAGTTTTATGCTGAGATTAACGATATTGTTAACTCTAGTTTTAACCTAGGTGAGACTATACCTACAAATATGATAGTTAGAAAAAATCCTGAGATCCCTACCTGATAAGTTCCTACCCAAAATCACTGCCATCGAGGAAAGCAATGACCTCGATCAGCTTAATTTAGATGAACTCGTAGGAAAGTTGCAGGTTTATGAGAAAAAGCTTCCTGGTTTTAGAGAGCCAAAAAGGTTTGCGATGAAAATCGCTAAGGAAGTTGTACATGATTCGTTTAGTGATGATAATACCATCAAGGATCATGATTTGGCCTTGTTTGCAAAGAAGTTTAAGAAATTTCTTAAACTTAAGAAAAGTGGCCATAGCAGTAATAGAGATAGGGAGGTTATGCCTAGAGAGAGTAGGCATAGCAGAAAAGAGTCTAGAGAAGATATGGGTAGTAGATCCCATGATGTTCAATGCCATGAGTGTGAAGGCTATGGGCATATTCGACCAGAGTGCCCTACATACCTTAGGGCTAAAGGCAAGAAAGTCATGGCAGCATCTCCTAGTGATTCAGAGGTGGTTATTCTTCTGATGAGTCTCCTAAAGGCAAGAAAAATTTTATTGCCTTTACTGCTAGTGTGACTGGTGAGAGAGAGATTGTGGTTAATGATGATGATTCAGAAGTCTCTCTTGATGAGTCTGTAGATGAGGAAAGTCTTCAGGTAGCTTATGTTGAACTGTTTAATGAGAGTTTAGCTATTAAGAAGACTAATATAGAGGTCAATAAAAGGCTGAAAGCTGTTGAGCTAGAAAAGAATGAAGCTCAAGCCAAATTTGAGCAGAGCCTTTTGATGGTAGATGACCTGGAGGAGAGAAATAGAGGTCTAATTAATAAGGTCCAAATATTAGAAACTGAACTTGAAGATACTAGAACCCATTGTCTGTATTTTCTAGTGAGAATAAAAATGTGGATCGTAAGTTAGGAATTATTTCTGAGCCTAACTGTGATAAGGCTTCTTCTTCCAAAGCTGTGCCTGTAGCAGCTAAACATGACTTAGGCAAGAAACCTGTTGAGTGTAGTCATGTTATTCCTCCATTTATTCCTCGTCCTATGACCCAACCTCGATCTAGAGGTGTTGTGGGTAAACCTCGCTCTCGTCAGAGGTTTGTGCCTGTGTGCCCCCATTGTGGCAAGGTGGGACACATTAGGCCTAAGTGCTTCATGCTTCACAAGCAAAAGAAAGGCCTAAGAAGGTGTCACCTAGATTTGACTCTTCAAATCTAGCTTCTCAAGTTTCTGCACTAACCAAACAAGCTCAATTCTTGAGTGAGAAACTTGCTTTGCTGTCTGGGAACTCTCATGTGCATGAGGCTCCTAGAAAGGTTTGGGTGGGGAAGCAAGATGATTACCCATCTACTTCTGCATGTCCTGATGGACATGATGAGAGTGCACTTCGGTGTATCTCTGATTAAAAGATGCATTTTTATTTTCCCATTGCATGTGTGTGTGCGTGTGTTTTATGTTTTCACGTTTATTTTGTTTTCACAGCATATGGGTGTGTGTGTGTGTGTCTTGTTTTTGTTATATGTCCCTTGGTATATAGGATGGAAACCCGGACATAAATTTCATAGCCGATTCTGAATGGACGGTAGTATGATCTGCACTCGGGATACAACTCCACGTACCATTGGATATTTTACAAGCCTGTTTGTGTCTTTATTTTTTTTGTGCCTTAAAACTGAAAAAATCAAAAAAAAATTATATATTTTGAAAAAGACCAAAAATATTTTTATGGCTTGTTAGAGCATGAATAGCATGTGCATGTGATCCTGGTATGTAGGATATATGATTATGCATGTATGATATGCTGTTATTTTTCTTGATGCTCTATATACATGTGTGTGTGATAAAAACCTTTGGTATATATTGTGCTTGCACTTTCACATACACGTTTTTATTTTGTCAAGGCTTGGTCGCATGTATGAGTTTTTGGAATGGCAATCTAATCTCTTTCATGCTTTGTTTGCTTAATAGTGTGACCTTTGACTAGATGACCTTGCTATCCCCTTGTAAAAGCAAAAAAAAAAAAAATGAGACTCAAGTGAGCCAAAATGGCCAAATTCAAAAGATAAGGGCAACCTTTTGGAGATTATGAAAGGTTGGAACCTTATAATCAAACACTGTGTGAAAAATCTTGCTTACATGATTGCTTGTGTGCTGTTGCCATCTATGATGGTAATAGATGTTGGAAGAAGAAATTGCCACTCTCCAATGGGTGGTCTCGAGACACCGGATTTTCGAAAGTTCTCTTCAAAGTAAGGAAAGGAGATTTTCCTGGCTTTGATGACAACTCTGTCATTAAGAAAGGAATACCGACCTTATTAGGTGCACTTCTATTAGGTGGTTCTGTATTCTTCAATGGCCTTTTGCTACTGGCAATATCTCTTGGTTTCCTTGCGTGGCGGAAGAAAAAAGATGGAAATAATGTCCAACATTCAAGTATTTCTGAAACAAATTTGCGTTTCTTTTCGCTCAACGAACTCAATAAAGCAACAAATGGGTTCAAGGAAGAACTAGGCAGGGGTTCTTTTGGCATAGTTTACAAAGGAATCCTCGAACCCAATTCACAAAATGCCATAGCAGTCAAGAAATTGGATAGGTTGGCACAAGAAAGGGAAAGGGAGTTCAAAACTGAAGTGAGTGCAATCGGAATAACTCATCACAAGAATCTAGTCCAGTTACTTGGATACTGTGATGAAGGTCTTAACCGGCTTTTAGTATATGAATTCATGGGCAATGGCACATTGGCAAACTTAATTTTTGCAATTCCAAAACCTGACTGGAGTATAAGGGTCAGGATTTCCTTGGAGATTGCAAGAGGGCTTGTGTACTTACATGATGAATGCCATGTTCCGATCATCCACTGTGACATAAAACCTCAAAACATACTTCTAGACCAATACTTCACAGCGAAAATTTCTGACTTCGGACTATCCAAACTGTTACTCTCTGACCAGTCTCGAACACGTACCATGATCAGAGGAACTCGAGGATATGTAGCTCCAGAATGGTTCAAGAATGTACCTGTCACAGCCAAAGTGGATGTTTACAGTTATGGTGTTATGTTATTGGAAATCATTTGCTGTAGGAGAAGTGTGGAAATGGAGCTTGAGGAAGAAAGAAGTGCAATATTAACAGACTGGGCTTATGACTGTTATGTTGAAGGGAGATTAGATGTTTTAGTAAACAATGATGAAGCTGCAATGGCTGACAAAAAAAGACTGCATAAATGGTTGATGATATCATTGTGGTGCATTCAAGAAGATCCATTGAAAAGGCCTACAATGAAGATGGTCTTGCAAATGTTAGAAGGCTATTTGGAAGTTCCTAGTCCCCCATACCCTTCTTCATTCGTTGCACTTGACTGAAAGCAGAAGCTACTCTAATTTTACTTTGTAAACATTTATGGTTATAATTATCCATAATATCCTGAACCCCTTTTGGGGATTGTTATTAGTATTTTTATCTTTTTATTCATTGATGCATATATAATAAGCCTATAGGAATAAGCAGAAAGCCATGAGCTTTTTTGGTTAAACTATTTCTTTCTATTAGTCATATAAAGAAATATTTTCAAGGGGAAGTTATAACTTATAATCTCGTTTTATAATCTCTCTCTCTCTCTTTGAACGGTTCGGTTCCCGCAAAGTTCGAACCCGAAGTAATTTTGTGAATATTACTTGGCAGAGAATCTACTTAATCTTCCCATAAATACAAGTCATATCAAACCTTTGGAACTCCCACAGACAAAAGGTTTATCGATGATTAGGGGTTCTTTTTTCTTTAGTAGGCAGTAAGATGAGAAATCAAGAAATGTAAACTCCAAGAGGTTCAGTGACCAATGGATACAAGTAATCGAATAAGATTTTGGTTAAGCCGAAGAAAGATACCATGGTTGAAGACGAGGGCTGGAAGGAGCAAGAAGCCTAACAAGGAGATGGTTGAGCATGAACAGAAGCGTGATATCCATTACATCAGCCCTAAATTTTAAGGGTGAGTAAAATAGAATATCCTACTTTGTTTAAGTGGAATCAAAATCTTCTCTATAAAATTCGATTCTTAAATTTTTGGAACCATAACCTATCTTATTAAATATGATATCTTACCCGTCAGTTTCGGTTCGGTTCTAACTAATTTCAAGATACCCTATTTTAACCCAATACATTAATATTATAAACAAATTCAATGATTTATCTGCACTCACTGTTTTATTATTTTAATTGTTTTTAGGATACTTTAATGCTAGAAACGAATAATATAATACTAAAATCAATATTCATAAAATACTATAAAGATTTTCATATCTTTTTGTATTTCAGTTGCTGGTCTCTGAATAATGAATATCATATGTATAACTGAATTTTACCACCAACTAAGCATGTATGTCTTGATCAAAAAAAATCCTTTAAATAGAAAATTTGGTTCCAAAATCGGTTTCAATTTCCGATTTTATTGGTAGGTTCCGATTCCTTATACTGTAAAATCGAAACCGGAACTGGAACCTATTTTTTTTTTTCACTTTCACATTTTTGGAACCGAAATCTACCCTAAAATAACCTGTTCTTATTCTAGAACCTAATTTTCAGTTCGTTTCGAAGTGTTTCTGGGTCTACCCAAAACCGTTTGCACACATAAATTTCTTGTTAAATTGACTAATTTGATTCCCACAAACGATGTGATTAGAAAGAGAGACAATGAGCTGAAAATGTAACATAACATGCACTTTAGTTTAGAGTCATGCTGGCTGGCACTGTAAGGTGTAAATGAAACTTATTTAAAACTTAAATATAGCGAACAGAACTAACATATTGTATGATCTGAAGGTAAAGAAGGCTAAGTTGACCGAAAACGGCATCACAGTAAGAAATGCCTGCTAGCTATATATCACGAGAAGTTTATCATTGCTGGAACTTAGATGAGCTCAAATTGTCAACATTAAAATGCACCTCAAGCTTTCTTCGAAAAGGCAATTACATTGAAGTTGAGCGACTCAGGATTTTTCTCGATCATGCGCTTTATAACGTTAGCTGCATCCTGTTTAGGAGAGGAATAAAAAAAACAAATTTGATGGTAACGTACATGTGAAATATTATGTAATAAAACATGCCAGAAAAAGAGCTGCAACCAAGGCATGCTCACTTTTCTGCTTGAGGCTAAAGAGGCGAGGAAGGTTAATAAAGGCTGATTAACATGAAGAATCTCCTTGATTGTAGTTCATTAAACAGAAAGATGTTCATCCAATCATGATAAAATTTAGTATGCTCATAAACCCAAACCCAAAACCAAAACCAACCTTGTGCAACAATTCTAACCAAAGCCCTACAAAGAGGTAGTGAAGGACTAAACTTACTTCAGAGACAGCCCTACAGAGTAACCTATCTTTTTTTTCCTTCAAAAAAAAAATCACTTATTTTTAAGACCATCAATGCCTTTCCATTTTTCCCATACTTTTGTCTCTGAGATCTAAAATTGAATAAACAAATAAACAGTTTTATAATGCCAATTATCATACCTGCAATAAGCTGCTTGGTGAGGAAGCACCATGAGATATTGGCCCTGACTTCCTTCCATCGAGTTCATAAAGTTCCCCTACGTACATCATGATTAAAGATTTTGATCAAGAAAGACAAAAGGCACTTGAAATACAACAATATTTAGAATTTCTCAGAAGGAAGAAATTGACTCGAAATGGTCATGTACCATCCACACATGCGAAGCAGATAAAATGGGTATTCACATCATCTGTAGCCTGTAAATAAGAAAATGGTAAGGCAAATGACGATGAACAAATTGCAACTTGAGATAATAAAATATATCATTTGATAACTATGAAAAAGAAATTGATCGATGAACTCTTAATTCTGCTATTTTTTTTTTTAAAAAAAAAAAAATCAAGGGATCTATAGCTAGTAAACATATCCTTATTAAAATCCACATTTTGAAGTAACAGCATGAAACTTCAAAAAGACAGAACCGAGACGAATCAGTTTTTGTCTCTCTTTTTATAGCATTAAATGTTAAGTAATTTAACCTAAGTCACGTCTTCTAATTCAATAATCACCAAATCTCACTCTCCTGATCAACCAGGCTGAATCGATACAATAAGGATAACAGATGGGAGAGTGACCCTAAGTACAATGACTATCTAATACTTGATAGTGCAAAATAAAACTATAAGATATTTATAATAGCATGTTTCTCAAGGAAATTTACAACGTTATTTTTAGAAATCAATATATGTAAGATATCCATGTGAAGGTTCATATTGAATCACAGTCTCATGGATTCGTCTCATGGATTCTTAACCTATTATAATAGCCGCCGCCACAAATATGAGTAAGTTCCAACTCCTAGCTTTATGAGAATATCTAATTTAACAATCAAGCTTCCATTTGGTCATAAAAGGAATACACATTAGACCATATTCTAATAGTGACCAGCTTTGCCCAATATTTGTTTTTTTAAAAAAATTGATCAATCAACAGAAAGGGTCTGTACAGATAACAATTAATCAATTCTTAATGTAAAGCCCAGAGCCCCAGCCATATGATAAATAAATTGAACTTGTATTCTCATGCCAAACCAGATATGTTTTATTGATTAAAAATGAAAACAAACATGTATGCATACCTCTGTGTCACCAGCTGTGGCTGCTACTGAATGAGCAACTTCCATTTCACTGTCATTTTCAAGAAACGTTGCACGCTGCACAAAGCATATGAAAAACATATAACAATTAGAACTTGGAAGAGAGAAATGAGAGGAAGCAGACAATGTCATTCAAAGTCTATATGAGGCTATCTATGGGTGGGGAAAAAGGAAGAGCAGAAATAGAACCTCTTGTGGATCCAAGTTTGCTGTGGATTTGTAAAACTTATCCAAGAATGAATCACCTTCTGCAATGAAAAGGAAATGCGTAAGGAATGAGTAAGTAGTAGCAAACAAGCATTTGGTTGATAACTACCTTGAATCCAAGTAAAACTTAACTGCATGCACTACTAGCAGTACTAGTATTGCCAGCACCACAGCAACACTAAGAAAAGTCTAAAGAAAAAGTAGGCACTACTTACGAAGCTTGATTTCCGAAGTAACATTCCCAACAGCATGAAGAAGTCCAATTGTTCCACAAGCATTTCCAACAGTTTGCTTCATGAAATAAACTTTCTTGCTGGATTCCTACAGCCAGAAAATAAAAAGAGGAAAGTGGAGTGAAGTTGTGCTCCACAAATAGAAGTGATATACAGCACAGGGTACATTTGCTCAATTAGTAAATCAAAAAAACGATATTAAGAGAGAAAACTTGAGAGAACGTGGTATTAGTCATATAGCACACACATCATATGACCACCAATTAACAAAGAGACACGATTGATTTACCCCAAAAAAATACTCATAATTAACAAAGAGACTCAACAACAGCATAATCAACAATAGAAAGGAACTCAGTTCTATCATCACTCACCCTTTTGTCATTCTCCTGCAACCTTCTTTCTTCTTCACTCTGAAGAAATTAAAACTTTATCAAAATCAGCAAACTAGTATATAGAATATAATCATGAAGGTATACAACATAGAGAACGCAAATTTCGTTTTAATAGACCTGTGAAGTTAAGGGATAAAGAAACAGCACGGCAAGAACAGGTTGTGGAACCATTGCCAAGAGCTCGTCATCCAAACCATACACATCACAGCACTCAGCCTCATTAGCTGGAAGACCAAGGCCCCAAAGGAACTGCAAAATTACATTTCAAGAAAAGAAAACTAATCATGTTTCTCATAATTCACAATCCTCAGACAGTCGAGGCATTTAGAAAAGGGAAAAAATAATAATAATAACACCACCAAATAGCCATCAACCTGTACACCATTTTAAACAAACTCGAACACCAATCCTCGAGTAATTTTATTTTATTTTTTTTTTAAAAAAAGGAAAATTCTAGTTATTTGAATTTATTGCCAAAAAAGTTCATTAATCACAGTAATAAACATTTCAAATAGCGCCTCTTCAAACAACATCCAAAACTGATCAAATTTCTGGACTGATATAAACGAATAATATCACCCAAAAAAATATCAAACAATTATCGTCTACATATTAGTCAGTTAAAGTGTTCTCTATTCAATTATCTTCTTTAGTAATTAAACAGCGAAGTTGAAAAAATAAAAAATAAACAGCGGGTGATTATCAACAAATAGAGAAAAGAAAAAAGAAATCAAAGTCGGTTGAAACCTGATTCATGACATCGGGATTAGCTTCGAGAGGAAGCCACCTCTTAGCTGAAGGACGCTCGTCCGCTGTTGCCATTTTGCTTTTCTCTTTAGCTAGATCAGAACACCGACTAAAGAATAATGCGTTGCTTCTTCTTTCTACTTTGTTTATATATAGGTTTCGTGCACATTTAATTATGAAATAGCAAAATATTAAGTGCATTGACCAAAATACCCTCGTATATATTATGGCCGGGCACAAGCGAAGCGACCATCTTCAGGTGTTGGGTTTTAAGGAATAGCAAAAGCCTGAAGAAATGACGAGATGAAAAAAGTATCACTCATTTTTTGGGCCTTTTGTGGTGTTGGGTTTTAAGGAATAGCAAATAAGAATAAATGAAGATTAGTTTTTTTTGCTACAATTAGCTTTTTTTTTTTTTTTTTTTTTCAAAGGAGGGTCAATGTAGTTAATTTGCTATAATAATTATAAGAAAACGAAAAAGAGCTAGTAGATTGACACTTAACAATAATTTGACTTAGATTCTTTGTGTTATTGAGTATTATACTTTTAATTGATTAGAGATGAAAAAAAATTACAATCATAGTAAATAACATATATCATTTAATATCCATATTTTTAATTATTTTTTATATTTTAATACTTGTGACAATGGATTATTGGATTGTTAAACAACGTTAATTACGGTGTCATTATGCGAGAAATGGACTTGACAAAAATTATAAAAGCAAGGCTACTACAATATATACATCTTCAAGCTAACGAAACAACCATGAGAAACATTTCAGTCAGAGTCACCTATGACATAAAGGTGAACATAAATTATTATTGACATTGTTAATGTCACAAAGGAAACTGTCCAACATGTGCAGTGGCCACTGCTTATGATTCCAAATTACATGACTAGAGCTTATCATTGTCGTGCCCAACAAGAGCTGGTTTGGGATAACTTGTCATTAGCACCATACTGTTTCTCTCTATGCGCCAGTATACTTGGGTTTCCGCTTCTCGGCAAATGCATCCAATCCCTCCAATCGATCCTTTGTATGCAAGGTCTTTATGTAGCACTCTTCTTCCAGTTCCAAAGCTGATGTCATATCACTCTCCAATCCCTCAGTGATAGCCCTTTTTGCCATCCTAATGGCTATTGGACCCTGGTGACCAGAACTAGTTAATTTGAATTCAAAATATCAAATTCTTTATTTGTCATATTAGATAGCTAGATCAACTTTATCATGTCAAGTATAATTCGGATACTTGTCATAGTTGTCTTGCTAGTCTTTCCATTTTGCTTGTATATAAGTTTTCATTAAGTTCTCAAAGATGCATATATGCATGATTTTACCAACAATGGCACAATCTAAAATCATGATGCCAAAAATTCTGGTAAAAGTGCTCGGGTTCTGGCTGCTGAGAGATTTTTAAGAGTATTGAATCATATATCATACCACAGAGAAAATTCTGAAGACAGATTTGTACCTTCTGATTTATATCCCGAGCAATTTCAAGGGCCTTCGACTGAGCTTCACCAGCAGGAACACAGTAATTGGCAAGACCTGCAGCATAACACTTACATGATAAATATGATAAATGTATACACATACATGTGTGTGTCCGCAATATAGAAATGGCAATAACACACACCATGCATAGTTGGCAGAATCAAACACACCTAAAGACACTGCATCTTTGCCACCTATTTTACGGCCAGTAAATATAATATCTTTGGCTACTGAGTTTCCAACCAATCTAGGAAGCCGTTGTGTCCCCCCAGCCCTGTAGAAGCCAGGATACATGAGAGAGTAATCCATCACTACAACTGCTTTCAAAATGAAAAAATATTTAAGCAGAAATATAGCTGCCTAAAATTGTCAAACTTCAATAAGAAACCCACTCTCCTCAGCCAAACTACTGACTTAATTAGTTCTGACAAGTCTCATCTGTGATTGCAAGCAAAATTATTTATCAGCGTATCACTGTTCTAAATCATTGCTGTCAAACAAAAAGCAGGAAATATGCAATCTACAAGAAATACTATAACTATACCGAAAGTGAAACAAGACTTCAAGCATTACCCAGGAATTATAGCAAGTCCTGTTTCAGGCAAGCCCAGTACTGCATCTTCTCCTGAGTTATTAGACAAGAAGTCCCATTACACATTTTTTTTTCACCAAAAGAAAATTGTAAATGGATTAACTGAAACTACCACAGACGCGAAGATCACATGCTAGTGCCATTTCAAGTCCACCACCCAATGCTGCTCCATCAATAACAGCAATGGTAGGAATAGGAAGTGCCTGCACCAAATAAATACAAGTAACATAAGTGTACAAAGCAAGATAAAACTCAACTATATGCACCAATATAAACACAAGTTATAAAAAAGTATTAACAGAAAACGAGCATAAGTGAGTAATTAGATGCATCTAGATCATCATCAAATGAACATGGTAAAGACTGAGAGTGGATAGGAGCATGGAAGCACTAATATTAATAAACACTTTGAGGAAAAAGGAAAATCAAGTCCATATGTACACATATGTAAGTAGAAAATTATTTAATAGCGGGTAGTCAGAGCCAAGTCTTACAACCTCTAAGAACGAAAATGTAGATCGCAGTGAGTTAACAAAAAAATGAATCTCAGATGGACTCATTTGCCTGCGTTCCTGCAAAAAATCCCACCAAGGCAAAATCGAATATCAGCCACAGTTGAAGTACAGTCCCTATCCCTAAGAGAAGATATAATCAACTAAATCATATAATTATAAGCACAAGATCAACACAGAAAGCCCAGAAATGAAATCAAGTACACTCATAACAATCCTATTACGAGCCTCAAGCTGCTACCCAACAACTAAATGTTGAACAAAAGAAAGACTCATCTACACTACTACTTCAAGTTATCTCAACCGAACTCCAACTACCTTTTCATCTACTGTTAAACTTTATATTTTCTCAATAAACAAATAAATGAATAAAATCATAAATTATTAACAATACCTTCAAATCAGCTCCAGCACAAAACACTTTAGGAACCGAGCTGCATATCAAGACAACATTAGCAGATGAATCCTCGTTGATAGCTTCAAATGTATGCTTCAAGCCTGTCAACAAATCCGTTCCAATAGCATTTCGCGCTGCAGGTCTGTTTAAACTAACTTCAATTATTCCTGTCAATCACAATTAGTTAAAACTTCCGATCAGCAGGTAAATAAAATTGAAAAGCTAATATTAATCAATTGAAATTAAGGATATAATTACCAGAATCAGAATCAGAGAGTCGCTGAAGCTTGACTAATTCAGAGGAAGCGGAATCTAAAATGAGAGTTCTACGGCTTTGGTACCGATGAAATTGAAAATTTTCTGAGATTAACAAATTTAAAAGTGATTGTGAAGGTTTGCACCAATGAGTTTTAGATTTTTTGACGCAGTGATGTGCAAGAGTTTTTGTTAGGCTCGTTAAAGTGCTCATGTTTGTCTCAAAACTGATGCGAGCTCAGCGATGAAGACGCAGTTTATAGACTTTAGAGCGAGCAATGGAAACGAGCAAGTGAGATTGAAGTGGGCCGTGGGCTTTTGAATTTTATGGGCTACTTGTCTAAAACGAGGTCGTTTGATCTTCTGGAAAAGATTCGAGGGCTTAGTTGTGACTCGTTCAAATTTTTTAGGTTTATGCCCGGATCCGCCCGTTTTTTAGATTGAATCGCGATGAAAAAAATACATTAATGAAAAATTAGTTCAGTAAGTTGATAAGTTTAGTGAATTAATTTTTATATATTTTATATTAAAATACTATAAATAAATAAATAAAGCCAGCTAAATTCAACATTTTCAAAAAATCAAAGAAATACCCTCGTAAATTTAGTGTATTCATCATTATAAAATCATAGGTGCTCTCAGTGTATTTTTTTTTAACCATTAAATTTTTAATACGCGTGTATTTTTTTTCTTACATAATTAGTTGAAACGTGCATGTAATGAGAATATAATAAACGATGGAGTATTAGTTAATATAAACAAAGTATTTAAGTCGTTCTCTATTAATAAAAAAATATTTTACATATCTCATCACGGGTTACTCAAAACCTTATTTTTTTGAAAGGCCGAAGGTACAAATTAGTGTCTGAATTAATTGAAAAGGTACAAATAAGACCCTAAGCATTATTTTGATCCAATTGAGCCCCTAAATTTATATTTAGGGTCAATTAAACCCTTTTTTTTTATAAACACCGTTAAAAATATTTTTATGTAACTTTTCTCATCTCTTCAAGCCATTTGTAAAGAGATTTAAATTAAAAAAACAAAAAAACAATTGAAGACCTGCATAAAGATGGAAGATACTGTAAGAGTTTGTATAGAAACAGTGGGATTAGTCTCACATCTAAAATATATATTTAAAATGAAAGGTTTATAAGTGTTTTCCAAACACTTATATTAAATTGGAAAAAGCAAGTGGGCTTGGGTTTTTAGTTTTTGTAAATTAAATTTTTTAAAACACAAGAACACAATTCTTCAAGAAAGATGAAAAACGTTTTGGTATCCATTCACAATTTAACTGTTTATATTTGTTTATAAATATAAAACAGTGTTGTAGAGTTATATACAACTTGATATCCATTATGATCCTTGATATACAAAAAGTAGTTTTCCATAAAAGCAAACAGTTTTGATCTTGAAAAAAGAACACCAAGAAAATTCGCCAGGGATCGATTTTCAGTACAGAATTTCGACTTACAGATTGTTGAATCCTGGTGGTAGACGTCCGAAGAACTACAAGCACAAGAGTATGGACTAAATTATGCTATAGGACATAGCATTTACGCTAGCCTCAATCTTAAAGTCAGTGAGTTTATTAATTTCAATTTCTTGGATTGTAAGTTTCAATTCTGTTTAGTTTGTTATTTTTAATTACAGTCATTATAATTATCAATTATGTATTGATGATTGTTATTGTTTATATTCAATAAAATTTATACATTCATTGATCGTTCTTCAACAGTTATTATGTGACAGCTGGATTCCTTAAAATGACTTTTTATATATTATGGTAGCTTTCATAGTGCGGCCTTTGTAAATTGCCCTTTTTCTTGTCAATTTATCATTTTAAATACAAATTACAAAGATTAAAAGAGAATCCAAGGGCAAAGAAAATAGGATTTCATTTCATTTCTTTTCATACAATACCAAAATAAGGATTATTTATACAAAGACTGAAATTTAGTGTCAAACAAGGATTATTTCTTTTTTAATTCCATTAATATATAGTACCAAAACAAGGATTGTGATTTGTTTCATTTAAATTCTTTAAATTTATTGCCAAAATAAGAATAAAAATAACAAGACAAGGGAAAGATGAGATAAGAACAAAGCCATTACAGTCAAAACTGTTTTGTATAGATTCATTATTACATAATATTGAATGTGAACCACTTTCTAAAAGTTTTTCTCAACAATGCTACTAGTTCTGTACTCTATGTACCCATCTCTCAAGTCGAAGCTGCTTCAATGGAGGACCAAGGTTTGGCTTACTCCTCTGAGGACACCTCCATTTCCCAGTGACCTCAAAAGCATCAGATTTCTGATAATTGGTTGTTTCCATCAATGCCTTTCTTCTATCAACAGCAACCTTTTCACTAGCATAAGAAACAGTTCCTTTATTCCTTGAACACTCTAATAAAACCCCTTGTGGCCTTTTCAAAGA
This sequence comes from Zanthoxylum bungeanum, assembly GCA_019454045.1. NCBI lineage: Eukaryota > Viridiplantae > Streptophyta > Magnoliopsida > Sapindales > Rutaceae > Zanthoxylum > Zanthoxylum bungeanum. The sequence goes on from SKCR01029731.1 coordinate 344,679, forward strand.
ATCTTCATTTGCTGTTCTTGCACTTCCATTTTTTCTTGTTGCAACAAAACCATTTTCTGCAATTCCTTTTTTATCATTTTCTTTGTCATTCCTTCTATGAGTTTGTTTCCTAGTTGAAGCTCCACAAACTTGAGGCAACTTAGAGTTACTGGAAGGTGATAAAGGATTAACATCTTCCATGAACTCCTCTACGATGTCTGTCCTAGGAAACAATTGTGTTCGAGATTTCTCCTTGTAGCTTGAAATTCTGTTGAGCTTCCATGACACAGTACAAGCTTCTTGGGAGAGACTTTGCTCCAATTTAGAGATAGAACCTTCATTATCAAAGTTCCGTTCTCTAATATCTTTAGATGGACTCATGTGATTGCTTTGCAGTGTTTTACCTTCCAAGCTGCCTGTAAACATCTTAACAGAACATATGTTATTCTGAGAAGATGGTATTTCCTTCCCTCCAATCCTATCAATGCTCTGCAACATGAACGCAGAAGTAAAAGATGAGTTCCACAAATCAATGAAATACTTTCCCTCCATGGCAACAATTTAAATTTTCTCGAAACAAGAGAGATAGAAATAGAAAGTGTACCTTACTATCTTTGTCCTGCTCATGAACTTTGATAGAGCTATTATTTTTGGTGAAACTACTCAAATGCACTTTCTCCTCTTCAAGCTTTTCATCTCTACTAATTTTTCTAGCAATGATCAATTTCTCCTCTTTCTCTCCATCGCTATCTTCAACAACAAACTCCTCTGGTTCCCTTTCTAACTGAAGTGAATCTTCAAACTGATCACTTGTGCCCAATACAGGAGATGTATATGCATAGCTTGAGAACCAATTTTTCACATCAGGAGGCTCTGACAAAACAATAAAACAAAAGCCATAGTTAGTTCTTCAAAATTACTTAACAGCCAAAATACGAATTTTCAAAAGCACTGATACTAACCAGTGAAGACAGTAGGTGAATCAGGAGAATTCAGAATCTGCATCATCAACATCTTTCATTTCATGAACTCGAAAATATAAAAAAATACCAAACCAAACAAAGCCAATTCCCATTAGGTAGGGTCGACTATATGAATCTTTTGACGTCATTATACTCTATACAAACATAAAAGAATACAAAAAGGCAAAATAAATATAACATAAAGTACCTTACTTGAGCATTTTTCATCAACCTTATCACTTTCACAGTTTTTTATTTCTCTAAATGCAGCCATATTCTCTTGTTCTTTCTGACTGTCTCCCACAAGAGATCTTTCTTTATCACAATCACTTTCATGAGAAATGGAATCTTGAACATCATCATTTGTATCCAATACAAAAGATTCATAAGCATAGCTTGAATACCAGTTTCCAATGTCAGCAGGCTCTAACAAAACAAGAATCATAAACAAAAAACAAAAACAAAAAAAATCACTTCTTGTTGCAACAATAAAACATTCGACAAAAGTCCTAAATGAATAATGAGAAGAAGTAACTTATACCAGAAACCTGGGAGGGCAAGCATAAAGAATCCAAAATCTATCACATTAAGAAAAAGATTTGTTAGATACAAGAAAATTCTAAACTCATGTCTCGATTTATATTAAACGCCTTCAATTTAAATTACCTCACTAGTTTTATTGAATTCACAAAGATGATTTTTTTTCTCTTTGTTGCTTTCTTGGATAACAAACCCTTCACTTTCTCTAGTAACAGAATCTTTAAACCCGTCAATTGTGCCCAATACAGGAGAATCATACTCATAACTCGAGAACAAGTTTCTAACATCGGGCGGCTCTAATAAAACACAAAAGGAAAATAAATAAATAAATAAAATGTAAGGGCAATTTACAAAGTTCTGAAAACCAAATGTAAAAGAATAATACAGTACTAACCAGAAGGAAGAGATAGCGAACACGTGGAACCTTGAATCTATGACAAGAAAGATTTTTACAGAGATGAGAAATTTCTATCGTGGTATGTATTTTCTGGGAAATAAAAGTAATTGTGGGTAATTCGAAAATAGCCATTTAATTTATGCATTTCCTGCGTTTTCTTGGGAACCAAACAGAAAGTAGATACGTACCTGAGAACCGAGTCGATTTGGATTTTCCATTAGAATTTTCTCTCTCTCTCTCTCTCTCTCTCTGTGAAAGACAGAAAAATAATGGAGGTTGTAAAATGTATTTGTTTGTTTTATATTTTATTATATTTTATTTTTTGAATTTCGCGAGCGCAAAATTGGCGCCATATTTTGATGTGAAGTTAATCCGGGCACCCATCAAAATTGTATTGGGTGTGGGCCGTGGGCTATAGTTTCTTTTTTTGGAGGCCCTTTAATTTTTTTTGTTGAATAGAATGTATAATTTGTAACGTTTTATTAGAATCTTACAATAAATTATTGTGATAAGTAAAAACATGATTAGTGTTCTCTAGTTAATCATGTAAATATTAAATTAAATATGATATTTTGGGTAAATGTCTTCATCTCAGTGTCAAATTTGAGCCAACTTATATTTAATCTATTTATTGATCGTCTCACAAATCTCAAACATTAACTCGACAACTTGTTTAACATGCTTTTATTATATTTTTTTGAATAAATATTCATTTTGAAATTACCTACAAGCATACAACAAACACAACTCTATACCCAAAGGGTGTAAATTGGGTAATGACATAAATATGTGGAAAAAAAATTGTCGATTTTACGCTATTAAGCTAGTAGTTTTATCAATATAGCTTATTAATCAATTTCTCAATCTCAAGTTATGCTAAATAATATGAAAAGATAATATTAAGCTTGCGATAAAATAAATAGATAAAGTTAGAAAAATTAACACCGGTGATTTATAGTGGTTCGGCCATCAATGCCTACATCCACTCCCTCAAACTGCGCTTGAGAATTTCCACTAAGTTGAATCCATAAATTACACCAAGTTTTCTATGACTCACCCGCAACCAATAGTTTTGTCTCATAAGTTCACTCCAAACATATACACAAGAGTTTTTCAATGGCTCATTTTTTTAAACCCTTACTATGAGCTTTGTCCATAGACTCGCTCTAAAGGATCCTCACAACCACCAGTTTTTGATAATAGAAGTTTAAATTACAAATTAGGCACTCAAAAAGATAATGAAGATTTAGTGTGAGTTGCTAACCCAAAAAAACTAAACTCTCTAAATGATGTGAAGGTGTATGTAATGAGCTTTTGTATGATAGTGTATATGATGATAAAGGTTTTGTAAAACACTCTTTTTTGCCTTGGAGAAATTATATGAAAGTTTAAGAGCTTATTCAAAAAAGAATTCGGAGCTCAATATATATTGAAAGAGAAAACTGTCCCAACAATTATATTTGAGACTGTTATGCCAGTCTTAGAGGCTGGTATGCCAATATATCAGTCTGACAAAGTATAACGACTATATTTCCGTTTGAAGATTCAATTACAATATCAGATTACTAACCGGTATGAAGTCTGATATGCTGGTGTACTTACCGGTATGGGGACCGATACGGATCATGTCGGTTTCCGATAGCATGCAAAATATGAAGGTTGACCGGTAGGAATGTCGGTATGTTCTAGACCGATTCCAGTAACTGTGCAAACCTCATAGTGACCGATATGGAGTAGTCTGGTTCCATAAGTGATGCAAAAACTGTTCAGAACAGAGCAGAAACACCAGTATGTTGTGTGGGTGACCGATATGTCGGTCTCAGTGCCAAAATGACATGATTTGAAAGTTAAAACCATTTTGCACATATATAAATGTGCATATGTCCTATGCGCTTAGAGATTTAAATTATCAAATTATTTACAAAGAGAGCTCTAAACTAATACAACACATGATATTTTTTATTTGTCGCTTAAGTCGTCACATACATGTTTTTCATCACCAATGTGTTTTGACATCTTTTTGGAATATCCGCTAATGTACGTCGAAGACTTATAGTGTTGCATCATCAAAATTCATTTTAAGAATATGTCGCGAACACATTTATCACGTTTTTCATTTATTTTTTGAGATATTATATATATGGAAACCATAGACTATTAACATATATTTTATAAAATTTAGAGGTTTTTACTCCATTATGCTTGAGGATAATGATACAATCATTTGTGTCGCATCAATAAAGTGTGTATATCAGTACTTTCATTTCGTGAGTCATAACATTCATATGTAAATTTAAAAAATGTGATTTACATTGTGGAGATTTGTCTATACCATACTTTATAAGTTGCGAATACTCATAGTGAATAAGCACTATATACATACATACATTTGTGTGTCATTGCAACATTAATGATAAAGCTATACATAGTGCAAATTTTGCACCAAATCTTGCATTTTGTCTAAACATTGCTTCAAATCTTGAACCAAATATATATTTTAAAGTTTCTTACAATGTTTTTTACATTCCTGGGCATGCAGGCAATAACCCTTCAAAGCTCCCATGTTTTGACTTCAATATCGAGCCTCTTGACTGTTGGGGTTTTAGCGCGGGCGCAGTGGAAGCTCGCGGTTCGGGTGAAATCGTAATTTTAAAACTTTTTAAATTACCGAATAAATAATTTAATATTCAATATGAATAATGTATTCATATGTCACCTAAACATATTTATTCGATATCAAATAACGACATAAATAGTTAAGGAACGTCACGAAACTTTTACGAAAATGTTTTTCCGCAAAATGGTATAAAACACGTTTTTGACCGAATCGACCACCCAATGCACATGAGGGCTACCCAAGTCAGCCCCAACAGTACTAGGGCAGTTCATGGGCTGCCTGAATAGTGACCAATTCACTGTTTGGGCAGCCGCCACCCGGTTGTCTCAAAACTCACCCGGTAACGCCGTTTTTCGCCGTTTTCGCATATTTAAACTCCGAAATAATTTACAGAAGTTGTTCCAATGCCCAAAAAACACCCAATACATTTATACAACATATTTTTCATCACAAAAAATACAGAATTTCCAGATCTGATTTTTGTAATAAAAATATCATTTTTCATGCTATAAATCAATTTTTCTTAATATCAATCATATTAATACTAACACCAACCAAAGCCACCACCTATGAAGAACTCAAGAAAAATTATAGGAGTTACAAGAGTGGTCATAACACTCTAAAATGACAACAAGTCATCAAATGATAAAATTGAATCAATATTACACTAATATCATCCAATCAAACTTCACACATGCATCTAGCCTCCAAATCAAAAGCCCCAAAATATAAGAAATGAAGAAACCATATAACATGTCTAGATACTCAAGAACAATAAACAAACTTTCTAAGTTTAAGAGTTATGAAGATTACCTCCAAATCTCCTAAAATCCTTCACTTTATGTATTGGGTGCTTTCTTTTAAATGGGTTTCGGCCATGGCTTACTTGAAATGAGAAAACAAAAATTTTCCACTTTAAATACAAGCCAAAACCGACTTATGGGTTAAAAGAGGGATATTTTGGTCATTTGGTCAATTAATCTAATTAAATAATGAAAATAAGTTTTAAGTTAACAAATCCAATTTGTAAACTTTAAGCTTAATAAAATCATGCCACATGTAACCAATAATAACCAAAAATATTACATAACATTTATTTAATATTGAAATAATTTAATTATCTAGATATTTAACATTTAAATATCTAAATAATTAATTAATGTGATTATTATTATATATGTATTTTTATTTACATTAAATAACAAATACATATATTAATGACATTTGTCAAAGTCTCATTTGACAATTAATTAATATGTATCAAATCAAATCTTGTATCAAATACATAAACACATTAATTATCAATTGACCGAAATGCCCCTAATACATGTATTTTCGTTTAACCGTTTAAACGACTCGAATTAACTCATTTAATTCGGTGAAGTATTATGAATAATCTATTATTCATAACGCATTGCCCAAGTGGTCAACGAGTACACTTCATATTGTGGGACTCTCTAAGTTTAGGTTTATCCGTCACGGAATCCAATTTCATGTCCATAATCCACCCACTCATGAATTATGACGACCACGTATAATTTCGCTAAACTATATAAGTCGAGGTCATTGCATACGTATAATCCCTCAGTCACAGGCTATCCATATTATACCTAGGATATAGATAAGAACGTCAAATCTTTATGGTATATAGTCGACTTTCAAATTTATGATCTCTAAATCACACTCGGAACTCGCTTCAGAAGTTATACCACAACCATTGATTTACTAGATCGCAAACATGTGCAAGATACATATGCCTTGTACACAAGACTGACAGATTCTAACTTGATACGCACTGGATATCATGTGCATCAGTCCACACCCAACGAACAGACGGAGGTCTGATCTAAATAGATCGGTGACGTGACTGCCATCAAAGTGTGGAGGATAACTCATATATCCACGGTGGTATCACAAGTCAAAGGACCACTATGCTTGCTCAACTCGTGAATATTCTTATTGACATTAGTGTACCATTTATTAGGAAATCTTCAATGAGTCGTTCATTGTTTATCAAATAAACACTTACATGTCTATACGAGTCTCCCAATACTCATGGTTCATTGGGATAAACCATCGGACCAAGTCACGATATACGACATCTACTGGTCTCAGTGGATTTTACTAACTGATATGTGTTAGTAAATCTTGACCATGAACTTTATTTAATGATATACAACTTATAATGACGCTTCTCAATGTCAATTACAAACTATGTTGTAACCGTGCACTACATTGTAAATCCTAGGGTCTTTGTCCAATATACACGTATCACTAAATCAGATTTAGTTTCAATATAATCATAATTAGATATTTAATCGTAATTAGATTGAATATATATATAGAAGACAAGAGGTGCTACCATTAAATAAGTAATATTATGGAAAAATGAATTGTTCGTATTCATGAATCGGATATAAATACGATCCGGATTGACACTCCGAGCACCAACCCTAACAATAACGACGAGGACGAGTGCACACAACGTAATGTAATTTTTCATTGAAAATCATGAAGGGAACATCTTTACCATACCGAGCAGAAAATTTGTTAATTTATGCGACTTGTAAATCTAGGTCTCTGTCACTGTTGTTGTTATAGCATATATAATTGCTTATTAATTTATGTGTGGGAGTAAAATTAATTTTATAATAATTTTAAACTTCTAAGAGTTTGAGATACATATTAGATCATGTGTTAGGGATGGCAGTGGGTAGGGTATGGTGCGGGTTTTCCATTACCAAACCCGCACCCGCATATGTAAATAAATTACCAAACCCGCACCATACCCGTTGCGGGTTTTAATTTTCATTACCAAACCCGCACCGCATATAAAAATAAATTACCAAACCCGCATTGGTACCCTACGGATTTTTTTGGGGTTTTTAAAATATTGAATTACTTTGTGTTCTTAATAATATAATTTTTTTAATTAAATAATTTATTTTTAATTGCTAGCTGTAGTTTTCACATTTGTTTTTCATTTGACATATACAACATGCAATGTATGTATATATAGTACATAGATAACATAATGTATGAAATACTCAGTACCATATGTTTATTTTTTCATATAAACATAATTAAAACGAGTTATTGCCTTCATAATTATAATGATCTAAATTAGTCAACTCAATCGACAATAAGTTAAAAAGTAATCACCAATCTTTGGTCATATTTTTTATGCTAATTGTAATGAAAGTGATGCTTACAAGGCTCAAGTGGTGTAAGTGTAATGAAGAAGCATGAATGCTACTGAAGTTGCAGCAAACACTAGCTTATTTTGCTCCTCTCCCGTTTCTGATTATGTGAACTTAATCCAAATTTTTGCATTATAATTTTATTAACAGGTGTGATTAAAAAAAATTAATAGTCATGCAAAAAATCTTCAGTTGGGCAGGTTGCGGGCTGCGGCTGAGTGGGAGTGTGGAACTGTGGATTAGTGTTTTAGGTTTAGGTTTTGTTAGTTGTTTTTATATGAATGTTTTTTTATATTGTCCTAAAAATATTAATTAATAAAAAATAATATTGCGGGTATATAGATACCCGCAGCGGATACCCGCATTTTTTTCTTAAATACCAAACCCGCACCGCACCCGCAGCGGGTTCTGCTTTAATTTACCAAACCCGCACCGCACCCACTAATATATTTACCAAATCCTACCCATTGCGGGTGGGTTTTTTGCGGGTTTGCGGGTTTGTGGGTAAAATTGCCATCCCTAGTTGTGTAATTTAATGTTATACAGTACAAAATGGAGCAAAATACAAATGAGGCTTAAATTTGTTTGAAAATAATATATAGTTTTTCTTATCTGCCCTGAGCAACCAAGACATTAAGGGAGAGGTAAGTTCAATAACTAATAAGGTCTCACAAATAAGATCGCAACCATTTCTTTATTTTAAAAACACTCAACTTTGAAGAAATAAATATGCTAAAATAACTCTACAAGGCATTGAGAAAAAAAGTTGTTGCCATCATCCTTTGAAAGAAACTCTCTGTAATTTGCATCATCTGTGGTTATATGATTACATTGGTGTAAATAGATAATTCAATTTTGTTCCCCAAAGCAATCCATTTGCATCTTTTAGGATATAAAAGCTCGCTCCATGCATCTTGCCACTTCTACGACAAGGTTGCAAGCTGCTCATATCTTTGAAAGATAAGAGAGAGAGGAATAACAGAGAATGGCCATTCCACATATAACTTAAGGAGCTATGGTTGATTATAGTACCACTGTATATTCATTTCAACCTAGCTTTTTAATCTCGTATCAACAACTCAACCCCCAAAATCTCTTATCTTTATCAAGATAATGACAAAAAAATAACAAGAATATTGATGAAGAAACCAAGAATATGATGAAAAAAAAAATAATGCAATAATACAAAACTATTCATTCGCTAGAAGATTAAGCTCACTATTAAAGCACTCGCGTCATGTTCCAATAGTCAGATTAATATTTTATTAAGAAGAAAATTAACAATCTAGAAGAACAATCCATTTGGCTCAACCCTCAACTATATTTATCCATCATCCATTGTTGATATTATATCTCCAAGCATTCCAAATTTTGGAAATAAACATACTGATAAATCGGGATCAATAAACACACTTCAGCAACAATATAAATTAGTTGTTGCTAGCACATAAATGTACACATACTAATAAAAAGGCTGTAAACACCTTGCACTAGATTGGGAATTTGATTATGCAACGCTTGCGACTTCGACGTGTTTTCGCGAGTATTTTAAAAAGATGCCGAAGTATATTGGATGTGAAGACTCAATAGCTAAATGAAAAAATCGAGTGAAGTCTTATAAATTATGTCTCTCAATTTTAGTGAGTTGATAAGCTCATAGACTCATACACATTTATAAAATGTATTTGGGACATGTGCATAAAGTTTTAATCTTCAAAACATATATTTTCGCACTGTGACAGGCACACCGTCCCTTGAACCAGCATACTGGTGTTCCTGCTATGCTTTGGGCAGTTTTGTATGCTTTCTGGAATCGAGCTACTCCATACGGGTCAATCTGGAGTTTCCATAGCTATTGGAATCAGTTCATTCCATACCGGTCAATAATTTTATAGGTCATGCATTTTATGCTCAACAATCATATTTTTGAATATAGCCGTTTGAATTTGCAGGACTGACATACCGCCACTATAGACCGACATACCGGTCTCAAAACATGAAGTTAAGGTAATTTTCACTTTCACTATAAATTGAACTCTCATTCAGTTTTTGCCTAGTTCTAAAACCTTTATATATTTTATAAGAAGCAAAAACAAAGAGTTTCTTTAATTTTTTCCATCATACACTCTCTTAATCATTAAAGCTCACACACTACACCTTTATACACATTTTAGTGAGCTTGAAATTACTTGGGTTAGCAACTCACACTTTAATCTTCTTGATCTTTTGTGAGTAGCCAAGTTGTGTTGTAAAACTTCTTATATCTTAAACATTTATCGTTGTGAAATCCCTTGTTGAGTGAGAATACTCAACATGGTGATTTTGTTGTAAAAGATTTGGAGTGAAGTTATGAACAAAACTCTCATTGTAAAGGTTTAAGAGTGAGCCTATGGACAAAACTCTTTGTGTAAAGGTTTGGAGTGAACATATAAACAAAACTCTTGGTTGGTGAGTGAGCCACACAAAACTATCGGTGTAAAGTGTGTAATCACTTTTGCATAGAGGAAAACTTCAAGCGCGGCTTGGAGAAGTGGACGTAGGCATTGTTGGCCGAGCCACTATAAATCACGGTTTCAAATTTCTCTACCCCTTACTCATTTTATTTATCGTAAGTTTTGTTTTATATTTGTATATCACTTAAAAACTTGCCTTTAGTAAAACATATTGATTGAGTTGCACATTAAGCTTAATTGGTAAATCTACTAACTAAGTGGTTTAAAATTGATAAGATTTTTAATTCCGCATTATTTTATCACATACTCAATTCACCCCCTCTCTCATAGGTATGGTTGTTGTTATTTAAGTGTGCTTGTAGGCAATTTCAGTACCCATCACACAAGGCTCTTGTCTGGTGAAGGTCTTGACATATACAACCTTGTCTTTCTTTCGTAAATAAGTTATTTCTAAAGTTCGAACCCGTGACTAAGCGAATAATAAGTTAACACTTGACCATCTATTAGGCACGACCTTCAAATATACACATACGAAAATACACATAATATTAATACGTATAATTGCGAGTATAGTTAATTGCGAATGATACATGCCAACATATGATTTCACCAATATTTAGTGCTCAATAATAAATTAGAACTTATGTTTTGTTTTGTTTTTTTTTGTTTTTGTTTTTAAATATAATATCCAATCGACAAAAAGAAATGCACAATAAATTACAACTTATATATATTTGCATATAATATACAATCGTCAAAAAGAAAGGCACAGAACCACTGATTCTTCTCAAACCAAAAAATAAAAGCTTCCGATCTGATTAGTCTTGTAGAAGAAAAACAAAGATAAACTGCAATTCATAACTTATGCAAAAGAAATCATGAAATTACATTGTGTTGAGCACGACTACGTAGAATATTATAGGGGTGTTTATAGGGTCGGGTCAAATTAAGATCCGACCTGTTTTTTACGGACCGATTCACGAGTTTGACAACGCAACCCGACTCAACCTAAAAAATTAATTTTTTAGTAGTTTTCTAATTTTTTTATTATTATTTCAATTGTTTATACTTTTTTATCTCTTTTTTTTTTACATGTATGACAAGTTTCAGGATATAAAATAGTTAGTATTTTTGTCTAAAAAAAATTTTAAAAAAAAAAACTTTTTTTTCGCTGACCCAATTCGACCTTCTCGGATTTACATACTCAATTTTCAAATTCGGATTCATCAACCCGTGTAACATGATCCGATCGAATTTCATAAAATTTGAAAAAATAGGACCCGTGAACATCCCTTGTATAGCTGAACAGGCTTGCAGTATATTAAGAGACTCTCTTCACCGGCAGCTGCCGACAAAAGCTCACAAGAATTTTGATGGCACATCTGGTCCACATTCCAATTCCAAACCAAGCTGCAACCGAGATCAAATATCATATGATCAGAAAAATAAATACATAAATAAACAACGTTAATACCTGTTTGATGAATTCTGATTCTCATAGTGAATGCTCAATCAACACCTGTAATTATATTTAAATTTAACCGAAAAGTTTCGCATGATTCAATAGTTGAATCGAACAACAATAAACTTAATCGAGGAAATGATACGTGTCACTTATTCTGCCATTGTTTGATGATGCATATGCTCTATAAACAAAGGCCAATGAAGCACGAGCTAAAGAAGAAGTAATCGTTATAGCTATGCGTTGAAAATGGAGAATTTCTGAACAACACTTGAACAGTTTTGAGCTCAACAACTGTCTTGGCTGAATTCATTTGAATTTATAATTAAATTATATTAATGTAGTTTCATGAAGTAAAAAAATAGCGAATTATCCTTCATTACCTAAAATACTAAGGAAAAAAAAAGACGTATAGTCAATCAAAATGAACCATAAATCAAATAATGATACTATTTGCGCAATTTTTATGCGTGAAGAAAGAAGAGCATGTAAGGTTCAAACCTCCTGAGACAATGTCCCAGCAATGGGTGTTTGATTAAGTGAATAAGCCTCCAAGAGGCGCAAGCACACAAGTTACAGTCCTAAGAGTACAATCTAAGAAATAAAAATATGTTCATTTGAGTCTTCATTTGATCGAGCTTCTTCTCTTGGTGTAGGTAGGCTTTTATAGTGAAGTTTGTCAACCGTTTTAGGCGGTTCCAGTATCTCACTGCAGCTGCAAGATCGTGCCTGTAACCGCTGAGCTGCGTGTCTCAACCGCTTGTTTATGGAGGGAAAACCGTCCAACTGCTACGATCATGGAAGTAACCGCATCATGGGTTTTCGCCCTAACCATTGGTCTGATCGCCCTAAGCTCGTCGTCGTTCTTCGGCCCATCGTACTTCTTCTTTTCGTTCTTCCTTTCGTCCTAGGGCGACTTCATCCTATGGTGGGGATTTTCGTCTACCAACAATTGCCCCCCAAATTTACCTTGATTGAACTGGGAGTGTGAAGATCGAGGTGAATTTTCTTTTCAAGGAAGACCGCTATTCTAATTGAGGGATGGTACCCGGCCAATCCCTCAGTCCAGAGAGCCTGTAGGATAGTGTTCTGGTCGAAGAAAAAAAATGCGTATAGATTGGAACGAGAGAAACTTAAGACCATTTCTTTCTGCCTTCGACCGGCCCACTATTCGGTCGATCCCTCAATCCATAGAATCTGGGGAGCAAATTTTCAGTCGGAGAAGACGAAAAGGCGTATATATTGGCCCTCCATACTTTGCCAATATCTGTTGATGATCGGCTTTTCCTCCAAAAAATGCAAAATGACATAGCAAACCTCATCTCTCGGTATCACAATGTGCACAGCCAGAAGATCGGGTTTCGTTCTTCTGTGATGAGGAAAGAAACGCTTCGTGATTCTCTTGAAGCACGACATCAGGCCTTGAGGGAGACAACAAAAGAAATGGTGACCGAAGAGTCGGTCTTCCTGGACCTGGAACGACAACTAAAAGAGATTCAGCGTCTTCTTGAGGAAAGCCGCATGAGGAAGAAGGCTAAGAGGAGGATCCTCGTTACTCGAGCGGAGGAGATGGACGAGTCTATGGCAGAGTACAAGGGATTGGCCCGCATCAATTTCGAGAAGAGCCTGGCCGACTTAGACGCAATGGGTATAGAAATACAGGACGAATGGCGCCTGACGAGGGAGACGCTTTCGGCCATTAAGTGGATGTCTGGTGATTTTCGGCGATCTTTGGGCCAAAAGTAATATTTTGTAAGACGTTATATCGTCTATCCTTGTATTCTTAGGACGTTTTCGTCCATATTTAATGAGAACTTACTATTGTTTCAGTGCCTTTTGTTTTCGTGCTCCCATACTGAGGACACATATTTCTTCAAGTATTTGCCGTTTATTGCTCTTGTATGCACTCTTCTGTTTAAGTCTTGTAGATGATAGGCTCCATTTGGCAACACGTTTTTTTACCATGAATGGGCCTTCCCAATTGGGCGACCATTTGCCATACGCTGGGTCCTTAGAACCAAGTCGCAACACAGTCTTCCACACTAATTCGCCTTCCTTGAACGATTTAGCCATTACTCTGAGGTTGTATTCTTTGGCTATCATTTTCTTTTGTGCTTCCAGATGATTTAACGCATCACATCTGATGTTTTCGAATTCCAACAAGTTCTGGATCATTGCCTCGTCGTAGTTTTCCCGTGTCAGTTTGTCTTGCAGCATTACCCTGGTAGACTCAATATTCATTTCTACCGGGAGCACAACCTCTTGACCATACACTAATTGGAATGACGTCACCGAAGTACTTGTTCACGGCGACGTTCTATAGGCCCATAACGCTTGACTCAAATATTCATCCCATCGTCTGGCATTATCCGTCACCATTTTCCGAATTAATCCTTTAAGGGTCTTGTTGGTTGATTCTGCTTGACCATTTGACTGAGGGTAGTAGGGAGTAGTGTTCACTAATCGGACTCCGTATTCGCCCAGTAAGTCTTTTACCTTTTCACCGTTTAATGAAGTACCATGATCTACCATTATTGTATGTGGTATACCAAATCGGTGAATTATATGTTCCTTTATGAACTTGATGATCTGCTCTTGGGAGATTTCTATAACTGGGATGGCCTCCACCCATTTAGTGAAGAAGTCGGTAGCAACGACGATGAAAGTATGCCTCTTACTTGATGCAGGATAAATCTTCCCTATCAAGTCTATCGCCCATCCCATAAACGGCCACGGTCTAATAACTGGGACCATCTCAGTTGCTGGAGCCCTCTGAATAGGTCTGTGCTTCTGACAAGCAATGCATCCTTTGGCGTATGAGGTGCACGATTCTCCCATCTTTGGCCAATAATAGCCGCTTCGTATAATCAACCATCTCATCTTTACTCCGGCTTGATGAGCCCCACAAATGCCCTCATGCACTTCGGCCATGATAGTTTTGGATTCGGATGGCGCTACACATTTCAACAACAAACCATCTTGTTGTTTCTTGTATAGCACATCTCATGATACTACATAGTTTAAAGTTTTAAGTTTTAGCTTTTGATCATTCCCTACTTCGGGCTGCTTTAGGAATGTCTTGATTTCGCTTCTCCAATCGTCTCCCTCTTCGGCTTCGATTACCATAGCGTCCGTATCTTTAGCTCGCCTCATGAGGACTGGCTCAACCTTTTCGCTCCTGTATACCTTATCTGTGTTTGTCTGTTTATATCCGGAGGCTACTTGGGCTAAGCTATTGGCCAGTTCGTTCTTCGCCCTTGCAATGTACTCCAATTCAGCGTGATCAAATCGTTCTACTAATTCTTTGGCCACGTCTAGTAATGCCATTACTGATGGGCTTTGACATTTGAAATCTCCTATCACTTGTTGAATTACTAGCTGCGAATCTCCCCTGATGGACGCATGGGTTACTCCCATATTGAGGAGCATCTCTAGCCTAAGTATCAAGGCTTCGTATTCGGCCTGGTTATTAGTGCAGTGTTCGGTTAACTTGACTAAGAATCGGAAAGATTCTCCTAACGGGCTGACTAGGACTAATCATATTCCAGCTCCCTTCATTGTGCTGGATCCGTCGAAGTACATCGTCCACGGCTTCAGACTGCATTCGTCCAGATCCATTCATATTTCCTTCATCGTGCTAAGACATGAATGGACGGTCATGCCATTCGGCCTGAAAAATGCTGGTGCCACTTATCAGCGGGCTATGAACTTGATCTTTCATGACATGATTGGCGAATTCGTAGAAGTCTATGTGGACGATATAGTGGCCAAATCCGTGATCCATTCATAACACCCTAGAGAACCTGGGCATCTAAAGGTCGTCTTATGTACATTGTCTTCGGCGATGTAAATCTGATTATAGCCCGCATACCCATCCATATAGCCTAAATCAGCCCTCATCACACGCCCATTTTAGTCCCAAAACCAGCCCAGTTCACCCCCAAATATAGCCCCAAAGTCAAGCCAAAACAGCCCCAAACGCAGCCCCACTGCACGCCAAAAAAACAGCCCCAAACGCCCACTGCACTGCTTCATTCACTGCCGCACATCACACCCCTATTCTGTCCAGTTTTACCGCAACTTAGACCCCCAAAACAGTCCAGAAATCACCCCAAAACTGCACTAAATAAACTGCACAAAAATCCCCTGAAAACTCACCAAAACAGCAGCCCTTTAGCCCTTAAAAACGCCCAAACAGTCCATTAAAATACCAAAACAGTGACCTGAAACGTAGCAGCGAAACGACAGTAAAACAGAGTCAAAACAGTAGCTTGAGCAGCGAAACAGTGAGGGAAAAAGGCAAACCAGTGAACCGGAGAAGTTGATGAGCTTTACCCTTCCGATCTCCGCGAAACGCAAGTCCGAAAGTCGGCAAAAAAGGTTAGACCTGAGGGTATTTTCCACATTCATTTTCTGTTTTATTTTCATTATTTATTTAGTATTGTTCGCATGATTGTTATGTGGAAATGCATGTTGTGGCCCTTGAGTAGATAAATATGCATGTGTTATGAAATATTGTATGTTGTGGCCTTGGAATAAAATGAAAGATGTGTCAACTCTCGCGGTATATCGGATGGAAACCCGGACATAAATTTCATAGCCGATTCCGAATGGACGGTAGTATGATCTGTACTCGGGATACAACTCCATGTACCGCTTGAGTAAACGACACCTTCTTTTGTTTTATGTTGCTTTGATTTATTTATTTTTCGTCATTTGAATTCCGCATGTTACTTGTTTATGCATGATGCGATCGAGCGCATGGGCTTAGTATGTCGGATTAAAGGTCCCCTATTTGGAGGGGTTAAAATCCTTTACCACGATGCTTTGTCGCGCCGGTTGATGTGTGTTCGGTTGAAAGTAAGATATGTTCAATCGGGCACACTAAGTTTGATATTATTGTCTTTATTCTTTGTATGCATGATGCAATCGAGCGCATGGGCTTAGTAAGTCGGATTAAAGGTCCCCTATTTGGAGGGGTTAAAATCTTTTACCACGATGTTTTGCTGCGCCAGTTGATGTATATTCGGTTGAATATAAGATGTGTTCAATCGGGTATACGAAGTCTCATATAGTTATTGTGGGACACAGAAACTGGGCGACGCATGATGTCCCGGGCTCGCGGCGCGGTCGGGAGTACGGAGTAGCCACGGGGGACTAAACCGGAGAATAATGGATTCGCCACCCGGTGTGAACCGAGAAAATGAGATTTAAGGCTGTACTCACCCCTCGCAAGGGAAGACATCAAACCGTTGGGTTCGGAATGGTCCCTTACTCATGCCACTTGTAATGACAGGATTTATGTAATAATTTAATCAGGCTTAAGTAGCACTTATTTCCAAGAGTATCATGCTTCTAAATTCACATGTACAAAATAAAACTTATACATATATTTCACATCTAAGATTGCATGCTTGGAAGTACATCAAATGAGCAACAAACATACAATTTCATTGGCATATTATATTCAAGAAAACACAAGCACACATACTAACCACACAAGCACACATGTGAGCACCTTCTTAAGTGGTACGTGAAATTGTATCCCAAGTACAGACCGTACTACCGTCCATTCGGAATCGGCTACGGAATTTATGTCTGGGTTTCCATCCGATATACCACAAGAAATAATACTCAAATGTTATCATGACATAGGTATATGAATTGTAATACATTAAACACATTGTATTCATGCATGTGGGGATATCTATTAGGAGAACTATGTATGAAATTTGATGAAAATGACTCAGTTCAGTGGGCGCGCGTTCGCGTAGCGTTTGAAAACGCGTTCAAACGGTAAACAGAAGGTTCGCGTTCGTGTAGCGTTCGAGAACGCGTTCGAACGGAACCAGACCTGATGCATGATAAGACTAAGAAAGTGCGTGTGCGTTCACGTAGCGTTCGAGAACGCGTTCGAACGGTAAACAGAAGGTTCGCGTTCGTATAGCGTTCGAGAACGCGTTCGAACGGAACCAGACCTGATGCATTATGAGACTAAGAAAGTGCGTGTGCGTTCGCGTAGCGTTCGAGAACGCGTTCGAACGGTAAACAGAAGGTTCGCGTTCCTGTAGCGTTCGAGAATGCGTTCGAACGGAACCAGACCTGATGCATGCAACATAAAGAATAAAGACAACAATGTCAAGCTCAGTATGTCCGATTAAACGTATCTTCCATTCAACCGAACACACCTCAGCCGGCGCGGCAAAGCATCGTGGTAAAGGGCTTTAACCCCTCCCCGTAGGGGAACTTTCATTCCACTTACTAAGCCCATACGCTCGATTGAATCACGCATACAAAGAATTAAAAGCGATAATATCAAACTTAGTATGCCCGATTGAACGTATCTTGCATTCAACCGGACACACATCGACCGGCGCGGCAAAGCATCGTGGTAAAGGGCTTTAACCCCTCCCCGTAGGGGATCTTTCATTCCACTTACTAAGCCCATGCGCTCGATTGAATCATGCATACATAGAATTAAAAGCAATAATATCAAACGTAGTATGCCCGATTAAACGTGTCTTGCATTCAACCGAACACACATCGACCGGCGCGGCGAAGCATTGTGGTAAAAGGGCTTTAACCCCTCCCCATAGGGGATCTTTCATTCCACTTACTAAGCCCATGCGCTCGATTGAATCATACGTAAATGAGCAACATGCAGAATTCAAGTGACGAAAAATAAATAAATGAATCAAAGCAACATGAAACAAAAGAAGGTGCCGTTTATTCAAGCGGTACGTGGAGTTGTATCCCAAGTACAGACCGCACTACCGTCCATTCGGATTCGGCTACGGAATTTACGTCTGGGTTTCCATCATATATACCGCAAGAGACGACACTCTTTCATTCATCCAATACCCACAACACGCATCATACACACACGAGATTCAACAAATAATACAGTCAAAATAAATAGCAAAAATCAAATAAAGATGAGTGTGGAAAGTACCCTCAGGTCTAACCTTTTTGCCAACTTTCGGGCTCGCGTTTCACGGACGTCAGAAAGGGTGCAGCTCCTCAACTTCTCTGGTTCACTGGTTTAGCGTCCTAGCTCACTGTCTTGCTGTTTTGCTTGCCGTTCGGTCTTCGTTCTGCTGCTGTTTGGTCTCCGTTCTGCTGCTGTTCGGTCTCTACTTTGCTACTCACTGTTCAGGTCACCTGTTTTGACGTCTCAACGAACTGTTTCGAGTGTTCTTCGTGGTTTTTAGTGTAGTTTTGTGTGGTTATTTCAAGGATTATAAGCGCGGTTTATGTTACTGTTTTAAGGGATTTTAGGGACTGTTTTGGGAGTGGTTTGGGCTGCTGTTTGGAGGTATATTTTCGGTGATGGAGGGCTGCTGTATGGGGAGTTTTTTGGTGATGGGTAGAGGTTTAGGAGGGTGCTGTTTTCGGTTACGGAGTGGAGGATATGAGGGGAATGGTTTGTGTTCTTCCTGTTACTATTGCCGTGAATGGCTAAGGCTCTTTGTGTTATGATTTTTCTGTGAGTTATCTGTATGAGCTAGATGATGCATGTCTTGGTTAGGGGTTGTTTATATAGAGAATGGCTAGGGCTCTACCTTGTCTCACAAGGAAGAGATTTTGGCATTAAAGAGAGATATGGTTTGGTGTTGAGCAAGGAAAGTCAAAGATTGAGGGGGGACAAATCTTGGCTAGATTAGGAATACAAAATATTTAATTTGTTATGATTGATTTTAATTAGGCATGACATCTTTTTAACTTAGTATGTGATTTGTTTGGTTAGGAAGTTAATATATTTGATTTATCTATATTAGGTATGATTATATTTTATGTTTTATTTAATTGGTAAATGATTTAAATATTTTATTTAATTCAATGTTTAATTTAATTAAATTGGGATGTGTTTTATGGGCTTTGGGGAGCTAATTAGGCTGGGGTGCGAGGCCAGCAGCAAAACCAGAAACACCGACGCCGTTCGAATGCCAATTCGAACGCTACACGAACGTCCGCAATCTGCCTGACGTTCGAACGAAGTAACGAACGCAGCACTAACGAAGACAGTGAACTTGTGAAATGAACTTGATGTCATACTTATTTTGAATTTCCCCTTTCCGACCTCTGTTTCCCGCAATATCCTTAGCTAAAAAGGTAGTGCCTCCAACTGAGACTCATCATCGGGTTTCACATGCGAAAATGCAATGCCTACAGTCGCCCCCACTTTGATGGGACTTGTGCAGTGTGTGACTTTGAACAATCCTATCAAAGTTATGCAATGCATTTTCACTTACCTGGCTCGTCTGCTGCCTCGAGCTGAGTTGGTGCTGCGGTGGACCTTGATCCTGGGACGCGTCCCCAAAACTGCTGACGATGTGGGCCTCGCCCTCAAGCTGATGTAGGCTTCGCCTCTCTAAGCTGATACGGTGTGGAGCCTCGCTCCCAAGCCGATATGGGCCTCCTCCCCAAGCTGAAATAATGTGGGGCCTCGCCCCCAAGCCGATATGGGCCTCGCCCCCAAGCTGAAATGATGTGGGGCCTCGCCCCCAAGCTGGCATGGGCCTCGCCCTAAGATTCATTTCTGGATTCATTCCAAAATTCTGACGGTGCGGGCTAGGATTCATTCCAAAAAAACTGATGATGTGGGCCTCGGCTTTAGGATTCATTCCTAGATTCCTTCCTGGATTCATTCCAAAATTCTGACAATGTGGGCCTCGGCCCTGGGATTCATTCCAAAAATCTACTGATGTGGGCCTCGGCCCTGGGATTCATTCCCGTATTCCTTCCAAAATTCTGCTGACGTGGGCCTCGACCCTGGGATCCATTCCCGGATTCATTCCAAAATTCTAAGAGATTCATTCCCTGGATTCATTCCAAATTCTGAGAGATTCATTCCCTGGATTCATTCCAAATTCTGAGAGATTCATTCCCTGGATTCGTTCCTGATTCTGAGTGATTCATTCCCTGGATTCGTTCCTGATTCTGAGAGATTCATTCCCTGGATTCGTTCCTGATTCTGAGAGATTCATTCCCTGGATTCGTTCCTGATTCTGAGAGATTCATTCCAAATTCTGAGAGATTCATTCCCTGGATTTATTCCTGAAACTATACTGTTGCTGTTTCTGACTAGCTTGCCTTTGCTGCTTTCTCTCTTTCTTTCTTCGAAACCTATTAACATAAAACAAAACAAACACAAAAATGATGCAAAATGTGTTACGTGGACCCAAGAAAGTTTGGGTACCAAAGTGTAATTGATAAATTTGTAGGGGGAGCTTTAGGAATGAATCTTAATGAGTATCGCAAAATTGATCCCAAATGCTCAAAGAAATGAGGAATCGCAACGATAAAGGTAAAATCTGTATTCACGGAAACATTGGTACCGTTTCCTCTAAATTGTGTATGTATGCATATTTCAAATTGGTATAATTATTTTTGAAGCATACAAGTGATTAGGCAATATAATCAAACTTATATTGATATCGATTTCCATTTGATATCATTAAATGTCTTAATCATAAATTTAAACCCCTTATCATATCAATTGGTATTACATTGGATTTATTGAGTTAAATTACATGTATGTGACTACTTAGTTGATTTGTATTGAAAATGTCTTTGCCATTTAACATATTTTAAATGAAAATGAAATGCATGTATATAGACATAATTTCCCATTGGTATAATTAAAAGCATGAATATTTGATTGTTTATTAATTGATATCATAATTATGGGATGAAATCATTAAAAATTCATTGATCATTAATCAATTGGAACCATTGGTATAAAATTTTGAGAAATACACTATGCATGATTTCTACATCTTATGGCAAAAAAGGGGAAATGTCAAATGTGCATTTTCTTAAATTTTGGTATCATCATTTAATGCACATATTAATTGGTATCTCATTTAGACTTAAATTTTTGCTTCTCAACTTTTTGATAATGTCAATGAGGGAGAAATCATTAGAATGAGATTAAAACTTATTTTACCCTCACAATTGGATTAAGGGGGAGTAATTGTACTAATGTGTTTGTCTAAGTATTATAGAGCTATTTTGAAGACAATTACACATTGATGAGGAGCTTATATTGAGGGGGAGCAAATCGTCAATATTTGGACTCTCAGAAGCTCACAAGTTTTAAGGGATTGCCATCATCAAAAGGGGGAGATTGTTAGCGACATAGTCGTGTAATGGATTTTGATGATGCAATGAGATTGAAGTCTTCGACGCACAAAAGCGAGACAATATAAAAAGATATCGAATCACACAATGTGGTGAAGAGCGAGAATATGAAGACTAGCGGCAAATCGAAGATAATCTTACGAAGTCTTTAGCTTAGGGCTTTAATTGTAATGTCAATTGTATATTCAAGTGCCTAAGCTCATAGGAAACCTGCACATTCACTTAGATGCATTAGGTTCATGTACAAAATACATTAAAATCTTCATATCTGTATTTTTGGTACAGAGACCGGCATACCGGTCCCTTACCGGTGTCCATACCGGTGAGATGTTCTATTTTGCACACTCACTGGAACTGGCACGGACCTTACCGGTCCCATACCGGTCACCATACCAGTGAACCTATGGATTGCATGGTAACTGGAACCGGCACACACCAAACGAGTATCCATACCGGTGAGCCCAACAGCTAGTTCCCTTAGTGGAACCGACATGACCTAAACCGGTCAACATACCGGTTACCATACCGGTCAAGCTCTTCATTATGTACACTCTCTGAAATCAACACGGACCATACCTGTCCTCATATCGGTTACCATACTGGTCTAACGGTCTGATTCTCCCAACGACTATATTAACGTTGGAGACCGGCATACCGATCTCAGCAGTTTCAGTTGGGGATGCTTTTCATTTTCTATATAAATGAACCTCAATTCTTTTTGCCAATGTTAGAGATATTACATACAACCTTCATACACATTCTCTAAGGCAAAAACAAGAGAGTTATCACACCTTCATAATCAAACACTCTCAAGCTCACACACAACACCTTCATATCATTCAGTAGTGAGCTTAGATCACTTGGGTTTGCAACTCACACAATCTTCTTTATATTTGTGAGTGCCCAAGCGTGTTTTACAATTTCATATCTAAAACACTTGCGGTTTGTGAAATCCCATTGTTTGGGTAGTTGTAAAGGTTTGTGTGTGAGCCTATATATAAAACTCAAATTGTAAAGGTTTGGAGTGAACATAGTCGCTAAAACTCTTGGTTGCGGGTGAGCCACGGAAACTCGTTTTTAGTGGAAATCTTCAAGCGCGACTTGAGGGAGTGGACGTAGGTACGTTTGGCCGAACCACTATAAATCTCGGTGTTGTTTTCTCTATCCTTATACTTTTACTTATTGCAAGTTTATTTATATTTATATGCGTTGATTAGAAAACTTGCATATAGGTTATTTATTGAAATAGAGAAAATTAACCTAAGTGCTTAATTGGTAATAAGAGTTAAAATCGGCAAAGATTTTTAATTCCGCATTTATAGGCGATAACCCAATTCACCCATTTCCTGGGAATATAGTATTGTTGTCGCTAGTGCTTGTAGGTAATTTCAGTATGAGTATTTAGTCTCCTTAAAGAGTAATTATTTAGTATTATGGATAACGTAATATCACTTATCAATTAATATATAACATATGGAGTTGAGTGAAATATAATTAATATTTATTTAGTTACTTTTTATTAATTTAACATGTATGATAATATATTATTAAATTATTATATTCGAAATGTAATATGACCATTATATAGTATAAATTTTCTCCCTCGAGAACCGGAAAGTAGCATCAATCTTCAAGTCACAATGTTCATATTCTGCGTGTTGATTCCGAGTAGCTAGGCATTTGTCAAGTTTTTAATAACTTCTATATTTTAGCATGCGAATGCTTCCAAGACCGTGTTAGTTCAACTAAAATATCCCTACATGTACCTATAGTTCTCCAATCTAAAAACCGTACGTTAGTCAACAGATTTGTTGAGTTACATAAATATATATATATATAATAAATAAACATAACAGTTTTCTAATTCCATAACTCGGTTAGATTTTGGACTGAATCTCATGTTCAATAGAGTGAGACTTGTATATGAGTTTAATTACATTTGCTATAGCTAGTTGCCCCCATTTGAACTAAAAATATTAGTCGAGTTCCGTTCTTATAGTAGCGTCGTCATAACATTAATTCAGTGTGCAAAATTTAATTTAAAAAAAATGATAAATACTCTTTATTTTAGATAATTGTCCCGCTTACCTGTATATGACTTTGCATTACCTATCATGCAACTTCCCAACTACATATATAGCTTGGTGGTTCTTAAATTCTTCTAATTAATAATATTTATTGATACAACCTGACCATTTCATCATCACCTTATTCACATGAATGTGAAAGGGGCAAAAATATCGGTGCCCTAATTTCTTTGCAAATCCAGTATTGACTAGGGCATATGGAAGCAACATTCAAGAACCCTAACGAGGTTCTCATTGGCTTTGTAAAGTCGCGGGATTCACAACATTGTAACATTTGGATATTAAATTATTGGTTGGTTGAATTCTCTTACTCTCCTCTGGATCTCGAGTCAGCCATGTGGATCATGTATATATATATCAACTATTATATATGAGACGAATTAAATTGTCAATTCTGCCGTGTCAGCACTTCTATTTTGATTCAACTTTTTAATTATTTTAAAAACAAACGCGTCCCCGTTTACAATAATTAACAAAACGGGTTGGTGATCTTTCTCTGTCAAAAGCGCTGAGCTTTGAGTATGTGTCTTTGTAAATATAATTTGTGAAAACGATAGTTATTGGATTGCTTAAAAAATATACAAATCTAATTTCTTAATTTCTGACAACAGGAAAGTATTTTTAAAATAGTTTATCTCGTATTTTTCTCCATTTTCGGAATATATTTTAAAAGCATACAGGGTTCATTATATAACAAGCAAGCAACTAATGAAATAGTTTAAAATATATTTAATGACATATTTACCCAATAAAAACTACAACGGAGACACACACAGATTACAATAAAAATATATCTCGACACATATATTCAAAAGATTTGACTTCTCTCTCACACAAAGCTTCAATATTCTCAAAGCAAAACATTTGGTGGAAACCCGCTGCTAAACTATTATATCCGGACTTAAATAAAATAAGTAAAATCTCCAATTGTCACAAATTATTACAATAAATACACCTTTATAATCGAAATCATGACCTAACAATTAAATTTTCAGTCATTTGATATCAAACTACGTCCATTGGGGGTCCAGTAAAACATACTTGCTCTTCATCATCCCAAAACGAAAGAATATAGAAAATGGCTATTGGTATCTCAATACATTTGAAAAGCAGGATTAACGTTGAATAACTACACAAACGAGATTTGAACGGCAAATAAAATGGTTTCCAGTGAAAAGATAATGACTCTAATCTGCACACAAAACACTCAAAAAATGACAAAATATATCTCTTAAAAAATCCTGACAAAGTAGGGACAAAATTCTCATAAAAAAAAAAAAAAAATTAGACAGCCATTATCTTATTAGCATGAATATGAGATTGATGGTATAAAAAAGATAATTTTATCTTTTTATGAAAAAACTCTATTTATGTTGCATGTTATTGAATTTTGTTTTTGGCTAGCCGGAATATGATTTTAAGTGCTTAATCTTTTAGCGGACGTCCTCACCGGAATTATAGATGCATTGGCAATTTAAGCTTATATCTAAATTAATGATTCTTATAAACTGTCACAACACTTCAATTATAAAAATTACCAAAGTATAAACTTAGCTTTTTAAAAACTGGCATAATTCTACTGAACATGACTTAATTACTACCGCATATTTGCTCTAAAATTAGGATCTCAAAATTTGTATATCAATATTGTTAGATAATGAAAGAAAGTCTTGAATTCACTCTATATGAATTTACAATGGTAGGACCCTTTATATAGGCTACATAGAAAACCAAATAGAAAATGAATCATATAGTAATGAAAATGAATCCTACAATAATGAATAATAATAATGAATATAGGAAATCTGCATCTAATATGGAAATATAATAAAATCACGAATCCTAAAGGCACTAGGAATCCTATTTTGGATCTTGATTCCATAATATAGATTTCCATAATAATATTCATTAACATTCCTTAACACCCATCCTCAAACTCAAGCTGGTGACGAAGGAACAAGCTTGAGGTTGTATCTTGAAATCGGAGAGCAGAGTCCTGAAATTGGAACTTTTGAAACTTGAAGGCTGAAAACTTTGAGATAATTGATGAGCTTTAACCTACGAAGCCCGAAGGGGGAGCCGAAGCCTAATAGGGTATCGAAGCCTAAGAGCTTTAACCTATGAAGCCCGATGGGGGAGCCGAAGCCCAAGAGGATGCCGAAGCCGGAGAGCTTTAACCTATAAAGCCCGAAGGGGAGCCGAAGCCTGAGAGCTTTAACCTATGAAGCCCGAAGGGGAGCCGAAGCCCAAGAGGATGCCGAAGCCGGAGAGCTTTAACCTACGAAGCCCGAATGGGATGCCGAAGCCCAAGAGGATGCCGAAACCGGAGGGCTTTAACCTACAAAGCCCGAAGGGGAGCCGAAGCCCAAGAGGATGCCGAAGCCGAGAGCTTTAACCTACGAAGCCCGAATGGGGAGCCGAAGCCCAAGAGGATGCCGAAACCGGAGGGCTTTAACCTACGAAGCCCGAAGGGGAGCCGAAGCCCAAGAGGATGCCGAAGCCGGAGAGCTTTAACCTACGAAGCCCGAAGGGGAGTCGAAGCCCAAAATGATACCGAAGCCTGAGAGCTTTAACCTACAAAGCTCGAATGGGGAGCCGAATCCCAAGAGAGTGCTAAAACCTGAGAGATAGTGAAATCATGAGAGTGTGCTGAAGCCTGAGAGAGCCGAAGCCCGAGAGAACCAAAGCCAAAGTGAGAGTGAAATCTCGACAGAGAGTCGAAGCTCGACAGAGAGGGAGTGAAATCCCGAGAGAGAGCGGAAGCCCGAGAGAGAGCTGAAACCTGAGGGTGGCCGAGTGAAGGTAGCGGTGACGATGGGCAAAGTGGCGCGTGAGGGTCACGATGGTAGTTGTGATCCCCCACGCGCCGATGAGAATAAGAGATAGTGAAACTATAGAAGTCGTAACATAGTGTCTGATACCATGTTAGATAATGAAAGAAAATCCTGAATTCACTCTATATGAATTTAAAATGGTATGGTCTTTTATATAGGTTACATAGAAAACCAAAATAGAAACGGAATCCTATAGTAATGAAAATGAATCTTATAGTAATGAACAATAATAATGAATATATGAAATCTGCATCTAATAGGGAAATATAATAAAATCACGAATCCTAAAGGTATTAGGAATTATATTTTGGATATTGATTCCATAATATAGATTTCCATAATAATATTTCTTAACATTCCTTAACAAATACAAGTAGATGGTTAAGACCTCAAAATTTGATCTAAAATTAGGATTTAAAATTAAAGAAATTTTATTTTTTAAATATATAATATAATTTTTATACTTTTATCATTTATCAAGAGCTATTTTAGAAACTCACCTAAAACCTCTCAAAATTCAGAGCAAGAGTTTGTATAGCAAATAGGGGAATAGAGAGTAGTCCCACATTGAAGATAGATATGGAAAATGAAAAATTTATAAATATTCTCTAAATATTTATATCAAATTGGAAAATAAGGCCTGAGCTTGGGCTTGGTGGATTGTTGGTTTGGTATTGGGATTTATAAATATATTTAATTAATCAAAGATGGCCTCTTGGAGATTCATTAAATACCTTACTTATTTAAAAATGTTTTTTCCTTTTTTATTTTTAAAAATTTTGGATTTGAATTAGAAGGTTGTGTCTGATCAACACAACCATTCTAGAAACTAGCAAAACGTTTTGCATAGGGGTGGCAATTTGGGTAATGATTCATTTATTTGTTTGATTCGATTCGCTTTAAAGCGAATACATGTTTGAAAAAATGGATTAGTTTAATAAATGGGTCAATTCGATTTGATTGGTTTATTAAACGAATCGAATACGAATTTTAGCTCATTGATTCATTTATTCGTTTAGGATTCATTTGATTATTTTATTTACTAGTTCTTGTGATTTTTCAATTAAGATTCGAGAAATTATAGCTAATTATCATAGAAAATATCACACCCGTCCCCTTAGGTAGGGTAGGGGTGAGACGGAGAGGTAAAATAGACAGAGTTTCTCCTGTAAAATGGACTAATCCTCCAAATACAATAGGAAAAATCAAAACTGAATAATGTCATCATATAAATAGGATCTCCATAATCCAACTCAAAAGAATATCCATGAAGAAAAGTAAATATTCTTAGTATCAAATAAAGGCTCAGTACCTATAACCAAATAACAAATCATCTCATTGATGACATATCTAGAACTATAATATCAAAACATAACAAAGACACTCTACTGTTGGCAAACCTTTCTCTACTGGCAGGAATTGATGATGAAACAGCAGATGATAAATGAATGATCTACTAATCTGCTAAACCTATAAAATTGAATAAATGGGTAAGCTCACGCTTAGTGCAATGGATCACAGCTTAGTGCCGTGGATAATCAAGTAACAAGGCGGATCAAATAAGTCGTTCATAATATAAATAAATACATAAAACTGTAAACCGATATATATCAAACATTTACTTGAAATCATAAATCTCATTTTTCATAAATCTCATTCTGCACAAGAATACTATGTAAAATATATATGTCCATTCATCTATATGCACACTCGTGATAATACGGTAAAGTTGACAACATGGGGCATCCCCACGGCAATAACTGGCATCCAGAGCAAAACTGGCAACATGAGACATCGTCTCACGATAAATAATCTGGCACGTATAAATACACGGAGTGCATCCTAGCATAAAAATCATTTCTAAAACACATGCTCATATATCTCAAATCATGCAAGTTTCTCATATATTACAAATACATTATTTCAACATAATCAATATTTAATCCATATTTTTATAGCAAAATATAAACTTTCTAAAAACAAAATTATTTAATGCATTACCTTGAAAATTCATTTATAGAAAAACATACATACTATATACTTTGGAAAACATCAATGTTACAAGCTTATCAACGCACCTGGTGAGCTGACTACAGATGAATGAACTATGCAGCAGGCTCGTCCCCGCTTACGGTATCACGATCACCTAAAGAGACAAAAGAATTTACTATTAGGAATATAATCCTAACTAGAATAGATGAAAGAATACGCAAGGAAAAATGTCTCAGTCGCTCTCGTAATCCTAACGAAATTTCGGCAAAGTTCCATCTATAATATGGACTTCCATTATACAAACCATAATCATCAACTTACATTCATCTTCTATTCACAATATACACATCCACAATTTAATCCAACACCACTATCCCAAATCTCGGGCTCACAATAATTTCCCGCACACAATCTTACTCGACCATATTTCCCGATAAAGTCTGTCATTCACTTCCAACCACAAAGTAATCATTTATATGGTGTAAGCATGTAAACTAATCATACTTTAAAGTAAAATCCGTTCTGAAATACATAACATGCATAAACCGAACATAAAGACAAATTATACGAAAATCAAGATTCGGAGGTCTGTTACTACTCGAAATGGTTGGAAAAACATGGAGGAAGGCTCGAGAAGTCGGAGGCTAGATTCTGTCCGGCGCGTGTGGGCCACGCGCCGCTCTTCCTTGCCGCGCGTGGGCCTCACTCGCCACTACGCAAGGCGCGTGTGAGCTCCACGAGTCGACTGGAGTCCAAATTTTCCGGCGGCCTAATATTCCTCTCCCCCTCCGGTTCCAATGTCGCTGACGGTTTGTCAATCGGAGTTCCGGATCAACGATAAATCAAGAAAAACCATTGAAAGTTTCTTACCGAGATTTCTACGAAAATAAGGAGTTTCCTGAGATGAAAGCACCACCAAAATAATTATCTCGTCGAAATCTACGTCTTCCCTCAAAGACCCGGTCGAAAACGGATCTGAATCGGACGGATTGGGGCCAAATTCCTCTTTTTTTCTCTTTTCTTTCTCTCTCTCACGCCTGTTGCTCTCTCTCTCTCACTTGATGGCTGCTGGAAACTTTAGGGTAAGAAAGCAATTGGTTTTCCTTTTTTTCAGATCTAACTTTTGTAAACTAAATAATCCAGTCCTAAAGTTCCAACACACCAAAATTAATAATTTAAAATTGGGAAAAATAAATTCGGGGTGTTACAGAAAAAGTAATATTGTCGATATTTAGTGAGATATTTTTAGTAAATATATTAATTATATATTTCATATGTATATATTTATGAAGAATTAATGTAAATCAAGTGTGGTAAATTATTTTATTAAATAATATCATGACTAAACGAATATTCGTATTCGATTCGTTTAATAAACGAATCGAATACGAATTCATCATATTTTGATTCCATTCGTTTAGGATTCGATACAAATTCGATTCGTTGATTCATTTTACCACCCCTAATTTTGCATCACTTATTCTAAAAACTGTTTTCCATATTTGCTTATATATACATAGCATTTATTACAAAGATTGAATATATACAAAAATCTGAAATTGATAGAATTCCTCAAATAAAAACTCACTGATCCTTAAAAATAAATATCCAGTAGATTCGTCATGGGTCGAAACATCGGGTGCAGATTTTTGACTTGCATAATGTTGAATCCTGGTGGCAGACGTTCAACGAACTACAAGCACAAAAGTATGAGTGAATTTTTGCTATAGGATATAACCTTATGTGCTAGTCTCAATCTATAAAAGTCAGTTTGATGTTTTGATTTTGATTACTTGTATTGTAAGTTTCTGTTGTTATTAATTTGTATTACTTGCTTTGTAAGTCTCTGGTTTTGATTTGTATTTTATTTGTAAGTTTATGTTTCAATAAACTTATTGCATTCGTTGATTGTTCTTTAACAAAGACCACCCTTTTGTACAACTTATTATTTAAGGAGTTTGACATTTAAATATAGAGCTTTTATCACTTATATGTTTGGCATAATACATCAGAAATATCACAAAACTGTATTTAAAAAAAAAAATAATAAAAAATTGCCGTTAAGGGGGATAACATGATAATTTTCAAAATTTTAATTCCAAATAAGATAGCATGCTTTAAAATTTAATAAACTGTTTTATCTTTTATACACATAATGAGCCCCACCTTATTTTCATATATATATATATATATGAAATCGTTGGAAACCCACCATCAAACCACTCATTCCGAACTTAAGTGGAGCTGGTAAAATCTCTAGCTGTCCCAGGCTCTTATAAGAAATGTATTTACTGGATTCGAACCTATGATCTCAATGTGAGATTCTAAACCATATACCACAAAATCACGTCTCTTGTATTGAAGACATAAATATGTGTGTGTAAGATTACTACTAAATGGTCTCTCGGAATGAAGCCAGGAGTGTGTTTGAAGAATCAAACGTAATATATACTACAGTAGGTGTGTCCCACGCGTTCTATATTTACAATCAATATTATTTGCCGAGTACCAATAAATGCCTTTTAGTTCAGTCTCCGAATTAGTAGTATAATATATAATTACTAAATGGATTGTAATCTTAATTTTATTTAATAGCACTGATTATAACACAACTTGTGATGTGAGTGGACTCAAGGTCAACTACTAGAAGTGTTATACGTAGCTAGTAAGGTAAAAGCACTCAAGTAATTAATTAAGAAAAACAAAAATGGAGAGAAAATCTGCATAAAGAGTGAATACTCAACTGACTGATATATAATATGAAAATATTGGTGGGGTGGGACATTTCCTGTTATTGGGTTTGGTCGATTGATGGTAAATTTCCTCTATAAGACTTAGTAATTTTTTAAACATAAACGGTGGGATGGATATCTCCGATAATCTTCAGATGTTATCGTTCTCTTCTTGTTCTCTCTTAAATTTTTTAGGGGAAATGATGATGATTTCTGAATAATAAAAAGAGATACTCAATGAGTATTGAACACTGAATAGCAAATAATTGTTATATTTTTATTGTTTTAGAAGTAACAACATTAAGAAAAGTAACACTAAGAGAAAATCAAGTACAAACAACAAATTATGAGGTAGAATGATAAAAATAAATTTCAAAAGGGATATAAGTGGCATTTTCCCTATATACAAAAATATGACCATCAAGATTGCATTGTCTAGAAAAATAAAAAAAAAATTAAAAAGATGAAATTTGGTAAAATTAGGTGTTAATTAACATTATAAAATAACACTGCTTATGGACGGAAATTTCCATTGGTAAGCAGTGTTACCAATAGAAAAAATGCGATAATAAATTAATTCTCTGGACAGATTTTTTTTCATCCATTGATAAATTCGCGATAAAATTAGTCTCACTCTACCATCAACGTTGTTTGTGAATGTTGTCGTAAACTAATAATAAAAAAACATATATATTTAATACCAACAAAATTATTATTAAATATAATTAATTAATATATAATAATCAAATAATAATAATAAAATTAATTAATAATGAATTACAATGGAAATTTTAATCGGAAAATTATTGAAGGGAAATTTCTATTATATTAATAATTAGTTAATTTAAAAAATAATTTAATAAAAATAAATACCAATAGAATATTTCCATCACTATTTTCTCCATATTTCGTTGCTAGCAAGTGATGCCATAAATCGGTGTCTTTTAGCGACAGTTTACTTTTAAGGGTAAATATCATAATTAATTTATCGGTATTTTGTCGTTAATGCATGACACCACATTTAGTTATATATATTTTTGTCGTTAAATTATCGACAAAATTGTCATCAGAAATACATTGTTCTTTTCAATTTTTTTTTTAATAATCTTTGGTAATTTTTGAGATAAAAATTTCATCAATAATTTGGTAGTTTATTGTGGTATAAATTGTTGAGATTCTCTGATCATTTTAGAGTGTGTTTGAGGAAAAAACCGAATCAATATCTATTATTATAAGAATAGATTTACAAAGTTTACAAACTTGAAACTTTACAAAAACCTCACTAACATTCTCTAAGCTCTCTACACATGGAGCTTACTCACATTTTGGGGTGTCTTGGACTCACTACAAAGCTATGAATTTATAATACTCACTCAGCCCAAAATATCAACAAAACTACAGTAACTCACCTAAAGTGAGTTGGATGTTTCTTCCATTTTAAACTCCCCTGGATTTTAGGCAATTACCACCTAAAGTTTGCTTGGAGTCTTCTCATGGGGTGCATGACAGCTGGTATCATGAAGCTTCAAGGTTGCTTCCTTCATGCAGGCCATGCATGCAGCAGCTTGACTCAACAATTCTCCCCTTCCAGCTGCATCTGAAACAATCTTCATCTGACAGCTATCCTGGCTATGTCTCTGCACAGCTCTAGTTTGTCCTGATCACTGTTCCTTTGTTGACATGTCAGTTGTGTATCTGCACAGCTCACTTCACTGCATCTCTGTACAATATTCTTCTGCTATGTCTCTGCATAGTACAAGTCATTGTGTCTATGTACAATAATCATTTGTTGTGTCTCTGCACAGTTTTACTGCCATGTTTCTTCACCCATTTATTCCTCAGTGCCTTCTTGCCCTATGTGAAACTCTCTAGCTCCCCCTCATCAGTAAGCATAGTATATTCGGATCCCGGATATCTGGTTGATGGAATCCTGCCTCGCTCAGATCTTTTTGTCTGAGGTCCACTGGTTTCAGGAGGTCTATCATCATCCATATATGTGAATGATCTTGTAGCTTCTAGTGGAGTGGGTTGCGGCTCCCCATGCTCAACACTCTCTTCTGTAATCTCTGATGGAACAGGCTGTGTCTCCCCATGCTCAACATCCTCATTTGTCTCATCTGGTTCTGCTTCTGGAATTTCCTCGTGCACCCTATCTGTGGCCAATTTTGCTGGTGTTGGGTCTGGATTTCTGTCGGCATTGAAATTGGAAGACATTTTGGACATTTCAATGTCTTCAATTGTTCGGTCTTCAAAAAACTATACTTTATGGCTTCTGATGACCATTTTCACCTTCGGATCCCATAGTCTGTATCCAAATTCTTCATCTTCATAGCCTAGGAATATACATGGAGTTGTCCTTGCATCGAGCTTATGTCTGAGCTATTTGGATACATGTGCAACGGCTAAACAACTGAATACTCTATCATGAGTGTATGAGAGATTCTTATCAGACCACACTTTCTCCGGAATCTCCAAGTTCAACGGTAAAGATAGTGATTTGTTGATCAGGTAACAGACGGTACGAACAGCTTCTCCTCATAATGACTTTGACAGTTTAGCCATACTAATCATTCCTCTGACTTTCTCCATAATGGTGCGGTTCATTCTCATAGCGACACCATTATATTGTAGTGTGTGTGGAACAGTTCTCTCATGTCGAATCCCATGTCTCCAACAGTAGGCTTCGAACTCTCTGGAACTGTACTCACCTCCATCGTCTGTGCGAAGACACTTCAGCTTCTTCATTGTTTCATGCTCTGTCATGGCGTGGAACAACTTGAACTGATCTAGGACCTGATCCTTCGTCTTGAGGAAATACACCCAGATTTTCCGAGAAGCATCATCGATGAAAGTCGGAAAATACTTGTTACCGCCCAATGAATCAACCTCCAAGGGACCACAAACTTCAGAGTGCACCAGACTTAGCAACTCTAATCTTCTATCTGAAGAGAAATCAAATGAGACTCTGAGTTGCTTACCAATCAAGTAGTGGTTGCAAGGACCTCGTGTAACATCCTTGGTAAGCTCCTTTTTTGTCAGGGTAGACGACCCTTTCTCGCTCATGTGTCCGAGTCTCTAGTTCCACAGATTTTGAGAAGCCTCTTTTTCAGCTACATTGAGGCTGTCTGCACAAATCTTCACATGAGTCTTGTATAGTGCGCCGCAAACATGTCCTCGGGCGACAACCATGATACATTTCGTCATTCTCCATGTGTCATTTCTGAAGTAATTGGCATAACCCTGTTTGTCAAGAGCTATCCCCGAGAGGACATTCAGCCAAAGTTCTGGAACATGCATGACATCCTTCAAGGTCAATGTACACCCGATATTTGTCCGCAACTGAATATCACCCATTCCTATTATCCCAGAGGAGCTGATATTTCCCATATTCACTGATCCAAAGTCTCATGCTTTGTAGGTTGTGAAGAAATCTATGTGAGGAGTGACGTGGTAGGATGTTGCAGTATCTACCACCCACTCAACATCTTGGGTTGCGTTGTGAAGGCATGTCTCTTCCTGCATGGAGCATATTGCTACATTTGCTTGGACAACGACCATGGTCTCTCCTTCATCATTATTCGGCTGATGATTGCCTTGTCCATGCTCTCGTTGTAGTTTTCGGCAATTCTTCTTTAGGTGGCCTACAATGCCACAATGGTAGCACTTATAGGTAGACTTCTTTCCATCTGATGATCTACCTCTGGTTGTGCTTTTTCCTCTCATTTCTTCTCTTCCTTGATGTCTTCCTCAAGTCTATGTGACGAAGGCTTATGTCTGTTATGAGCCAACATCTTTTTTTCTGGACTCCTCATTCGACATGGCATCTTTTACCATAGGCATTGTAACTTTTCCTCCTGGAGCGGAATTGCTGAGAGTAAACACCAATGTCTCCGAGAAATCAGGAAGGGAACTGAGTACTAAGAGGGCTTGTACTTCATCTCACATATGCATGTATTCTACAGACAGCTGGTTCACAAGACTCTGGAACTCGTTGGTGTATTCTGCAACGGAAGTTCCACTCTGTAGCTTCAGGTTCACCAAACGCCTCATTAACAGGGCTTTATTCCGAGCTGTCTTGGCCTGGAACATGTCTTCCGGTTTTATCCACATCCTGTAAGCATCTGAATCATGTGCTACGTGGTGGAAGACACTGTGACCGATCCACTGCCTTATCTGACCCAAAGTTCTGTTGTTGAGTTTATTCCAGTCATACTCCTTAACAGACTGTGGTCTCACTCCCTTCAACTTGATGATATCGAACAGATCTTTGCAGTGTAAATAATCTATCATCCGAGACGTCCAGAGGGAGTAATTGGTCGTTGTCAGCTTGATTATTGCACCAAAAAAAGAATCTTCCATTTTCATTTTAAGTTTGTAAGTTTAAAATGAAAATAGGGTAAAATCAGAGCTGATTTTCACAAATCAGAGGTCACCGTTGTGTCCGGAATGGTCGAAAATGGTGGAATAGACATTTCATTGGTCTAAATCCGACTCATGGGCCGATTTGTAATTTCTAAAACTTCATGGGACAAAAATATAAGTTTCTGAAACTTCAGGGGCTAAATGAAATTTACCATGTGATGCTGACGTGGCTGAGGTGGGACCGGTAGCTGACGTGGCAGACTCCTTGCTAACGTGGCGGATACGTGGCTGACACGTGGCACTGGCGTGGCAGACTCATTGCTGACGTGGTGCTGACTTGGCGGATGATGTGGTGCTGACTGTGCGCTAACGTGGCGGATGACTCATCGCTGACTGTGCGCTGACGTGTCGATGACGTGCCGGCCACGTTAGCGTCTTCAACCTTCAGCCGCGCGTGTGTGGCGCGTGTCTTCAACTGATTCCCACGCGCCGGCGCGTGAAGGGGCGTGCGCAGCCGTCCGATGTCCGTTTGATTTCCGGAAAATACCACCGAGCTCGTCTCGACGTGAACTAGCTGATGGTATGCTCAAAGTTGATTTTTGACAATTTTTCCGGAACCCAAATTTTCCGAAGTGAGCTCCGTTCTTCTTTTTTTCAACCCCAAAGAAGAACCAAAACTCTGATATCACTTGTTGTGATTCTCTGATCACTTTAGAGTGTGTTTCAAGAATAGATTTACAAAGTTTACAAACTTGAAACTTTACAAAAACCTCACTAACACTGTATAAGCTCTTTACACATGGAGCTTACTCACATTTTGGGGTGTCTTGAACTCACTGCAAAGCTCTGAATTTATAATACTCACCCAGCCCAAAATGTCAACAAAACTACAGTAACTCACCTAAAGTGAGTTGGCTGTTTCTTCCATTTTCAACTCCCTTGGATTTTAGGCAATTACCACATAAAGTTTGCTTGGAGTCTTCTCATGGGGTGCATGGCAGCTGGTATCATGAAGCTTCAAGGTTGCTTCCTTCATGCAGGCCATGCATGCAGCAACTGGACTCAACATAAATATTGTTGATATTTGTATCCCAAAAAAATGACACTTCATATGTCATTTATTCGTTTGGAGCTATATATTATCAAATTGATGAGAATATAGAAAATATGCATCATTAGCATTACTCGTTTTCAGGGATGGCATTGAGTTATTACGGATTTTAGGGATCCTCTGTGAGTTTTTGAAACGAGACATTATCAATAAAGAATAAATATAAAAATTATATTATATATTTTAATTTTATCTGTTAGATTTGAGTCTTAATTTTAAATTAAATTTTGAAACTCAACGTTCACGATTGTAAGAACCGTCCCCGGTACCACTCCTACTCGTTTTTATATATCATATTAGACCATTCAAAAAAGAAAAAGAAAAAGAAGACAAAAACCACTCATTTTACACGTTGATGTATTAGGATTAATTGGCACCGTCCATTACTTTTACCACTTTGAATTTCACTCGTAGAGAATCGTACTATATAATCTATAGCAATAAAATATTAAAAATGTGAAAAGCACGAGATAAATAATAATTGTAGAGCCATCATTCTTCTAAAGAAATTTATATCAAAATATAAAGTGTTAATATGGTTACTTATTATAGTGTTTTTTTTTAAAAAAAAAAAATTAAGTGAAATAAGTGATCATCTTTGCGGCTATCAGCAGAAAAAGATCCAATAAATATGCCAAACGCGGAAAAGGGGTTTTGAGAATAATATAATATTGTATTAAATAGTGCTTAATTACATGTTTTTTGCATGTGGATATTTATTTTATTTATAAAAAAACGTCGTAATGGAGTACTTAATGAAACTGAATATCGGAGTGGGATTTCATTTTTGTTTATTTTATTACAAAATGGAAAGCAAAATTGATTAATGTTTGCATCTTATTTTTCACGTTTTACGTTGAGCTTAATTGATGTGAGATATTTTATCTATCACTCTAGTCATATATATATACATTGATCTTTTTATTCGGTTCTTGTCACCTATAATCCTCTTTATTTGGTTCTGATAACATATGTATAGAAACTTATAGGGTTTAACTTGCTCCAAAAATGGCCCATTCATGAATGAATGACTCATATTTATTTAATTGATCGTTATCACCTTGTAAGATAGTGTAAACCCACCGTAGGTGAATTTGATTTCTGATAACATATAGTTAATTCATTCCAAAAATTAACTCAAGCATCAAAAATTGTCTTCGAACGGAGGAGAGGGAGACGAAAACATCTTCATCGAAAGTTCTATTCTTTCCGCCGGCTCCGCATATTCATCTCTTTCTTTCAAATAGATATTTAGTTAGGGTCTCTAGTCTCTACAACGTTTTATTCATCCCTTTATGTTTAAAAACTTAAAGTTTCCAAGTTTTTTTTTGTTTTGATCCTCGAACGAACACAAATTTTGAGGATCAAGAAACAAGAAGGAGTGGGTTGGGGTAAAATCAACTTTTCAGGTATCAAACACCAACAATAATGTACTGTAGTCATTTTTGTTTTAATAATTGTCCTTTTATGGCAATGTGACAAAAAATAAAATGCAAGATTAACATGGGTTGAGATTAGTTATAAACTTGAGGCCATCCTAAAATTTTAAGTTATTTAACTTAATAACTTATATTGATATCAGAACCAAAATCACTAATAAGCGATACTCACATTATATTTTCACGTGACAAAAATCGATATACAAGTAACTAAGTGTAATAGAGAAAATATCTAATTTTAATTATAGTGTTTAAGAATATAAGTTTGAAATAATTCTCTAAGATTGTAAATTAAGTAAGTATTGTGCGAAGCTGCCGAAGCAATTATCTTTTGATAATGCATGTCCACTACTAGAGTAGTGGACATAATTTATCGATTTTTGGATATAGATTGTCTTATACATCACAAGTTTGATTAACAGGATCGGACATATTTGTCTTAAAGTGCAATTAATTATTAATCAAATATTAGATGGGACATCTATGTAGTGCGCCAGCATCTAATGTGGCCCTACTTATGTTTCAAAATATTTTTATCAGGATTTAGGGTTTAGGGCAGAATTAATTATTCAGGGTATTATTAGTTGTTGCTTTTATGACCAAATTGTGGAATTATGAGTTTTTATATATACTGATATATAACAAATAAAACCGAATCATAAAATATGATGTGTGGGGTTTATTTTTTTTCCGCCTAAAGAAACGATCGGTGCATGTACTATAAGAAAATATGGAATTATCTATTGAAATTACCGATTGAATATTTTCGGCCAGTAATTTTTAGTATTTATCGATCAAAAAAGATAAAAATAATAATAATAATTTATGACCCAAAAAAAATAATTTTTGACCAATTACCGACCTAATATTCAGTCGATATTTGGTCGGTAAATACGACACTAAAGATTAATTTAGCGTCATTTTATGGCGCCAACAACTACCGATCGATTATTCGGTCAGTAATTGCTAATAAATAGCGACCAAATATAACTTGGTCGCTAAAAAAATATTAATTATAAAAAATTAAAAAATAAATTATACATTTTACCAACCGACTTAAATTTCGGTCGGTCGGTAATTTATACTAATTATTCTACACATTCACACCAATTTGTAGAATTAAATGTGGATTGTGTGGGTTTAGTCCATGTGTTTGTTCCACTCACCGCTGATCGGGGTGGGGCTCATGGTGGGTCTCATATGTTTTTTAAAATGCAATGAGTTTACTAATTTTTCTAAAATAAATTATCGATCGAATTATGTTTCGGTAGGTAATTTGATCAATAATTTTATAGATCGATCATATTTCAATCGATAATTTAATATCGACGATCCAAATATTGATCGAAAAAATTTAACCGATTTTGATTTTTGAATTAATGATTGAATATTTACTCGGTCATTTCGAAATTCTTATAGTGATGCAGTGGGCGTGAGTAGGGATGGCAGTGGGTAGAGTTTGATGCGGGTTTGTCATTACCAAACCCGCACCCGCATATGTAAATAAATTACCAAATCCGCACCATATCCGCTGCGGGTTTTCATTTTCATTACCAAACCCGCACCCGCATATAAAATAAATATCAAACCCGCATTGGTACCCGGCGGATTTTTTGCGGGTTTTTAAAATATTAAATCCCTTTACGCTATTAATAATATAATCTTTTAATTAAACATTGATATTTTTTCATAACATACAGAAAAAAAAATTATATTTGACAGTTTACAAATTATGACACATAAATAAAAATTAAAAATATTATTAACATAATGTCAAATTCATATTATCACAATTATATCCATGAATCACTAACTGAATATATTTCATTATGTTAAATTCATATCATCAAAATTATTGAACCATGATCAAAAGTAATTCAAAAATACTAAGAGATAGCAATTTAAAAATTGTAAGTTAGTGAGTTTTTTATATGAGGGTTTTTTTTTGCCCTAAAGATATTAAAAAAAAATTAATCTTGCGGGTAGCGGATACCCGCAGTGGGTATCTGCTGGTTTTACTTAATTATCAAACTCACACCAAACCCGCAGCGAGTTTTGTATTAAATTACCAAATCCGCACTAAAGCCACTTAAATATTTATCAAATCCTACTCATTACGGGTGAATTTTTGCGAGTTTACGGATTTGTGGGCGAAATTGCCATCCTTGGGCGTAAGAGAGTTATATGTGAACACAATTTCAAGAAAGTGATGATCGAAAGCAATTTTGGTTGCGGAAAAGGATACGATCTTTTAATGGTAAACGTAAAGTCAAAAAGCCCTCATTTGAAAATTACAGAGAAATATTTGACTTTAATTTATCATTTTGATGTGTACTTCGAAATGAAAACTCATTCAAAAATCAAACCCTTTTTAAAATTTTGATTGATTTATTTATTTTCTGTGAAAAATCAACATTATGACACATCCATGGTAGCAGCTCAAAGTAGCTTTTGAACGAATGGGAGCAAACCTAATTGCTTAAGTTTTTGACGTGAAAGATGTCATCCATGAAGCCATAACATTTGAAGGAATCCACACAAATGCAGAATTTAGATTTAGACTAGACTAGAGCAATTTCAATTTTCAAATGTCTCCGAAGAAAAATCAAGTAGTAGAATTAATCGAGTTTTTTTTTTTTTTTTTAATTGCAAATATATACTGCTAATCTTCCAAATAATTTGGAGAATAATTTTCATCTTCTTGCATATGGAAGCTATTTGAGATAATTAATATTGTTAAACCTGAATGATACAAGAATGAATCACATAATTTAAACTAAAAATAACAAAATTTGACGTTCTAAATAGATAATGTATTCATATATATTTAATGAACATGTCAGTCAATATATGTGTCGGGTAATTACTAAAAAGTTAAATACTTGCATTCACATTTCTTGCCCGTAAATAATAATAACTCTCCTTGTTGAAAGTCAGACAATAAAATGCCAAGAGGATCATTTCAATTCAACCAATCCTTAGAGACCAAGAAAGCGCAGAGTTGTAATTCCAGTTATAATAATATGAACACGAAGGGGCAATCTAGTCTTTTCAAATATAAACAGTGACACAAGATTATAAGACAGCGTTTCCGGGAGGTAGCAGACTTTTATTGAAGCGAACGAACAGTATGATACAAACACGGTCACGCAGATGCGGCGTTGACAAGAATACAGGACCGGTCAATGAATAGTATTTTACAATCCATGCCATTCATGACGTAATTATTTAATGTCACGAACTATTAACAATATGGTTCTCGATGTAAATAAAACGAAAGCCAAGGGCATTTAGTTATCACTCAACCTATAAATAAACGTGGTTTAGTTAATTCAAGCTCACTTGGTTAATTTCAACTAGAGCTACAGGTTCACATTCGCAACATCTCATTGACCCTTTAATTTAATTCTCTCTCAGGCTAGCTCCGATCTCTGTCTCTCTTTATTTCCCATGCAGTCTATTCAGATAAGCTCCACGATTCCGGCACAAAGCATTAACCAATTTCAGGCAAAACGTGCCAGCTTCAAATGCCAACAATCAAGATTAAACCCATTAGCTAAAGCTAGTGCCAGTACTGCTACATCGACTCAGACTCTGAAATTAACTTC
Organism: Zanthoxylum bungeanum; assembly: GCA_019454045.1. Taxonomy (NCBI): domain Eukaryota; kingdom Viridiplantae; phylum Streptophyta; class Magnoliopsida; order Sapindales; family Rutaceae; genus Zanthoxylum; species Zanthoxylum bungeanum. The sequence goes on from SKCR01029731.1 coordinate 386,597, forward strand.
GTCAAATGAGGTGACACGGTTACACTTATCTAATCTCGAAAAATTCCTCCAAAAACAACAACCACAATCGAGTGGCCAACCGGACCGGCAGCAACCGGTTCAGAAGAACTCGAATAATGGGTCAACGGAGATCAATAAGGGCAGGGTTCTTTTGGAAGGCCTGAAAAGAATTTGGCCTGAAATGAAAGCAGCCGAGGAAATGTCACCGAGACATTTGAACAGGCTAAAGCGATTGTTATCGAAAACGGAAGAATATTCCCCAAGAAACAATCTTGGTTCCCGTTGGCGGGAATATCATGGTAGCAAGGATTGGGCCGGGTTACTTGACCCGCTCGATGAGAATCTCAGGCGAGAGGTTGTGAGATATGGAGAGTTTGTGCAAGCAGCTTATCATGCTTTTCATTCAAACCCGGCCATGTCAGCAGAGGAAGCTCCCCTGCCCAGATACGTGGCGCTGCCTGATAGGTCCTACAAGGTGACAAAGAGTCTCTACGCCACGTCATCTGTCGGACTGCCTAAGTGGGTCGATGACGTGGCACCGGATCTAGGGTGGATGACGCAACGGTCCAGTTGGATAGGCTACGTTGCTGTTTGTGACGACAAGAGAGAGATCCAGCGCATGGGTAGGAGAGACATAGTCATCGCGTTACGTGGAACCGCCACGTGTCTAGAATGGGCCGAGAACTTTAGAGTCCAATTGGCTGACATGCCTGATGACAAACAATCCAAAGTAGAAAGTGGGTTCTTGAGTTTGTACAAGACACCTGGAGCTCACGTGCCAAGCATGGCTAAATCAGTAGTAGAAGAAATCCGAAGGCTGATGGACTTGTACGAAGGAGAGACCCTCAGCATTACAGTCACAGGTCACAGCCTCGGCGCTGCCTTGTCCTTACTAGTAGCGGATGATATAAGCACGTGCGCGCCAAGCGTGCCACCAGTTGCAGTATTTTCATTCGGCGGACCTCGCGTAGGCAATAGAGGATTTTCCAATCGCATGAACGCCAATAACGTCAAAGTGTTGCGTATTGTGAATAATCAAGATCTAATCACTAGAGTCCCCGGTAATTTTATCGCCGAAGATGTGACAAATAAAAAAATAAAAAAGGTGATGAGCGTGATCGATAAAGAGGAGAATGAGTGGGCATATTCTCACGTGGGAACAGAGCTGCGTATTGATACAAAAATGTCTCCTTATCTGAAGCCAAATGCGGACGTTGCATGTTGCCACGACTTGGAGGCTTATTTGCACTTGGTGGATGGGTTCATGGCATCGGATTGTCCATTTAGAGCTAACGCTAAGAGGAGTCTGGTGAAGTTGTTGAATGATCAAAGATCGAATGTGAAAAAATTGTATACTAGCAAGGCTAATGCCTTGACTAGTTTGAATATTCTGGAAAGAGAGAGCATGATTCCCTCCTCTGGCGTCCTGCTTAGTCCATCTTCTTAAAAGTTTGTTAATTTATAAATATACCCAACAAAAAACAGAATTATAAATGAAATATTGGCATATGCTTGTGGTATATATATATATGAACATACTTGATCTATGAGGCTCATGTGTTGTTTATTGATTGTTGATATGTCAGTATTACTCAAAAGTTTTACACTCTCGAGCAACGTAGAAATTCCAAAAGATGATAATAGTGGGATGGGCTACCTACCATCGGCTCTTTAGTACAAATTGAACTAACCTATTTCAATCGATAATCATATATATATATATAACGAAACAAATAATTAGTTATGTTGATGGAGATTTCTGCTACTAAGTATTTTGTACAGTTCGGTAAAGGCATAAGAGGAAATCGCCTCATCAGGAGGTCAAGGGATCAGAAAATGTGTATCGATTCCTCGGCCTGACACGGAACTCGGTTGATGAGAATGACCAACCAGAGGATGTCACACAACGCAGTTTTAGAGACCAACCACATGAGAGCTATGGCCAACCACACTAGATCAAGGAATCAGACCAGATCTACTAGCTCTTTGAGCAGACATATGAGTTCGGGTATTTCGGTTCAGGACGGTATCAGTTTAGAAAGCTCGGCAGATAATTTGGCCGACCTCTTGAAGACCGACAAAAAATCAGAGTGGTTACAGTTTCCTTCAATATGTGTCATTTCTCAAAGACACTTTACAGGCTGTCATCATTATTGTTGCGTGTGGCAGTTGAGAAAACATAGTGATGTTACAGACCGTCAGGCGGCAGACTTACTTTCGACGAGGGCAGACTTGGGGCAGAGGACCCGTCAATCAATCAGGCATCACGCGGGAAACAACGTCAAATTGGCAGTACAATGTTGCCTCCTCACTAGTATAAAAAGGGAGGGTAACCTCATTTGTATATGTTGGGTTTTTCTACATAGCAACTTGTAACACAAAAAAATACTACTTGTAAATCCTTTCAACTGCCCAGTTGCGTTCTAGCCTGTCTCAAAACAGGTCGGCCGAGTCAGCTCTTGGCAATAAAAACAACCCTCATCGTTTTGTGCCCGCGGACGTAGGTCGGATTCGCTCCGCCGAACCACGTTAAAACTCCATTGTCAACTTGTGTGATGTTTCATCTTTTACTAAATTTACTTTTGGTCATCCTCAAACTAAACAAATTAAATGTTAGGAAATGTTGTCTCGAAAAAGTTATCTCGAAACTGCCACTGGAAAATCAGCCGTCAACAAGTTAATTAACATGTTCATAATCTCATAATTGTGTGAAATGGCCGAACCATGTAGAGGTATGAGTGGGCCTGGCCACTAGGCTTCAGAATGTTACTCATGATACTATAAAATTTGAGAAAAAAAAAATGGAAGTGGAAAAGTCTTACTACACCATCATTATGTGACGTGATAAATATAAGGTTGGGTTAGCGTATAAATATTTATGTGATTGAAATTTAAGATTTTATTTCATAATTATTTTAAAAATCGTGGTTATATCGTTATTGAAGTAAACAAATTATTTTAATAAATTAATCTCCATTAATTTAAATATGCATGTTATTGAATTTTCTCTTGCAATAGTGTACCAAACGTTGCAACTCTAGTTGTCACACTAAAACTTCTCTACAAACCAATTGCTCTCATTTTGAGAACAAATAAAATAATTTTCATTATTGAATGTTAAAGTCTTATATTATGGATCAAAGAAACAAACTTTCTTTTGATTTAATCTTAGGGCAAATTTTGAACAACCAAAAAGAGAGAGAGACAATGTTTCGGCCAACGGAAGAAAAATACTCCCTTGGCCGAATTCTTACTTCTTAAATAGACTTAGTTGATTTATTATATCCCAATACAATAATGACAATTCAAAATCTCTCCAAATCAAATTAAGTCTCTTTAAGATTCTTTCCAAATTAAATTAAAAATTATTATTAAATAATACTTCCCTATTTAATATATATTATGACTATAATTAATTAGGGTGTTAGCCCACTAAATTAAGACTCAATAGATTAAATATTATATTGGCTCAATAATTAATTAACTATTAATTAATTTAACTTACTTTATTTTAATTAACAATTAATAAAAATTACATTTAATTTAATTTAATTTATTTAATATAAATATCAAATATTTATTTAAATAATTATATCAAATTTTTATATTTCGAATTTATTAATCAAATTAATATTTTCGAAATATTCTGAATATCCTAATATTATTAGGAAATCTTATTTTAATTGAAAATCTAATTTTTCATATTAATTGCCAAGATAATCATTTAAACGTTTAATAAACATCATTGAATTTGTAACATAGACGACAAATATATTTGTGCGATCGTCTTATGTTCATTATCAAATAGCAGTGTGATAATTTTAACCCTTTAATAATTCATCTTTATGATATCCCACAGACCATGGGTAAACGCCTAACAGCATGTCATGCCCTTTAGTCGATGAATTAAGTGGGAAAACATATGAATATGTTAGAATATATTTTGAATATGTCATCTTATTCCTTCCGATATTTATGTTCTTTATCAAGTCTATGATCATGGTTTGGTCAAATTCTTACTACTAGATATATTTCAAAACTCGATCTCGTGGATTTGATATCTCTAAGATATTGACTGATCTGTCCAAAGACTTGTATCCACATCTTTGAGTTTCCTTAAAACTTGTCTAGCTTCTATTATCACAACTATCGGTTCCTTTTTTGAAGAACGTATGACTTCGTATGTTATTAGCTCAAGACCATCTAACATTTATTCAAATGACGTGGATAGTCGAATTATGATATACTAGTGAATCATGAGTACGATTATCGTATAAGTCAACATGTGATATCACGTCAGAGGATATAATGACACTAATGTATTATTACGAATATCAATGATCTTATATAATATATTCATATAATATTACGTTTATGTGGTCATGTTTCGATATTTCGTTATATTAATGAAGATATCTATTGTTTGTGTCATTTTGATATGATCAGACTCATCATTCATTATATTAATATCAAATGTCAATCTAGGCGACACACAATAATATTGGTCGAATGATATATTATTTTTCTGTATAATAATCATATTTTACCAATAATTTAATTTGAGACATATTCGTATAAATATCATTGACTATCGTAATCATAAATATCTTTTGAATTAATGATATTCATTTGACATAATGTATCAGAACATACACATAAAATATGGATGCAACGAGATGTGTAAAAAACAAATATATTTTATTGAAAAACAAATAATAAAAGGTATTACAAAACATTACGTCTTAAACCATAAAATTCACAGCATGTTTTATGGAGTAAATCTTTGGTGCAACAGTTGTATGGATGACGTGGTACCACCAACCAATTAAAAAATAACATGTTTAATTTTATTCATATTTTTTAGTTGTTTTTTGATTTTTTAGCACGCGTGGCAAATGATGATTGGCTTGTTGCATGGATGACGTGGTATCACTGTTGCACCAAAGATTTTCTCTGTTTTAGGACATACACCATAACAATAATGTCAACATATAATATAATTTAAAAATCAAACAAATATGACATGTGAAAAATGCATACTAATTAAATAGATTTTAACAAAAATGTTATGTTTTGTGTTGCGATTAGAAAATTGTGATGAACAAACAGCGGTTCATAAACGGTGTTTTGAAATTTTGATTTATACTAAAAAATAATTACGGTGCCTTTTTTTTTAATATTTTGATAATGGATAAAAAATTAAAATTTTTAACTTTTGCAAATATATATTTTTGAAAGAAACCACGATTAGTAATTACAATTTATTATCATTAATCAAATACATAAAAATTATGTTTTGATCAAAATATATTTTTATCATCTCACCATATATCAAATTACAATATCAAACAAACTCTAAATAATTAATTGAAACTTCAAGCCATATATGATAAGCACCCCCAAGTTCCTCAAGATACTTAAAGATTACGATTCCGCCCATGACCAGATGGTTTTTGTTTTGTTTTGTTTTTTTCCCTTACAAAGACCGTACAGTTGAATATACAAATTAACAAGAAAAAAATGAGGTGGAAAAAAAAAAAAAAAAGAATGACGACAATCCCTCAAATTATGATATTTTTTACTATTTAGTTTCCTTATAAAATTTTAATATCACATTTGATTTTTAATGTCAAAAATTATATACACACACGCACATGGTTGAAGAGTAAATACGACATTTCACATAATAATCGATTGACTGAGAACTCTGTAAATTAAATTATATTAATCTATTAGTAAAGAGTTGTATTTACCCTTTGATAATGCGTTTTTTTATGTTATTATTTTCAACATAAGAATGAAAGAGACGTTAAAATTCTACCAAGACTTAAGTATCGTCGTTTTCCAATAACTAATAATTATAATTTATAAAAAAAACTCTGTTCAAATTTAATACAATATTAAATTTAAATATATTTTTTGCTAAATTCAAATAAATAAAAATATATGTTAGTTGAAAGAGTTCATGTGGAGGGACGAGGGTACAATATTACACGTCAGTGTGCACATATACATAATATATAAACATGTCCTGAATTTATAAATTGACAAGTAGAAATGGTATATGAGTATCAATATAATCAAATTAATATTTATTATAAATATATATATATATATATATATATATATATATATATATATTATTAATAAAAGATTACATATTATAAAAATTCGTCTAAAATTTATGAGACTCGTGGCGGCCCCGCATCAATGTCTGTCAGGTAAGAATGCATTAAAACAAATAGATCACCAGTTGCTTGGTCTCTTATTATAAGCGAGGTGATATTCCGTTGTGGACCAGTGACCAGTGGCTGTGGCTGTGGCTGCAAAAATGTAGTCTTTATTCAGCACATTGAATAGTCGAATCCGTCAAATCACCGACGTCTTTAGTAATACCGGGGCAAGTCGATGACAATTTGTAACATGAAACTTCGTTGCACTTGCATGTTATTTACTTATATCTGAGGTTATTCGGAAAAGGGCATCGGATCGGATCGGATCGGATCTGGCTCTCGAATCCGATCAAATTGTGTTTGGTTTGTTTGTCGAATTTCGGATCGAATCGGATAAATTTGATAACTATCGGATCGAATTAGATTTTATCCGATTTGATAACAAATCTGAATCCGATAGAGAATCTGATTTGATAATAAATCCGATAGTAGATTCGATTTGATAACAAATATGATTCGCTAACGAATCCGATTCGAAAAATTGGCTTGAAAATTTGTAAATTCATAACAATTTTATCGAATCGGATCGGATAACTTAAAATCCAAATCAATTTTATCAAATCAGATCCATTATCAAATCGAATCCACTATCAGATTCATTATCAAATCAGATGCTCTTTTAGATTCAGATCTGTTATCAAATCGAATTTATCCGATTCATTAAGATATCAAATCGGATTCGAATTAATCTGATTCGATTAGATAGTTATCGGATCAAATCCGATCCGATCCGATAAGGACTCAAAATCCGATCGAACCAAACAAATCAACTTTTATCGAATCGGATCGGATTCGGATTCGGCCCGATCCGATCCGAATCCGATAATGCCCACCTCTATTATTCAGGATGCTTGAGTTGATATAAATTTTGAGAGATTTATACGAGTTTTTAAAATGATATATATTTTATTGATAATGATAAAAAAGTATAAAACTATTGATTTTTTTAAAAAAAAAATTAAGACCCTAATTTTAATCTAACTTGTAGGATCAAAACTACCTATGTGATATGTCCACTGTCTCCAAGACCGAATATGGTTTATGACTTGTAGCCTTTTAGGCATATTGGACAAAACCTATTTAGCTCCGCATTTCAAATTGATTACCAAATAACAATACCACATATATGAACTATTCAAACACAAAAGAGTATAGATCACAGAATAAATTACATATACCATATTATACGCAGAATATATAACTCAATAAAATCTTTCTATTTGCCGATGATGATTTTTCTATTGGGGTTTCGGGTGGTAATTCGGGTAAACGCAGCGGATCGCGGAAAATGAAAATTTTCCGATTTCAATTTTTTTTTCTTGGGTAATTAAAATAAACTAATTTATTTCAATTACTCAATACTTAAAAACTGAAATATTTACCCCAAAATCAGATTTTTCAGAATTTACCATTTTACCCCAAAACTTTGTATTTTAATCATTTTAGTACAAAATTGTCAAATACAATTCTAATTGACTCCAAATCAATTCCAAAATGATTTATTCATGTTTTATACATGAAAATATAATTTTCCAACTCAAGAAAATAATTTTTCCCTAATTGCCGCCTCAATTTTCAAGAATTTGAAATTTGGTCATTTTTGTTCAAAACATGCCAATATCAAATCCAAAAATTCCCAAATTTAATATACATCATATATACACTAAATCTCATCACATATATCAAAAGCCCAAAAATTGGTGAATGTTAAAAACCCTAATTTTTATAATTTCACAAATTAACAAATTTACACCAAATTAATCAAATTCAAGTCTTTAATTCAATTCTTACAACCCCAATCAAGCCTCACCATCATGAGATAGCTCAAGAACAATTCTAGGTCTAACATGAGTGGCTTAAAGACTCTAGAATTACAACTAACCATCAAACTGGCAAAAAAAAAGCTTTATAAACCATTTTAAGCATTCTAATTAATCACACATGCTTCCATCTTTCCATCGAGCCCCAAATCATCAAATCACATTCATAAAAGAGTAGAGAACAAACTAGGCTACACATGTTGAAGCTTAGTATGCTAGAAACATTTTTCATTAAAGGAAAAGTAAGAAAAATTTACTTAAAATGCTTGATTTTCAAAAAATTTTCTTTCTTTTCTCCTTTGCTCTCTTTCTCTCTTTTGGTATTTGATTTTTTTAGGGTTCAAGAATGAAGAAGAAAAAACAAAAAAAAAACAAGCTGATATAATTTCCCTATAATTATTGAATTTGAGGAAAAAATATAGGCCACAATTTTTTCAATTTTGTTTTAATAATTGGAAATTGATTTAATTAATTTTGTGGTGTAAAAACAATAATCAAATTAATATTTATCTAAAACCATCCAATTAAATCATGCCAAATGAAACCAATCATAATTGGTCACTTTATCCAATTAAAACATGTCATTTAACTTACTTAATTAAGTAAATAAGATATTAAATAATTAATTAATTCAATTATTAAAAATTTGAATAATTAAATAATTAAATACAAATATCTCAAATATATGTATTATATTTACATTAAATAATCAAAAAATATATATTAATAATAAATGTCAAATATAACAATTGACATTTAATAAATGACCGAAAGATTGCAAACGCATGTGTAGGCACTGCATTTTTACACATAAGTCCCTATGATGAGTCTCATTTTGGAGACACTACCTTTTAAGTCACGGAGGTCACGGGAAACGGACATCGGAAGGGGAAATTCAGAATAAACAAGCTCACTGTCTATAACAATTGACATTTAATAAATGACCGAAAGATTGCAAACGCATGTGTAGGCACTGCATTTTTACACATAAGTCCCTATGATGAGTCTCATTTTGGAGACACTACCTTTTAAGTCACGGAGGTCACGGGAAACGGACATCGGAAGGGGAAATTCAGAATAAACAAGCTCACTGTCTTCGTTAGTGCTGCGTTCGTTACTTCGTTCGAACGGAAAACAGATTGCGGGTGTTCGTGTCGCGTTCGAGGAAGCGTTCGAACGGTGTCGGTAATTCTGGTTTTGCTGCTAGCCTCACACCCAGCCCATTTAGCTCCCCAAAGCCCATAAAACACATCCCAAATTAAATAAATAAATATTAATTTAAACATTAAACATTAAATAAAATATTTAAACCATTTACCAATTAAATAAAATATTTACCTAACTTAAACTAAAATCATACCTAATATAAATAAATTGAATATATCATATACTAAAATTAAAATAAGATATACCAAATTAAAATCAATCCTAACCAATTAAAGCCAATCATATATTTGACTTTCTAATCTAATAAGATAATTACCAATCTAAAATATTTGTATTCCTAAACCAACACAAATTAAATATTACAACTTCCTAATTTAAAATATTTTGTCCCCCCTCAATCTTGTGTATGCCTTTCTTGGAAATCCTAATTGAATACCAAAATCCTTTCCTTGTGAGACAAGGGCAACCCCTAACTCTCTTCTATATAAACATGCACTAACCTAGCCACTTTTTCGCTAGACTCTCTAATGCACACCTAAAACAAAGAAAAACACTTGACATATACACAAAAAGAGAACAAAAGAGCCCCAACCATCTCCTCCATAGCCGAATCCACCACAAGTAACCACCCTCACATCACCGAAACTACAAGCACCAAAACAACCCCTAATCACCACCGAAAATCAGCCCCTCTAAACCTCCATACATCACCGAAAATAACACAAACACAGCAGCCTAAATCACTCCCAAAACAGTCACTAAAATCACTTAAAACAGTAACATAAAATACACTTACAATCCTTGAAATAATCACACAAACACAGCAGCCTAAATCACTCCCAAAACAGTCACTAAAATCCCTTAAAACAGTAACATAAAATACACTTACAATCCTTGAAATAACCACACAGAACAGTCCACCAAGAACACCAAAACAGTCCACAAACAGTAAGCAGAGGACACAGAGGAAACGGCAGCAAAACCACAAGGAAACAGCAGCAAAACGGAGTCGGAACAGTAGCTTGAGCGGCCGAACAGCGAAGGAAGAGGCAAACCAGTGAACCAGAAAAGTTGCGGAGCTTTACCCCCTTCCGATTTTCGTGAAACGCGAGCCCGAGAGACAGCTTAAAAGGTTAGACCTGATGGTATCTTTCACACTTATTCTTATTTAATTTCTGGTCATTTACTTTGATTATATTTTCAATACTTGCGGCATTTGTTGTGTGTATGATGTGTGTTGTGGGTATTGGATGAATGGAAGAGTGTTGTCTCTTGTGGTATATAGGATGGAACCCCAGACGTAAATTCCGTAGCCGAATCCGAATGGACGGTAGTGCGGTCTGTACATGGGACACAACTCCACGTACCACTTGAGTAAACGGCACCTTCTCTTGTGTTGTGTTGCTTTGGTTTATTTATTTCTTGTCATTTAAATTCTGTATGTTGCTTATTCTCGTATGATATGATCGAGTGCATGGGCTTAGTAAGTGCGATGAAAGGTTCCCTAATTGGAGGGGTTAAAATCCTTCACCACGACGCTTTGCCGCACCGATTGATGTATGTTCGGTTGAATGCGAGATACATTCAATCGAGCATACCTAGTTTGATATGATTGTCTTTATTTTCGTATGCATGATTCAACCGAGTGTATGGGTTTAGTAAGTGCGATGTGAGATCCCCTATAGGGAGGGGCTGAAGCCCTTTACCACGATGTTTTGCCGCGCCGGTTGATGTGTGCTCGGTTAGATACAAGATATGTTCAATCGGGCACACTATGTTTAATATCATTGCTTTTAATTCTTTGTATGCATGATTCGGTCGAGCGCATAGGCTTAGTATGTTGGTCTAAAGGTCCTCTCTTTGAGAGATCAAGAGCCCCAAAAGGCCACCTTTACGGCAGTACTTCACCGCGCCCCTTTATTTGTCGCTTATGTATTGCGTCCTATTTCATGCATCAGGTCTGTTCCCGTTCGAACGCGTTTACGAACACAACTCGAACGCGCATGTATTTTGCCTTGTCATGCATCAGGTCTGTTCCCGTTCGAACGCGTTTACGAACGCAACTCGAACGCACATGTATTTTGCCTTGTCATGCATCAGGTCTTATTTATGTTCGAACGCGTTCACGAACGCCATACGAACGAGAGCATTCTGTTTCATTTATGTTCAAACGCGTTAACAAACGCCATACGAACGAGAGCATTCTGTTTCATTTCTGTTCGAACGCGTTATCAAACGTCATACGAACGTGAACCTTCTGTTTACCGTTCGAACGCGTTTACGAACGCTACACGAAAGCGCACCCACTGAACTGAGTCCTCTTCATTAGATTTCATGCATAGTTTTCCTAGTAGCTATCTCCACATGTATAAATACAAATATGTTAATGTATTACAATTCATATGCTTATGTCATGATAACATTTGAGTATTATTTCTTGCGGTATATCGGATGGAAACCCAGACGTAAATTCCGTAGCCGATTCCGAATGGACGGTAGTGCGGTCTGTACTTGGGATACAATTCCACGTACCGCTTGGAAAAGTGCCCATATGTGTGCTTGTATGGTTAATATGTGTGCTTGTGTTTTCCTGAATGTAATATGCAAATGAAGTTGTATGTTCGTTGCTATTTTGATATATGTTAAGCATGCAATTTTAAACGTGAGATATATGTGAAATGTGTACATAAGTTTTATTTTGCATATGAGAATTTAGAAGCATGATACTCTTGGAAATAAGTGTTACTTAAGCTTGATTAAATTATTACATAAATCTATTCATTACAAGTGACATAAGTAAGGGACCATTCCGAACCCAACGGTTTGAGGTCTTCCCTTGCGAGGGGTGAGTGCGGCCTTAAATCTTTGTCCCGGTTCACACCGGGTGGCGACTTCATATTATTTAGTACTTCCCAACTAGGCCGCGAGCCTAGGAACGGCGCCGCCCAGGTTCTGTTGTCCACAGCATGTATTTTCGTTTAATCATTAAACGACTTATAAATAATCAGTATTATTTATAAAAGTTGCCTTAGTGTCCAACGAGTATATCTCATTAGTGAGACTCTCTAGGTTCAGGCATATCCGTCACGAAATCCAATTTCGTGTCCATAATCTACCCACCCGTAAATTATGACGAACACAGATAAAATCTATGAACCATACATGTCGAGGTCACTGCATACGTATAATCCTTCCGTCACATGTATCCGGATTATCCTAGAGATATAGATATAAACGTCAAATCTCTTTAGGTATAATCCTGTTGACGATTCTATTAGCAATCTCTTAAATAACACTTAGAACTGATTTCTACAATGTACCATGTGCTCATGTATTTAACAGATTGCTAATTCCAAAAAAGATACTTATGCTATGTACACAAAACGGATGGATCATATCTTGATACACACATTATATCATAAGGATCAGTCCACACCCAACGAACAAGCATATGTCCGATCTAAATAGATCGGTGACGTGACTGCCATCAAAATGTGGAGGATACCTCATATATCTACAGTGGTATCTCAAGTCTGAGGATCACTATGCTCACTCAACCCGAGAAGATTCTTATTGATGTTGGTGTACCATCTATAAACATATAGAAGATTCTATCGTCGTCAAGTTGTTCAGTGTTTATCCGATATAAACATATACATATCTATATGAGTCTCTCGAGACTCATGGTTCATTGAGAAACCATTAGAATCCAACATTTCAATATACGACACGTACCAGTCTCAACGGGTTTACTTACTGACCAAGTAATTGTAAACATTGACCATGAACAGTTAAAGAATGATACTGTTATGATACTGCTCAATGTCAGTTGCGACGTTTTTACAACTGTATCATAACCAATCACTCTATGGTCATTTACGTCTTTACCATATAATAAAAGAATTTATATTACAGAAACTGTTTATTTTATTCATTAATAAAATATATACAAAAGTATTTATAGGGAAATACATAAGAAATTGGCCCTCAGAGCACCAACCCTAACATTTTCAACCACAGGAAATTATAATCTTGAGGAAGGGTAAGTCGAGGATTGTGTTTGACCAAGAGAATGAAGAGGGTCCATAATGACCGGTCAAATAAAGGATTGAGCCCATTGTACCATAATTTTACAGAGAGCAATACCGACTGATGGTGTTGGAATACTGACCCGACCTGAAGAAGTATTAGATTTGGAATAACTTGAGCATTAGTGGAGACTAACCTGAGGTGGTTCAAACTTGCCGACCCGACCTTGTTGAGGAATATGCATGGAAAAAAACTCGGGCCCATTCCGGCTCGTGATAAAAAAAGGGCCAGTCTTTATAATTAAAGGGCCGACCCAACATAAAAAAAAAATCGAGCCCGCCCGAGCTTAAAATAAATAAATAAATAAATATTTATAAATATATATATATATATATATAAAAAGTATGTATATGTATAAAAAATTGTTTTAAAAATCATACCGGATAAAGCCCGAGACGGGGTGAGATTTTCTCGGGCCCGGACCTTAATATTACTTCTCGGGATTGTCAAAATCCAAGCCCGGTCCGACCCATTGCCATGCATATTGAGGAAGCAGAAAGAGAACCAATCATGATTCACCTTGGCACACCGACTCGATAAGCGGAGGTAAGACCACAAGATATCATGTACTCGAGAGCATATGATGTATGCCATACTTGGAAGTTTGGGCTTCTAGAAAACTGGTGTGACATGAGCAAGCCAACGACTCTCATTGGGAAAATACTATGACAGACAGAACAATACTGGAGTGGTTGAGTTATAGGTTGTCACGTTGGTAGAACGTGTAGCGGTGGACAAAATGTGGGAATGATGGCCTTCTACTTGCAGAGGGTGTTTGAATCAAAGATCAGAAGTATTGTTTGCATAGTGGTTGGGGAAAATAAACATGGGCGGCGATGGTAAGGTGACATGAGCCGACGTCATGGTTTGGTGGAACAATGGATTTGAGAGCTTATATAAAGAAGTTGAAAATTCAGATTCAATGGTTAGCAATTTTTATATTTCATCATTTGTAAATAGAACTTGAAAAACTTAGTGAGAGAGAGAGAAAGCTGGTCGGTTCTGACTATGGGAAATAATAAAATTTATCCTATTTGTTCTTGTGGACGTAGGTTGAAATCATTCTCCGCCGAACCACGTTAATCTATTGTTTCCATGTGATTTTTCGTTTGCTTGCTAAGTTCGCTTTGGTTCCCAACTAACCAAACAAATTCACTGATTGAGAGATGTTTGTTCAATGGGTTGAATCATAACAACCTTATAACGAAAAACAATCGTCAACATTATTTATATATTTGTTATATGATTTGGATTCAGTAACTATGTAATTTTTATGCTTACTTTTTAAGGACCTATATAATTAATAATTATTTGACAATATTATATTATATATATAAATAATTAGATTTTAACCATACATAACTATAAATACATGTGTGGCCTAAAACTATTAAAAGATTATAAAACTAATATCAACATGGGGAGAAAGACTTGTGTGGGATGGGTGTACCGTGTACAGATGATGTGGTATACCAATCCAATAATATATTTTGACATATATACATTGAATTTGAAATTAATTAATAATAATGGAGAAAAAAATTGAGTGCATTTAGTATGCCTTAAGTTTTTCCCAACATGGGATCCAAATTATTTTAAAAAATTTGTTAGACGAGTTGTTATTTATAATAAATAAAAATAAATGTCCTAATATGATTTAATGAAGGTGTGGAATCATGTAGATAGTTTAGGGGATCTAAGCCTCTAACCACAAAATTTTGCTTGGGGAAAATGGCACTTTCTCAATATAGTTTTCAAATTTTATTATTTACAAACACATTATATTTTGGAAAGTTTATAAAATTAGCAAAAAATAGATTGCAATTTACCAAAATGATACACAATATTTTTCCATTTACGAATCTGACCAACTTCTTCGAAATATAATTGGGAGAATCACGATTCTCCTAAGAACACACCGAAGTCAATGTAAACTTCGGAGATACAAAATCAAAACTTCGGATCCCCTAAATTTTTATTTTTTTATTAACAACTTCGGAGATCCGAATTACGACTTCGGATATTTGAAGTATTGATTCGGATCTCCGAAGTCAGAAAAAATAATATAAAATCGGGTATTCTCCATCTGTTCTCACGACATTGATTTTGATTCTCAACGAAATAGTTAATAATATAGGATTTTTACATATAAGTCCGAAAACATCAATTTATAATACATCGAATCCGTTTACGTAAGTTAAAATTAATGTTGACTTGAATTTTGGCTAAGAGGAGTCATGCTTGAACGTCTATTGTGTCCACGTTCCCCACATCAACCACATATGACTTGTACTGTTTGTTTGCCATGTGAAGGTCTTTTATTTATTTTCGGGCTTCCCTCCGAAACACGCTCATTTGGTGGTAATACATTCAAATCTGCATTGAGAATAAAACCATTAGTTAAAATTATAATTGAATGTTTTTCTAATAAAAAAAAGTAATATTATACTTGATAGCTCTTATGGCAAGACACAATCTGATTGGTCACCAAAAGGATGGATAGTCTCCATATATGCAGTATTAAGGGTGGTCGTTGTGTACATCTTGCTCTAAAGACTATAGCGTTTGATTCTATCAGCCGCACATATAGCCAATGCGTGTGTACACAAAAGTTACTATAAATCAAACTTTCTGCAAGTACATGTCTTCTCTCTTATGTTGACAATTTCAATCATGTCTCCACCACATACCTCAAACTCATAACGATCAGTTGGTGATACAGACATTCGATGCGATTTTACTATATGTTTCTTTATTTTTGCATGCGCCCACGGGGTCAACGAAGTAATAATCTTTTATGTCGATTCTCTGCTATCAAAAAACAATCTCTGAAGGGTTATCCTGATAGGCTGATATAATTAAGTCACCTTTTCCCAACTCAAAATAGCTCAACCACACTACATTGTCGAATGATATTTTCGTGTAAATTTAAAAACCACTTACAGTCATTTTGACTACCAATTTCAATTACTAAATGTCGCTACAAATATGATGAAATTAAATTTATCATACTGACTTTGTACTCCATTTTACTTCTATGCATCCGCATATACAACATTTTCATTAACTGCTAATAAGTTGTGTCTGCATCAATTAACTATACAAAAATATATTCTCTCATGTATTCATCGCTACTGTAGACGCTGGTTTTCACATGAGGTCCATAATCAAGAATTTTTAGGTTGGGGGCATTAGCGATCCTGCAAAACAAAAGTAGAATGAGCATGAAGTGTCTACCAACCGGTGTGGTGGTGGCAGTAGACCCTCTGACGCTCAAGTTAGCAAAGGATAATTGGTATAAATGATAAGAAAATAGCAAGATTTGTGGCTACCTTGTCCCTTGTAGGCTGGTATTATGGTGATGGGTCGGAATATGAACAAAGGTTTTCAGGGAGGTTCTGACAAAGATGATTGATTTTACTCTGGTTGATAAACTTAACTCTGAATGCCTCAAGCCTTTTGAGAAGCTCCTCTATTTCCCAGGTTGTGGCAGCTGATTGCTCATAGAGTAAATGATTATATGACCAAATCTCACCTTTTGGTGGGAAATAATTTTGACTTAATGTTGTTCCTTTCTTAAGTCAACGGGGCCTTTAGCCCAACTCAAAGTTCTATTTGGGTCTCTGATATAGGGTTTGAGATGGAAAGACGAGAATGCTCATGGCCCAAATTTAGTCCGTACAGCTACCATCATCTAATTTTTCACAATATCCCTCATTGCAGAAAGTTAAATGTATTTGTTCCGTTTTAGACTTGGGAGAATATGAAAAAACTTCGGAATATGAGTGGGCAAAAAAATAATAAGTTTTTATCGTGAGAACAAATGAAGAATGTCCGATTTTATATTATTTTTTTTCCAATTTCGGAGATCTGAATCAATACTTCAGATATTCGAAGTCGTAATTCGGATCTCTGAAGTTGTTAATAAAAAAATAATAAAAACTTAGGAGATTCGAAATTTTGATTTCGGATCTCCGAAGTTCACACTTATTTCAGAGTGTACTTCGGATAAGTTAGTCAAATTCGCAAATGAAAAACGTTATAACTCATTTTGACAAATGATCGATAATCTTTTTTGGCTACTTTTATAAATTTCTTTTATTTTTTATAATACCATGTTGTCACCTTTAATGTCAAAAACGTTCACATAAAAACTCAATACAACTATATATATCATCTTTTTATATTTTTTTTTTTGGGTTTAAAAGTGAAGAAAAAAACGTTGTGTCAATATCCCTAATATTATATCATTTGGCGCACGTGATATTACTAATCAAAGGAGTTATATTGAATATAACTACTATTTATTTAATTATTTTTTTATTATTTCAACATGTGTGATAAAATGTTAATGATTTATCGTGTAGATGATATGATACCATTATTGTATTGCATCGTTGAATTTTTTCCAAATTCTCATGGATAAACTAATGTAACATCGAAAGTAGTAGAAATGGTAATTCGATGAATAAGTTGTGACCATATCCAGGGGCGAAGCTATAATATTTTTTGAGGGAGGATTTTATAATTTTTAAAAGTTTATTTTATAAATTTAGGAGTATTTCTATTATATTTTTTAGTTGCAAAAAAACAAAAAACAAAAGGCCCGTGTCCATATATGTATAAAGTCTATCGTTGGCTTGGTCACCATTAATAGATGATCACGTAATATTCCGTAGTGTGGCTGCAAGCAAAAGTGTCGTCTTTGTCTTGCACTTTGAGTTTGAATAGAGCCTCGACATCTTCAGCAAGACAGGCGACGGCTTAGTCGTCGATGACAACTGTAACATGAAGCTTCGTTGCAGTTACAGGTTATTCAGTTATAGCTTCTTTTATGAAATATCTCAACAATCAAGTTTGTACACGACTGGGGATTTAGTTTGTACTTTCGAATCACTTTAGTTGGTTTGACGACGAATATATTTATTTTTAGTCGCAACTAGTTTTGTTTTGTTTTGTTTTTAATGAAGAGATCTATTTGAGTACTACTAATTAAATAATTTTGTATGGCTGCGATTGTTGAATATTTTTCATAATGTAAGTGATTAGTGCTTATAATATACACTTTTTAATTGGATTTATTATTGATTTACCTTTAAATTATGTTATTGAATGAGTTAAATGTACTAATATTCATTATTTTATTTTTTGGGATGCAATATATGAAAAATTGAGTAAAAAATACTGAAAGTCCCGATTTACACTAGTGACTTCCTAATTTGCACAGTCTTCATTATTTTGGTCATAATTTTCTCATACGATATCCAAATGAGGTGATTCAAGTTGCGTTGTAAAGAAAACTCAATCATCTACAACTTTATAGTTTATGTGGAAGGCTGAACCAGACTCAATAATAGTCAAAATCGAGCTTGAACCTGCAAGTAATGCATCGGCGCGCCAATGGACTTTAATTGTCGTACCAATGAAGGTCAGAGATCGACATTGATGCGGAAGACTCCCAAATTGAACAATAAATTTGGTTTTTATGATATTTATAAAAATAATAACATTCAAGAATAACCAAGAACAAGAACATCAAATAAAGATTAAGAAGAGAAAATTGAAGAACTTGAATATTGAAGATTGAAGATTGACAATGTTCATAATTTATTTTATTTATCCATTATTTATTAACTTTTTGATGTTTATTATATTGAATATCATGAATGAATTTGTTTATCTTCTTCATCATACTTATATTTTGTTCTAGAATTGCAATGGAACACAATAAGAATTTTTATTAATTGAATCTTTTTATCATTGATTTGTGACATTCTATTTGGATTATTTATCATTCTCTCTACTTAATGCATCATGTTGCCTGATCATATGTGGTAAACCCATAAGAACTTGAAAATTTGACTTTTAGTTTAGACTTGGGAATTGATAACGAATGATCTCATTTTGATGAATAGATTTTCGTGCAGGATATGAATATACATTCAAGACATGCGTAGCCATAGTTAGAACTTAAACTTAATGAGTTTGACTTAGATTAATTGTCATAGGAATATAGGTAATTGAACTACGTTGGGAGTTTCTATCTGACTATCGGAAGTGGCTTGTAGATAACTTCGTGTTTTAAGTTTATAATAAGTAGAGTTGATCAGTTATAAATATATAAGATTACGTTAAGGAAATATTATGGGAAAGTTGTAATCTTAGGTTATTCTTATTTTTATTTTCTCGTGCTTATTGGTTACTTTTCTTTTACTTTAATTTTCTTGGTTAATAGTTATATCTTCATAAACACTAGTTTAGATAAGGTTATGATTGATAAAACTTTAGTATTAGACAGTAATAGCAATTCCTTGTGGATATATTTTTATACTATATGTGTGATACGTGCGTTTGCGTGTTATACAAAATCAGATAATAAATCAAACACATGAAAGACAACACACGAGAAAAACTTTGTGTGTGATTTTTTATTTTTTATTTTTTGGAGAAATGAAATAGAGATTATGTTGTAAATATAGTGTCATTAAACATAAAACAAACATGCTTTAACACTCAAATTCATAAAACAAATTTCAAATCCATTTTTACATGCATGAACCCTAAAACTTTGAGAATAAAGAAAAACATGAATTCGTGATGAAACTTTTGATCTGAGTCGAGATTAATCTATGTCCTTAAGAACTTATCAGCCCCGTCTCGGTGCTCTACGGGTTTTGCGGCTAATGTTCTCCCAGGATAACCCTGATTCCTCTTGGTCAAGGGGCACTCCTTAACAAGATCTCAAACTAGGAATTGGAGGAACTCTCTCTTTGACTCAAAAATGAAATTATGAGACTCAAGATTTGTTTTCTTTTCTGGATCCTTAGAATGAACCTCCAAGACCCTTTAAATAGACATGGAAGGGTGCCTTAAGGGCACCCTTTGTTTGGGGTGTAACCCTCCTAAGGGTTATACCACTTCCATGCACCATTTGGAGCCCACTGAGTGTTCTTCTAAATGGGAGGACATGTCCCATAGGGGTACCATCCAAGGGACATGTCCCTCATCCATCCAAACACAATAATTTAGAGAATTTTAGAGAATTTCCTACAATCCCCCACAATTCTCGAAATATTCATGCAGACACTTGAGAGAGTTTTTGTGAACTAAAACTGCATCGAAATAGGTAGCTTTCGCCTTGAACCTTTCCTAGTGAATGACAATCGGATTTACTTGGCAAACCAGTGACCCATAGTCTTGAACTGTTCTGCCGTTGGTGTAAACCAAGACAATTGCCAACACACAGCTTTAATTCGATCATTTTTCCGTTCTACGGTTGTGTTCATTGCGGCCCTGAACAACGGTCCTGGATTCATCAAGCACTTTAGGAAAATCAGCGTGTAAAATCTGATGGAAGCGGCGTCACTTTTTACTTGAAATATGTGATCTACTATGAAGAGGTAATATGCATTTACCCCCATTAGGACTCATCTCCTAATATAGTGATCATTAAAAGCCTTAGTTTATCCTAGCCTTAACAGACAGCACTCAGCGTCATTATCGAAATGAGAAAGAGTACAAAACTCTTCAGTGCTTGTTTTGAATTGTACAAAGTAAGGGTGTGCATTAATCGGTTTTAACCGATTAACCGAACCGTTACGACCCATTTTTTATAACGGTTCGGTTATTGTGATTAAATCGGTTTCTGTGGTTAAAATTTTTAACTTTTTCAGTTATTTGATTCGGTTACGGTTATGAAATTCGTATAACCGAATCGACCGATTAACCGAAATATATACATGCTTCAAAACCCTAAATAAGTAAATAACAAAATTTCATAGACCGATTGTTAGATAAATTGTTAAAACCAAAAATTATTAAATTATTGGCTATTAAGAAACCCAAAATTTTATATTTGTGTTAAATTGCTTTGTTGAATGCTGAGTTGGTGAATTTATATTTATTGGACTGGTTAATAACCGAATTAACCAAAATCGACCGAAATATAATGGTTAAATTGGTTAATGGTTATGTGTCATAATATGGTTCAATCGGTTACACATGTACTTAACCGAAAAATTTCGGTTCGGTTAAAAAATCAAGGATTAACCGACCGAATCGAATGATACACACCCCTAGTACAAAGTTTCAGTTGTCCCTTTTGAACCTAGATCTCGGGATCTCCAGTCAGCTAGGTTGGGTTTCCACAGTGACAATTCTTAATTTATAGGCTTCAAGCCCATTCCCCTTGATGACTACTCAACTTGCTCTCTAGGTAAACCTTTTGTTAGTGGATCCGCTAGGTTTTCCTTCGACTTCATATAATCGATCGTTATTATGCCACTTGAGAGCAGTTGACGTATGGTATTATGTCTCCGACGTATATGTCTAGACTTACCATTATACATTGTATTTTGGGCTCTCCCAATAGCCGATTGGCTATCACAATGTATTCTAATCGCTGGCACCAGTTTGGGCCAACTAGGAATATCCTACATGAAGTTTCTAAGTCATTATGCTTAGGGGTGAGCAACGGTTCCGGGTCTACCCGGAACCGGTTGGAACCGGACCGATTTTCCGGGTTTGGAACCAGAACCAGTTATAATCGGGTAGGTTCCGGTTCCAAAAATGAAGGAACCGATTTTATCCGGGTAGGTTCCGGTTCTAAAATGATCGGAACCGGAACCGGACCATGGAACCGATTTTAATAACGTACCGGATAATTTCTGTAAATTAGGTCGAAAACTGTATTTCTGAGAGTGAATATAGTCTTAACAATGTGAAATTTATAGATGTTTAAAATATTTTTATTACTTCTTGTTATTACTGGCTATTTCCAATTGGCCAATACTTTTACTGGATTATAACATTTTTTTATTTACTTGTTCTGATTACATTCAACTGAGTGCTAAACTGGGACTACTGATGGCCTCTGTTTAAACTGGGAGTACTGATGGCCTCTGTAACCTTGTTAGCCTGGAGCTCGGAGGATATAAATATCATAGGAATAATGATTTGATTAATGATTTAAAGAGAAGTAAAATTAATGTATATTCTCAACCTGGAGCTTGCTGGATATAAAATATAAATATCATAGGAATAATGATTTGAGGACCAACGCTCGGACTCTACAAACTGATGAAGGAGCTGACGGAAGATGTAGAAAGATTAAATGAAACGGTATCATTCTTCTCATTGATTGTCCATTTATTTTTTAATTTACTTTGATTAAATTTTAAACATAGCATACCCAAGATTTCACAACTAGGCAACTCAATGCACTGATAACTTGCCTAATTGTAAATGAAAACAGAAAGGGTAATGAGATTGACGAGCATTAAAAGTCTAAAAGTTCATTTTTTTTCGTTCTTGAGCTTCCGCACTCCGATTTGGTCCCCGTTTTTTCCTACGGACTCGTATTGGAATGTAGTTTTTATTAAAATATTTTAAAATAGGGTAATTCGGAACCGGACCAGAACCAGATTGGAACCGAATAATAGGGTACCCTGTTTAATTGGGTAGGTTCCGGTTCCACTTAGTGCGGAACCGAATTTTTCTGGGTAGGTTCCGGTTCCATGCGGAACCGGAACCGAAACCGGTTTGCTCACCCCTAATTATGCTTCTTCCGTTGTTTTTTCTAATGCTATGAACTCTAATTCCATAGTAGACCGGGCAACACATGTTTGCCTCGAGGATTTCCATGACATGGCTGCATTACTAAGTGTGAAAATAAATCCACTCGTAAATTTGAAATCCACTGTATCAGATATCCAGTTAGCATCGCTGTATCCCTATAGAACATCATGATATCTCTCGTAATGTAGCCCATATTTTGAAGCTTCTCATACCTCAAAACTCTTACTATGGTTTTCCAATGGTTATGTCTTGGATTGCTAGTATATCTGCTAAGCTTGTTCACAGCTTGAGCGATATCAGTTCATGTGCAATTCGTGAGATACATCAGACTTCTGATGATCATCGAATACTTTAATTGCGATACGCTTGAACCATTATTCTTTGATAGAGGAAGAGTTAGGTTAGCTACTCCCGAATCTTTCATATCAAATTTGTTGTATAACACTTTCTAGGTAGACTGAATCAACTCATGATTATTACCAATTATCAGCATATCGTCTACATAGAGAAATACGATGACATACCCTTTTGAGCTGATTTGGTGTACACACACTTATCACACTCATTGGTTTTAAACCCACTTGACAACATCTCTTTGTCAATTTTCTCATGTCATTGTTTAGATGCTTGTTTTAATCCGTACAAGGATTTTACAAGTTTGCACACCTTCTGTTCTTATCCAGGAACATTAGACCATTCTGGTTGTTCCATGTAAATCTCTTCATCCAATTCACCATTCAAGAATGCAGTCTTCACATCCATTTGATGTATTTCAAGACCAAATATAGCTGATATGGCTATGAGCATTCTTATCGATGTGATACGAATCATTGGTGAATAGGTGTCAAAGTAATCAAGACATTTTTTTTGTCTATAACCTTTTATGGCAAGCCTTGCCTTGTAATTATCTATTGATCAATCCAGTTTCATCTTCCGTTTGAATATCCATTTGTAGCCCAGTGGCTTACAACCTGGAGGAAGATCAACCAACTCCCAACTATGGTTTTGTAGGATTGAATCAATCTCACTGTTGATAGCCTCCTTACATAAAGGTGCCATCGGGACCAAAAGACTTAGACGTTCTAGCTCGCTTGCTATGTCTAGGATCATTTGCCTCAACATTTCCATGTTGATCTAACTCTTGGTCAACCTGATCACCGTCCTTGCAGTATCAATAGATCTTATGATAGACTATGTTCTTTGTCTTTCCTTACAAGGAAACGTCTCTTCAAAAAATGTCTCATTCCTTGACTCAATTATCATATTCGGATTGATGTCAGGAATCTCAGACTTGTGTACTAATAATCGATACTCACTACTGTTGCGTGCATATCCGATGAATATAAAGTCAACAGTTTTTGGTCATATTCCACATTCTCAGGTTTAGGAACCATTACCTTGGCAATTGGCAAGACACCCCACATTTTCAGATATTTATAGGAAGATACATAACCTTTACACAACTCATATGGTGTCTTATTCAATCTCATGTGAGGAAGCTTGTTCAGAACGTAGTTCACGGAAAGTAAAACTTCCCCCCACAAGTTCTGGGGTAAACCAGAACTTGTCAACATGGTGTTCATCATTTCCTTCAACGTTCGGTTTTTGCGCTCAGCAATCTTGTTTTGTTGAGGAGAATAAAGAGCAGTGGTTTCATGATTAATTATGTGCACGGAACAATATTCACCGAATGGTGACACATATTCACAACATCTATCACTCCTGATTCTCTTGATTTTATTACCAAGTTGATTTTCAAATTCGTTCTTATATTGTATAAAGCTCTCAATAGCTTCATATTTGCACCTCAGCAAATACACATAACTGAATCTTGTGCTATCATCGATAAAAGTGATAAAGTACTTTTTACCGCCTCTTGTTTGCACAATATTCATTTCACACACATCAGTGTGTACAAGTTCCAAAGGTTCAGAACTTCGTTTTATGGAATGAAATGATGTTCTATTCATTTTTGCTTCAACACGTGCCTCACACTTATGTTGGCTATCAATTGCAAATTTATGTATAAGGTCCATGTTAATTAATTTACGCATCGTATCATAATTAACATGTCCTAACCTTACATGCCATACATTTTGAGACTCAATAATATAAGCA
The DNA here is from genome assembly GCA_019454045.1 of Zanthoxylum bungeanum. Taxonomy (NCBI): domain Eukaryota; kingdom Viridiplantae; phylum Streptophyta; class Magnoliopsida; order Sapindales; family Rutaceae; genus Zanthoxylum; species Zanthoxylum bungeanum. The sequence goes on from SKCR01029731.1 coordinate 411,600, forward strand.
GAATTCGTAGCTTTATTATTAGCACTGTGTCGATTGACATTCATCACATTGAATTTGAAAAGGCCCTCAGTGAGGTATCTTTTTTCCTACATAGACATCACTTTTAGTCAATACAAACTTGTCAGAAACAAATACAAGCTTAAAGTCATTCTTGATAAGGAGAGAGCATGAGACCAAGTTCTTCCGAATATCTGAAACATGCAAAACATTCTTCAATGTAAGCTCATTTCCAGATGTCATCGTCAGAGCTAGGGATGGCAATTTTACCCGCAAACCCGCAAAAACCCGCCCGCAATGGGTAGGATTTGGTAAATATATTAGTGGATGAGGTGCGAGTTTGGTAATTTAAAGCAGAACCCGATGCGGGTGCGGTGCAGGTTTGGTATTTAAGAAAAAAATGCGGGTATCCGCATACCCGCAATATTATTTTTTATTAATTAATATTTTTTTAGAAAAAAATATAAAAAAACCTAAACCTAAAACACTAATCCACAGTTCCACACTTCCACTCAGCCGCAGCCCGCAACTTGCCCAACTGAAGATTTTTTGCATGATTATTATTGTTTTTTTTTTTTTGTAATCACACTTGTTAATAAAATTATAATACAAAAATTTGGATTAAGTTCACATGATCAAACAGGAGAGGAGTAAAATAAGCTAGTGTTTACTGCAACTTCAGTAGCTTTCCTGCTTCTTCATTACACTTACACCACTTGAGTCTTATAAGCATCACTTTCATTACACTTAGCATAAAAAATATGACCAAATATTGGTGATTACTTTTTAGTTTATTGTCGATTGAGTTTGCTAACTTTGATCATTATAATTATGAAGGGAATAACTTGTTTTAATTATATTTATATGAAAAAATAAACATATGGTATCGAGTCTTACATAATTATGTTATATATGTATTGTATATACATATATTGCATGTTGTATATGTCAAATGAAAAACAAATGTGAAAAATACAACTAGCAATTAAAAATAAATTATTTAATTAAAAAAATTATATTATTAAGAACACAAAGTAATTCAATATTTTAAAAACCCGCAAAAATCCATTGGGTACCAATGCAGGTTTGGTAATTTATTTTTATATGCGGTGCGGGTTTGGTAATGAAACTTAAAACCCGCAACGGGTATGGTGCAGGTTTGGTAATTTATTTACATATGCGGGTGCAGGTTTGATAATGACAAACCCGCACCATACCCTACCCACTGCCATCCCTAGTCAGAACCATTGTGCTTTGTCCAACCACTCTAGAGGTAGACAAGTTTCCCATAGTCAGATGATCACTACCATCTTGCTATCAGCACAGATATGACGAGTAGCCTTAGTGTCTACCCACAATTCTCTCGGATTCCCAACCAAGTTGGCTTTAGTTACCACTGCTGAGATTCATTTCTGAAATCTCATAAATTAACTGCTCATCTTCAGCGACATGGGCCTCATTTTATATGGCCTTTGTCCTGAGACTTATTGTTTCTGCAGTCTTTTGCCATGTGACCGTTTTTCCCACAGTTGTAGCACTTCTCCTTGAACTTCTTGCAAGCTTGGGAAGAATCAGCTTCATTGTTCTTTCTCTTATTGCTACTTTTTACACCATCAACGATGTTGGCCTTTGATTCCATAGTCTTGTAGCTAGCCTTCTCGGACATCCTGTTGTCTACTTCGATTCTCAATCGAACTCCAAGGTCTTCAAGGCTCATATGATTCTTTTTGTGTTTTAGATAGCTTCTGAAGTCCTTCTATAATGGAGGCAACTTTTCAATAATGGTGGCAACCTGAAACGTCTCACAGAGTTTCATACATTCATCCAGTATTCCATGAATGATCAATTGCAGTTCACCAAACTGAGACATTACTCCATGGAATACTGCTTCAAAACCACATTGCATTTAGTGATCTTATCTTATTTTGTGCTTATTGAATTTCCTTCTCCTTTGAGTTTCTGCCCTTTGCATTTTGTGTTAAAACATTTTTTTTTATTGAATATGTAAATTTTGCCGTCAAATCACTCAATTAAATTTAAACGGAGTAAATAAAACTCTCGTTCGCCCAAAATTCTTACAAGAAATACATCACTAGACTCAAACTCATTATAAATCTTAAATCTTTATCACAAACCCACACTTCTCAGGGACATTACATGATTATATATCTAAATTGAATCAATACTTGATCCGAACTAACACTAGAACCCTATATTATAACTAAATTCACAACGTATCCGGCTCGATTATAAATGAGAATAATTTGGAGTACACTGTATGCTCAATCCCTAATGCAATATATAGCCTATGATTTTGTTTGTTCGTTATTCCAAAGGGCGCCATATGCTTAATAACTACCAAATATGAATATAAAATCTACGGTAAATAATCAATTCTTGTTGGGAGAAAGGATTGGCTAACCCTCTATTATTCCAGCAAATAATCTTCATCAATTCTTGTATGAATTTTCTTCGATGATGACAATAATATTATACATTATTACATTCGGGCCTCATCAAAGGTCGATGTTGGAGAATAAGGGGTTCCCTAATTGGTAATTTTGTTTTAAAGTCCTCAAGGGACGTGAGTTGACGGTATATGATCAGAATCTCACATTGAGGTTTTGGATTCGAATCCAGATAGTTTTGTTTCTTATAAGAGCCTGAAACAGTCAGATGTTTTACCTCCTCTACTTAAGTCCGAAATGAATGATTTGACGGCGATATTTCCAACAATTTCAAAAAATAACAAAAAAATTAAAACTTTGACTTTATTGTTTGGCTAGTTGACTCCAAAGCCTCTCATGTAATTTCATTGTTTTAACCAAAGTTCTTGCTAATTTTGTTTGATCCATGCATCTCTATAATGGTTAATAATCTTCAAAATAAAAAGCCTTTTTGTTCAACTCTCAAAATTTGGATTGATCCCACAAATAAGAGTCAATGAATTATTTTGATCCTGAAATTTTTAACGCCTATAAATAATGATGGTGATGAATTGATAAATTGATGTATAATATTATGGAAATGGTATATATGATTATAGATTTATAGTTATAGCGAGGGTACTATACTACTATTGGAGAACTTATAATGGGTTACATTTTACTTATAATTTTTGTTCGTCAAATAATAATGGGATACTTCAGTTTTTTAAATATTATATTTACCATTAAATTTTGGATAAAATAATATTTTATTATTATTTTTAATTAAAATCTGAATTGATTATTACATTTTGACACTAAGATCGACTAACATAAATATTGTAAAATGTTATATTGCAAAAGTAGTAAAATATTATTTTGCAACAAAAAAAATTAGTATTCAAATATAATACTTCAAAATTTACAATATCAAATTATTATCTTATTATAAATTTAATAATAAAATATAAGCAACGCAACAAATATTAGTGACAACCAGAGAGATTAAATTTATTTTTATTTTGGCATCATACATTTATATGTGTTGCTATTTTTTTGTTTAATTTTGTCTGCAAATGTTTGAGATAAATGCACTAGTGATTGCAAGCAAGAAGACAAAGCTGCCTAAGATATTCATCTAATAATAATTGTTGATGGTGTTTTCAGGCGCTACAGCATTTAAGACAATACGACAAGGACAAAAGGGTAAATTCGCTGTCTGGTTGAGATCATGAGGCCGACCCGGCTAGTTCATGTGAAGACCGACCACTTTGGTTCAGGTGACCGAGCACTATAGATGTCGGCAGGAACGTTCTCAGCATAAAAGATTGTCATGGCCGACCTCATTAAAGACCGACCAGACGACGGACCGCGTTCAAAATAACAGCACACCATGCTTATGGATAAGATAGAGAAAACATCATACTTTCACAAGGAGAGAGAGTCAGAGTCCAAAAGGGAAAGCGGAAGAAGAAGGCAATACCGGATCAGGAAACCCTACAAGAAGAGAAGATTGAGTCCAAATAGGATTTCTTATACAAATAGGAGTCTGATTTCTGTATTATTATAAATAGAAGGGTAGAGCATATGTAAAGGATCATCTAAAAAATCATCACAAGAGTAAGAGATTAGTGTCATAGAGCTCTGGTTTGTAAAAGCAAAGAAGAGATCTGAGGAGTGAAATTGAGTAATAAAAGGCATCATCCTGTTCTTGCCCGTGGACGTAGGTCGGATCCCAAAATCCACCGAACCACGTTAAATCACCTTGTCTGATTGGCGTATTTTCTCGTTTTCCGCTAAATTTGCCTTTGGTTCCCCATAACCAAACAAAGTCACAGTTGGAGGAGGATTTCCTCGGGAGTGATATTCCCATATCGCCCTGAGACCAAAATCCACCGTCAACAGTTGGCGCCGTCTGTGGGGAACTTCACAAAAAGCAATTCACGTGATAAGACAAATGGCGGAGGACGGAAATCACCAACCAGGAGGTCCGGCAATAGACTGGATGAAAAGAATGAAGATAGGATGAGGACTATGATGGATCGACTAGAAAGAATGGAAGGAATAAACAACGAGAGAACTGAAACCGAGGCCGGACAGAGGAGAGAAAAAGAGAAAAGAGTAGTAGATGTAAGTGAAGACGAGGGACCCAGAAAGAGAGGCCCCTATGGGATAAGATCTGCGGTGGTAGGAAGATCAGAAGACACGTGGGAAGAAGAAGAGGAGGAACAGTCGCCCGACCCCTCCTCCGACAGTTTTTACAACTCCAAGAGGGAAGATAAAGTATAACGAGGACGTACAGGAGACATTTGAGTTCAAAGAACGCCACTCCCGGGGCGACAGGCGAACAGAAGAACACAGGAGGCGGCACGGGGGCACAACCCGCGAAATAAAATCTTGGTTGAAAAAAGAGATGACCAGATGGGGAGAAAGCCTGAAGATCGGGGCGGGAGACACCGAGACGAGGAAGAGGGGTCTCCCCTTACGGAAGAAATAAAGGCAGCACAGTTTCCGAAACGATTTAGCATGCCGACCATGGCACCATACAAAGGCCACTCCGACCCGAAATCCCACATTGAAAACTTTGTCCTCCTGATGGAAGTACAGGGAGTAGCGGGCGACGCCATATGCAAAGTATTTCCCTTAACTTTAGGGGGACCTGCCATCCTATGGTATAGAAGTTTAGCCCCGAGGAGCATTCAGAGCTTCTCCCAACTTAAGAAGTCGTTTATCCGACATTTCAAAGGAGCCTGCACCCCTAAAAAAACAATAGGAGAACTAAGGCTCATGAAGCAAGGAGACGACGAAACACTGAAAAGCTTCATTGAAAGGTATCACAACACTGTACTCGAGGTCGGAGGGTACGAATCCCAGGAAGCCCTGGAAAGTCTGAAAGGGGCCCTAAGAGTCGGGAAATTGTGGACCCACTTGAGGATCCACGAGACACCAGACTACGCTGCCGCACTAGAGGTGGCCAGGAAGTACGTTCTACTAGAAAGCGAAGAGAAGGTATCCCGGAGAGGAACAACCGCCAGAGAAAGGGTAACCAGGAGAGAAGACCATCGGCGACCGGAGAGAGAATTCCGGAAATTCAATCCAAGACCCAGAGAGTTCAAACCGATGGCACAAAAAGATCAAGGCAAAGGGCCCGCAACTCAAGTGAACCATGTGGTCCGAGAGGGAGCGTATACTCCCCTAAGCAAGCCGCCAAGGGAAATCATCATGGAGATACGGGAGAAAGGTCTCTTAATAGAGCCCGACCTCAGGAGGTTCCCCCCAGACAGAAAAAACAAAAGATCCTACTGCCTGCACCACAATCTAAAAGGGCATACAACAGATGAATGCAAGGACCTGCGGGAACAAATGGAGGACCTGGCCCGGAACGGGTACCTGAACAATTACATAGACCACGAGATCATGGCCGCCAGACAAAGGGCAAGGAATCGAGAGGTGAACGTCATCGCGGGAGGGGCAACGCTGGCCGGGGACTCTAACCGGTCGAGGAAAAATTATAGCCGAGCACGGGGGACAGAGGTGCTGAAAACAGAAAAAATCCCAAACACCCGAGGAAGTCGGTCGACACCCATTATGTTCACTGATGAAGACGCTCAGGGGGTAATTTTCCCCCATGACGACGCACTAATAATCAAAGCAACAATCGGCGGCACAGAAGTGGACATAATCTTGGTAGATCCCGGGAGCGCGGTAGACATAATTTCCAAAGAAACTTTGGAGAGCCTGGGGGTAGAATGTACAGCTCTAACCAAAGACATCACCCCCCTGTATGGTTTCGGGGGATTAACGGTCGTCCCGCTGGGAAGAATTCAACTAGCAATGACAATCGGAGCTGCCCCCAAAACCCGAACGATCATGATAAACTTCACTGTTGTGGATTGCATGAGCAGCTATCAAGTCATTGCCGGCCGCCCCTTCATGATGAAAACCAAGGCCGCAATGTCCTGTTATTACTTAAAATTAAAGTTCCCCACACAGGAAGGAATCGGGATCATATGTGGAAGCCAGAAGGTAGCCCGCAGCTGTTTTGCCACTTACTCGCGAGAGACCCTCTGCGTGGAAAAAGGCACCAAGAAGAGACAGAGGGGCGAGGACGACGAGAACAGAAGGAAGGACCCTACAAAATCACCGAGGTAGTAAGACCGGGGGCCTACATCCTAGAACATCTGGACGGCACGAGGTTGAAGAAACCATGGAACGCCGAGATGTTGAAAAAGTACTTCCCGTAAGAATCGACTTTCCTTTCTTCTATCTTTCTTTTTTGCAGAAACCGGGCAAAAGAACGAACCGGTACAACTGTTGTAAAGAGGGCAGCACGCCCCCAAGCATGAATAAAAATTCCCTTCTTGACGAATCCTTTAAAATTTGAAGAACAACAGATCGGGGTCGGGCGATGTCCCACCGAGTCTGTCTTTGGACTGGGGACGTAACATTCCCCCAGTGCCAAATGATTCTAACAGCTCGGGGTCGGGCAATGTCCCACCGAGGTCTGTCTTTGGACTGGGGACGTAACATTCCCCCAGTGCCAATGATTCTTACAGCTCGGGGACGTAACATTCCCCCGAGCCTGTCTTTGGACTGGGGACGTAACATTCCCCCAGTACCAAGTGATTCTTGCAGCTCGGGTTCGGGCGACGTCCCACCGAGTCTGTCTTTGGACTAGGGACGTAGCATTCCCCCAGTGCCAAGTGATTCTTTCAGCTCGGGGACGTAACATTCCCCCGGAGCCTGTCTTTGGACTGGGGACGTAACATTCCCCCAGTACCAAGTGATTCTGCAGCTCGGGGTCGGGCGATGTCCCACCGAGTCCTGTCTTTGGACTGGGGACGTAACATTCCCCCAGTGCCAAGTGATTCTTACAGCTCGGGGACGTAACATTCCCCCGGAGCCTTCTTTGGACTGGGGACGTAACATTCCCCCAGTGCCAAGTGATTCTTACAGCTCGGGGACGTAACATTCCCTCCGGAGCCTGTCTTTGGACTAGGACGTAGCATTCCCCCAGTGCCAAGTGATTCTTTCAGCTCGGGGACGTAACATTCCCCCGGAGCCTGTCTTTGACTGGGGACGTAACATCCCCCAGTACCAATGATTCTTGCAGTCTCGGGTCGGGCGACGTCCCACCGAGTCTGTCTTTGACTAGGGACGTAGCATTCCCCCAGTGCCAAGTGATTCTTTCAGCTCGGGGACGTAACATTCCCCCGGAGCCTGTCTTTGGACTGGGGACGTAACATTCCCCTAGTACCAAGTGATTCTTGCAGCTCGGGGTCGGGCGACGTCCCACCGAGTCTGTCTTGGACTGGGGACGTAACATTCCCCCAGTGCCAGTGATTCTTACAGCTCGGGGACGTAACATTCCCCCGGAGCCTGTCTTTGGACTGGGGACGTAACATTCCCCCAGTGCCAAGTGATTCTTTCAGCTCGGGGACGTAACATTCCCCCGGAGTCTGTCTTTGGACTGGGGACGTAACATTCCCCCAGTGCCAAGTGATTCTTACAGCTCGGGGACATAACATTCCCCCGGAGCCTGTCTTTGGACTAGGGACGTAGCATTCCCCCAATGCCAAGTGATTCTTTCAGCTCGGGGACGTACATTCCCCCGAGCCTGTCTTTGGACTGGGGACGTAGCATTCCCCCAGTGCCAAGTGATTCTTTCAGCTCGGGGACGTAACATTCCCCCGGAGCCTGTCTTTGGACTAGGGACGTACATTCCCCCAGGACCAAGTGATTTACTCAAGCTCGGGTTCGGGTTACGTCCCACCGAGTCAAACTCCTTCGATTTGGGGAGGAAACATTCCCCCAAAATCAGGGAAAATTACCCAGCTCGGGGTCAGGTTAGACCCCTCCGGTTCATAATGACCTCTGAAGGGTCTCATATTGTTCGGACAACAACAAAAACAAAGGAGGGAAGAAATAAGAGAAGACATAAATATACATGTGTATATAAAAATATAGTGTTGTTACACAAAAAGTTGAAATGTACATAGGGCCCCGGTAGGGTTACCCTTTTCATTCAGCCGCACAGGGGCAGGAGCTTCTTCCTCATTGGCTCAAATGACGGAAGGCGGTTCGGCATCAGGAGAGGAACAACTGCTTCATCCTCGCTGCACGACAGACCTCTACTTCAGGGGCGGGAGGATCTCAATGCAGTCTTCACCGGCGGCCGGAGCCTCAGGACGTTCTCTTCGCAAGAAGCCGTGAAGCTGGAACAACCGAAATAGGGGCAGGATCCATCACCTCCTCAGGAAGGGAAGGGAGCCACTTCCTAAACTCCTCCTCGGAGATATCCCCCTTGCAATAACTGATGGCTGCACGGATGGGGTCCATGTTCAGATTTGGCAGCACCATCGGAATCAGCTCAGCACAGTCACCAACCCCCTCCAGGCGGATAGCCTCCTTCTCGGCCTCAAGCTCACCCTCCCTCTTCTCGAGCTCGATCTCCTTCTCCTCAAGATCAACCTCCTATCCTCAAGCTCGGTCTTCTTCCTTCTCAAGGCTATCTCGGGCTCGAGCAACCTCTTCTCATCTTTATTCTTCAACTTGGCCTCAGCACTTGACACCCTCCCCTTCAAAACGCCAATCTCAGATTGGGCGGCCTTCAGGTCCCCCCGGGCATTATCAGCAAGTTTTCGCTCCCTGAGCCGCAGCCTTAAGAGCCTTATTCGTTTTAAAATTCTCAACAGCGGCCAACTGAAGGTTCTTATCGTCCCCTCCCGGTCAGCCAGCTTTGCCTCCACTTCGGAAGACGATTTTGAAGCCTCTGGGCCTGACCGCCCTCGGACAGCAGAGTCAGAAGAAGACCCTTGTTCTTGGCCATAAGGTAGTTGGCCTGCACACAAAAAGGGAGGAAGGAGTCAAATACAAGAAAAGAGAGAACCAAGATCCAAAAAACCGAGAAGGGGAGTAAAAAGACCTTCGCCATCTGAGAACTCATCTCAGCCACAACACCTTCAGGAGATACATCCTCATACCTCGAGACCTCCTCAGGAGGAATCACCTCGGCCAATTCATTGAAGGCCGGCACTAAATGAGAAGTGGCCTCCCGGATGTTTTCCCCCAAGTCATCCACCCCGAAGACCACAGGGCCCTTCCGTTTTTTAGAGGAGCTTTCAGAGGACTTCCTCCCCCTACGGATTTCCTTCCTCTTAACCAAAGCAGTTTCTTCTTCCTCCTCCTCTTGGACCAGCTCGGTCTCCTCGGCCCCAAATGGACGCCTCCTCTGCCTAAGAGGCTTTGGCGGACTGGTAAGATGAGCGGACCCCGATGATTGTGCACCAGGAGAAGAGACCCCGAGCAGCAGGCTGGACATCTCCTTGAGACACCCGCTCAGCCCCAACAGCGGCAGGCTGTGCCGGGAAGTTCCAACATCAGCACGGCCGGCTTTCTTCATGGTACCGGCCAATTTCTCAAGAAAATTAGGCCTCTTCGACATGCCTGCAAAAGAAAGAAGGAAATCAGGGACCGAGCACATAACAAAGATGTCAAAAATGATGAAACAAACAGGGAAGATCATTAAAACAGTCAACAAACTTCTACCTATCCGACCTGCGACCTCCGAAGGAGCAGCCCGGACAAGGCCTGACTCAACAAAGGCCGCACTATTGACCAAATCCTTCCAGTGGGCGGCGTAATTCCGAGCCCAGGATACCCGCCTCCGAACCTGACGAGAAACCTTGGGAGCATCTCGCCAACAAGCTGGGAAGAACCAGAGAAGTTAAAAAACCTTAAAGAGACTAAAGAGCAGGAAGCAGAAAAAGAGTGAAGGGACGTTAGACTCCTAACCTCCAGCCCTGAAAATATCCGGCACCAAGGTCTCCCCTTCATCTGAAAACAGGGACCGTCCCCAATCCCCGGTAGCCCAGAACCAGAGATCCTTAAAGTTCTTATTCGAATCAGGGAGCTTCCGGACGATATTCATAGAGCTATTGTAAGCAGAAAGATAATACCAACCATGATGAGCATTTGGGTTGGCCTTCAGACGATACACCCTCTTCATCTCTTCAAAAGAGGGCTCCCCAAGCCCTGCCCGTGCCAAGCTGTGTACAGCCCGGCCAAAATTCTCCAACTATTCAGACTTAGCTGACAGGGGCGATTTCCATCTCAGCCAACATCCAAGCGAAATAAGGCTGGATCGGCAACCGTAGCCCGCACTCAAAGAAGATAGGAAGGAGTGCTACCGAGTCTTCGTCAGGTTGGCTGGCACGATCCATAGGGCCGGGAACTTCAAGGGCAATATCTATCGGAATATTATACCGCTGACGGAGAAGGGCGAGGTCATCCTCAGTTATCTTTGAAGGGCGGTTCATATCCAGAGCCGACGACCCAAGTTCACCAGGCTCTGGGTCCTTCCGAGGAACCCTCTGATGGTAGGAGTCATTTTCGATTTCAGAAGCCGTAGGGCTAGTGTCGAGGTCCTCTACACTAGGTGCCCCTGAGCCCGAGGAAAGCTCTTCAGCAGGAGGGGTTGAAGCCTTGACAAGCCTTTCGGAGGAAGAACTATGGGCAGACATCCCTGACACCCAGAAAAACAGAGAAGAGAGGAGAATCAGTCTATGAGGAACTACCCACGGTGTCCATGCTAAACTAGATTGGGAGTCTCTAAAAGGTGCCCTAAAGCAAGACCCAGCAAAAAACCACAAGTCTCTCCCTAAGCAAAATAAACAAACAGAAAAACTGCATAAAGAAAAAAAGGAGAGGTCGCTCAGAAGGCTTACTTGTTCTTCTCATAAACAGAAGCCGTACAGAAGGGTGACGACCGCTCCTTATGCTCGCAGCAGAGAACGAAGCCCGCAGTTGAAATCCGAGATGCAAAAATGAGCAAAGGTACTTACAGAGAGGAGGGAAATTGCCGAAAAAGATGGAACAGTGGAAGCCTCCCCTTCTTATATCTGTGACCAGGACGCTCGTGACCATTGGATCTAAGGAAGAGCCCGATGAACGCAAGTGTCAGCTACGAGAGGGGCCTCCCAAGTTCAAACAGACGGCTGAGATTAGCCCACTGTAAGAACGTCTCTGCACGGTCGATTCGTCCCATCTTTTGGCGGGAACCCCGCGGATGTGTGACAAGTGTCGAGCATCAGAAGAAACCCTAAAGTTGATTTGATAGGCATTTAAAGAGACATGACGGTTGTACGTCTCGAGGAAAGATGATTGGAACGGCAAGAAAATTCCTTCTCACATCCTAGGACGACTACCAGCATAGACAATCAGCACACCATCTTCATATAGTTCCCGGCACCAACTCACATACTCGTTGGAACCGAGAACTAGGGGACAGATGTTGATGGTGTTTTCAGGCGCTACAACAAGCATTAAGACAGTACGACAAGGACAAAAGGGTAAATTCGCTGTCTGGTTGAGATCATGAGGCCGACCCGGCTAGTTCATGTGAAGACCGACCACTTTGGTTCAGGTGACCGAGCACTATAGATGTCGGCAGGAACGTTCTCAGCATAAAAGATTGTCATGGCCGACCTCATTAAAGACCGACCAGACGACGGACCGCGCGTTCAAATAACAGCACACCATGCTTATGGATAAGATAGAGAAAACATCCTACTTTCACAAGGAGAGAGAGTCAGAGTCCAAAAGGGAAAGCGGAAGAAGAAGGCAATACCGGATCAGGAAACCCTACAAGAAGAGAAGATTGAGTCCAAATAGGATTTCTTATACAAATAGGAGTCTGATTTCTGTATTATTATAAATAGAAGGGTAGAGCATATGTAAAGGATCATCTAAAAAATCATCACAAGAGTAAGAGATTAGTGTCATAGAGCTCTGGTTTGTAAAAGCAAATAAGAGATCTGAGGAGTGAAATTGAGTAATAAAAGGCATCATCCTGTTCTTGCCCGTGGACGTAGGTCGGATCCCAAAATCCACCGAACCACGTTAAATCACCTTGTCTGATTGGCGTATTTTCTCGTTTTCCGCTAAATTTGCCTTTGGTTCCCCATAACCAAACAAATTCACAGTTGGAGGAGGATTTCCTCGGGAGTGATATTCCCATATCGCCCTGAGACCAAAATCCACCGTCAACAATAATAATAATAATAAACAGCAAATAAATAAACAAAATAATCCCATACTATTGAAACATATAAGGAAAAGTCATTTTTTTCGAATATTTTCAGAATCGGACAAGATCAGCCGGTTGGATTGGGAATCAGTTATGAGTCCAGTTCGAAAAATCCTAAAAAATTGCAAAAAAAAATAAAAATCAATCAAAACTGATTAATCGGTCCAATTTTGTTTTTGTTATTATTATTATTTTTTTAATTAAGAGGGTTCCATATCATTTTTAGACTAAATCAATTTATTTTGATGTTATAAATTATTAGAATTAATGATTTTAATTTTAAATGTATTGTGTAATTTTTATAATTTTTAATTAAATAAAATTATTTATGATGTCAATTGATTCTGCCGATTTAACCAAATTGGTTCAATCAATCGAACCAGTTTTCCATTGAATTTTTCAAATTACCGATTCAATCACTAGTTTAGATTTTAAAATAATGATTTTTTCACCTAAAATTTGGTGTAAGTTTGAAACCACCGAAGAATTTTGAACAAATTCAGCCATCCACCAATTGTTGAAAAAGTATTTGATTTTCCACTTTAAATTATGTTATAAATTTTACGTGAAAATACCATCTTATCCTTATAATATATTTAAACATAAAATAAAAAACGGTAAAAGTTATTTTTTCTGCTCCAAGTTTAACCAAAGTTACGAAATTATCGGTAAATTTAAAACTTGTTCAGTGGTCCATCAAAAGTTTAGAAGACAAATTTTTTTTTTTGAATGATTGGAAATCCCATTAAACTATCCATGAGCGTAAGTGGAACATATAAAATTTCCGATTGTCCTATACTCTTATAAGAAATACACTTTCTGCATTCGAATCAAATACCAAATCATACTCATTGGGGACAAAAAAAAAAAATTTAGAAGACTGTATCACTATTTACTCGATCTCTAATAATGTTATATTTTTTTTTAGATGTAATATGAGTGTTTTTGGATATATAATGAGGTGAATAAAAAAGTTTTTTTTTTTTTTTTTTTTTTTTAAAAAAAAAAAAGAATTTTGCTCATGTTATGTATGATTTCTAAGTTTATTTTTTTTGAAATTGGTTCTAAATTTGTTTGATTAGTATGAAAGTTAAATTGTGTTGGTGTCATAAAAACTTTATTGTGTTGTGGCATAATTTTTTCTTTTGTATCTTGCTTTCTTATTCAGCTTGTTAAATGTTCAAATTATTATTATTAAATCAGCAAAAATCTAATATTATTAAACGATAAGATAGATAATATTATATCTATAATTATATAAAAGTTTAAATCTTCATATCACATCACGTGACGACTCACTATTAAATTATATTAAATAAGAAATATATTATAATAAGAATACATTAAATTGTTAAATTAAAATATCTCTAAAATTGTTTTTTTAAAATTAAAATTAGAAACCTATAATAAAATAAAAACATAATCTCATATTAAAACAATAAACATATTAATTTAATATGTGCCACATAATTTTTAAAAAAAAAATTAAAATATCTCTAATATTAATTTTTTATTTTAAAATTTTAAAATTAAAATAATAAATTATTAAAATAAGAAACTTATTGTGATATAAAAATAGAATCTCCTATTTATTATTAAATTATAATTTTAAAATGTATTTAAAATTTTTTATTATTAATTTGTATAATTAAAATAAGAAACTCATTACAATATATAAATACAATGTCAGATTAAATAAAAACATATTAATTTAATCAATTAATTAATAATAAATAATAAGCCTATTATAAAATAAAAACATAATCTATTATTAAAATAAGAAACCTATTAATCTAAATTAATTTTTAAAATTTAAAATTAAAAACCTATAATAAAATAAAAATATAATCTCATATTAAACTAAGAAACCTATTAATTTAATATGTGTCACCTAACCTCTAAAATAAAAAATTAAATTATCTTTAAGATTAATTTTTTATTTTTTATTTTAAAATTTTAAAATTAAAATAATAAATATTAAAATAATAAACTTATTGTGATATAAAAATAGAATCTCCTATTTATTATTTTATAATATCATAATATATCTATAATTTTTATTATTAAATTATATAATTGAAATAAAACATATTACATATAAAAAACATAATCTCTTGTTAAAATAAGAAATATTTTAATTAATTAATTAATAATAAATAAGAAACCTATTATAAAAAAAAAACATAATATCTTATTAAAATAAGAAACTTCTTAATTTAAAACGTGACATCTAATCTCTTCAATTATTTTCTAATATTAAATTATAAATTAAAATTTCTCTACAATTAATTTTTATTTTAAAATTATAAAATTAAAATAAGATACATGTTACAATATAAAAATAAAATATTATATTTATTATTAAACTATAAAATTAAAATATATCTATAATTTTGTTATTAAATTGTAGAATTAAAATAAAAACCTATTATAATCTAAAAATATAATGTCAGGTTAAAATACGAAACCTATTAATTTAATTAATTAATAATATAATTTCTTATTATTAAAATTTAAAAAATAAGTCACATTATAATAAAAAATATATGTGGTATCTAATCTCTATAATTAATATTTTTATTACCTATTATAATAAAAAAATGATTGTAATCTCCTATTATAATAAAAAAACATATGTGACACATAATATATATAATTAATTTTTTATTTGTAACTTATAAAATATAAAATAAAAAGCATATTACAATATTAAAACATAATTTCCTACTAAAATAAGAGACATAAATAGCAGTCGTTTACAAAAACCATATAATTTTGTAGTTGTTGTGTATATTGTTATTTATGATTTTACTTTAAATTAGTTTTATAATTTTTTTCATGAATTTTTGATTACATGTTACGTTTCATGATGCAAACTCTGATACAATAACGATCAATATTCAAGTTCAATAAGAAAATTTAAACTGAATAAATTACATTAAATTTTATTGGAATTTATATGAAAGAAAATTAAATATTTTTAAAGTTATTTATAATTATGACTATGTTTTCAAATGAGAGAGTAAGACGGAAGAGAAACTTTAATATGAATTAGAAACATTGTTTGAAAATTGATAGATAAACAAATGAGACATGAATATTAAGTGTAAGTAAATCAATTGTCTCATTTAAACTATAAAACCAACTAGATCCGTATCATTTACAAGATTAATATATAAAATCTTATTAAATTCTTTTTTATGATATTGTTAAGGAAGCTCACCAGTGCAGTCTCACTGAAGAAGACAGTGCACTCACTGTACTTGATCATCTCAACATATCACGGCAGCAGGTTCAACAAAGCTCAAACTAGCTGAGTCAGCAAAATCAGTTAGGATTAATATGCTATGATTGGTGGAGTGATGAGTTGGCAGAAGTTTGTTAGAATTACTGCATTGTGATTGGTTAGATTGTTGACTGTTAATAAGAATGGTTGATTGTGTGTGTGTATATATAACTGCATCACTTTTGCAGATATATGTGTGGAAAATATAATAAGAAGCAAGAATTTTCTGTGTTACTTTCCTCCATTTTCTTGGAAGCCAAACATCATCACTTGTGTATTACGTTTCTTAACTTGGTATCAGAGCAAGGTTCTTCAATGGCTGGTCAGAATCCTGTTGTTAATCTCTCAAACATTGCATCATCGTCAGCTACAAATGCTGCTGAAGCATCAAATAACCTAGCCTCAAATTTTTCTTTCACATTCAATACTCCAATCAAACTAGACAGATCTAATTACTTGCTGTGGCGATCACAAGTGCTAGCCTCCATTAGAGGCAACCAGCTTGAAAAGTTTATTGATGGAACTACTGCAATGCCTTCACCTTTCATTACACATAAGGTTGGAGACATCGAGCAAGTTATGGCGAATCCAGCTCATCAGATCTGGAAGTCTCAATACCAAATCTTGCTTGGCTGGCTGCTCTCATCGATGACAGAAGGTACTCTCAGTTTTGTTGTAAATCTTAGCAATTCATATGATGTTTGGAAAGCTTTGGCTAAACAGTTTGGTACTCAATCGCAAGCAAAAGTAATGAATCTTAGACATATGTTAAACACAACTAGAAAAGAAGGCATGAGTATCACTGAATATTATCTTAAAATGAAGAGTCTGAGTGATAATTTGGCTGCTGCTGGTAATCCAATTACAGAAAAGGATCTTGTGATGTACATCCTAGAAGGTTTAGATAGTGATTATATGGCTCCTATTACCTTTATCACGGGAAAACTTAGCACGGATATTATGGATCTGGATGAAACCTATGCTATGTTAATGAGTCATGAAGCTGGATTGGAAAAGGAAAAGATGACTACTGGTAACATTGTTAAAGACAATTTTGAGGCCAATTTTGTGATAAACAGAGGTGGTGGAAGAAGAGGAAATAGTAACAGAGGTGGTTTTCATAGTGGCTATGGCAATAACAACTTCAACATTATGCAAAGAGCTATCAAGGTGGAAATTGGAATGGAGGTGGTAATTGGAATGGCAACAATTTCAGGAACAATTCTGGTATGACTGGAAATTGGAATGGCAGAGGAAGAGGAGGTAGTCCAATGAGTAGTGGTTCAGTGAATCAAGCCACAAATAATAGGAACAACTCTGGGACCTATAATTACAATTCAAGGCCAACATGCCAAATATGTCATAAGAATGGACATACTGCCAATGTATGCTGGGATCTGGAAGAATTTCTAACTTCCGGTAACTACAGGCCACCACCAAATAGAAACAGCAAAGCTGCCTTTATTGCCAATATGAATGGAAACAACTTTCCACCAGACTATAATTGGTACATGGATAGTGGAGCCACTCACCATCTCACTAACAACATGAGCAACTTACAAATAGCAGAACCTTTCACAGGTAATAACAAGCTGCTTGTTGGAAATGGTGAGTTTCTTGACATTACTCATAGTGGTAATATTCTCTTAAGATCCAGTTATCATACCACACACTTATGTCTCAACCATGTTATAATAGTTCCAAAATTAACCAAAAACTTGATCAGTATATCAAAACTCACAAAGGATAATGACATATTTGTTGAATTTACTGATGAAATGTGTTATGTGAAGGACAAGAGAAAGGGGAAGATTCTGTTGCAGGGCACAGCTGAAAATGGTCTATATAAGGTCCTGTTCTCATCACATCCTGTACATACCCATCCTACCAGTCAGAATCTCTTATCTCAAGTTCACATTTGCTCTCATTTGTCAATGCTTTCAGTTGTTACTCCAGCCTTTTCTTCAGTAAATAATCAAATTTGTCTCATTGGAGAAACAGTTGACAATACTCTAGATAAAGCACAGTCCAAAGGTCTTATGTTACATAGGAAGTTTGGTCATCCTAGTGCAAATGTTCTGAAACATATTGTTAACAGCTTTAATGATTTGCCTAAAGTTTCTGAAATTCCTTTCTGTGATGACTGCCAAGTTGGCAAAATGCATAGAATACATTTTCCTGTTACAGAAATAAAAACCAAACTTCCTCTTGAAATTCTACATGCTGATCTATGGGGTCTTTCACCTATAGTGTCCATCAATGGATACAAGTATTACCTTAGCATTGTTGATGAATTTACTAGGTATACTTGGATTTTTCCATTGAAAAATAAATCTGAAGCATTATTTGTGTTCTGTAATTTCAAACTTCAGATTGAAAAACAGTTGGATATACCAATAAAAACCTTACAAACTGACTGGGGTGGAGAATTTAGATCATTTGTCAAATTTCTGGCAAGTCAGGGAATTCAATTTAGACATCCCTGCCCTCACACTCATAACCAAAATGGTATTGTTGAGAGAAAACATAGACATATAGTTGAACTTGGTCTAACCTTACTATCCCAAGCAAAACTGCCTTTTCAATACTGGTGGGAAGCCTTCACCACATCGGTATTTCACATTAACAGACTTCCAACACCTACTCTTAACATGTGTCCATCTTTTGAACTCTTATAAAACACAAAGTTGACTACAAGTTTCTCAAGAGTTTTGGGTGTGCTTGTTTTCCTTTTCTAAGAGATTACAGCCCATAAATTCAACTTCCATTCAAATAAGTGTGTATTTCTTGGTTACAGTGCATCTCATAAGGGATACAAATGTTTACATCCTTCGGGAAAGATTTACATAGCAAGTCATGTAATTTTTGATGAAACAAGCTTTCCCTACACTGAATTGTTTCCTTCTACTTCACCCTCATCTTCCGTCTATTCTCAACAACAGCTTCTTCAATTATTTCACACTTCCAATCCATACACATTTTCTAGTATAGATCATTTGACTGCTGTACCTGCTTCTTCTGAATCTTCACCAACATCTCAACCTATGCCTGCACACTCATCTGATGATCAACATGTCAGTATTCAACCTCCACCAACTTTTTCTCATACAAACACTAATACCTCTTCCTGTTCATCATACATAAATCCTGATGCACCTTTAACCACATCAGACTCTTCCATTTTGCAAATTCCTTTGACTCAATTCCCTTCACCTTTACTACCTACTCCTGTCAACTCACATCCAATGACTACTAGAGCAAAATCTGGGATCTTTAAACCCAAAACCTTTGTTATTACCAAAGAGAATACAGAACCCACCACTGTTCAAGAAGCCTTGTCAGATAACAAATGGAAAGAAGCAATGCAATCTGAGTACAATGCTCTTATGCAAAACAATACCTGGATTCTAGTCCCTAATGACTCCAATCATAAGTTAGTGGGTTGCAAGTGGGTGTTTAGAACCAAGTACAATACTGATGGATCAATTTCTAAACATAAAGCCAGGTTGGTTGCTAAAGGCTTTCACCAAACTGCTGGAGTGGACTTCTCTGAAACTTTTAGTCCTGTAGTGAAAATATGTACTGTTCGAGTAGTCTTGAGCTTAGCAGTCATGCAAGGGTGAAAAGTTAGACAAATTGATGTTAATAATGCATTCCTGAATGAGATTTGACAGAAGATGTCTACATGACTCAACCTGAAGGATTTGAAGCCTCTACAAAGCCTCATTATGTTTGCAAATTGAAAAAGGCACTGTATGGTCTTAAGCAAGCTCCTAGAGCTTGGTATGACAAGCTAAAGGGGTGTTTGTTGCAATGGAAGTTTCAAAACTCAAAGGCAGATAGCTCACTATTTATCAGACATGATAAAGAATCAATCATCATGATACTTATTTATGTAGATGATATATTGATCACAGGTCCTAACTCAGCAGTCTTGGATAAATTCATTGATGATCTTAACTCAACCTTTGCACTTAAGGACTTGGGTTTGCTATCTTATTTTTTGGGAATTGAAGTCTGCTACACAGAACAAGAAATGCATCTTTCTCAAAACAAATACATAAAAGATATTCTTCACAAGGCTTCTATGACTGATTGCAAGGGTTGTGATACGCTTGTTAGTGTGGGATTCAAGCTTGAGCTGTCGGCTGAGGGAACATTGGGACAATAATATACAGATGCTACTGCATATAGGAGTATTGTGGGTGGATTACAGTATGCAACACTTACAAGACCTGATATCTCTTATTCTGTTCACAAGCTCAGTCAATATCTAGCTGCTCCTACCTTGCAACATTGGTTAGCTTGCAAGAAAGTACTAAGGTATTTGCAGGCAACCAAAACATATGGACTGTATATCAAAAATTCTGGCAGAATAGAATTAACAGGTTACACAGATGCAGATTGGGCATGTGACTTGGATGATAGAGGATCAATAGGAGCTTATTGTATCTATCTAGGTAACAATCTTATCTCGTGGTCATCAAAGAAGCAGTCAGTAGTAGCCAAATCCAGTACTGAAAGTGAATACAGAGCACTAGCCAATGCTAGTGCTGAGTTAGCTTGGTTGCAGTCTTTATTTTCAGAAATCAGACTCTTCAATATCTCAACCCCAATTTTATGGTGTGATAATGAAAGTGCCGCAGCCCTAGCAAGAAATCCTGTGCAGCACTCTAAGACAAAACACATAGAACTAGACATACACTTTGTAAGAGACAGAGTGCTGAATAAACAGTTGGAGATCAGATATATACCCTCAGCAGAGCAAGTTGCGGACATCTTAACAAAGCCCTTATCTTTTCCCCAGTTCAATTATCTGAGAAGCAAGCTTAATGTTCTTCCCAGACCCTTAAGCTTGAGGGGGGATGTTAAGGAAGCTCACCAGTGCAGTCTCACTGAAGAAGACAGTGCACTCACTGTACCTGATCATCTCAGCATATCACGGCAGCAGGTTCAACAAAGCTCAAACTAGCTGAGTCAGCAAAATCAGTTAGGATTAATATGCTATGATTGGTGGAGTGATGAGTTGGCAGAAGTTTGTTAGAATTACTGCATTGTGATTGGTTAGATTGTTGACTGTTAATAAGAATGGTTGATTGTGTGTGTATATATAACTGCATCACTTTTGCAGATATATGTGTGGAAAATATAATAAGAAGCAAGAATTTTCTGTGTTACTTTCCTCCTATTTTCTTGGAAGCCAAACATAATCACTTGTGTATTACGTTTCTTAACTGATATGAAATTATATTCATTTTGTGAACTTATTATAAGTTTGTGGGTAATTTCAAATGGAAAAAATAACTTTTCCCAATTTTAATTTTATAATGGTAAATTGGTTTTTTTCATTTAAAATTTCAAACATAATTTATTCCAACTTAAGCAAAACTTTGAGCAACTTTCCCCCAAAATCTAGTAAAAATAAAATCTTGACATCAAGCGGCCCAAAAAATAAGCCCAGCCGACAAATTAAAATAAGCCCAGCCGGAGTCTAACATATAAGATTAGGTTTAGCCTCACTCTCACTCCCTCTCTGCCGCATTGGCTAGGGTTTCTTTCATTCTCTACTCATTTTCTCTGTTTCCAAACACATTCTTTCACCTCCAAACCGATATCAGATTCGTAGATTCTATTATTTGATGGCTTTAAATAAGCTATAAAAAGGGGTATAGTTGAAGTTTTGTCATCTGTAGTTTCCAGAATCATCGAAACAGAATGGCGACCATGAACCCATTTGATCTACTGGGTGACAATGATTACGAAGACCCAAGTCAACTCGTTGTTGATGGAGCGCCCAAGCTTGCTGAGAAGCCGAAGAAGTCTTCTCCCGCTCAAGCTCAGCCCGCTAACAAGCCGGCGCCGGCGGCTAAGTTCCCCACCAAGCCACTTCCTCCCGCTCAAGCTGGTGAGCATATTATATTATCAGCTCTATTCTTTTTCTTCGTTATATTGATTGTTACTTGGGTTTGTAAGACTATTATCGGACAATCATATCTCTGTTTGTCATTTGAGTGTTTAGCCAGAGATAATTTTTTCTTTCGTTTGATGTTAGCTGGAAAGCAAAGTGAGATTTTTTAGTATTATGATTCCCAGTAATGATTGCATTAGAAAAATGTCACCCCATTATCTGTTTTCAGTGGCGAAGTCTTAACTTTGATTTAGTGGGGTAAAATTATATTTTCACAAAAAGTGAGTGCCAGGCGTGTAGCCTTGAGGCGACATCCTCAATCTGAACACGAAAAATTTAAAAACATCAAAATATATTATCCACAACAAATCCATATCAATCAATTAATACATAGGCGGTCAAGGCGTCATAAGGCAGACTGCCTCAAGCCTTCAGAGGTGTGCCTGTTGAAAATTCGGCCTGAGGCAATAGTCTTGTGCCGTGGCCGTGAGGTGGCGCTTTGAGGCATGCCTCAGATGGAGTTTTCAAACTATGTATTGGAGACATTTTAACAAAATTTCGGTTGGGCGGGGGTGATTGCCCTATGAATGTGGCTCTGCCACTGTCTGTTTTGTTACATTTAAAAACTATTTTTTTAAACAGATGCTTTGACAGCTTCAGGCTGTTACTAAACAATATTAATGATGTTGAATAAGTTAAAATACTCGCTAATTTTTTTAAGCAAAGAACGTATGAAGCAAATGGAGTTACTTCATATATTTTAATATTGCATATCTTACATATATAATAATGTGGTGGCTTTCGTTAAACAGTGAGGGAGTCAAGGAATGAAGGTGGTCGCGGAGGGGGCCGTGGAGGTGGACGTGGCTTTGGGCGTGGAGGGGGCCGTGGCTTTGGTCGTGATTCAGGCAATAATAACACGTTTGGCGGTAACAATGGGATATCTGGAGGATATAGACCCTCCGAAGAGGGAGAAGCAGGTAATACTGCTGAAAGGCGTGGGTATGGTGCACCCCGTGGGCCTTTCCGTGGTGGTCGCCGAGGTGGTTTTAACAATGGTGAATCCGGAGATGGAGAACGTCCACATAGGGTATTTGAACGACGGAGTGGAACAGGCCGTGGGTCAGTATTCATTTTATTTGAGATGTTCATATTCAAGTAGTTGGTAGATAACTCTGATGTGTTTTGTTAGTCTGGTTGTTGATTTTATATGTTTTATCAGGAATGAAATTAAACGTGATGGAGCTGGTCGTGGCAATTGGGGAGCTCCAACTGATGAAATTGCTCCGTGAGTTTTTTTCCTTCAAGCAGTCCACAATACTAATTAGTTTTAATTTCATATATTGTTTTATGTGTTGAATATTCCTTTTGTTTATTTATTCCCTCATTTTCCAATGTTAGGGAGACTGAAGAACCTATTGCTGAAAATGAGAACAACACAAGTGCTGAGAAGCCTTCTGGAGAGGAAAATGCTGTAGATGCCAACAAGGAGAATCCGGGGAACGAGCAAGAAGAAAAGGAGCCCGAGGAAAAGGTATTCTTTATTATTTGTGCATAAATGGCATGCTTGTTTCCTTGTGGGCCGACATTTCAAAGAGTGGCATTCTTAAAAATTCAATCAATATTCTTGTAATTTGACATGACTCCATGGAATAATGCTTCAAAACCACATTGCATTTAGTGATCTTATCTTATTTTGTGCTTATTGAATTTCCTTCTCCTTTGAGTTTCTGCCCTTTGCATTTTGTGTTAAAACATTTTTCCTGTTGACAGTAATTCTAATGAATAATGATACAAAAATATATTGTTTGCATGTGTCTATTGAGAAAACAGGGAAAAAGGGCAATAAAACTAAAAATGACCATATGAATTCAACCCCAATTTCGACAATTTGAAACCTTTTTTTCCCCAGAATTTCGGGTTTATTCTTTCAGTATGTTTTTTTCCCTTTTGTTCTTTCTTTCCCATGTTTTCTGCTTTTCCCTGTATATTTCATCATCTTATCCTAATTTTCTTATCTTCAATTTCTAAAGGAGATGACATTGGAGGATTATGAAAAGGTACTTGAAGTGAAGAGGAAAGCTTTGCTTGCCCTAAATACTGCTGAGGAGAGGAAGGTTGATGTGGACAAAGAGTTCAAGTCCATGCAACCGCTTTCAAATAAGAAGAGCAATGACGACATTTTTATCAAACTGGTAATAACCATTAAAAGGCTTCTCTACTGGACAAAGTTTTATTGGTGTCTCAACATAATTTTATGTTTTCCTGATTGTTAGGGATCCGAAAAGGACAAACGCAGAGATGCTGCTGATAAGGAAGAGAAAGCCAAGAAGGTCTGCATCTTTCTCACATAAAATAGTTAAAGAAGATAGATAATTCTCAGCTAAAAAAGCTTCCTAAATTTAAACTAAATTCATCAATGACTTAGCTCAGTAGAACCATTGCTTCTTTTTTGTCTAATGAAATATACAATTTATTGTTCACTTATTTTGTCCCATGACTTCAACATGTCTATAACAAAAGTCATTATAACACTTTATATGTTGCTATCCATTCCCAAGCTGTTTTCATTAAATGCTTTGCTTCTTGGAAGGCCCCCCTTGACAATGATCGATGATCATGAGTAGTTTGGTAAAAACACTAATCAACATGGAGTGTCTAGGGGACATCATTCTCAATCTCAGAAGCTTTTTACTCAGACTGATCAGTTTGGTTATTGAAGATTTCTACCATGTTACTTGACGTTCTTTCTATTTATATGTTTCATGTGTTGTTATTTGATTATTGTAGTCTGTTAGCATCAATGAGTTCTTGAAGCCTGCTGAAGGAGAGAGGTCCTATAACCCCAGTGGCCGTGGACGTGGACGTGGCCGTGGTTCAAGAGGTGGATATGGTGGTAACATATCCAGCAATGTAGTGGCACCTTCAATTGAAGATCCCGGGCAATTCCCCTCATTGGGTGGCAAGTGATATTTCTATAATCATTTCTTGAGCAGACCTTGGTCTTCCCTAGTTTGGAATTCTTCATGATCAATTTAAGAGTCGAGTCAATGGTTATTTCACAGGGAATCTATAATTTCCTTTTAAAAGAACCGTCTTTGATGTTAGTCTTTTGAGTGTAAATTTTAGATATTTACCCATGTTTAAGTCTTTGACATTCATGCATACCTTTTTTACATTTACTTTTTTTAGCCCTTGTCCAAGTCAGGGCATATGGTCGTATTTCTGTCTTGAACTTAGTAGTAGCATCAGTTTTGGTTTGTAATAGGTTTTTAGTCCTTTTGAAATTGTATTTGACTAATAAAATATATCTGGTGTTTTTCCCCCTTTTATTTTATTGCCGTTTACTTTTTTTTTTTATTAAATCATTAATAAATGTGATTTTTTCGGTTGGATATTTTTTGGGATGAAGTTTGGTCTTGGATCAAGTGCCAAAAAGTGAGTACTTGTTAAACCAGATTAACCTTTCGTTTTGTCGTGCTAACCTCAGTTTATGTGAAAGCAAGCCCTTTGTTGGTTTTTCAGAGGAAAAGTTTCGGATTTCGGATATATATGTCATCTCTCTGTCTCACACTTTGAGAGCTACCAAAACCAACCAAATCATTTCTGTTACATAACGAACAGCTTAGGTAAGGGTAATCAGCTTATTAAATGATTAAATCATGCTTGTATTATTGTGGTAAATAAATATTAGGAATAAAATCTGTGTTAATTAATTATGAATTAACATATAAAGATTGATCAATAAATGAGTTTTTTACTTTTGAAACTCAATCGTCAAACTATCAGAAACTCAATCGTCAAACTATCTGATTTGAGTTTATAAAAAATAAATTCTTACACTCAGAATTCAAAGAATCAAATTCTAAACCTCTCGTCATTAAACTACTCCCATTGCGTTCCAAATCATACAAATTCATAGCAGTACCAATTTCGAGCCGCAAATTTGCACAAGAACTGAAAAATCTCTATGAGAACCATTTTTGGATTGGCGCACAAATCTACTTGAATCCGCATTTTCAATTTTTTTAATCCCCGTGAAGTGAAGGGAACACATGCATTTCCTTGGAAGCACAAGACACCGTCACCAACGGCTGTCACTATGTATTCACAGCGTCTTCTCGCCAACCAAACACCAAAATTGTTGCCTCTCTACCTTCACAATCAAAGAGCCATATTTCAACTCACCACCAAAGACCCACTTGGTTCCCCCAAATCAGAAACCTCCCCATTATGTCAATGAAATCATTTCATCAAACAAGATTATCACTAATTATATTAGATCAGGTGACTTTGATTCTGCCCTCAGAGTATTCAATAACATGAAAGCTAAGACGACTGTTTCTTGGAACTCAATTTTGTCTTGTTATGCCAAAAAGCGCGGGAAACTTAAGGAAGCACAAGACTTGTTTGATAAAATTCCTCATCCAGATACAGTTTCTTATAACATCATGTTATCTTGCATATTACTTAATTCTGATGATGTAGAAGCGGCTTTTGATTTCTTTAAGAGATTGACTGTTAAAGATATAGCTTCTTGGAATACAATGATATCAGGTTTTGTTCAGAAGAAGAACATGGCCAAAGCTCACGAGTTGTTTTTGGCAATGCCGGAGAAGAATAGTGTTTCTTGGAGTGCTATGATTTCTGGGTATATCGAATGTGGGGAATTAGATAAAGCCGTGGAGGTGTTTGAAGTTGCCCCAGCTAAGAGTGTGGTGGCTTGGACTGCCATGATTAGCGGGTATATGAAGTTTGGGAAGGTTGGCTTAGCGGAAATGTTATTCAAGGAAATGCCAGTGAAGAATTTGGTCACGTGGAATGCTATGATCGCTGGTTATGTTGCGAACTCTAGAGCTGAAGACGGTTTGAAGCTGTTTAGGATGATGATAGGGTTAGGGATCAGGTCTAACGTTTCGAGCTTCAGTAGTGTTTTACTAGGTTGTAGTGAATTGTCAGCACTGCAGTTGGGTAAACAAGTTCATCAGATGGTTTGTAAGTCGCCATTGTGTGATGAGACAACGGCAGTGACTCCACTGGTTAGTATGTATAGTAAGTGTGGTAATTTAGAAGATGCTTGGAAGTTGTTTCTCGAAATACGGCATAAAGATGTGGTGACTTGGAATGCGATCATTTCTGGTTATTCTCAACATGGGAAAGGCGAAAAAGCTCTCTGTTTGTTTGATGAGATGAAGGACGAGGGAGTGAAGCCAGATTGGATCACTTTTGTCGCAGTGTTGCTAGCTTGCAACCATGCAGGACTGGTAGATCTTGGGATACATTATTTTGATTCAATGGTAAAGGATTATGGAATTGAAGCTAAGCCGGATCACTATACACATATGGTTGACTTGCTTGGTCGAGCTGGGAAGCTAGTTGAAGCTGTAGATTTGATCGATAAAATGCCTTTTAAACCACAACCTGCCATTTTTGGAACTCTGTTGAGTGCTTGTAGAATCCACAAAAGATTGGATCTGGCTGAATTTGCTGCCACAAATTTGCTCAACCTTAATCCGGCAAATGCAGCAGGGTATGTTCAACTTGCGAATATTTACGCAGCTATGAACAAATGGGACCGTGTTGCTAAGATTAGACGATCAATGAAAGAAAATAAGGTGGTAAAGGCACCTGGGTATAGTTGGATCGAGGTGGGAAATGCTGTTCACGAGTTTAGATCAGGCGATAGGCTGCATCCAGAGTTGGTTTCTATTCATGAAAAACTGAAAGAGTTGGAGAAGAAAATGAAGCTGGCAGGGTACGTGCCAGATCTTGAATTTGCACTACATGATGTAGGGGAAGAAGAAAAAGAGCAGCTTCTGCTATTTCACAGTGAAAAGCTTGCAATTGCTTTTGGGATTATGAAAGTGCCAATAGGGACTCCCATTCGAGTGTTCAAAAACTTGAGAGTGTGTGGGGATTGCCATCGCGCCACCAAGTACATATCAGCAATAGAAAGAAGAGAAATCATTGTGAGAGATACTACGAGATTTCATCATTTCAAGGACGGGATCTGCTCTTGTAGTGACTACTGGTAATTGGTAAGCTAGCAAAAAATTGTTGCCTTTTTGAAGTATCGGAATTTTAAAAAAAAAATAAATAAATAAATTAGAGGAAAGCAAGACATACTGCTGCTATTCACCAACATTCGTTAAATTTTTGTACAAATGTTTTTTTTCCCAGAATCAAATACATTGAAAAGAATGGAAACTTTAGATGAGGGATCACAACTGACAAAGAAAAGCAAATCATAAAAATAAACCTTAATGCCGAAGCATTAAGAGGAGAGAACTAGTGGTACTTTCCACCAAGAAGATTGAAAAACAGGGTAAGTTCGCTAACACTAATTCCCGTTTAAGTGGAGCAGCAACCGGATTTCTGGTTGACGGGCTGTCCTCGGATCTGCACTGTTGGAGGCCTAGCATTGTTCGAGGCAGGTTGGCTTGCCATCCTGCAAATAACATCTGAATGATTAAGAAAAAAAAAAAAGAAAGAATAGATAATATTTCCTGCCACGAGAACCACCTAAAAAGTGTCGGAAATCAGCACAATGAGCAATGCTCTCAAATAAAAGAATATTTCTTAATTTATGTTTCGCTTACAACAACGGAGCAGCAAATAAATAAAAGCATTTACCTATTCTTGATTGAAGCAGCCATGGCCATGAAAGCCTGTTCTACATTAGTGGCATTTTTAGCACTTGTCTCCATGAATGGAATCCCAATTTCATCAGCAAATGCCTTAGCAAAAGAAAACATAAAAAAAAAAAATCCCCATTATTAACTGGAAGGAACCAATATTGAATAAACAAACACACATAAACCACTAGTAAATATTTACCTTGGCCGTTTCATAGGACACAACTTTGTTTGCTGTGAGATCACACTTGTTGCCAACCAAAAGCTTGTTCACATTTTCGCTTGCGTAGCGATCAATTTCATTCAACCATTGCTTTACATTGTTGAAGCTCTCTTGATCTGTGACATCATAAACAACCTGGAGACAGTCTGAGTCAAACTTTTATGTGTAGCAAGCTGGGTGATGGAGAATACATGTTAGAGAAATTGAAGAACTTACAATGATGCCATGAGCCCCACGATAGTAGCTGCTGGTTATCGTCCTAAAACGCTCTTGACCAGCAGTGTCCCACTGTTTGTCCAGGAAAAAGGCGTAAAAGAATCAGACAGTAACAAAATGTAAGAATATGCGATACAATAAATATAAAAGTTCTTCACATATCAAACAAAGGAATTACAGAAAAATGCAAGACATTGGATTATTTTAGAGAATGAATAGTCACTTATTTACAAATA
Organism: Zanthoxylum bungeanum; assembly: GCA_019454045.1. Classification (NCBI taxonomy): domain Eukaryota; kingdom Viridiplantae; phylum Streptophyta; class Magnoliopsida; order Sapindales; family Rutaceae; genus Zanthoxylum; species Zanthoxylum bungeanum. The sequence continues at coordinate 440,614 of SKCR01029731.1, forward strand.
AGAAGACAATTATTTATAACACAATAATCAAAGCAGATATAAAAGGGAAACTTACAATTTGGAGCTTAATGGTTTTCCCATCCTGTTCCACAGTGCGGATTTTCTGCATACCAAATGCGATAAGTTCATATTTAAGTTAAAGTTAACAAATCAAGGTCAAAACTACAGAAACTAATTACTCACAAAGTCAACTCCAATGGTGCTAATGTAGCTCTCCAGATAAGAATCATCCTGGAATATAAAACACAGTGAATAAACATTACTAAGCAATTCCCGTGCAGTGAAAATCGCAAAGCCATACAATTGATTTCAATCATCCTCCTCTATATATTTTCTTAGTGTTATAGTTATAGTAAAAAAGAATGAACCAACAAAATATGAGAGAAAACACAAGGACATAAGAACTTACAGCAAACCTCAGAAGTAAACAAGATTTACCAACACCAGAATCACCGATGAGCAAAAGCTTGAACAAATAATCACTGCAAACACATAGAAAGCGATCACTCACTAGCATATATTCCTTCACCAAGAGAGATGGCCATAATTCAATCAGAGTTAGAAAATTTTCCAATAAAATTTTGCTTGCTCATCTTATATAAATATTGCACCAGTTTTCCTTTTAAATTCTTAGCTGAATTAAAAAATCTTACAAACAAAATCGACGCTATTTCTATATAAGTATTTTAAAATCATCGTAGTATTAGTTCTACGTAACAAGTCATCAAAACAAAACAAAAGATCAGCATGGATCTGAGATTAAATCAACAAGATCTGAATCAACAATCGTATCAAGTCGACACAGATTCATCAATCATTATAGAAAAACAAAAAATTACTAAATCCAAAACAATAGGACATTAATAATTAAATAAACGAAACAAATTCACAACAGATCCAGACAAATTACACCAAACTTGGTACAAATTTAATTTTAAAATCTCACTATTCGTTATTCATGGTTGTGTCGTGCGTTGATCGAATGAATCACGAAACTTGTACGTGATGATGAGGAGAAAATATAGCTGCCGGCGATAATTTGACTGCAAATTAAAATGTCTCGCCGGAGGATTTATAAAAAATATAAAGAATAGGGGAAATTGAAACATTTAAGAAACGTTAAGGGAATGCTGTTGGGTTGTGGCGTGACGTGGAAACTGAGCCTAGATAATGCCACGTGTTGTGCGCTTCTGGTTTAATGACGAAATTGGGCATTTTCATTCCTTTCTTTTGTGCCACTTCTATTTTGCTTTGGAGAATACCACTAACCTTACAAAGTGCGTCTAATAAGCGTTTTAAAAATATATAAATCTTCTGTAGTATATGCAAGATGATATGGAATGGAATCAAAGTTGTGTTTAGGACCCATTTTAAATACAATAGTGTTATTTTTTTTATGCTTATGAAGGTGCGTTGATACAATCCCCATTTCTATAAGGTTATTTGTTATTTTTAGGTATTCGACGGAGGTATTCAGGAGTTATTCTCCTAAACAGTCTCACATAATTTTGTTAATATAGGGTCCCTCATTCACTCGAGTGGCAATTAATGGGTATGTACCGACTCTCAACATGGCTCCTCTGAACGTTATGAATATTGAGTGACATATATGTCTTTGGTTGCGACTCGAACCATGGACTTTGTCCATATAAAATTCTAAAATACAACCATGGTGCCACCAAACCGCTTGAGATTCATGGTTCGAGTCTTAACCAAAGGCCTCTATGCTACTCAATAAACCTAACATTCAAAGAGTCACAGTGAGAGTCGGCACATGTCCATTAAACGCCACTTGAGTGGATTAGTCACTCTACGATAATAAAACCTTACAGGACCGTTTAGGAGAATAGTTCCCAATTAATATCTTTATCAGGTATCCAAAACAGATAAATTATCTCGTAAAAAAGATGTTGCATTAGCGTACTTCACTTGCAAAAGGAAGAATTTATGTAGCTTATGATGTTGGTCATGTATCAATGTTAATTGTTAACGTACATATATTTTAGGCAAAAATGCAAAACTCACCCTATAACTTTCACGTTTTTTCATTTCAGTCCTCTAACTTTCAGTTTTGTCAATTCAGTCCTCTAACTTTCAATTTTTGTCAATTCAGTCATCCGTTACAAATCCGTTACTGCTGCCAAAACGACGCCGTTTAACGGATGACTGAATTGAAAAAAATTGAAAGTTAAATGTCTGAATTGACAAAACTGAAAGTCAGAGGACTAAAATGAAAAAATGTGAAAGTTAGAGGACTGAATTGACCAAACTAATTTAATATTGTACTACTACTAATAATAATATAAATTGAAAACAAATTCCAACATTAGACAAGTAATTAGTGAGCTAAGTAACAACCCATTCATTTTTTTAAAAAAAAATTCGTATTCATTCAAGAAATAATGATCTGATGAAGGTCGATCCTGAACAAGCATTATCTTCAACATTTTCGTGAGCCATTAGAGATTACTGTTCAATTACATTAAAATTATATTTATAAATTACATTGTCAAATCAAATATTAAAAATTAAAAAATATATCACTTATCTTTGAAATGTAATCTCTAAAATTACATTTTGAAATGTAATTGTTGGAATATAATTTTTTTATTGTTATCATTAAAATTATATTTATTAATTTTCTTAACAGTTGTAACCTATTTTCTTTTTCTTTTACTATTTAAAAAAATAAGAAAAAGAAAAAGAATTTAATATGGCCTAAATTAAGGTATAAAAAATGCAAAACTGACCCTCTAGTTTTCACGTTTTTTCATTTCAGTCCTCTAACTTTTACGTTTTTTCATTTCAGTCATCTAACATTCAGATTTGTCAATTCAGTCCTCTAACTTTCAATTTTTGTCAATTCAGTCCTCCGTTAAACGGCGTCGTTTTGGCAGCAGTAACGGCAGCAGTAACAGATTTGTAACGGAGGACTGAATTGACAAAAATTGCAAGTTATAGGACTGAATTGACAAAACTGAAAGTTAGAGGACTGAAATGAAAAAATGTGAAAGTTAGAGGGTTGAGTTTGCATTTTTACCTATATTTTATTCCAAATCTCACGGTACAAGTTAGTTAAGCTGCAAAATCAATGGTGAATACATATGTTCAAGTTCCTTTGTGACTTGATTAGTTAATTGTTGAAGGGTATTTTAGTCACATTAATATCCAGGCGTTGCAATTTCCGCACGTGTAAATGTGCATGAGGTACCACGGTTTCGCAGAAAGCGCGTTTGACACGAACTCATCACGCGGGACCAAAACCGATTGCTTCACTGCTTTTTGTTCGGGTTTGCAGAATTTTCAAAACAATCTCATCAGGGGTCAATTTTTGGTACAATTAAAATATGGATAATATCATTAATAAATTAATAAATAATATATATAATTTAATATTTATATTTTTAATTATTTTTTAATATTTTAATATACATAATAATGAATTATTAAATTATTATACTTTAGCGTAGACTTTCTCTATCATTAGAGGCGCGTGCATAAAACGCTCTCATCAAAGCGGTCAGAAATGACAGGCCGATTTTTAAAAATCAATATTCAATAATGTACGGCGTCCAACGGCTTTTCACGCAAACGAAAAACTTTGCCTTCACCGCTCGACGTGTTCACATTAAGAAAGTTTTATGTCTAATAATGATTGGGCTAATGAGCTGTGAGTTGTGGACGTGTGATATTGATCCGAAAAGGGAGGTCGATTTTCACTCGATCACCGACAACTCAAAAGGCTCTCAAGAAAACAAGTAAAGATGCTCAGATCAACGAGCAGTTCGCGAGTCGCCGAACAGTTGATCGTCGACTCAACACCGACATCGCAATCTCATAATTTGCGAGCAAAGGCAGACACAGAGACAGACCAGCGACTACCAACGTACGATCCACTCTCCGACGTGGCCAAGAAAGAGCGGTCTCGTCTCAGATTCGCCGAAAACGCAGTACACGCAGTCCCTCTCGTTCTTGTTTTCTGCGCCATCGTGCTCTGGTTCTTCTCCAACCCCGGTACTGTACTATTACATTGCAAATCAGTATTTTATTTTATTTTTATTTATAAATTTTGAATAAATGGTGATTGAATTGTTTGCAGAATCGAGACTCTGAAGATGATTAGTATTGACAATGAAAGACCTTCATCCCACGAAAGAAGCTGTGCATTGCAAACAATACAAGGTTAAAGAAATGAATTTAGGTTACTATCTCTGATTTATATTTATATTTTAAAATTGAACTTGATTGATCCATGTAGCTGAGTCTGATTCATTTACAGCCGTTTCATAGAATTGAATATTGCAGAAATATGTATATCTTACTCTTGTTTATACGCGAACTGGTGATTAACACACGATGCATTGCGTTGTTTCCCATGGTATGATCAAAATAATTTGTTTACGGTGCACAAAGCACAGGACTTTATGCACATGTAGATATTTTAATTCATTTGCAGTACTGATGAAGATATACAAGTCCTTATAAAAGTTATATGTGTAAATCTTTAGACAGTGGAGTAGAAAGAAAATACGGATTTCAGGGTTAGGGAGGATTCTGCTTACACTATGATGATTGATGAATGTGTAGGTCTTATGCTTTTACGCCTTGTATTAGAGGCTCGCAATCAAAATTTGTGTGTTCCAATATGGGTCCTAGCCTAACTAGTTTTGGTACGACAATATTTTGCCGAACAGAACACACAACTGGGCTTTCCCATTGCAAAAGCCATCCCACAAGATTTGCATGTATGGGCATTGGAAAGATGCAGTGCCATCTTTCACTTTCTTATGATCTGAGAGCTTCTTCCACAGATGCAGCTCCAGATTGGTTGCATTTGAAAGCTTTCTGGTAAGGACTACTGCATCCTCCTGGGCACAACCAGCACCTTACTCCAAATTTGGGGTCATTGGGTGCCAGGCATGTCCAATGAGTACAACTGTACCTCTTGAAGCCAGAGGGCTTGTTGTTGGCCACATCCCGCGATCCACCAGGGGAGTTCTGATTACTGTGTCATCTGGGGTAAGATCTATATTGTTCAATAGCTCTGCAGGCCAGTTCTCTACCAGATCTTTAGCTTGCTTCTTCAATGCAACAGGATCAATAACTTTAGGACCTGTATACTACATTCTACCACATGCTTGTCTATCAAAAGTTATAATGTTTTAAAGATGAAAAATGAAAAATGCAAATAAAAGTGCACACCACTTTGCATAGAATTAGAAAAGACGAAAATATCTTTTTATTAACGTGATATTTTTTTCTTGTAGCGAAATTTTGCTTGTGCAATGTGGTGTGCACTTTTGTGTATATATCATTAATGTTCCTAGATTTAAGATCATCTAACATTCTGTCAGACACAAATAAGGCATTAGATGATGCAAGAAATAACTTGTTAAATTTTCCTTGCCAATAAAATGATCTACTCTGTAGATGGTAAAAAAGAAGAGTTCAAGCAGAGAGGAGAAACTGAAGCCACAGCCATTGCTGCTCAGTGATTGCTATAAAAAAATATACGATGGGTAGATTTAGGTTGTGGGCATGAATCCTGAAAAGGCCTAAGTGGGCTTCCTAGTAAGTTAGCCAAGTTTGTAACATCTTTCGTTCATAGTACTTGATCAGTTATGCAAGTGAAATGCACTTTTATGATGCCAAAAAAGTTAGGTGTGAAATCTCAGATCTCTTAACACTTCATTATATGTTAAAATCGTATTATCTTAGCTCTATTGGCATTTATATTATACAGCATTTCAATTCTCATATTATAAAATGCAAACTGTTTTTTTTTTCTTTAGTGGTTAGAATCTCTGTCCTCAAGAGACATGATTTGATGGTGTGGGGTTCATGATATGACATTCAGATCCTGGATTCGAATTCAAATTGTGCGTTTCTTGTAAGTATCTAAGACAGTTAAGGGTTTTACATATTCCGCTTAAACCCGAGTCAGGTAATTTGACCGTGGGATTTCAAAAAAAAAAAAAAGAAGTTAGAAGCCTTACTTGAATTGAATGGCACTAAATAAATATTTATTGACCTGTAGAATCAACTTGAGCTACAATGCAACACTTGCAAATTAATGAGTTATTAATAAATTGCACATGCAATTGTTTGCACATTTTATGTCATACAGTGAGGTGGGAGCCGGGCCGGTCTTGAATTTTTGGGTGCCCGTGCGAAAGCTCAAAATGTGCCATTTTTTCATTACGAAAACATATGTTTTAAAAAAAATAATATTTAACGAGGGCTGGAACCCAGGCAAAGCTGGGGGCTAGGCCATCACGTCCAAATTATATTACTTGAGAAAATATATAAAGGGGACATAGTACCTAAACCCCAATAATAAAAAAATATAACCATATACAACTATTCCTAGCAAAACTCCTTAAAATTTCAATAGTTAAGAAATTGTCTTCTAGCATTTTTTGAAACAAAATCATCAATTATATCATCATACTCCAAGTCTTCAATCTCATAATTTTCAATGCATAAGATTGCTAATCCATTTAGCCTATCTTGAATCATAGTGATTCGCAAGTAAGATTTTAATAATTTCAATTTATAAATTATAAAAACAAATTTCAATTTAGTGCCCCTTTAATTTTTGAGCCCTGAATAGTCACCCTTGTGGCTCCTGCCCAGGGCCGGCCACTGGGAGCTGGGAGCATGCGTTATAATTTTGAGCTAGATATTGGCTGTAACTTAGTAGTACAAAATTTGTTGTATACACAAATTGCTATAATTGAAAATGGTAAATCATTTAGTAGCTTCCAAATTAATTGCACACCGCTGGTGGTTTAACAAACTCTTTACTCCATGTCTATTGTACTATCTCATTTAGAATGCGATGTTACACATTTTTTATGTAAGCAGATTTTGGATAATTGGTTGCTGGATTTGGGTATTTAATATGCCGTTTTGATGACCGTACTCTAGTGGTCCCATGTTTTCAAGGTAAATTTGAAAGTGTAAATTCATCTTCACGAAAACTATAAGGTGTGTTTTTTTAATATATATATATGTAGTTTTTGAAGCTTGTATTTCTCGACGTTTGTCTAAAATTAACCATCACTTAATGATTAGTGAAAGCCAAAAAAAAAAGGATATATTATATGTATTAATGAAAATTTTGTCTGTATGAAATTTTTTATACATGTGTTTTTTTCTGACAAAAAAATATGTGGATGTTGGCATGAAAACCGCATAACAGAATATCTATCTATATGTGCAAAAATATAACACCATTTATTAAAATTTTATCTATGAAAAAATATGTCTTGCATTCATTTGGTATGTCCTGAGGCGTGTGATCTCATGTCTGCTAGTCTTGAGGTGTGTGCGGTTAGGAGTTTGTATTAATCTGTTTTAATCGATTAACCGAATATTTCCTATCAATTTTTTTTATAATGGTTCGATTATTGTGATTAAATTGGTTAAGATTTTTAACTTTTTCGATTTTTCGGTTCGGTTAAGGTTATCAGAGTTGTATAACCGAATAGACCAATTAACCGATTACAAATCATAATTTGACTATATATATATTTTTAATTAAAACGAAATTAAAATTTTTACCTTCTGCCTCTACTGAGTGTAGTTATATACTGTTTTTTGATGAATTTAAATTTATTTTTTGTTGTTAGAAACATATATATTTGTCTTTTTGATGAATTTAAATTTGTATTAATGTGTTAATGTATATTGTTATTTGTGGAGATTCTGGACTGGTTAATAACCGAATTAATCAAAACCGATCGAAAAATAATGGTTAGATTGGTTAATGGTTATGTGTCATTATATGGTTAAATCGGTTGAATATTTACTTAACCAAATAATTTTGATTCGGTTAAAAAAATCAAGAATTAACCGATCGAACCGACTGATACACACTCTTACTTGTGGCATTGGCATTGGCATCTGGAAATTGGATTGGAAATCCCAACAACAACTAACGAAATTGCTAAATTTAGTGCATGTTTGATAGTTCCGCATATTAACCAAATAAATAAGGTTGTTGATGAGAAAAACCACACGCAAAAATTGGAGCAAGAAGCAAACTGTGTTAATGTGGTAATAGTAAGCTAAGTGATGAATATCAATTATTGTGGTGATGCTCAAACAAATTCTATTAATTGCTTCTGCAGAGTGGTCCTATCATTTATTTTGCCTCAAAAAGTTGGCTTTTGTAAAGATGCCCAGATTTTGATTTTTCTCTTTCAGAAGAAAGGAAAAAAAATTATAAGAAATAAGAAATAGAAAGATTAGTTCTTGACTGATTACCAAATTTCACGCAACTCACACTCTTCTCTATTTGAAAAATTCTACAACTCAATCCATATACATTAGGTATACCAATGCACACCAATCGTTTACACTTTAAATCACTATTTTAAACTAATTAATAGAAATGTCTAGATCATAATTTGGTCCCTCTTTTTTTTTAATTTCAACACAATTATTAGGGGCAGTTTTGTGATTTAACAATATCAAGAGTTGTAACGTCACATGGCTTTTATAAATACCACATTAAGCTAAGTGATGGACTTGTCCACAAGTTGCTCAAAATGGCAAGCCAAAGTTTGGTGTCCTCCTCCTCCTCCAAGTTACAGATTGAAGCAGTGCAAACTGTGACTCCGTTTAAGGCCACCGACCCGAGGCAGACACGTCGAGTTTCGGCCACGGCCACCGTGGAAGGTTCCGTGATTTTCCGGACGTGCCTGAACTTAATATTGTACTGTAACAACAAGGGGGTGGATGAGGATTCTGGTTGGATAGTAGCAGGATGGATCAAGGAATCTTTGGCTAAAGCTTTGGTTGAGCAACCAATGCTCAGTGGGAGGCTAAGAAGAGGTGAAGATGGCAATGGAGAATTAGAGATTGTCTCTAATGATAGTGGCCTTAGACTCATTGAGGCCAAGATTGCTATGCCTTTGTCAGAGTTTCATGTATCAAAAGAAACTGAAGATGCTGAAACTGAGCTTGTGTTTTGGAAGGATATTGATGAACAAAATCCTCAGTACTCTCCACTATTTTTTGTTCAGGTCATTAAATTAAAAGTACTAATATGTTATGCAATCTTTAATTATGTATCTTGGGTAGTAATGTTTGTTTTTTTTTTTTTTTTTTTTTGGGTTTTCAGGTGACCAATTTTGAGTGTGGTGGATATTCAATTGGGATTAGCTGCAGCATTCTTTTATCAGACTTATTAATTAAGGAAGATTTTCTCAAGAAATGGTCTGATATTCACAATGCTATGCTCTCAAAAAATGAAATAAAAACTCCCATATTCTATCTACCAAACCTCAAGAAGGCTAGTAGCTCAGCTATGTACATCAGCAGCACCAATCAAAACAAAACTTGTGGGAAAGCCATGATGTTCAAGATTACTGATTATGAAAATGTTAATCTTGAGAGTGAATCTGGAAGAAAGCTTATGTTGGTCTGTGTTGAGGAGGCAGAGCGCGAGCTTGGTGGCGAAATGGGAGCAAAATTTCCAGTCTTCTTGAGAGAATCATCCGATGTGATCAAGATTGAAAGTTGTACAAAATGTGGAGATGAGCTTGTTGATTCACAATTGAAGCTTAGGAATCAAGTTACTGGTGCAATTTGGGATTATTTAGGGGCCAATGAGGTTGCATTTGGCCAAGGTAACAAGCCTGCTAGTGTTACAAATTGGATTGGGTCAGTTTCTGATGGACTTGTTATGGCAACTCCATCTTCTTTTTCTTCTGTTGAGGGTATTTGTGAACTCAGTGTCATTGTCTCAATTCCCTGTGAGAAAAATAATTTAAGAGGGTTTGAACACATCTCTCAGGATGTCATGTAAATTGAAAGTTGTAACACTTGTTCTGTTATGTGTTTGAACTTTGAATGATAAAATGGCATGCATATTTGTGGCATTTAAATTTTAATATCATGTATCTTTCTCTAATTAAATTGGGCTGTCAGATTTTAGAAGATTAATCTTTATGTTTCAAATATAAAGATTAATCTTGGGGGTTTTGAGTGTGAATAATTATGAGAGATATTCAAATATATTCGATTTATCTATTATTATGTTTTTATTGTATTTTTCATAGGGCATTAGCTGAAGCTGCAGCATTTTGTATATACGTGTTGTTTTTGTTTTTGTTTTGTTTTTTTAAATTATGATTGGAGAGTGATTTAGGATTTGAATCATAATTTTTATATGAATTCATATTATTAAGTTATAACAACAGAGAAGAGTTATTGTTAATAATCTAATGACCTCTTGAGTTATATGTACTATGTATTTAAAGTTTATATTCAATAATCGTAGTGTAGGCATTGTATTTTTGCATGTGAAACCCGATGATGAGTCTCATTTGGAGGCATTACCTTTTGAGTCACGGAAGCCGCGGGAAACGGATAGCGGAAGGGGAAATTCAGAATAAACAAGTTCACTGTCTTCGTTAGTGCTGCGTTCGTTATTTCGTTCGAACGGCAAACAGATTGCGCGCGTTCGTGTCGCGTTCGAGGAAGCGTTCGAACGGTGTCGGTAATTCTGGTTTTGCTGCTAGCCTCACACCTCAGCCCATTTAGCTCCCCAAAGCCCATAAAATACATCTCAAATTAAATAAATAAATATTAGTTTAATCATTAAACATTAAATAAAATATTTAAAACATTTACCAAACTTAAACTAAAATCATGCCTAATTTAAATAATTTGAATATATTATATACTAAAACTAAAAAGAAGATATACCTAATTAAAATCAATCCTAACCAATTAAAGCCAATCATATATTTGACTTCCTAATCTAATAAGATAATTACCAATCTAAAATATTTGTATTCCTAAACCAACACAAATTAAATATTACAACTTCCTAATTTAAAATATTTTGTCCCCCCTCAATCTTGTGTATACCTTTCTTGGAAATCCTAATTGAATACCAAATTCTTTCCTTGTGAGACAAGAAGAAAACCCTAGACATCTTCTATATAAACAACCCCTAACCAAAGCCTTTTTTTCTTGAGGACACATATAATTCACACCCAAACTCTCTCTAATCTCTTACAATTCACGGTATTAGAACCATAACAAAAAAAGAATAATTCTCTTCATCTCACTCTCTCTTGGCCGAGAACCATACATCCACCATCCCCCCCTCCTTAGCCGATTCACAACACCCCCTATCACCACCAAGAACACATCCCCCCATACAACCCTTACAACCACTGAAACACCACTTAATAAACACTCAAAACCAGCCCCCTAAAGCACGCCTAAACAGCCCCTGAATTACCTTAAAACAGCAGCCCAAATCCTTAAAAAACAGTAACATAAAAACTGCATAGATAATCTTAAAAATAATCACATACAACTGCACTAAGAACCCACACAAACTTGGAACAGTTCATTGAAAACGTTAAAACAGGTGGCCCGTGCAGTGAGCAGCAAGACAGAGGCCGAATAGGAGCAGAACGGAGTTCGAACCGCAAGCAAAACAGCAAAGCAGTGAGCTAGGACGCTGAACCAGTGAACCAGAAAAGTTGCGGAGCTTTACCCCTTCCGATCTTCGTGAAATGCGAGTCCGAGAGACGGCTTAAAAGGTTAGACCTGAGGGTACTTTTCACACACATCTCTACGTGATTTTTGTTGTTTATTTTGGATTATATTTCACTTATTCGTTGAATCCTGTTTATGTATGATGTGTGTTGTGGGTATGGGATGAATGAGAAATGTGTTAACTCTCGCAGTATATCGGATGGAAACCCGGACATAAATTTCATAGCCGATTCCGAATGGACGGTAATATGATCTGTACTCGGGACACAACTCCACGTACCGCTTGAGTAAACAGCACTATCTTTTGCCTTGTGTTGCTTTGGTTTGTTTATTTTTCGTCACTTGAATTCTGTATGTTGTTTATTTATGCATGATTCAATCAAGCGCATGGGCTTAGTGAGTTAGTCCAAAGGTCCTCTATTTGAGAGACGAAGAGCCGAAAAGGCCACCTTTGTGACACTACTTCGTCGCGCCGGTTGATGTGTGTTCGGTTGGATGCAAGATACGTTCAATCGGGCATACTTAGTTTGATATTATTGATTTTATCTTTTTATGCATGGTTCAATCAAGCGCATGGGCTTAGTAAGTGGAATGAAAGATCCCTTAAGGGGAGAGGTTAAAACCCTTTACCATGATGCTTTGCCGCGCCGGTTGATGTGTGTTCGGATTGGATGTAAGATGTGTTCAATCGGGCACACTTGGTTTTGATATGATCGGCTCCATTTTTGTATGTGTGATGTGACGCGCATGGGCTTAGTATGTTAGTCTAAAGGTCCTCTCTTTGAGAGACCAAGAGCCCCAAAATGCCACCTTTACGGCAGTATTTCGCCGCGCCCCTTTATTTTGTTGTTTATGTATTGCGTCTCATTACATGCATCAGGTCTGTTCCCGTTCGAACGCGTTTACGAACGCAACTCGAACGCGCATACATTTCGCCTTATCATGCATCAGGTCTCACTTATGTTCGAACGCGTTAACAAACGCCATACGAACGTGAGCATTCTGTTTCATTTCCGTTCGAACGCTACACGAACGCGAACGCGAACACACTGAACTGAGACATATTCATCACATGCCACGTATAATTGTTTCTTAGGTGATTTTTATGGAACCACACATAGTCATTCTTATCTTTGTGCACATAATAATGAAAAGCATGTTTATTCCATTAGTTGCGTCGTTTGCCTTAGTCTTGATTTAACGCATTACGATTCATATGCCTATGCCATGATGACTTTGGAGTATTATTTCTTGTGATATATCGGATGGAAACCCAAACATAAATTCCGTAGCCGATTCCGAATGGACGGTAATGCGGTCTGTACTTGGGATACAATTCCACGTATCACTTGGAAGAATGCTCACATGTATGCTTGTGCGGATATTATGTATGCTTGTGTTTTCATGAATATGATATGCTGAATGAAGTTGTATGTTCATTGTTACTTTGAGGTATTTTGTTAGACATGTGTTATTAGATATGAGATATATGCGAAATGTATGTATGAGTGTTATTTTGTACCCATGAATATAGAAGCATGATATTCTTAGGAATAAGTGTTACTTAAGCCTGATTAAATTATTATGTAAATCCTTTCATTACAAGTGACATAAGTAAGGGACCATTTCGAACCCAACGGTTTGAGGTCTTCCCTTGCGAGGGGTGAGTGCGGCCTTGAATCTCATTTTCCCGGTTCACACCGGGTGGCGACTCCATTATTCTCCGGTTTAGTCCCCGTGGCTACTCCGTACTCCCGACCGGGCCGCGAGCCCGGGACAGCATGCGTCGCCCCAGATTTATGTGTTCCAACACGTAGTAATGTGCGAGTAATCATCTAGTATCAATTTAAAAAACTTTGATTTAAAATTTTGATATAAAATTTAAGCTGTTGACTCTTACAATCCAGTAATAGTAGTTTCATTAAAGTAAGCCACACATGGGTAGGGCCACTGCAATATTTTTTTTTGCTTAGTTCTTCACCTTGAAGATTCAATAATGGTGTTGAATTATTGGGAAAAAAATGTCATTAGCGTATGCACTTGCGATCTTCAAATCAAACATTTAATAGACAAAAATGATGTAAACTGGGTGCGTAGGCCAATTAATGCAGACGACTTTTCAACATTTGGGATTAAAGGGGTTGATTTCTTTCTAGAGCAGAATTTATAGTTTATAATGACCCCCTTAAATTTTCAACTGTAGTAAACATTTATTTATTTTTTATTTTTATTTTTATTTTTTTTTAAAAAAAGAGAAGAGTGTGTTTCGGAATTGCTCTAATGGCTTGAAACCCAAGAAGCCCTGCCCATTAATAGATACACCAATCTATTGGGCCGAGGAGTAAAGATATAACTGACATGTCGTTTTATTATACATCCACGTTTTTGGCTTACGTGGCTATCTTTGATTGGCCAAACAAGGACTAGAAACATAGAAGAGAAAGTGATGCCGCACTTTCAGTTCAGAAGAGGAGCAAAAGCAGAACTAAAACCATACAACAAAATTTAAACGGGGCACGGGGAGAGAAGAGTGAGTGATAAAGAAATAACAAATCTGTTTAGAACTTGTTAAGAGAGAAACGAATGTGTGCGAATAGAGAAATAGGGGGCTTGTTGAAAAATGGAGAGCAGCAGTGGCACTAGTAAAAGTAACATGGCGGTGACCGATCACAGCAAACCATTTGAAGGAATCAAAATGGAGAATCCTTTTTCTTTCAAAGTGCTTCAAGTATTTACAGGCTTTGGCTTCGGTTGCGGTGTTGGTATCGGTGTTGGCACCCCTGTCAATATTGGTATAATTTTACAACCCCCTCTATAAAAAAACACACACTCACTCTCTCTCTCTCTTTATATGCAAAGATGAACTTGGGAGGTTTGTTTAATTTTAATGGTGGAAAAACCCGTCGAGAATTTCTTGATAAGAAACCATGTAGGCATCATATTCTGTTCTGTCAAATTTGTTTTTTTTTTTTTAGCTGTTTGTGTTTGTTCATCTGTTAAAAGTCTGAATCTTTTTGAGTTTCTAATGTGTGGTAGTGAAATTGTAATAACTAATTTCCAATTTGAGAATTTAATTAGTTTTCAAGACTTGGGTTGTTTTGTTATTCGTCCACCATCATATCAATCAATGTGCTATCATTATCCGCAATATACAATTTGATTCTTTCATATTTTGATGTCCCGTGGAACTTTTTTTTTCATTTTCTCTGTATTTTGCTGTGCAATTTTTGTTTCTAGATTTCATGGTTGGAAGTGATACCAAAAGGAGGAGAAGAGGGTTGTGAATTGAAAATGTCATATGATAAAATCATAAAATGTTGAAATTGAGCGAGCATTTTCATTTGAATTCTTCTCATGTCTTTACTAAAGTGTTGTAGGGGATAAGGAAAATGTTTAGCTTTATGAACATCTGCTTTTGGTGGAATGAGATGGCTTGGTTTAGGTGTCTCTAAGTTGTTTTATCTTTCTTTGAAAGGTGATACAGTTGAGTGGGATGTTACTATTTCTTTCTTCTGCATTTGTCTGTCTGTGGTTCTGTTGACCTGAAAAATGTTTATTATATCATGTTCCAGGTCGAATGCCAATCGTGGGTGAAGTTATGAGTGCAACAAGAGGTGCAACTGATGCATTTTCTGGTGTTACCAGACATGTAAATAATGCCGTAAGTGAAGTATAATCGCTTTTTCTGCTGTAATTATTATTGTTTCTTCTTCTAGTTATTAAATGTGTAAAGTCTTCTCATCTCGTATTTCCCATGCTTCAGTTGAGGAAGTTTGGTGCTAAAAATGTTCAAGCTGGACTTGGATGTGGAGTTGGTTTTGGATATGGTTTTGGAGTAGGTATGTCATTATTCTAAAGAAAAAGATACTTATATTTCAATATATTAATTAGTATGTGGCGATACTTATAGTAGTATGTCATTATTCTAAAGAAAAAGACACTTAGATTTCGTGGAGATGCCACTTTATAGATGACTGGGGAAGTCTAATGATTCTCACTCAAGCCATTGCAAACTCAAGCGATGCCGTGAGGTTGCTGGTATTGTGGTTTTAAATTTAACATGGGAAATATGTGGCATATCATCTAAGCAAGTTCTAACTACCCTTTTGACATTAAAATAACAAACTGCATTAACCTTATCGATACTGATGTGGATATTTGTAAACAGGTAGTCTTTACAGCATTTGTTTCAGATTTTTTCTTCCAATTTTTTTTATTTTCATTGTGGTAAATAAAATTAACTGCGAATAAGAAAAATAACAAAGAACTATTTACAAAGACGGTGGAAAAGAAGGGAGAGGGACACAATTTATAAATAGATTATAGCTAGCACTGGAACACAGAGATCATGGACTCAGGACTCTTTGCAATTAGAAAATTATTGATTTTACATAAACCTTTTATAAAGAAGGATAGGATAATCTATATATTTCAGTGGAATAATATTGAAGAGTTATATGGTGTGATACAGGAGCGGAGCTGCATATAATCTTTTCACCGGTTTGTATCTAAAGAGTAAAAACCACATAGTGACCAAAAAGAGGATTTTTTGGAATAAAGCTGTTTCTATATTTGCAGAATGTTCCTTTGACACTTTCGCTTATAGCTGAGAAAGGCTCCTGAAATTTACAGAAGCTCCGAATGGAAAGAAATTTGTTATTTCGTAGTTGCAAGTGTTTGTATAATCAGGAGGCTGCATAACAATTCATCAAGCCTGTTGAGATACCTAAATTTTTATCCTAGTCTATTTGAATACCTCTTCTGATACCAGTATGCAGTCATCCATCTTCATAATTTCTCTATCAGTGATACAAACAAATGATTTTATTGTTTGATGGCTGAAGTTGGTGTTTGCATTGTAGGCCTTGCTGTGAAGCCAAGTGTGAAGCATCGGATTCAATACTGTCTTGTGGTATGTGTTATTTATCTTCTAATTTTAAAAACTGTCAAGCTTTCTATTCTTTTATCTGAAATTTGAACTCCAATCTACTAGCAAGCAATGGCAAAATTGATGATGAAATTTGGAATGGCTTCCAATCCATCCATCAGCCAAGGTGTCCTCGCAACGTCTTTGCAAAGTGGTATGGGAATGATAAATGAACCATCAAGCCAAAACCCTGTGGGAAATATAATGCACTTGGCGACTAAAATGCCAGAATCTGCATCTCAAGTGCTGTCTGATTATGGAAATATTTTTACAGGTTCAACACATGAAAAGCTTGCATGTAAAAGCACTCCAGTTGATGCATCTTTCGGCAGAACTGAAAAAGTCCTCAGTAATTTTCTACAGAATCCAGTTTTAAGGGATGAGGGCATAGACCTCAATGATGTGGTATGTGTAGTTGCAATACATCTGTTACTCTGCATGCTTTTCAGATTTCAGTAGCTATCATAACTACTTTGAAAGGCTTTCTCCACAACATTCTTGGCATTGTACTCTGGGATATCATTATCCCTGAGCTATGGTACTAAAACTTTAGAAGAGGATATGAGCATGGATCTGACGCAATTATGTTATTTTTAAAGTATAATTCTGCCCCCTTTACCTTTATGGTGAATACAATTTATGACCTAGGTTCATAACTTATTATAAAGATGTAAACATATTTGAATTGGTTACTGTCCACAGTATTGTCTGATTCTATTGATTGTTCACCTTCTTCCTTTTCCTTTTGGATTTCTGCAAGTCTCATTCACTTCCTATTGTTTAACATCTATAATACAATTTTATCGACTATTGAGAGTTAGCAACCTCATTTTGTCATTCCTAATCAATCTGTTAAATGACAAGCTATTGTCCGACTATTAGTTTCTGTCAATTACACATTGCATCAATGAGTGCTCAAAGATTCATGGATCTGTATTCATATTTTTGTTGGCTGCCTTTGGAAAAATTTAGTAACTACTATCCTCGACGATCTCTCCTCAGCATTATGAGCCAATGCTTTAAAAATTACAGATCTGATCATAGATTTGATTTTTGGCATAAATAATATTATTATCATGCTTGAAATTGCAATCAAGTTCTGATTAGATGGTTTTGCTTCGTAGGCTGGACGCATGCGGTCTGAAAACAACATGCTTCAAATGGTAATGTTTTAAGTGTCTTTTCTATTGATCTTGAATCCAATTTGTGAATTTCAATCATCCAATGGGGAAAATCCATAAAAGAGATAAAATTGGAGTTTGTCAATGGACTTTCAGGTTTCTCCTCACTGTTGACCCAGTTTAGAAATTATGTATAGTTGCAGCTGCTAAATTTGTTGGAATGAATCTGTCCTTGACAATTATGATAAGTTCCTGTGCATGCAGGTGTTGAAACACCAGCGAATCATTGACGAACTTATGGAGGAGAATGAGAAGCTTCGTCAAATCCTTGTAGAAGACCTGAAGATACCTCCCAGCAAGCTCCAAGCAAGTTCCTCAAGTAGAAGTAAACCCACATGTACCGACTGTTTTGAATGCCGAAGAAAACAAAGAAAGAAGTAGATGCATATGTGTACAAGAAGTAGAGCATACATACACCAGCCAAGTGTCTACCTCAATGGTCCTAACTGATACCTTGTTTGCTGATGGATTTTTGTCCTTTGATTCCCTTTGGAAACCGACAGTGGGTGCACGTGTTACGTACTAAAGAAGAGGTGACAAAGGTAACTTAGATTATCCCAAAACAAACTTATATAGCTGATTAAATTTTATATTTACAAATGATTGAAGAGCTGGAAAATTCTTTTGAGGTTGCTTCTTTTTTTTTTTTTTTTTTTGTTTCTCTTTATTTTTTGTAGTTCAGACATTTCTTCAGCTTCAAACTTGCAAAGCAGACTGTAAATCTCATTTACTTGTTTCATGTGTTCTCTGCTATGACGATTTGAGTTATTTAACTGACTCTAGTTTGATCTTATAGATGAACAAACAAAAATGTCAAAAATGTTTCTCCTTTTTCTATTAACTAATCTTATTTAATTCCCCCAACAATCTGGCAATGGGAATTTGGCATTAGTATTTTGTTAATATGTGACCCACCTAGGAAGATTTTGATATGATTATTGATCTTTATCACTATGCAAGTGAACAGAACAGTGGAAAAACATCTTTGTACAGGTTTCCACAAAGATATCATTGAATTGAATATTTCAATGTTATATAATGTCCTTGTGGATTAAGGCAAAGATAAAAAGGATTTTGATAATTCTTTTACTTTTCTGCTTTTCTATAAGGAATCCAATGCTTTTACATGTGTGCATATATATTGCGTCCTCAAAGGGCGTAATTTGGTGGTGTATGGCTCAAGATCTCATCTTGAGGTTCTGGGTTTGAATTCAGGGAGTGCGTTTCTTGTAAGAGCTTGGGACAGTCGGAAATTTTACTTGTTCCGCTTAAACCCGGAATGGGTGATTTGGCAGTTCAGTTTCCAACGATTCAAAAAAAAAAAAGTGTATATATATTGCTTTAGCAGGAACATAACTCATACTTTACACTTTGGCAAGAGATTCTCATGCCCCTTCACCCACAAAATGAATCAGTTCTCTTCATTTTCAGCAATAAAATTTGATGCTCATCAATTATGGATAGTGCTCAATGATAAGAAATAATAATAAATAAGTCAAGTTTGTAGTTAGTAGATGTAACTGATTCAACTTTCTATTTGTGAACACTCATGGTAATCCAATAACATGAAAAGTTTTAAAGCATGAGAGGACAGGTCAGCTTGTCTAATACAGTAAAGAGGACAATAATAATTGAACAATATAATTGGAACACATGGGAGAGAGGAATTATGATATTTTGATCATTCTGTTGATTGTTTATTTGTTTGTCTTGCAAAATTAAGAGGTTTTGCTTTCAAATGGGCTGTCTGGTTGTCTCTCACAATATTAATGACAAGAAAGCATATTGTTTTTTTTTTTTTCCCTTTAAAGAGTTTATATAAATTAGTTCTTCAGGGGCGTGATTTGATGATGTAGTGTAGGGTTCAAGATCTCATCTTTAAATTCTGGTTTCGAATTCAGCGAGTACGTTTCTTATAAGAATCTAGGATAGTTTGGAATTTTATCTGCTCCGTTTAAGTCCGGAATAGGTGGTTTGGCGGGAGGAATTTCCAACAATTTTTTAAAAAAAAAAAAAAAAAAAAAAAAAAAAAAGAATTTATATAAATTGCTATAATCTCTAAAAAAAAAATCCTCACATATGTGGTGGTAGTGAAAGTGGGGCTATACAGCATGTGAATATCACTTTCCTCCTCATAATGATGTGTCTCAAAAGAGAGTCCCACCACCATCACTACCATCAACAACAACAAAACAACCAATCTTCCCTTTATTTTTTTGCCCTCTTGCTTTCCACCACTAAAAGCCCATTCTTCTTTTTTAGTCTTTGCCTTTCTTCTCCTAAAAGAACAACTTCCCCATTTCCAAAAAGCTATTCACTTATTCCACATAATTTTCCCCCTTTATTTCTTTATTCATAGCATCTTACTTTTTCTTCTCCCATTCCATCCCCATCATCACCACAATAATATTTGCTTCCATTCATCACTCCATCTACCACTCTACAACCCCCCCACCTAACATTTTTTCCTCTTACATTAAGGATTTAAATTAATTCATTAATTAATTATCTTTTTTTTCTTTATTCAAGGAATTGAGTAGTTAAATAGTA
This sequence comes from Zanthoxylum bungeanum, assembly GCA_019454045.1. NCBI lineage: Eukaryota > Viridiplantae > Streptophyta > Magnoliopsida > Sapindales > Rutaceae > Zanthoxylum > Zanthoxylum bungeanum. The sequence goes on from SKCR01029731.1 coordinate 460,798, forward strand.
CTTTAATGGATAGTTACTAATAAAAATGTATAAGTAATTAAATATTATTAATAGATGGACGACAAAATTTGAATAAAATTTTGTGTACAAGTGAAAGCAAGTTTCCAATGAAGTAATTAAAGCTAGCTAATTATGATGTAGCTTTCCCTTTGTAAAATTAAAGCACGAACAAAGATGACGAAGTGTCTCTTATTCATGTGAAGTCAAATTGGTACACGAGCTGTAACATCCAATCACAAAAATCTGTAATTAAACTAAAACATACTCAACACAAATCACAAATATGCAGGAAACAAAAAAAAAAAAAAGAATACACAAATAAATATCTAAATTAATTAATCAACATGGATCGATGAAAACAAATAACAATGACGACACTATGCATGTTTCTAAATTAAACAAATAAGAGTAGTGCAATTCCTCCTCCAAGCAATGCTAACAAATAACCCATGCTGCTTCCATGCACAAAAGCTCCAGAACCGGGGGTTGCTGCTGGGGGTGACGTCGTCCCTGGTCCTGGGGCAACTGGTGGCGAAGGAGGTGAGTTTGTGGTTGGCGTTGACGGGCCTGGGCTCGTTGACGGGGGCGTCGACGTTGAAGGAGTTGGGGCGCCCATTGGGCTCGTTGATGGGGTCATCGACGTTGAAGGAGGTGGGGCGCCCATTGGGCTCGTTGATGGGGTCATCGACGTTGAAGGAGGAGGGGCCATTGGGTTCGTTGTTGGGCTCATTGATGGGGTCATCGTCGTTGAGGGAGATGGGGCCATCGTCATTGGCGGCGGCGGCGCCTTGGCCCTGGGTGGTGGGGGTGGTGTTGGGGTGGCAGCAGATTTTGGCGACATTGATGGTGATGATGCCGGGCCGTTAGCAGTGGCATATGAAGATGTGAGAGCAAGAGAGAGAATCAGCACGAGCATGGCACGTGAGAAAGCCATGCGTTTACTGTATTATGAACTGGGAGTGGGAGAGAAGAGGATGAGAGAAATTAGACGAGTATTTTTTTTGTTTTGTTGTTGTGAGGTGAAGGAATGATGGAGGAGACGGGAGAGAATTTGTGTTGATATATAGAGGCCAGAGGGGAGGAGTTTTGAGAATTGTACGGATATGTAAAGACATGTGAGTGATTGAATGGACGGTTGATGATATCGGAATCGGACATTGTTGTTGACACGTATGATAAGATAATTATGTGCTTTTGTTGGAAACTACTTCTTGTCACTAATAACAATGATGATTAAAGGCAACACCAATAAGTTGTTTATTTAACTTTATCAGTAGTAAGTGTTTACTTTTTCTTAAAATATATATATATATATATATATATATATATATATATATATATATATATATATATATATTTCTTAAAACCGTGTCTTTTTCATTAACAAAATAAATAAATAAATAACCATTTTTAAATGAATTATATGTATGTTTATTATTATATTATGGATACTATTATTAATTTATTAATTATTATTATGTTATTGGTAAATTGAGGGTTTAGAAATGGAAAAAAATGTCTGACTCACAACAATGAGATTGTAATTCACCTTCCTTGTGAGAATGAGATTTCTTTTTAGCTAGCAATAGCAATAAGATGGAGTGAGATTTGTTTTCGTAGTCTCGTATTGTTTATGTAATAAGGACAAAAAATTATCACGATCATGTCCGGTTATTTTTTGGGCCAAAAAATTATCTCATTTCATTGCATCGTGTTGAAATAATGTCACGTCTTGTTAAATCTCGTTTCATTTCACTAAAATCAATTCTTAATTGAAATTTTGAAAAAAAAACTGTCCTATCTTGTTTCATTTTCAAATGGAAATATAAAAAATATGTCATAAAATATCGTTTCAAATCAGACGAAGTCTCAAAATGGAGTGGAGTCCACCATTTTTATTGAATATAAAAAATAAAGTAAATATCATCAATTGAAATCATTCACATTTCCAAATCGGGATGGTTTCACACTATTTACTGGTAGAAGCACGAACACACAATGCCTCGAGTAATTGAGGCTGGTTTTTGTGAGATAATAGAGAAAATATCCCAAAATTGTGACTGAGGTTATATTAGTACTTATAAGTGAGGTTCAGTCATGGCTTTGTCTTTGCAGGCACATTTGTAGTTTAATGGGCTAACCGCCATCATATGGTGGCTGAGCCATTTGATGAGTTGGTTCGACGTGTCCCACCATCTAAACTTTGTGGAAACTGATGACTGGTTCACAAATATCACAATGCTAAACCTAAAAGTACAAACCCTAAAACACTTTAGAATTATATTGACTTGCCTGACCCATACTATCATGGCTGCAATTCTATTTTAACATATCCTTTTTATTTATTTCATGGAAGAGCTATAAATTCGGATTTCAATATCAAATTTTACAAAGAAAAAATAAGTATAAATTGAAAATTTAATGAAAAATCCAAAAGGGTTCATCATCCAGAAATTAGATATTTTAAGTCAAAAAATTATTTATGATCCATATATACTTTGATTAATGAACCCACCCTTTGATTAATTACGTTTGATGACGTAGATAATATTTAGACATGTTAAATTACAAAAACATCTTGTTCTATCTACCTACCGCTACCGCCTTTGATATAATTTTTTTTGGTTTTTCATATTTCAATTCAATATTCAATATTCAATATTCAAAACATATTCACATCATCCTTGTACAACTAAAATTCCAACAGGAAAAATGTGAAATATTATGCAAAGTGATATTTTTTTTTTTGTTGAGAATGGCGAATAAACGCCGTAGGCGGCTAGGCGCAAGATAGCGAAGCTCGGTCTTGGGTTCTCTTGGAAGACTCTAGAAAGAGGAACAGTGGACACGTGGTGAACGTTATCACCCGAGAGCATAGGATACTTATTTGGTGTATTTTATGAACCTAAAATTAGGGGTGGGCAAAAAAAACCGACCGAACCGAACTAAACCGTAAACCGAACCAAACCGAACCAAATTTATGGTTTTTTTTTCTAACGGTTCGGTTTGCGGTTCGGATTGGCTCACCCCAAACGGTTTACAGTTCGGTTCAGGAGCTAATCCGAACCGCACCTGTTAAACCGAACCAAACCGTTATAATTAAAAAAAAATTATATATTTTTATAAAAAAAAATTCGTATTTGTATTTTTCTTTTAATTTTATTCTATGTTTTATTTTTATTAGTATGTTAATACTTCTATTCTTAAATTTTTTGTTAATATATTTATTTGTTAATACTTTTATTCTTCAATTTATTTGTTAATACTTTTATTCTTAATTTTTTTTTTGTTTTATGGTAGCATCATTATTCTTGAAAGTAAGATGTTGGATTTGTCTCTTAATTAGAATAATTGTAACATCATTATTCGAGGTAATTTTTAAAAAATACAATTATTAATTGTGCCTCATTTTTCAATCATTTATGGAGTGCATGTGTTCCCGGGAGTCACAGATTACACCCTAGCACTTCATACTATTTTTTTGATAGACTAGTTTTTTTTTTTTTTTTTTTTTTTTTGTCTTCACTTAAGTGGATGAAAATTTGTTTAAATATAATAATCCGTAAACTGAACCGAACCAATCCGTAAACCGCTGGTTTAAAAAATTTCCAATCCGAACCAATCCGTTATTTAATGGTTTGGTTTGAGAGGTAAAAAATCCGAACCGTAAAATATGGTTTGGTTCGGTTTTTAGCAAAAACCGAACCAAACCGAACCGCGCCCACCCCTACCTAAAATGCAAGGCCAGTCTTGCCTTTTCAATAAACCCATTTTTTTAGTATCGGAAAAATCGCGGGTCATTTATATCAGGATTATTGGATCTTGATATGGATAATAAGTAAATCGGTATTATCTCATATTCTTATATAAAAATATTATCCAAGACTTGAACTTGAAATCTTGAAAATAAGTTCTCAAGCTCAAACCACTTGATTGCGTCTCTTAAACACTCAATAAAAGCATTCATTTTTTCACAATTGAACAAAAAATCAACTTCTTTTTTTCCAAATGGCAGTTATTCTTTTTTTTTTTTAAATAGAAATAATAATACGGATATTCGTTGTGGTAAGTCTTGGCTTTGAGTCTGGTCCCTAAAAGGCGTGGTTTGGTGGTGTAGGATTCATGATCTCATATTGAGATCCTGTATTCGAATTCAATGAGTGAGTTTTTTATGAGAATTTCAGACAGTTGAAGATTTTATATAATCCACTTAAATTCAAAATGAATAATTTCACGGCAGATTTCCAACTATTAAAAAAAAAAATTGTCTTCCTCTGAACGTTGGGCAATAACATGTGACAGTGATAAGGAAAACAATGTATTTTGCACTGAACCTTTCTATCCTGACACTTGGCTCTTCCCTCTCAATCTTTTTAAAGATATAAATTACCACCCGTTTAATAATTCGATATGACATTTTATTATTTAAAAAACAAAAAAATTGGTTAAACTCAGTCTACCCCGATTGACAATCATGTCACTGGAAGCGCATTTTTTTTTTATTACAATACAATTCTACTGATATATAATCAGAAATCTACTGGAATAATGAATGCAAACATTTATAGCACATCTAGAATTCTACGTCTACTAGAGACGAAAAATCTACTCCCACTCAAATATGAGGAGAATTCTACTCCCATTCTTAGAGAGAATCTCTCAATTGAGAGATTTGGACTCCCTGCCACTGCAGGGAGTCGAACTTGTGCTCTCACGGGAGAGCACAAGCTCACCACTGGGCCAAGAGCCATTTTATATAAAATGGCTGGAAGCGCATTTACGTTGTCACAAACATGATATTTTTTTTTTCCAACTTTCAATTTAAAATTAAATAATTTTCAAAATATAAAATATTTTATATAAAATAATATATTATTTATCGATAAATCATCAATTTTAAAATAATTATTGCTGTCGATAGATTTCGATGAAATAAATTATCAAAAATTATCATTATATTTATAAGATATTGATGATTTTATACCAGCCATTTTCAAATTATATTTTCTTCATTCAGACTTCAAATTACAAAATCTATAAAATTATACATACACTTAACATATACACATACAACTTTCATAGAAAAATCCCTATCACATTTAAACTTTCGTAATGTCAAAATTATCATCTAATCGAGCTCAGTCACATTTTACCTAAAGTAATATCGAGTCCAGTCACATACACATTGAACTCAATCATATTTTACTTAAATCATATTGAGTTAAGTCACAATCATATTGACTTTATTTACAAGAATATTAAACTCAATCACAGTAACATTGAACTAATCACAATCATATTTTACCTAATTAATATTTTAATTAAGTTAAATTTAACCAAGTCACATCAAGCTAATTAACAATCACATTGCAAATAATATGAGGTCCACGAACTTATTACTTACACCTGATTATCAATTATAGTGGTAATCGAAAGTTGTGTGGTATATGTCTCAATCACATTAGTGATATAACTCTTATGAACGAAATGAGCATTTTGGACCTATTTTTGGGGTCGAAACATATTGATGTGGGTATTCATTTGACCGCTTATGATTTATAAATCAATAATATATAATTTTCATGATTATATATTTTATATTTTGAAAGATATTTATTTTTTTTTTAATTATTGAAATTAGAATAAAGATTAATTCATAATTGCACCAGACACATCAACGATTAATTTTGTTAAAAAAAAAAAAAAAAATTAAAGCAAGTAATTCACGTGTGCCACAAAGTTCCAATTTTATCCTCTTAATATTGGTATACGGGTCGGGTTGGTACTCAACCAATCCAACCCGCATATAGTTTGAATTTATTTATTTTAAAAAACAAAAGTTTAATTAAAAATTCTGAAACACATGTATATGAAAGGAAAAAAATTCATTCAAAAATTCAAAATTGAAAAAGTAATAAAAATATCATAATAATTAAAAAATAAACAACACAAAATAAATATAAAAAAAAAATAATTACTTGAAGTTTTTTCAACTCACAATCTATGCGGGTTAACAAACTCAACTGAAATTTTTTTTAACCCATTCTAACTCGCTCATAATCTCTGTGGGTTGTAGGTTGACATGTGATTCGGTTGGATTTGCATACCCCTTAACATCAATTTCATCATAATTTTAAATTAAATTAATTCCATGCACAAGGATATAAGGGAAAGAAAAAAACTCATCAAACCTCAGAGCAGTCCAAAAATTATTAAAGAGAGATAAATTTTTTTAAAAAAAGATTAAATATTACTAAACGTAAGAACTTATATTCATCAATAATAAGTGATGAAAATATGAACTTTTTAATGAATTTTTATAGCATATTACAATTGTAAATAAATTTAAGTGCAAAGATAAATTTACCCTTGTAATATCATTATTTTAAAAACGATAAATAATGAAAATGAGCTGTTTAGTAAATCTCAATGGCATAGTCTTAATAAAAAAATTACCCATCTCTTGCCTTCTTTTTAGAAGGAAAAAAATGACCGTCAAGTAAAATAATGATGTCAATTCAATTCATTATTTTTAACTTTTCATACACGTTCTGTTTCTCTAACAGTTCACGTAACATGGGCCATGGGCCATGGGCCATGCGCAATCCAAACGTTAGACGACAGAATTGCAATGACAAACTCTTTCCTCAAGGCTCAAGCATAGACAGCAGATGTAATTAAAATTATAAAAAATATTAGCTTATATTTTTATCACCTTTTAAATTCCGTCCACATCTCAGAAGATGTTAACATTATCTTAAGAGAGAGAAACTTATGTAAGAGGACCGTCCCATCAATAAATGACAAATGTTTTAATATTTTCAAAATAATTAGAACATGTATCATTCATTAATTAGACGGTCATATATATATATATAACTGCCTACTATAGTTTCTTATGTCTGCAATAGCTTAAAAACACCCAACAAATTAAAACCATACTTTGGTTCTCTCTCAAACACTAATGCATCAAAATTTGCTACCAAAATCAGTGGTGTGTTTTTCAGAAGTGTTTCACACAACCCAGCTCACTTGTTAAGAAACAACCTGGATCCTCACTAAATCAAATCGCATAAAAATCTAAGAAGAAATAAATATTACATGTTGCTCATCAGTTATCTTATAAAAAAGTTGATCAAAATGAAGGTAATACTGTTACAGACGAGCCCATAATTGATGCCATGGAGGAAGAAAGGGAAACAAAGGTTTTCAACTAGGTAGAGAAGCAAATAATCCCATAATTGATGCTTGATTTGAATATACATCTGAAATTTATATGCATGACGTAAAGTAGGTTAATAAGTTACCTTGATTATTTTGCCAACCATTTGAAGAAGTCACAGGTTTTCAAGTTTTCTCGGTGATTTCAGCTATGACCAGACTTGACAAAAGAAGCCCCGCAATAAGGGAACCAACCATTAACATGATAAAAACAGTATCCCACCCCCCGTGTTGAAAGGAATTCAGTAAGCAGGGGACCAATAGCTGCACCAACATATCCAGTACCATCAATAATGGCAGTCACTGTTGCCAGTGCTCGAGAATCCCCTCTAACAGAACTGTGTGTGCCAAGATCTGCAGAAACTGTAGTTTGTGATTAGTGCATATGGCCCATTTACAAATAGGCCAGAGACACTTCCATATGTGCGATACAAGAGCATGGAAGGAATAGCGGCATTCATGAAGGTGGCTGCTGTAGTAGCTCGAGCTTTTAAGTTTATCCGATATGTAGCCAGCAAGGATTCCACCAACAATTCCACCTACATCAAATATAGTGGAGAGGCTTCCAGCAGTCTTGACTGACATATACTCTCCACCAATTTCTGGAAAACCATATATATAAAGAAGACAGAGAGCATATGAGAAAATTCTAACAATATTAAGTTTTTCAAAACAGACGTGGCTCTGCAGCACTCAATAAAGTATCAAGTTGCCAAAATCTTGATCAGTATGGTACTATATATTCACAGTTCACAAAAGCAGAATATGTATAACACCAATATGAAAGTACTTAATTTTCAAGGAAAAAGAAGAGGAAATTCCAAATAAATTTGTACAAAAGACAAATCTGACACTTACAATCTAACTTTCGCTTTCAATGGATGTCATGGTCTTTTTCTCTTTTCTTTCCCCTCGGCAAAGAAGGTATAACCATATAAGCACGAGATAGACATGGGAATATACTCGGTATTCAACCAACCCAACATACAATAGTAGTTTTCTTTAAAACCATAAACTTGTTCGATATAATAAGGAGCCATATAAAGAGTTGCATGCCTTGACTTCAAAAGCAGACCCACACTCTAGTCATCAATTAAACGCCTAAATGTGACCACCCGCAGATAACTTGAGCATCAGGCAATAGGCTTTCCACTTAAAATTAATGGACATTTTAGAACTATCCGACTCATACCAATTAAATCTATACCCTAAGAAATGATGAATCAGAAATTCATGATTTCACTGTTGATATACCGTCATTTACGTATAATGTGTTGGAAATGATAGAACAAATACATAAGATACTTTGGCTTTACCATTTTTTTTTGTGTCAATTCATTTATCTGTCACACAATCAATCATGCTATCTTTATCGACTATACATCTCCATACCTAGTTCACTATTCAACAATTATGCTAGAATATATGTAATTTGAAAAATTTCATTACTAGATATTATTAAAATCATAATCATAATCATCCAAATATACGATTATGTAATCCTAAAAGTTATTAGTATTTTTAATTTCTATATTTAACTTAATATAATGCCTATAAAAAAATATATCTCTTGTAATTCTAATTATCCAGAAATATAAAATTGTCTTATTTCTTTACATGGTTTCAGCGCTAATCTATCGATGGGTTCTATGATTTTGTATTTGGTTTCTCTCTTTTAGAGTCATTGTTCAAGCCGACGGGTGGGGAACATGCGCCAATATATGCGTGTGAGCCTCACGCGCCACATCTTCTTCAACAGTATTGACAATACCGATGACGACGAAATGCTCATATCTTGTCGACCATTTGTTCCTTGTCCGTATCAAGTTCCACATCTGACTCTTTTCAATATTTCTGTCATGTGGTGATTTAGTAAGTTTTCATTATGATGTTTTGAGTTGTTTTAGAATAATTTAAACTTTTCCAGTTGTGTATTTTCCAACGAAGTTAAACAATTCAAACCTCAGCATCTGTTCCCGTTGTACATTCTCCAATGACGTTAAAACATTCAAGTCATCTCATATGTTCTTGTTATGCATTCTCCAGCGATGTTAAAACACACTAATCTCTTTGTGGTTCTTGTATTGATTTCATTTGTAACAAGTTTTGTGCATATGACACGTATGCTCCACCTTGAGGGGGAGTGTAAGAATCCCAAGATATTGTTAGAACCACAATCATAATCATCCAAAGATATGATTATGATTCTACATTTCTCTAAAATATTATTACATAATCATTCAGATATGAATATGCAATCCTAAAAGTTATTAGTATATTTAATTTCTATATTTAACTTGATATAATGCCTATATAAAGGTATATCTCTTATAATTCTAATCATCCAGAAATATAAAATCGTCTTATTTTTTACCGATACAACTAATTTAAATCTTTTATGTAGTTCATACCTAATTTATCCTAGTTGATCAGATTGCAATCTAAGAAGATTCAAGATTTCGAGTAGCAAGAATCCCTTTCTGACCAACAATAAAAAAGCTAATACAGAGGATGGTAGAGAATTCCTGTCTGATTTAAATAAAAAGGTAACCAGTACAATAATGAGTATGCCACTAGCTTTGCGAAGAAGAGGCAGAATGCAAACGGTATCACACCAGGTATCAAACAAGCTTGAAGAAGTCCAACGCTTGTCCTACACCCTGACCCATATCATTTACAACAGTTCTTTTCTACTTCCACAGCATGTCCTTTCTGCATATGGGATTCTTCATCATTAGGCAACGTGTCAGCGAAAGGAATTGGTTCACTTGCATTAGGAAACCCAATATCCTCAGGATAAGCAGCCAAGAACAAGTAAACTATTATCTGTACCCGGGACTACAAAAGACCATCCCCGACCACAGTCTAAAACACTCGCATCAAGAAGAGAGCCACTGATATTCCCAACGGAAGTATGTGCATTCCAAATACCCATGATCAAACCTCTCTTCCTTTTCCCAAGCCAATTCCCAATCACAGCCACAACAGAAGGCCAACCGGTGGCCTGAAACAAGCCGGCGACCATTTTCATAATAAGATAGAATCCGAACTCATGAATATTTAAAAATTATCCCATCCCGAACAACCCCACAAAAATGCCACTTCCTACCATACCTGTAGTTAAAAACAACCTCAAATCCAAAGTATCACCTAAATGCCCAGCAATATACATTCCTAACTAGCAACAAGCAAGAAATGCAAGATCAATTTCACCCAATTTCAATGTCCCATCAGTTCCATCAAATGGATCCCAACCTTTAATTGTTGATCCATTTCGATTAACACCCACTAATTCTTGCCTAACAAAGAATTCACCGATAGGCCAAGGCTTGTTATCAGAATTCTTAACCGGGTCTGGGCACAATACACTCTTGAGTCTTGACAATACTACTAGGCTTTCTTGAGGCATGGTAACAAGCATACGCAATGAAAGTAACCAACAAAATCATGTATCTATATGTCGTTAGGCTCCAATCTTTGCCTCTAATTTTTCTTACAAGCAAAATCCCTGGTGGGTTTGCTTCACTGTATCAGAATCCCCTGGCATCTATATAATCACACAAACGTTAACCACTACAATCATAAATCTCTTCTTTCAAATTTTCATTAATCTATCATAATCTTCAAATAATTTTACACAACTCCAGATCATAATTAATCATCAAAATTCAAAAGTTAATTAAATCAACTTATCAAAATGAAAAAAACTTATAAGAAAAATGTTACAAGAACTTTACCTAATAAACTCAACAGAATTTTTGATACCAAATTTGGACTGAAAGAGAGAGAACCAGAGGTAGAGAGGGAGTTCAGCAAACCCTGAGTGAGAGGGAGAACGATGTTGGCGGGAGAAAAGCGTGAATGGGACTATGGTGTGGCGGCTTATAGTGACGGTGGGTCATGTTGGGTTGTCCACGTGGCGCAATCGAAGTGGGTTGGGCCATGCATGGAGGCACGGGCATGAATAGTGAGAAACGCTTTGCGGCTTTTTTGTTTTTTAGGCCCATGCGGAAAGAAATTTAGGTTAGTTGTGAGGATACGACATTTATTTATTTTGAGCAGTAATCTTTTATCATGTCAGAGATAAACGCAGGTGAGGATCGATTATTATTATATTATTTTTTTGGAAAAAATTAAAAAAGCCCAAAAATATATAAATTGTCAATTTTTTGTAGTCACACGTGCGATATAAACAAATAGAGCGTGCGAAACGTAAGCAGAGTTTCTTTTACGGATAAGGCATTTTTTGCATTCAGTAGTGTCTCGGTGTCCAAAGTGTCGCCATGGGTTCCCAAATTCTTCCTCAGGTACTCTCTCGGTTCATATATCGATACTTCTAATAGTCACAATACTGTTTAATTTGACTGCAATTTCAAATGATTTAATAACAATTTATACATTTCATTTGTTTATTAAGGCTCTGCATATGATCCCAAGAAGTTCCACTCAGTGTATTACTTCAAATAAGCTAGGGTTTTCAACAGTTCTTTCTCGTGTTCCCTTCGTGAGCCATAGGGTTTCAGTGTCAATGAGGCCAATTGGGTGGAATTTGGGCTTTTTCGTAAATGCACCAGTGAAAGGCGGTTTTGTGGTGAGAGCGGAGTCAAATGATGAAGCTGAAGCGAGTGAGGTTGCTGAAGAGAAACAAGACGACGTCGTTCAAGCTGAAGGCGATGTTGTAGAAGCTGAGGATAAGGTTGAAGAAGAAGTGAAAGCACCCAGAAAGCCTCTCGTTAAGCTTGGAGATATAATGGGGGTAATCATTTCATTTAAATCTATTTTAATTCTTTTTGTTAACGCTTTGTTTGTTTTCCCAGAAAATGTGGGATATTGGTTCCTAGAAAATGGTCGGAAAATGAATATATTTGTGCTATTTGTGTAGATATTGAATAAGAGGGCAGTTGAGGCATCAGAGAGCGAAAGACCGATTCCTGAAATTAGGACAGGCGATGTTGTGGAGATTAAATTGGTAATTTCTGTTTCTGATTCTCTTTACCAATTTTTTTCATAGTTTCAAATGAAATTTGTGAAACATTTGGTGTGTGGTTGGCTTACAGGAAGTTCCTGAAAATAGGCGTAGGTTGTCCATTTACAAAGGTATTGTCATGTCAAGGCAAAATGCGGGTATCCACACTACGATTCGAATTCGGAGGATTATTGCTGGCATAGGGGTTGAGATCGTATTCCCTCTGTGAGTATTTATTTTCCTATAGTTCCAAATTTTGGTGAAGACAATGGTTTTGATTTGATTGAGGATAAATTTGTTACATACTTGCATGACAATTCTTCTAGTTAACTAGCTAGTATACATGCCCATGGTTGTTCTACATTTTGTATCCTTGACTTGAGCTTTGAGAATGAGCTTGTTTCTTTTTTATGATTACGGAGGTTATGATGCAACTGACTGGAACACAGAATTGCTTGAACATGATTTAAGCCCCATTTGGCTTAGCTGCCCGACTGCTTGACCGCTAAGCCAGACGGACCAGCTGAGTGGTTAAAGCCCAGCTGGTTTTTATTTTTTAAAATTTATTATTAAAATGCTTATAGTTTAATTAATTAATTTTGAAATTGAATAAATTAATATTAACACAATGCTAACACATTTTTTTTTCAAATTTTTAATAATTATGTTTACAAATATCATCATCGTTTACTCCACATGTAGTGGTTTACCAACCAACAGTTGTAGCTTTTCTTTGACAGCAGCTGTAGCTTTTAAGCTTCAGCACCTCAATACCAACGGGGTTTGGGTTATATGTGCCAGAAATTATATTCTTGTTGAAAATGTCATAGGATGGCTGCAATTAATTGAGGTTGCTTTTCTCAGGACCGATAAATTGATGAAATCTCTCTCATTATCCCATAGCCTTTTACTTCATATAAATACATCAAGTTCTGGAGTTTGCTAGACAGCTAGAGGATTTAACATCCAACTTGTATCAGTATGGTTGAGTTACTTGCAAGATGGAACATACATTCATAAAAGCTTTTTGTCTAACAGTCAAGAATTTGGAATTTACTATTAATTATTTGTTCATGGCTGCATTTTCACCTACCAACATTAGTATGCATCTTGTCAAGTTTCGACGTTTAGGTTTCCTAATCCCCATGATTATACATTGGACAAATAGTTTCATTTCCTACTCTATAGTCCATATAAATGATTTTGTCATGCCAACTGTCTGCTGAGTAATATTAGTCAATAGGCCTCTTCTTGTCCATGTTGATGGTGCTATTCGGTAGTATTGAGTTTCTCTCTCATCAGTCAAAGAAAGATGAAATTTTCCAAGTTAATTATTTCTCAAACAAGAAGTTTAAGCTTGTTTTAGATGGTGCAGGTAACACTTGACCATGCCTGCTATCATGCTTTATCAGTGTGTTTAGGAAAATATCAGCCAAGGCATGGAAGAATGCTTTTAGTTAGTTTTGAGGCAGTGCATTATTTTTTAGTATGTTTAGCTTTTAAATTGTTTCATCTGTTAAGAAGATTATTTTCTCATTGATACTGCATATTCTGTAAACTATTGTTGTTCTTCAACTATAATGTAGGATGTGAATTAGTTTCATTCCTCATATTCTTAATGCGAGTCCTTGTTAGTGTGGACAAATAAGCCCATAACATATGTCTGCAATGCCTTTAACACACTAGCAGCAATAAACTCTCATCTTACGTTTTGTCTCCTAAGATTTCTGTTGTTGTTTTATTTAGAGATTAAATGAAAAGAAAAAAGAATTCAGACGGGGCTTGATCGATATTGCATTTGTCGTTGCAGTTATTCACCAAACATCAAGGAGATAAGAGTAATCACCCACAGAAAAGTAAGGAGGGCAAGGCTGTACTATCTAAGAGACAAGCTACCTAGACTATCGACTTTCAAATGAAAAACACCATCGTCGCTGCTCTTTGGTTGATTTTGCCATCAAGGTGGTCTCCAGAATCCTGTGATGTTGTAAAAGATGTAATTCAATATGCCATTTCGTCAATTTTTCGGTTCCTTGCTTTTTCTTTTTTTTAAATTCTGAAAATTATTGTATGCATAGATGATTAGATGTGATTTAGCAGTCTTAATTTATGTGTTGCATCTCCATCAATGCAAGCTTTCAGTGTTATGCTTTGGCAGTCCCAAACCCATTTTATGCATCCATCAATATCCATTTTCTGATTGGATAGATTACGTACGGATTCAAATCTTACAAATAAAACTTGAAAACTACTACTCCCACCCCCTCTCACATGCGCCCCTCCTCTTGTCTCCCCGAAAATTTCAAATTTGCCCCCATGTGAGTGGAAAATTTCCTTCTCACTGACATAGTTTTGCGCCCTAGCAAAACTATGTCATAGTTTTCTTTGGGATTTAAATTACAAATTTACTATTATATTTAATTTTTATTTTTATTTTTTAATTTAATTAACAATATAAAATAAATTTTGACATAGTCTATTTGATTCCGATTCCGATTTTATTTTTACTTTATTAAAAATTATTTGTCTTATTTAATTTCGTGAATCAGTATCCATATCTACTTTTACTTTATTAAAAAAAAAATTACTTATTAAAAGTAGTGTAGATTCTGATTCTGATTTATATTTTCTTTATTAAAAGTTGTTTGTCTTATTAATTTCGTAAGTCAGTATCCATATTTTAAGTGTATTTTTTTTTATGTTGTTATTGTATTTTTTTAAATATATATTTCTCTGATATACATGAGAATATTTTTATAATACATAAGTAGTGTTGAATAAATAAAAAAAATTACAAAATTAAATGAATAAATGAACACAAAATAATTAATAATAAATATGAAATTTGTAAATTTATTAAACAAATACAAAGATTAGATATATAAAGACAAAAAAAAATTAAATTTTAAAAAATAAACAAAATTAAAAAAATTAATTAATAAATAAATAAATGTAAGTTGTGTTAAATTAATATATATATATCTATATGGGGGAATGGATTTTTATAAAAAGAGATGGGTAATTTTGATATTTAAAAAGAGAGATAGAGGATGTGGGAATTTTGGGGAGGTGAGAGTAGTAGCCCTCATAAAACTTGTTCAAATTTTCAAGGAGTGAGGCCTTTCTAGTGAATCTAATCAAGTGAATCTGTCATCCATCCTTTATTTATTTATTTTTTCAGTCCCATTAGATTTACACGGCAATTCAAAAATTGTATTGGTTTACAATGTATATCAACTAGTGCATTGTCCCCAAGGGGTGTGGCTTTGGTGTGTGTAGGGTCCAGGATCTCACATTGAGGTTCTGGGTTCGAATTCAGGGGGTGCACTTCTTGTAAAAGCCTGGGATAGCCGGTGGTTTACCTGCGCCGCGGCCCATAATGGATGGTTTGGTGGAGGGGTTTTCCATCGTTTCAAAAAAAAAAAAAAAAAAAAATCAACTAGTGCATTATTAATTGGGAAATTATCAATGGTATATCCATTATTTGATTCATTATTAAAAATATATAAATTATGAAACTTTATTTTATCTAAAGATTATAAAGTGTAAAAAATTTGTATCTATTTTATATCAAATGTATATGTAATATTTGATATACTTTTCAATGATATATCTAAATTTAACATAAATTTGATATATTTTGTAATTTTTAAGTGGACCAGTAAAAAAAATTATAAAATTTATTTATTTTTGAGAATGTGGAAATTTTTGAATAATTTTCCTTACTAATTACCCCATCTTTTTTCAGTCTCATAAATTGATTACTTGATAAAATGATTTTCTCCAAGTAAATGCATCATGTAAACATTTCATTTTGGTCAACCCGAAGCACAAAAATGTCTCCTTATTTTCATTAAACCACAGATCTGGCTCTGCTGATCTGGATCGTATTGGCTTGGCGGGAATTCAGCACGTGCTAAATGGCAAATTTCAAACGTGCCTCATCTCCCGCCTCTATCATCCTCTTCCTTTTTCTCCCGCTCACAAACAAATGCATTTCTCTCTCTTAAACCCTAACTTCTCTCTCTCCACCTAAACTCGTGATGCCAACTCAGCAACTCACCACCGAATCACCGTCGGAGAAGGCATGGCACATCCTCGCCCTCCTCCTCTCACTGCGCCGCCCGGCTCGGCCGGCTGAGATCGCCTCCCGATGCACACTCTTCCACGCTACTCCCGACCTCATACTATCCCTCTGCCTAAACCTTAACTCACCGATTTCAGTAACGGACGACCTCTACGTCACTCTCTCCCCTATTGCTCTACTTATTTTGGCAGAAATTGTCGCCAAGAATTTCAGCATCTTCGATGCATTCCGGCCACGGCCTCAACTTGAACCTCGCCACGAGGATTTATGGAGGATGAATTTTATGAAGCGAAAGCGACCTCCTTTTGACGATACGGATGGTTATGAAGGTAATTTGCTTTCCTTTTCCTCTTTTGACACTTTTTTCCCTTTGTTTCGGTACTGGATTTGATTTGATTATTAATATTATTATTTGTTGTCGGTGATTTACAGCGCCTTTGCATAAGAGGATTCAAAATGCTGTTGCGAAGGTAATTTTTAGTTAACTTTATTTATTTTCTGTGCTGAGTTAGTGGTGTTAGTAAGGTTAGAAAACTCGGTATGCGGTGTGAGTCAGTCCACAGTTGTGAGGTGAGGAGGTGAGGCAGCCTCAAGACGGTCAAGGCAAACACGGAAAAAATTAAAAGCATCAAAATAAATCATTCACAATAAATCCGTATTAATTAATATAAACGAAATATGTTTATGGAGTAAATTGACCGCTAATCTCTAAATAGGCTATTTTTTTGTGTTTAATAACATGAAATATGTGTTTGAAGTGTCATCCTCCAAAGCATCATCATCATCAAACAAAGTCCCACATTGGCTAGAAGTGGGGGGAGGTCATGGGTTTATAAGTATGGACAATCTTCATTGGTATGAGGCCTTTTGGGTATAACCCAGAGCAAATCCATGAGTGCTTAGGCCCAAAGTGGACAATATCATACCAATGTGGAGATAAGTGATGTCCTAGGTTCCTTACAAGTGTTGAGGTTTTCCGCAATTCAATCGTTACCAAAAATCAATCAATCAATCAAGACGTAAGATTTTTACCGTGGTTCGCCGGGAAAATTCCCGACTACATCCACGTTGAACTCCGGAATAGGAAGCTCGCTGCACTAAGCAATTTCAAGATTACACACAGAATCTTGAATCCGTTTACAAATTGTAATTCCCCAAATCTCACAAACCCTAATCTCTAAAAGTGACAATCTCTCAAATTACCCAATTGAGAATTACACTAATTTGGACTAAGGAACAAGGCTTAACACTTAGCCAAAAATAAGGGATACAAATAATGAAAACTCTCTTTTTCAATTCTCAACCAAAGTGCCCTTTATATAGGATGAGCAAATAAAGGTAATTGGGACAACGGCAAGGATTGCGCCATGTGTCCCTCATCCAACGGATGACAAGGGCTTCACATTTTACAATCAACACCTTGAAGCCCAAAAAACATTCATCACTCCCAATCATACACAAGGACACATAAAGGTCAAGATAGCACAGCAAACTTACCTACTCACATCATCGCTCATGTCGGCTGCAAGGTCAGCCAACCCCCACCTGCAACAGCTTCATGCAGTGGGAGAGTTTGGTTGCAGTCACAATTTTTGTCCCCATGTAGATGGGTTATCTTCTATTGGAACCTTCTTAATCTCAATCTTACCACTTCAGATGATTTCCCGCACAAAATGATACTTCACATCCACATGCTTGGTTCTCTCATGATGTACTGGATTCTTGCTCAGATGTATCGCACTCTGACTGTCAGAATACACAACTGTCTTACCCTGCAGCTGTTGTATTTCGGTTAGGTTAAGATACCCTGAAGCCAAATGCTTCCTGAACACATCAGTTATGGCTATATACACTGCAAAATCAGAATCAACATACCCTACCAAATCTAAAGCGTTAGATTTGTTAAAACATAAGCCATAATCAACAGTAATATTTAAGCATCTTAACAACCATTGCAAAGCACTCCAGTGTGCTCCACCTGGATTAGACATAAACTAACTCAATCAAGATACAGTATAAGACAAGTCAGGTCTAGTACTAATCATGGCATACATCACAGAACCAATAGCATTTGCATAATGTACATTTTCCATTTTAACCATCTCAGACCTATTACTAAGAGAAGACATCTCATATTCCATAGCCGTTTCCCATTCAAGTTTATGGGTAGACTTTAATGCCTCTCCTAAGCTAGCAGGCTCAACCCCATTAATTTCATGACTTGATATTAATGCACAGAAATACAAATCATTAGTTGAGTAATCATACCTGGTAGGAGGCCTTACCTGCCTCCTACTTCTATCTCTTGCTAGCTGATAGTTGGCCAATGTGTCTTGTGGTGTTTCATCATGCTGCACAGTTTGATCCAGTTGATCTACTGTGTCCTCTTCAATTTGTTCTTGTATCTCTGCTACTTCATTTCTGTTTTCCTCCTGGTTATTTCTCCTGGCTGGGTGTCCTCAGATGTCTCCGTGCCTGACATGTCACCAACTTGATCAGCGGTCCCTGATGTCCCTGGCTCCACCTGCATCTGAGCTTCACCTGAAAGATCAAAATCTGCTAGATCCTTTTCTAAGGCACCTGCATTGTTGTTAGTAGATTTACAAGGAAAACAAAGTTCATTGAATATAACATCCCGACTAACTATGACTTTGACTACAGGTGACTCCCTTTCCCATAACCTATACCCTTTTGTCCCTTCTTGATATCCTAGGAAAACACACTTGATTGACCTCGGTTCAAGTTTACCTACGGACTGGTAAGCATAAGCTTCACAGCCAAACACTCTAAGGTAGCAAGCTTATGAGCCCTACCAGACCAGATTTCTTCTGGTGTCTTAAACTGAACTGAACTATTAGGGCTAAGGTTAATCAAATGAGTAGCAGTATTGAGGGCTTCACCCCAAAAGGCCCTCGGAAGTTCGGAAGAGAATAAAAGACATCTGATCTTTTCTAATAGTGTTCTATTCATTCTTTCGCAACTTCACTCAGTTGAGGGGTGTTTCTAACAGTCCTATGTCTTAGGATACCCTCACTAGTACAGTATTGATCAAACTCAGTATTACAAAATTCTAATCCATTATCAGTTCTCAAGACTTTTACTTTGTTACTAGTTTGATTTTCTACCAATACTTTCCATTCTTTAAATTTTGTCAAAGTTTCATCCTTTGATTTTAGTAAGAATGTCCATACCTTCCTACTGTAGTCATCAACAATAGAGAGGAAATATTTCTTACCCCCATGAGTCTCGACCTTTGCTGGTCCCCACAGATCACAATGTAGATACTCCAGACTCGCCTTTGACAAATGAATTCCAGTTGGGAAGCTCTGTCTGTGCTGTTTGCCAACACACAGATCTCACAAAACTCAAGTGGCTTCAACTGGTCTTTTCCAAATTGTCCCTGCTTGCTGAGTACCTGCATTCCTTTCTGGCCTATATGGCCAAGTCTCAAGTGCCATATATTAGTCATATCAACATTAGAAGTTAAAGCATAAATGAGTTTTTCCGAGAATACATGTTGGCCATTTAGAACATACAATCCATTTCTCTTTATACCAGTTAGGATCAGTTTCTTACCCTTAGATATGTGCATGTTCCCATTGTGGCTTTATATGTGAAACCTAATTCATCTAGTGTTCCTAGTGATATCAGGTTCCGTTTCAAGTCAGGTACATATCTAACGTCAGACGTCAGTAAGAATCCTAACTTTACCATCATGAAGTTTAAGTGTTATGTCCCCAACTCCCTGTATCCTACAAGTATTATCATTACCCATATACACAGTGCCTTGGTCAGAATTTCTAAAGTTGACAAACCAGTCCCTATACGGACTCATGTGAAAAGAACACCCGGAGTCCAGAATCCATTCTCTACTAATGTGATCTCTACACACAGTCAATGCCTCTGATAGGCACATCGACTCCTTTTCGGCAGCCACAGTGGCGCTGCCTTCATTTTCCTGTTCCCTAATGAACTTATAACAATTCCTTTTAAGGTGTCCCATCTTCCCACAATGATAGCACTTTTTCCCACTGTCTTTATTCTTATCCTGTTTATTCTTTTTATTCCATTTAGGTTCTTGGTTATTAGTCTGATGATTATTCGGACCATTATATTTCCTTTCATTTTTTCCTTTCACGAATAAGTTCGCTCCACCTGTCCTACTGGTTCTAAGTTCTAGCTCTCTAGCCCTTATACCAGATATCACCAAGTCTAGCCTAGGTACAACTCTTGTGTACTGTAGAGAGTTCTTACGACACTATATTCTTCAGGCAATGCATTTAATAGAATCATAGCTTCGCTAGAGTCCTAGGGTTGGTCAGTTCCTTTAAGGATTTGAGTCATTTTCGTGAATTCATCCAAATTATCATCAATCGACTTACTAGTATCCATCTTGTAATTAAACAAATTTCCTTTTAAGAACACTAAATTGGTGCAGAAATAACAGAATAAAGGGATTCGAGTTTACCCCAGAGTTGAATGGCCGTGTCCATTCCGTCAACCTTTCTGATGACCGAATCTCCCAAGTGGAGGAAGATCAAGTTGTACGCCTCTTCTAGGATTTTGTCATTCGCTTCCTTTTCCAACTTTCGCCACTTTTCTGTATCCGGTTCCAGTGCCAAAGCCACCTTATGGTGGGAGAGCAGAACTCTCATTTTCTTCTTCCATGTGGTGAAATCCCCTTTTCCGTCAAAGATGCCAATGTCGAGTCTCATGGTCGGCATTTCTATTTTCTTTAACAGTAATCACCCGATGACAATTCCGCAATCACACTCGGCAATTACTCCCCAAACACCCTTAGGAAAATCACACCTAATCAACTCCAACAGGGCTTCAAAACCCAAATAACAACAAAGCTCCAATCACCCAACACTCAGCTTTATAACACCCAAAGTTTCAATTTGGCAACACACAGTTTCTCAATTTAATCGGCAACACAGTGCCTTACTTGCCAAACACCAATTTTCAGTATACCCCCAAACTGCCTGAACACACTCAGCAATTCCTCACAGTTGCTCACCGAAAGAAAATTGCACTTCAACAGACCTGAATTTCTCAAATTGAAACTCCAAAACCGAATACACTCACCCTCAACCAAATCACACAACAACTACGCCTTAATCACCCAAACAACTGAGCCTTAATTACTCAGCAACCTAATTATGGCAACACAGAATCTTAAACACCCAAACAGTACTCGGCAACCCAGTAACTTTGTTTGCTCTGTTCAGAACTGCTCCAAGAATATGAATTTGGCAAACCCTCAATCTGCCTCACGGATCTTGATCGTCTTGTGTTGATTCGGCTATTTCAGATCTGGATCTTTTAACTTGTTTTTCGTCTTCTGGTTTTGGCTGTTGTCTTCAATCTTGTTTGTGTTGCAAAGGTCTGTGTTCTTCTTTTGACTTCGTCGATGGCCCCTCTGTATTCTTGAGTCTTCTTCTTCACCGAATTTAGATGGTGACCAAAAAGAATTAGGGATGCTTCTTTCTACCTTTTTGCTGCCTGATGAAGGATCTGGTTCTTCGGTTCCTCTGTTTCTCTTGGCTATGATCTTCAAAATTGACCAATTTAGGGTTTCTTTGGCCTGGATCTTTTACTCAAGAAACTCGGCAACACAAGCCTTGGATGCCTTGGTTGTTCTGTGATCTGTCTTTGCGTCTTTTGTCGATGGCTCTGTTTTTCAAGACTCTCGCTTTTAGGTTTTCCTTTCACCGAATGAAGGAAAAATTGGATCTTGGGCTTCTTGATCTTCAAACTTCCTTTTCAGCCCACTGGATTTAATTCCAAAGGCTCTTATACCAATTGTTGAGGTTTTCCGCAATTCAATCGTTACACAAATCAATCAATCAATCAAGACGCAAGATTTTTACCGTGGTTCGCCGGAAAAATTCCCGACTACATCCACGTTGAACTCCGGAATAGGGAGCTCGCTGCACTAAGCAATTTCAAGATTACACACAGAATCTTGAATCCGTTTACAAATTGTAATTCCCCAAATCTCACAAACCCTAATCTCTAAAAGTGACAATCTCTCAAATTACCCAATTGAGAATTACACTAACTTGGACTAAGGAACAAGGCTTAACACTTAGCCAAAAATAAGGGAATACAAATAATGAAAACTCTCTTTTTCAATTCTCAACCTAAGTGCCCTTTATATAGGATGAGCAAATAAAGGTAATTGGGATAACGGCAAGGATTGCGCCATGTGTCCCTCATCCAACGGATGACAAGGGCTTCACATTTTACATATATCATAAATAAATTTATTAATAACAAGTTATAACTAATAAATAAATATAATAGTAAATGTTAGTTATTTTTAAAAGATAATAATTATTTTGTCATTTTCAGCGAAACATCGAGGTCGAGCTATCCTATCAACGTAGTTAATGACACTGCCGATTAGAATTTCAAAATTAGAAATTTTATTTTTGATAGTTTTTTTAGTCTATAAAGAAGCTCAATTCGGGATTCTCGGTCGCAATTATAAGCTCTCTTATATAATATATATATATATTTTAAAAACTAATAATTTTAGGGCTTTCGTTTTAGGCGTCAGCCTCAAGCCGCCTCGACTCGAGGCGTCATGAGGTGGGCTTGTTGAAAATTCAGCCTGAGGTGATAGCCTTGACGCGCTGTGGCCGCGAGGCACGCCTCAAATGGAGTTTTCAAACTATGGGTGTTAGCCGTGATCTCTACACGGCTAGGTTTTGGCCATATTTGCTATATGAAAGCAGATTCCAAATAGTAACCTGCAATTTGAGTTTTAAAAAATAAAGATATATTATAGTTGAATTGCAAATCAAATAGGTCCTGATTTCCTTTTTTGCCTCTGGATTCTGTCTTATCTAGTTTTAAAGTAATTGATAGTGGTCATAACTTATGCTTAAATGAATTGTGTTTTTAAGTACGATTATTGCAGTATCCAACTGTTGAATTAATACATTAGTGCAGGTACATTATCATATAACTGATAGAACCAGCAGGAGCATAAATGACAAACAAAGTAACATGCCAATCATTGTTGGGCCTCCCTTATTTCGCAAATTGAGTTCTGTTCAGTTGAGTTATAAACTTAAGGACATTGTACATATAGAAACTGGGTTGAGAGTGAATATGTTTGCTCAAAGGATAGTGCCTAAAAGACTAATGGCTGGTGAGTTGGACTCAGAATTAGCACTTTCAACTAGATTACCAGTTCTGAATAGTAGTATAACCATGAATTCCATGCACTGTTTAGAAGATATGAAACAAAACAATGCATTGTTGGCTAAGTCTGGGATTGTTAATGATGCTCACATAGCTACAAATGCAGAAAGTTTGGAATGTGACAGAATAGTTGAAGGCGAGGAGAAAGAACAATGTATTGATCTAGGTAGCACAAAAAGAACAGAAAATCTTTTGCAGCCATTGGATATTACGCTGGTTGATAAGCCATCTTTGGATAATGAGCATGAGATTAACGTGGATATGATGGCTGTATCACCGGCAGCTGATATTCCAGTTACAAATAGGCAGTTGAGAAAACCTTCTGCAAAGACAAAATTCCTCCACAGGGATGGAATAGATCCAAAACCGCAGGCTCTCAGCAAGTCTTCCGGGCATAACAAAGCTTTTATTGCTGCCAAAGAGAAGCAGGGAAAAAGAGATCAAACATCCATCGTCATGTCACTGAAAGCAACAGGGAATCAAAATGGTATGAAAGATCAAAAGGGAAACTCTAACTCAGTAACTCCTAAGGTAGGCTGTTATAATTTTAGAATCTCATATGTTCTACCAATTGTTTTATATGTAGTTTCATCATTCTAAATTGTAGTAAAACTGTCTTTTGAGAGTAAATTGTGTACATATTTAGTTATCCTGTATTGTTGTTTGAGATTAATTGATGCTTGCTTTGTAGGATCAAACAAAGGCAAAGACACTGCCTAACTTTGAATCATTTATTGTAGAAGAGGAAGAGGGTTCAGGTATATGAGTACTATTGTAATTTTTGTTTTTGTTCACCTCCCTGGCATCCTGTTTACTATTACATGGATTATGCATTATGGTGTTAACCTTTCTTCCAACTGTAGGAGGTTATGGGATTGTTTACAGGGCACGGAGGAAGAATGATGGAACTGTAGTGGCTATTAAATGTAAGTGAGATATATTCCTTTATCTTTTGCTTTCAATCATGCAATAGCTTTCATTGAGGTAATTAGTTTCCCAATGACTATTTTATGTAGAGAAATAATCAAATAAATCTTTGACAAAGACTTGAATATGAGGAGATTTTAGACATTGTCAATGATAATCTATCGGAAGTTTTTTTAACTTGAAAATATTTTCTAAACTAGTTTACTATAAGTTTTCCTAAACACTTTGAATTCGTCATTGGTTGAAATGTTTAGTAATAGTGAATTAGGCCATATAAGACATTGCTTGGGGATGAAGAAAACGCATCAATAGCACTTCACTGATGTCAAGTTGCCTGTTTATGGCTTTGCAGGCCCTCATGAAAATGCTAATAAACACCATGTTAACAATGAATTGAGAATGCTGGAGCGTTTTGGGTAAGGTTGCCAAAAAAAAAGTTCAGTTATATTATTTTTCTTGTGTTTTGAGGTTTGAAAATTGTGAATATATGCAAGTAATAACTTTTTTCTTCAGGGGTAAAAACTTTATAATAAAATACGAAGGCTATTTTAAGAGTGGTGATTCTGATTGCTTTGTTCTAGAACATGTTGAGCATGATAGACCCGAGGTGATTTTCAATCCTTCGATGTCCTTCTGTTTGCATTTAGTTATTTTTTTTTTCTTTTTAACCTCTCTCTTTGTTTTAACTAATAGGTATTGAAAAAAGAGATAGATCTCTCTCATTTACAGTGGTATGGCTACTGTATGTTCAGAGCACTAGCAAGTCTGCATAAGCAGGTATACATTGTAGCCACATACATCCCAAGTAGGCTTACATGCTTCTAATATATTTCATAATGTTTACATTCTTTACATGCAGGGTATAGTTCATCGAGATGTTAAACCTGGCAACTTCCTCTTCTCTCGTAGGGCTGCTAAAGGTTATCTTATCGACTTCAATCTTGCTATGGTCAGTGATGCTTTTCTTGATATGCCTTTTGATATGTTTGTATTATTCTTTTTTCCTGCCCCTCTGATTTACATAGTTTGATGATTAATTGTTTTGTTCTTTTCCTTGCTTTAACAGGATCAGCATCAGAAGCATGGAACCATGAGTAAGCTTCCATTTCATCTGACATGATAATAATTAATAAATCAACAATAAATTTATCACTATTCTAGTCCTAAGTTTGAAAACTTGACTGCTTTCCAATAAAGTTTGGTTTTTGTGCCTGATAAGCGATTAATACAGAAATTCAAGACCATTAAATAACATATAACAAGTTTATTAGGTTCAGAGTTGCTTAATAGATTGCCTGCTTAATTTTGTCCAGTTTTTCACCTTGCTGTTTGCAAGCTTAATTTTGTTTAACCTTTCCTCCCTTTAAAACAAAAAAAGTGCATCTTCTAATTAAGTGGAATATGTTGTGCCCAAAGGTTATATTATGTCACGATTAGTCCACAAGAATTCTCAGAGGTATATTGCAATTGTTGCAGACAAATTAAAGGCAGGATTTGATGTCAGTTTCAATCAGGCTACTCTTCCTGGTGCCAAATACGTACCTCCTGCCAACAGTAGGAAGGTTCCAAGTGCAAAATCTGGGGATGCAGTCAAACAAGAGATTAGAAAAGGCTCCAATTTAAAACTTAGGAACCTGAAAAGGAAGGCTGTAGGACAAACAAATGTCTATAACGACTTGGGTAGTCGGAACATAATCAACAGCCAAGGTGCAGATGGCTCTGGCATAACCTCTGCCAAAGAAGCTACAAGCACTAGGACTCCTTCAGCAGAAAGGTTGAGAGAACCGTTGCCATGCCAAGGTAGGAAGGAGCTCATCAGTCTTTTGCAGAAAGCATTGCAGAGTCCAAATTATGAAGCATTGAACTGTCCAGCTCCTATGAGAAAGCGGGTTGCAGCCCCTCCTGGAAAAGTGGGTAGAGAGTTTGTATATATTACTCCAATGCCTCTGCACTCAAATGGCATCGCTGTTGCTGGAGCTGGCTTGATGAACAAAGGTTTGTTCGATTTACCAGATTTGCAAATTTTAGTTTGATCAAATAACATCCAATGCTCTTTCTCAAAAAAAAAAAAAAATCACATCCAATGCCAAATATTAATCATATTTCATTCATTTTTAGGGAATGGGAAGCACCAGAAAGATGGTCCTTGCGCTGGAACAAAAGGATTCCGAGCTCCAGAGGTGAGGCACATAATAAACTAATTAATGCTTTGATGTTCACCTATTCAAGTCTCCTTTTTATTTAACCTCATCATTCCATGGAAAGGTGCCAGCATGGGCTTGTTTTTACTGAAAAATGAACATGCATTCTTATGTTACTAAAGAAAGTATTCCGAGCAAAAAAATAAAATAAAACTCCAAGATTCATTTACGAGAGAATCTTCAATATCTGACTTAGTAGTTATGATAACAATCGGGTTGAAAAGTTCTCGAGAAGTTGGCATGTCTTACCAAATACCAATAACCTTAGATGAAACTTGTTCACCAGGATTTTAATTTGTGCCTACCGCCTACTGTTTATCTTAATATTGTATTTGGTCTCTTTGAAAAAAATGAAGCTTAATATCAGTGAGAGCTAGTCTTGATTTGTTTCTCCAAGGAAGCAAATATAACATCATCTTTGTGCAGGTATTGTTTAGATCTCAACATCAAGGTCCCAAGCTTGATATCTGGTCTGCCGGGGTCACCTTACTCTACCTAATGATTGGTCGAATGCCATTTTTTGGCGATCCTGAACAGTTAGCATATACCATTCTACCTTCTAGATACGAAAAAAACATTTTATTTCGTTATATTTTCATCATATTATTAAATATCTATCACCTTACAGGAATATAAAGGATATTGCAAAGTTGAGGGGCACTGAAGACCTATGGGAAGTTGCCAAGCTACACAACCGCGAATCCTCTTTCCCTGATGTATTTATCCACACATTGTGAGCTCGTTCAATGCTAAGTTTGTTATGAAATATGCCAATTAATTGTAATAATGTTAATGCAGGACCTCTATGATACAAAATCTTTGCGACAAATTAACCTACTGGATTGGTGTAAATTGAACACTAAGAGACCAGACTTCCTCGAGGTAATCCCAAATACACTTATTGATCTCGTGGACAAGTGCTTAACTGTGAACCCAAGACTGAGACTCAGTGCAGAAGATGCTTTAAAACATGAATTCTTTGCTCCTTGTCACGAGATCCTAAAAAGGCAGAGGCTGCTCAGGCAAGAGTTCAGCATTGACACAACTTGCAATCCATCACCCAAACAAAGCATTGCCAGACCTTTGAAGATATCTCGGTAGCTTGCAGCTCTTGTGAACGCATTTTGCAGTTTCTATCCGGGTACAAGGCATTTTAGCTGAAGGTTTTTCATTTTCTTTTGTTTTAGTCCATTGTAAATTGTTTTTTTATACTTGCGCGATGAAGCTCTAACTGTTTCATTAGATGACTCATAAGAAAAATCAAAGATGTACACTTATGCATTGGCCCTTCAAAAACATGAAAATACATAACGATATTATCAGTGGGATCCGGAATCTCTGAGATAAGCAATAAGTTAAAAAGCCTCGTTTCCCTAAAGCTAAGAAACAAGGTCGCAGAGCTCAAAGCAGAAAGGACGTCACAAAAGCCATTGAGAACTAGAGTATTCTCGTACAGATTAAACAACCATTCTCCCTCCTTTTTGTGGCTTTGGAATCAAATCTTCACTCATTGTTCCCACGTGACCACTAGATTTCATTGTTCAAATTTTTCGTGGCTTCTGAAAATAGTCTGGAAGATTTTTTGTGTTATAAATAATTTTTAAATTTAGCATAACAACCTAATTTTGAGAAGTTGAAATACCACTTTTTGAGGGAAATTATCATTCTCCTCCATAAATTGCGTAAAAATTATTTGTTATCAAAATTTTAAAAATGAAAATTTAAATGTATTTACTTTTCTATTTTATAAGATGGAAAATAAATAATTTTTCTTAAATTAAATGAATAATTTATGTATTTTTCTATTTTATTATATAGAAAAATAAATAATTGTTATGTGTAAAATAAAATAAATTTGAAATTTTTTGCTGTAAATAATATTTATGTTATTTATTTGGAGAAAAAATGATAATTTTTTTTTTTATGTGATATTTATTTGCCCTAGCATTAACTCTGTCCTCGCCTTGTAATTTACAAATAATAATATATCTCCGTAAGTTTGGAATCCAAATTTTGGTTTATTGAGGTCTCATCATTCATTTATCCTAAGAAACTATACCATTTGTTGATGTTAATTTTTTAGACTAAGGTATTTGAACAGTGCGGTAAGGGCAGATAAGAAATTTTCCTTTTTGAGAGGATCAGATGTTCAGAAGGTTGGTTTTGTTCCTCAGCCGGGAAGAGAGTTGGACACAGTTTCTTGGGTATGACCAACCAGAGGATACAGCATGGCACAGATTTCAGAGACCGACGACATCAGAACCGAGGCCGACCACATTAGACCGGAAGCTCGGTTTGGATATGTCCTACCTCCTGGAACAAGCGGGTGAGTTCGGATATTTCGGGTCGGGACAGAAACAGTTTGGGAAACTCGGCAGATCATTTGGCCGACCTCTTGAAGGCCGACGTGAGACCAGAGTAGTTGGATTTTCCCTCCGACATGTGTCACAGCTTGAGAGCTCTTTACAGGGTGGCTTCATTAATGTTGCGTGTGGCAGCGGAGAAAACAGGTTGATGTGACAGGCCGTCAGGCGGCAAGCTTGCTTTCGGTGACGACAGTCTTGGGGCAGAGAGCCTGTCAATCAGTCGGAGACCGCGCGGGAAACGTCACGAGAGCAGGAGAACAGTGTTGTTCTCTGAGTACATAAAGAGAAGTTAGATTTGTTTGTAGAGGGGGATCATTTTTTTACAGCAAAACTTGTAACTGAAAGAAAATGAGCACTACTTGTAAAACACCGTAAGCAAAACAGCTCGGTTTTCATTAGGCCATCCATGAAAACAGGTCGGCCGAACTGGTTTTGGTAATAAAGTAACATCTCATTTTGTGTTCATGGACGTAGGCTGGATTTTCTCCGCCGAACCACGTTAAAACTCTCTTGTCGATCTTTGTGTTTTCTCCGCTCTTTACTACATTTGCTTTTGGTCTCCCCATAACCAAATAAATTAAAGGTTGAATGAGGATTGTCTCGGGAATGTTATCTCGAAACTACCTCTGGAACGAAAATCACCCGTCAACAGATGGCGTCGACTGTGAGGAAAGAGCAAAAAGCAACTTGCGTAGTAAGACGATGGTATAAGGTGGAAACCTTGGGTCGTTGAAGAGTTCAACAGCAGAATGGTTCGGGAGAATAAGGGAAGGAATGGATGAAAAAGGAAAAGGAATGTGAAGAAATTGGTCAGAACGGAAAGAGTGAGAGGATCACAAGAAGAAAGAAGGTCGGCAATAGATCTCCTCTTTGAGCCGCAAAATTACCGGATGATCTAACAAGAACCAGAAAATTCTTGTAATAGCCTCTCTTAAAATGACCCGCAAAGAGTTGTAAGAATGGCAGCAGGTCATTTGAATATGAATAAAACTTTATCTTTTGAATTAAGAAACTTGTCCATTTTACTTGTTTGTTAATTGAATGAGAAAGTTGTGTTCAATATTCTTGGGATGTGCTCGATGCGAAGGGGTGATCGGTAGTCGGGAAGGGCACCAAGCCCGTGGCACGCCAATCCCGGGTGTCATTATCAAACCCCTGGTGGAAGTGTTCCGACCTGGCTCATTTCACATTTGAGGATCCAGAACGCATCAAAGGATGAGGTGCATGTGGGAAAAGCGTGAACCCCTCACGGCACGCCAACCCCGGGTGTCATTATCAAACCCCCGAGGCCGGAGCGTTACTACCCCATGACTCGCATCTTTGAGGAGCAGCTCGGGTAAACCGGACCCATGAAGGTTTCTTCCCCTGCGAGTTGGCTGGTGAATCCCGCTGAGAACCATCAGACCACTTGGATTGGGTATGGCCAAATGGCCCCCTTGATTGCAGGAGTCTCGGGTAAACCGGGCCCATGGAGGTTTTCCCCTGCGAGTCGGCTGGTGAGTTCCGTTGAGAAACACCCAGGGAGGGCACACACATGGTGTCTTCCTCCCCCGTGGGGATTTGTCTGACCACCCCAGATTGCGTATACGTAGCCCGGTTAGTCGGGACACTGAATTGTAAGGTTCAAAATTGTGTTTTGGGAGGCACCAGGCAGGACGCTGCATCGGGGCCCCCGAGTTGTTATTCTTTTCGGGTTTGTGTGAAGTATGTGCTAAGTCACCTTCATTTTGTTAACTTTATCTTGTTCCATTTTTGTTTTTCACCGATGTCCGGCATAGGTTGAAAACCTTCCCTCGTGTAAGTCTCAGATGTTCCACCAGCTCGGGGCTGAATTCATTCCGCCGAGTATGTTATGTTCCACCAGCTCGGGGCTGGATTAGTTCTGCTGAGCCTGTTATGTTCCACCAGCTCGGGCCTGGATTCGTTTCGTCGAGTTTGTATTGTTCCACCAGCTTGGGGCTGGATTCGTTCCGCCGAGTCAGTTATGTTCCACCAGCTCGGGCAGGATTCGTTCCGCTGATGCTTTATTCCTTCAGCTCGGGGCTGGATTCCTTCCGTCGAGCTGTTTTGTTCCACCTACTCGGGGTCGGGTTACGTCTCACCAAGCTCGTATCATCGGCATGGAGACGGAGCATTTCCCTCATTGCCGGATCTTTATTGGTCTGGAGAGGTAACATTCCCCCAGAGCCAAATGTTTCTCCAGCTCGGGGTCGGGTTACGTCCCACCGAGTTTATTGTCATCGGCATGGGGACAGAGCATTCCCCCATGGTCAGATCTTTGGTGGTCTGGGGAGGTAATATTCCCCCAGAGCCAAGTGTTTCTCCAACTCGGGGTCTGGTTACGTCCTACCGAGCTCGTATCATCGGCATTGGGACAGAGCATTACCCTCATGGCCGGATCTTTGTTGGTCTGGGGAGGTAACATTCCCTCAGAGCCAAGTGTTTCTCCAGCTCGGGGTCGGGTTACGTCACACCGAGTGTATTGTCATCAGCATGGGGACGTAGCATTTCCCCCATGACCAGATCTTTGTTGATCTGAGGAGATAACATTCCCCCAGAGCCAAGTGTTTCTCCAGCTCGGGGTCGGGTTACGTCCCACCGAGTTTATTGCCATCGGCATGGGGACAGAGCATTCCCCCATGGCAGGATCTTTGGTGGTCTAGGGAGGTAACATTCCCCCAGAGCCAAGTGTTTCTTCAGCTCGGAGTCGGGTTACGTCCCACCGAGTTCATGTCATCGGTTCGGGGATTGAGCATTCCCCTATTGGCCGAATTCGAATTGATCGGAGTCAGAATTTCTTCTCACATTTAGACTCAGAAGCGCAAGTTAGTAAATTGAAAGCAGAAATTTAGCTAAGTATTGAAGACATAAAGTAAAGCATTCAAAAATAAGTGGCAAGGAATAAATTGTAGATTGTTATTACAAAAAAAAAAGGTATTTGCTTCAATATTAAGAGTCATATGAAGATACATCAGAATTTTCAGTGACCGAGCACATGAAGACGACGGGAGCCGACCTTATTGGCAGCCGAGGTAGTTTTCTACATGGTTCCATGAGCCAATCACCAAGCTGGATGATATCACGCTCCCGATTTTGTAGTTCCCAGTACTAACTCGTACACTCGTTGGAACTGAGAACTAAGGGATATATGTTGATGGTAATTTTTGAGACTAAGGTATTTGAACAGTCCGGCAATGGCAGAGACGAGATTTTCCCTTTTGAGAGGATCAAATGTTCAGAAGGTTGGGTTTGTTCATCAGCCGGGAAGAGAGTTGGACACAGTTTCTCGGGTATGACCAATCAAAGGATACATCATGACACATATTTCAGAGACCGACGACATCAGAACCGAGGCCGACCATATTAGACCGGAAGCTCGGTTTGGATCTGTCCTACCTCCTGGAACAAGCGGGTGAGTTCGGATATTTCGGGTCGGGGCGGAAACAGTTTGGGAAGCTCGACATATCATTTGGCCGACCTCTTGAAGGCCGACGTGAGACCAGAGTAGTTGGATTTTCCCTCCGACACGCATCACAGCTTGAGAGCTCTTTACATGCTGGCTTTATTATTGTTGCGTGTGGCAGCAGAGAAAACATGTTGATGTGACAGGCCGTCAGGCGGTAGGCTTGCTTTCAGCGACGACAGTCTTGGGGCAGAGAGCCCGTCAATCAGTCAGAGACCGCACGAGAAACGTCACGATAGCAGGAGAACATTGTTGTATTCTCTGAGTATATAAAGATAAGTTAGATTTGTTTGTAGAGTGAGATCATTTTTGACAGCAAAACTTGTAATTGAAAGAAAATGAGCACTACTTGTAAAACACCGTAAGCAAAACAGCTCGGTTTTCATTAGGTCATCCATGAAAACAGGTCGGTCGAGCTGGTTTTGGTATTAAAGTAACATCTCATTCTGTGTCTGTGGACGTAGGCTGGATTTGCTCCGCCAAACCACGTTAAAACTCTCTTGTCGATCTTTGTGTTTTCTCCGCTCTTTACTACATTTTCTTTTGGTCTCCCCATAATCAAACAAATTAAAGGTTGAAAGAGGATTGTCTCGGAAGGATTATCTCGAAACTACCCCTGAGATGAAAATCACCCGTCAACATCACTCTTCATCGATCAATTTATGTCCTAATTTTTAGCATACACTTATTTATACTACTAACGTGGCAACTTTTCATTGGCTCAAATGACGTAGTTTTTGGGTAATGGGAGCTGATATTTCTTTTCCTAGTTATAGTCATCAAACTTTTGTCAACCGTTTTGGAGGCCTATGAATTGGTCTTCTTAACCTCGCGAAATTTCTAGACTCTCCTCTCAATTTTAACTACCCTCGACAGGAATTGTATATTAGATAATTGAATGTCTATATTTTATTTTATTTTTTAAAAAAAAAAGTCTAGATGATCTAAGAAAGTCGGAACCTGAATTAATTGTTAATTATATTCATAAATTTCATAATTAATAATATAAACTAAATAATTAAGTGATTATTAGCATTTTCATGAGGGCCTATTAAAAAACATACTTCTATACATTTTAATATATACTCATTCTTAGCTTCTTATTTTATAAAATACACGCCTATTAAAAATAATTTAAATACAATTAAAAAAAAAGTACCGGCACATTCTCACGGTGTTAAGACGACATTGTAAAATGTAAATCCTAGAACATTCCAAGTGGCTTCCTCATCTGAAGGCTATATAAATAACACCACGAATTCCCAATTAATTATAAATTTCAGGTCGCGACTTTCCCTGATTGGCTAAGTAATTTTCTCCTCAGGCAAACAGCATCAACAACATTCAACAATGGATTCTTTCTCTTCCTACTTCGAGTCTCGTGATAGCGAAGCCCGCTGGGAGTCCTTCAAGAACTTTCACCAGATCTCTCCCGTCGTCCAGTCTCACCTTAAGCAGGTTAGTTTTTTATTTTTTTTTTTTTCCCCGTCAAATTATTAAATATTCTTTCGTTAATAGTTTTGTTTTTTATTCCCTTTATTGATTCGATTATAGAGTTTTTTTTTTTTTGTGGTTTCTGTTATTTATAATGGGGGAAAATTTCGGATCTTATATTAAATTAAGAGAATTTGTAGGCGTTATTAGGGTTTCAATTTGGGTATGCTCTCAATTTAATTAACCATATCGACTTCTCCGTTGACATTTTTGTGAAAAAAAATTTCAATTTTGTTAGGTTTATCTGTCACTATGTTGTGCGCTGGTGGCATCAGCTACTGGAGTCTACCTCCATCTCCTCTGGAATATTGGTGGCCTCCTTACAACTTTTTCAATGATCGGAGCCATGGCTTGGCTTCTCGCCACCCCTAGTTATGAAGAGGTACCCGTTTTATATCCGCTTTATTTTCTCTTGATGTCTTGTTCTGAGTACTGACTGCTGGTTTTTGATTGTGTTGTGTGTGATGAATAGAAAAAGAGGGTTGCTCTACTTATGGCTGCCGCTCTCTTTAATGGCGCCTCAATTGGTCCTTTGATCGATGTTGCCATTCAGATTGACCCAAGGTATATATGTTTTGAGAATTTATGTTTACATCCTGTTTGGGTTCGTAATGTTTTGTATGTATGTTGATGATTATAATTTCTATTTATTTTGTTACAGCATTCTGATCTCTGCATTTGTGGGAACTGGCCTGGCCTTTGCTTGTTTTTCGGTAGCAGCAATGGTCGCAAGGCGTAGGGAGTATCTCTACCTGGGTGGCTTGCTTTCATCAGGCCTTTCCATGCTTCTCTGGTTGCATTTTGCTTCCTCTATCTTTGGTGGCTCAACGGCTATCTTCAAGTTCGAGGTTAGTTGATGTTAATTGTGACTTTCTTGCAAAAGAGTGTCTTTCGGATCCTTTCATTGACATGTATTAACATGCAATACTATGTGTTTGCGATTGTCTTTGCAGCTATACTTTGGGCTGTTGGTGTTTGTTGGCTACATTGTGGTGGACACCCAGGACATTATTGAGAAAGCTCACTTTGGAGATCTGGATTATGTAAAGCATGCCCTGACCCTTTTCACCGACTTTGTTGCAGTCTTTGTTCGTATTCTCATAATCATGGTGAGTTGAATTTCCTATAAAACCCGGTTCAATTTTTCTGCTTGGGTTTTCCTAAATGAGAATGGTCTAATCATTATTACTATTATTGGTGAATGGTGAGCAGTTGAAGCATGCAGCTGAGAAGGAGGAGAACAAGAAGAAGAGGAGAGACTGAATCTTTTGGTAGCTGGAGGAATACTGCTTGTTAACTGTGGGTTGCAAAACTAAACTGTGTATATTCTTGTCTGTTCCTCCTCTCTAAAGTGTGTCTCTTTTACATTTAGATGATGTAATATGTGGGGTAGTGGTGTCCATTTCTACTGGTTTACTTTGGAGAATGTGTTCATGATCTATGGACTTGTGCATCATTGGATTTTGTTAAATTATCACTCAGTTTGGACAAGGAAACATCAGCTTATGAGCTGCTATACATACACATACACATATACATACACATGTATGTGTACGTTGGAAATGTTGGAAATTCTGTTTTCAAATTGACAATTAAATTTTAAGTTTTTTACTACTGAGCTAAACCCTTTGGTGCAACTTTTGTGATAAATTCATCTGATCAGGAAGCAGTTGCAAATTTTTAGGGAGGAAACAAAAATACCCCAAATGTGATTAGAAATGCATTATATCTCAAATTATTTCTTTGGCAAGATTACAAGGCATGACGTGGCAACTTTTCTTAGGAATATCATATTTTCCCAGTTGCATGCTATTCAAAACAAGTTTTGGAATATTGGCACCATTCTAATAGTTTTTTAAATCTCATTTTCTTTTATTTTTTTTATTAGAAATTATTTATAAAACCACTATTAATGACAAAAATAACTTTGATTAAACGATGACTAAATTCTTAAAATAGAGAAAAAAAGGATTGACATATATCGCCCAACCATCAAGTTAAAGGATCAGGCTAGGAAAACAGTCACTAACGCAGATAATTTCTCTAGACGCGTTCGTCTTATTTTTATTTTAAAATGAATTTCGGATGACCATTTTTTTTATTTTTTATAACCAAAATAAAAAAACAAGCAAAAATAAAATCTCACCTCGTGTACCCGAGAACAGCGAAACTCTGGTTTATGCCTCTTTTAGTAACCCTAGCAGAGTAGCGTAAGCTCTCATTTCTGTGCGATTATCACGAAATCTTTTAAACAATTGCGGGCAGATTCGCTGGTAGTGAAAATAAGGAAGATCGCGCGGTCTCTGTTTGTGGTTTCAACACTGTTCCGAAATTCGCAATTAGGTCACCGTTCTCGATTTGATTGAGCTTTGATTTTTGCTTTTTTATCTCACACAATGTGTGATGTGGGAACTTTGGATAGGATAGTTTAGTTGATCGTTTGAGGGTTTTTGTGGCTTTAGAATTGTTCCCGTTCACATTCGTTTTACTGTTGTATTTAGCAAGATTTGTCTTCTGCTTCTTGAAATTCAGCTGAAATTTTCGATCTTGGGGGTGATTAGGATATGTAGGTTTTTATTTGGTGGCTGATGAAACTGGTTAAAATAAAGTTGGAAGCTTAAGTGCGAGTCGAAAATAGAGAAATTATGGAACTATAATTGTTTTAGTTGATAAATTTGATTGTTTAATTAGCTCAAGGATTGAATTTGATTTGTTTGGGTTCGTTCTGTTAATTTTAATTGATACATGTGCTTTATCTTTGTTGGTTTTGTTTAATTATTGTGGAGAATGAATTGTCACGCTACATATTCATTGGAAGGTGAGAAAATTGATTTAGACTTTGGGATTAGAAGAGTAAAAAAAAGAATTATGATTGGAAGACGATATAAATAAGTTTGCTTCTTGTTCTTAACTTCATAGGTTTCTTAATCTTTCATTTTACAGTTACAGTTGAACTAGCACAAGATTTCATTATCCATTTATCAATAGGAAAATTCTGTAAAGCATAGCCATTAAGCTTAGTATTTTGATAATATCTGACACTGATTATGCAATATAACTTCAATGTGGAGTTTTTGATGCTCTAGGAGTTTACTTTTATTTTGTTCAATTGTGTTTATATGTTCTTGTAGGAATATATGCTTGTTGAATTGATGAATAATTAGGATGGATAAGCTATTAGAGTTTGGTAGAAGAGCTATGTTCTATGTAAGGGTTCTTTCTGGATATGAAGAACGAAGAATTCGGTCTTTCAGACTGCAGCTTGAAAAGCGTTTCCAACAGGTTTACTTCCTTTACGTTCATTTTTCTTTGTTGTGTAGACTTAGGCATTTTAATTTCTTATATGCTTCAAATTCTGCTTCTCTTCTTTTTTATTCATGCTCTAAGTTCTAGCAAATACTATTGTCATGTGTAAGGTTGCGAGAAATATTGTTTTACATTGGATTCTGGTTTCATGCAGTTGTTTCTTTTTCTTTCTGCTTGTAGATTGAATTTGATTAGCTTCTTGGTGATATTTCTCTTCCAACCAGGGCTGTCATATTTGAATGATATTATGTTTTTGGTTTTTGTTGCTCTATACTTTGTATTCTTGGGCTAACTTCTTCATTAAATACTGAAATAATATTTGGTAATCCTTCCCCCTCGCTTGACTTGTCTTATTTTGATGTTTGTTCTTCGCAAACAACGAACTTCTTAACTAGATTCTTTCAGATTAACAAACAAAGGAACAACAGCAGTGCCTTTCAAAATAATGTGTAAATCCAGTTTTTTATTCTTTCTTTTCCTTTGCTCTCTGGAAATATATGATTTTCCTATGTCTGCTCTCTGCTTTTTGTTTGTAACTGGAAATTGCAGTATTATGAAGGCATATAACTGCAAAGAAGCACTCATATTTCTTTTGATCGTGCGGATCCCTATTGTTTTTTCAGTTATTTTTTTTTCCTTATCCCCTTTCTATGCAATTAATCTTAAGTGGTGTTTGATCTAAGGCTGAACTTGTGAGTTATAGGTATATAAAAAGTGAAATATTTACATACACATGGCTATGGCCTTTGCTCCTTGGAAAAAGAAGAAACTGAAATTGGAAGCTTTTGTGGAGAAATTACTTTTCAACTGAAACTGAACTAGTGGCTGATATAGCTAAACGTCTTATGTGGAGACTGGATTCATCTGGAAAACTGACCGTAAATGGTTGAATACTCATTTGATGTCTCATTTTATTTATTCCAGAAGTTTATCAGTACGGTCCACTGGTATTTATAATAATCCAAACTGATGAATTTGATCGAGATATCCTAATGTTGACAGTAATATTATCCTTTTGTAGGACATGCAAGTTTATTTTGAAGCATAAAATGTGGCAGATTTATAGACGCAATCTGTATCTTTCCTTATTTTTCAAGCTTGTTATCATTTTTTTTCTAAATTTTGTGGCTTTATTGCATTTTTATTCAGTTAACTTTACCATTCTTATCTTAATAAGTTGATCCACTAGTTCTCTAGATAATTTTGGCTTAGAAATCTCATATTTACCTTGGTACTTTTTCTGCAGGCACAAGAACGGAAGGCGGCTTTAAGGAATATCCCTGAGCAAGCTATATTATCGGAGGTTCGCCGTATGGTTGAGGAGATGCAAAGTTTGAATAAGAAGCTAGATGAAACAGTGAGTTCCGCATTCACGCTCCTACATTGACAGATGATTATTTTGATGAGTTTCTTCTGTTCATTGTTGATTCTGTATTTTTATGTTAATCCTTTTTTCTCGATTGGAGAATGTGACATCATTAAAGACTATCTAACTAAAGCTTAGAAAGAAGTAGGCTCTTACTAAATTCTGAGCGTGGTTACTTAACCTTGAGCTGGCAATGTGGCATCCAAACTCAAGAGTCCTATCACTTAAAATCTAAATGATTTGCATTACTTCTTAGATTGTTCTTTTTCTGTCATGACAATACATCAACAGATAGAGTTGAGGCTTTGTAATTCTTCTGATTTTGCAGTTTCTTTTGTATCCTTGTCCCCCAGTTAAATGTCTGATTTTTAAGTTTCTGATTCTGTTATGTAAATAAAAGTGTTTTTTTTTTTTTTTTTTTAATGTGCAGGAAGCTGCCATTGAAGAATACTTCAAACCAATTGACAAGGAAGCTGAGATTATAGTGAAAATGCAACTTGAAGGGGAGGAGAAGACAATGAGAGAGATGATGGCAGCCATGCAGAGGCAGGCTTTGGTTGAGAAAGCTGAAGCAGAAAAACTTGCAAATGCAAAACAGTCAAATACGAAAGAAGATTCCCAGGAAGTAGAATCCACTACTACCGAAAAACATGCTCAGATGAGATGAGTCTTTGAAATTTGCTGCGAGATTGCAGTAGAAACAGATAATATTCTGTAAGAGTGCATGCCTCACTTTGCTTTACTTTTGGAATTTAGTTGCTAAGTAAGGTCATATTCATTTGTTGCACCCCATGAGTTTGAGGATATTTGAATAAGGGGGAGACAACATTTTGTCAGCTTTGGTTTATCATACATGGCAATTTCATAAACAGAGTTGATGCTGCAGCACAAATGATTTTTGTTTGATGATGGATTTTTTAAAATCATTTGTCATGGTAAATAATGAGCAGCCTCAAGCATTTTCAAACGTGTTTTGGCGTTCAAAGGTTTTAGTTAAAACTAGGGGTGGCAATTTGGGTCATGATTCATTTATTCGTTCGATTCGATTCGCTTTAAAGCGAATACGGGTTTGGAAAAAATGGATTCGTTTATAAATGGGTCAATTCGATTCGATTCGTTTATTAAACGAATCGAATACGAATTTAAGCTCATTGATTCGTTTATTCGTTAAGGATTCATTTTATTATTTTTATTTACTAGTTCTTGTTAATTTTCAATTAAGATTCGAGAAATTATAGCTAATTATCATAGAAAAAATAATATTTTCGATATTTGGTGAGGTATTTTTAGTAAATATATTAATTACATATTTATGAAGAATTAATGTAAATCAAGTGTGGTAAATTATTTTATTAAATAATATCATTGACTAAACGAATATTCGTATTCGATTCGTTTAATAAATGAATCGAATACGAATCCATCACATTTGGATTCGATTCGTTTATGATTCGATACAAATTCGATTCGTTGATTCGTTTTGCCACCCCTAGTTAAAACAGCATGTGAATGCTCGAAGTCAATTTAATTGATAGATATTGTCTTTTTATTTTATTTTGTTTTAATTATATAAATAGAAATTGGACCGATGGTAGTTTTTTTCTTTAGAATCTCGTATTTTGGTAAATTGGGGAGATAGGGTCCTCAATTTCATATTTAGATAATTGATACGTTCATGCAAGTATCCTTCTTTTTTGAAATTTGAAATTCTTACAATTTACGTATTTTACAATATCTACTGAGAATCTACGATTCATTTATTTGTAGTCCAGCCCAAAATGATATTCAATTTTCCTATAAATTCTTATAATTTTTTTTTTTAAATCGTTGGAAACATCAACGCCAAATCATCCCCTTCCGAATTTAAGCAGAGCATGTAAAATCCATGTCTGTCCCAAGCTTTTATAAGAAATGCATTCTCTGAATTCGAATCAAATACCTCAATGTGAGATATTAAACCATACACCATCAAATTACGCTCTCTTACACTCTTTTGAGACTACAAATTGTTATAATGAATATATTTATATTAATTGAATAATTTTTCATCTAATTTTAAAACATATTTTCATTAGTTTTAGACGGTTTGTCATTTCCCTCTTCTCTCCTTTCCTCCCCGTTACCTTTTCCTTTTCCCTATTTTCGTTCCATTTTGTGCGGATAGTGATCAACCCGCCGGTAGCCTCCCATATACTCTTCCTCTTAGTCTTAGCTGTAGTTTTCTCTATTTAATTTTCTATTTTGTTACTTGATTTTGAATATGGGTTTCCACATTTGTGTGGTAGATTCCGATCTATGTTGGTAATTTGTATATTTTGTATGGTTTCTTGTTTTTATACATGTACATATAGCGTTGCAATAATAGACATTGGATTGGCGGGACTTCATCCAGTAGATATGAAAATATAAGAATAATATTTTATAGATTTACGGGTTGTTGCTTTATAATAAATATGTTTTATTATTTTAATGGTTTTGTATTCTACTTTGTTTATTGTATTATATCATTTTTTATTTTCAAATTTTATATTCACCAACTCTTGTCGAGATATTGGAATTTAGATCGAATCTGTAATTCATCTATAGTCACAGTAGATTTAGTTGTGAATTCAAGTTTTGATTGTATATAGGGAATACACGATGCATAGTATTTATGTTGTCAGGATGTGTCCTGATTAGATTTAGTCTTAGGTTTTTCTAAGTATTGTATTTTGACTATACGATCTTGAATTTACATCCTTGGTGGTGTTTTTACTTATGAATGAAATTTATATTTAAAAAAAAAAGTCATTTAACACTAATCAGATGAAAAATTATTCGAAATTAACGGGAAATATTTAATGACAATGACTAAAATTTATATTTTCAAAACTGTATGGATTAAAATATTGTTATGATAATTTATTGGATAATTGGGTGTCGTTTTTCCCTCGCATATGGGTCCCCGAATGGAGTAGAAGGAGAACTTATACAGACATGCACTCAGTGGCAAAGTTTTGGCCTTTGAAATAACTATTTTTAGAATTCAATGCAGATGCTAGTGACAATGGATAAGATTTTTT
The DNA here is from genome assembly GCA_019454045.1 of Zanthoxylum bungeanum. Taxonomy (NCBI): domain Eukaryota; kingdom Viridiplantae; phylum Streptophyta; class Magnoliopsida; order Sapindales; family Rutaceae; genus Zanthoxylum; species Zanthoxylum bungeanum. The sequence continues at coordinate 502,472 of SKCR01029731.1, forward strand.
AGCGAGATTCCTTTGTCATTTGACTCATTTCGAAATATAAGGTAATGCTTTATAAGATCAGAAAAGGATTGTGATATAATAAACCTAACAACAGTAAATCTCCCTAGTTCAGATCTATCCTTAATAAATTTTTGAAATATGTGATTTATTACTGATAAAATTAGAGATTATTTTAGTTTCCTTATTATAATGGGTATTAATTTTTTCTTAGATTTTGAACATTAATCGATCGCTTGTATATGTTGTGAAATAACGATCACTCTTGGAAGTGTTTGAGAAAAAACCGAATTCGTATTTATTACTACAAGAATAAATACCAAGTTTACAACCAAGAAACTTATCAAAAACTCAACACTCTCTCTATACAAACTCACACACTCACTGGGATACAAATAAATGAAGAATGTGGCTCATTTTATAGCTGAGCAAACCGCGTGAACAGTGTCACGCGGTTTGCCAGCACACACACAGAGCAAGCATGAGTTGGCTCATGCTTTCGGTGGAACCGTGTTTTTCAACAAATCTCCCCCTCGGTGAAGATTTCCCAAAATCTGAGCCGACCATCAATCATCTGAATCGGATCCTCCAAAGGATCCTCCCCTGGCTGCATCTGAATGACTGCCTACGTACCCTAAGTTGGGATCAAGCCAATCGTAGTTCTCTGTATCTGAAAACAATCATCATCTGACAGCTATCCCGGTTATGTCTCTGCATAACTCTAGCTTGTCTCGGGTGACTGCCTTCGTTAACATGTCGGCTGGATTCTCATCTGTATGGATCTTCACTAGTCTCAGCAGTTGTTGATCCATCACCTCGCGTATCCAGTGATAGCGAATATCAATGTGTTTCGTCCGGGAATGATACATTGAGTTCTTGCTCAAGTCCAGAGCACTCTGACTGTCGCAATGTATCTTGAATTCTGTCTGTTTGATCCCTAACTCTTGGAGAAACCGCTTTAGCCACAACATTTCTTTTCCTGCCTCAGCTATGGCAATGTACTCAGCTTCTGTTGTGGATAATGCTATACACCTCTGCAATCTTGACTGCCATGACACAGCTCCCCCTGCAAAAGTGTAAATGAATCCTGATGTAGATTTCCTACCATCAAGATCTTCTGCCATATCTGAATCTGTATAGCCTTCCAAGATCGGATCAGCTCCCCCATAACACAGACGAAACTTCGTTGTACCCTTCAGGTACCTGAGAATCCATTTGACTGCTTCCCAGTGTTGTTTTCCAGGATTAGAGAGAAAACGGCTCACTACACCAACTGCGTATGCAATATCTGGCCTGGTACATACCATTGCATACATTAGGCTTCCAACAGCTGAAGAATATGGTATTGCTGACATTTCCTCTATCTCTTTCTTGGATGAGGGGCACGAACTCTTGCTCAGTTTGAAATGGTGCGCTAGCGGAACGCTGACTGGTTTGGCTTTCTGTATATCGAACCTTCTGATTACCCGTTCAATATACCTCTCCTGTGAAAGCCACAGCTTCTTGTTCTGTCTGTCACGAACAATCTCCATTCCCAAAATCTGTTGAGCTGGTCCCAAGTCTTTCATGTCGAAAGCCTTGGAGAGTTCCTTCTTCAGCTGGCTGATCTTCGCTGTTTCTTGTCCAACAATCAACATGTCATCTACATACAGTAGAAGAGCAACGAAATTTCCATCTGGAAACCTCTGAATGTATACACACTGATCTGCTGCAGTTCTTTTGTAGCCTTGACCCACCATGAATGAGTCGAACTTCTTGTACCATTGCCTCGGTGCTTGCTTGAGCCCGTACAAGCTCTTTTTCAGCTTGCAAACAAGGTTTTCTTTACCTGAAACCTTGAATCCTTCTGGCTGCTCCATGTAGATTTCTTCATTCAGATCACCATGAAGAAATGCTGTTTTGACATCCATCTGTTCAAGCTCCAAGTTTAATCTGGCTACCAATCCTAGGATGACTCGGATTGAAGCCATTTTTACCACTGGTGAAAAAATCTCATCAAAGTCAATTCCCTTTTTCTGTAGGAATCCTTTGACCACTAGCCGAGCTTTGTGTTTCACCACTTTCCCGCTTCCATCTTTCTTGAGCTTGAATACCCATTTGTTCTTCAATGCCTTCATTCCATGTGGGAGCTTCACTATCTCATAAGTGTTGTTCTTCTGCAGAGATTCCATCTCATCCTGCATTGCGTGCAGCCATTTGTCTTTGTCTTCATGAGATACCGCTTCGTTGAAGGTTTCTGGCTCCCCCTCGTCAGTAAGCAGAATGTATTCTGATCCTAAATATCTGGCTGATGGAATCTGACCTCTCTCGGATCTTCGTACTGGAGGTTCTGGCTGTCTGTTGTCATCCGGATCTGTGGATGACCCTGAAGCTTCTGATGGAGCAGGCTGCAGCTCCCCCTGCTCAATACCTACATCCTCCTCCGGTTCTGCTTCTGGCATGTTGTGGACAACAGGACCTGGGCGACGCTTTTCTGTCCTAGGCTCGCGGCCTAGTTGGGAGTACGGAGTAGCCACGAGGGACTAAACCGGAGAGTAATGGAGTCGCCACCCGGTGTGAACCGGGAAAATGAGATTTAAGGCCGCACTCACCCCTCGCAAGGGAAGACCTCAAACTGTTGGGTTCGGAATGGTCCCTTACTTATGTCACTTGTAATAAAAGGATTTATGTGATAATTTAACCAGGCTTAAATAACATTTATTTCCAAAGATATCATGCTTCTAAATTCATATGCATACATCACAAGTTCATCACAACATGCAACATCACATGTCAATCTCATGAACATATTTCAATCCTATGATATGGAAAACTAAGAACAACATAATCATGCTTGAGTACTATCTCATGAACCTATTAACCAAATAACATGCTAACAGCCTAATCATGCTTGAATACAAATAATACAGTTGGCTATATAACACAAGAAAGATCAACCAAGAGGCAATTATGCATGAATATGATAAGCCATACTCAGTTCAGTGTGTGCGCGTTCGTGTAGCGTTCGTAAACGCGTTCGAACGGTAAACAGAAAGTTCGCGTTCGTATGGCGTTTGATAACGCGTTCGAACGGAAATGAAACAAAATGCTCGCGTTCGTATGGCGTTTGATAACGCGTTCGAACGGTAATGAAACAGAATGCTCACGTTCGTATGGCGTTCGTAAACGCGTTCGAACGGAAATGAGACCTGATGCATGATAAGGCAAAAATGCATGCGCGTTCGAGTTGCATTCGTAAACACGTTCGAACGGGAACAGACCTTATGCATGAAATGAGACGCAATACATAAACAACAAAATAAAGGGGCGCGGCGAAGTACTGCCGTAAATGTGGCCTTTTGGGGGCTCTTGATCTCTTAAAGAGATGACCTTTAGACCATCATACTAAGCCCATGCGCGTCACATCACATCATGCATAAATAGAACCAATCATATCAACCAAGTATGCCTGATTGAACACATCTTACATCCAATCCGAACACACATCAACCGGCGCGGCAAAGCATCGTGGTAACGGGTTTTAACCCCTCCCCATAAGGGATCTTTCATTCCACTTACTAAGCCCATGCGCTTGATTGAACCATGCATAAAAGATAAACTCAACAATATCAAACTAAGTATGCCCGATTGAACGTATCTCGCATCCAACCGAACACACATCAACCGGCGCGGCGAAGTAGTGTCACACATGTGGCCTTTTCGGCTCTTTGTCTCCCAAATGGAGGACCTTTGGACTAACTCACTAAGCCCATGCGCTTGATTGAATCATGCATAAATAAACAACGTATTGAATTCAAGTAAAGAAAACTAAATAAACAAAAGCATCACAAAACAAAAGAAAGATGGTGCCGTTTACCCAAGCGGTACGTGGAGTTGTGGCCCGAGTACAAATCATATTACCGTCCATTCGGAATCGACTATGAAATTTATGTCCGAGTTTCCATCCTATATACCGCGAGAGTTGACACATCTCTCATTCATCCAATACCCACAACATATTACATCTCATAATTCATGCATATTTATCTACTCAAAGACCACAACATGCATTCATAAACGACTCTCATGCAATAGAATTCAATAATAATAAATAATAAAACGAATATAAACTAATGAAAAGGTACCCTCAGGTCTAACCTTTTAAATCACCTCTCGGATGTACGGTACACGATCGTCGGAAGGGTGGATGCTCCGCAACTCTCCCGGTTCACTGGTTCACTATTCTCGTTCGTTGTCTTACTGTTTTGAGTCGTCGTTCTCCGTCTTTTGCTATTGTTTCCTTGTGGTTTCGCTGCTGTTTCCTCTTTCTCTTTTGCTTACTGTTTTTGGGTGTCTTCTTCCTGTAATTTTTTATGTGTGTTGTGTATGAGTTAGGGACTAGCTAGTAGCCAAGGTTGAGAAGGTTGGTGAAGGGTTCTTTTTATAGGCAAAGGGTTAGGTTTGACAAGGAAAGGGATTTGATTTGGTGTTGGATAATGGAAGCAAGAGATTTGATTTGGTTTGGTTAAGGGAAGTCAAAGATTGAGGGGGGACAAATCTTGGCTAGATAGGGAAGGTTGAATATTTGATTGGCTTGGATTAGGAATACAATATTTTAAGTTTGGGAATAATCCTATTAGATTGGGAATATAATTGGTTGATTGATTTTAATTTAGGCATGATTTTAGTTTAAGTTGGTAATTGTTTATTTTATGTTTGGTATATGTTTTATTTAATTATTTAATTAATTTAATTATTATCTTATTTAGTTAATGTTTTAATTAATATTTATTTATTTAAATTGGGATGTGTTTTATGGGCTTTGGGGGGCTAATTGGGATGGATGAGAGGCTAGCAGCAAAACCAGAATTACCGACACCGTTCGAACGCTTCCTCGAACGCGGCACGAACGCCCGCAATCCGTTTGACGTTCGAACGTAAACACGAACGTAGCACGAACGAAAACAGTGAACCTTGTTATTCTGAATTTCCCCTTCCGATGTCCGTTTCCCGTGACCTCCGTGACTTAAAAGGTAGTTGTCTCCAAATAAGACTCATCATCGGGTTAATATGCGAGAATGCAGTGCCTACACATGTCTTGCACCCCATCATCATCTGTGGCCTCTGGTGTTGGTGCTGGGGTTGTGTCTGGATTTGCATCGGTATTGTTGGCACTGGTTTTAGAAGGCATTTTGGGCTTTTCAATGTCTTCTATTGTCTGGTCTTCAAGAAACACTACATCCCTGCTTCTGATGACCTTCTTTTCCTTCGGGTCCCATAACATGTATCCAAATTATTCGTCTCCATAGCCTATGAAGATGCATGGAGTAGTTCTTGCATCGAGCTTCTGTCTGAGCTCCTTGGACACATGTGCAAATGCTAAACATCCAAATATTCTGAGATGAGAATATGAATGATTCTTACCAGACCACACTTTCTCCGGAATTTCGAAGTTCAACGGTACAGATGGTGATCTGTTGATCAGATAGCAGGCAGCACGAACAGCTTCTCCCCAGAATGGCTTTGGCAGTTTGGCCATACTGATCATGCTTCTGACTTTCTCCATAATGGTGCGGTTCATTCTTTCAGCGACACTATTGTGTTGTGGGGTGCGTGGAACAGTCCTCTCGTGTCGAATGCCGTGACTTCCGCAGTAGGCATCGAACTCCCTGGAAGTGTATTCGCCTCCATTGTCTGTACGAAGGCACTTCAGTTTCTTCCCTTTTTCACGCTCGACCATGCATGGAACAGTTTGAAATAGTCCAGGACCTGATCCTTTGATTTCAGAAAATACACCCATACTTTCCGAGAAGCATCATCAATAAAAGTCAGAAAATATTTGTTACCGCCTAGTGAGTTTACCTCCAATGGACCACATACATCAGAGTACACCAGACTGAGTAACTCTGATTTCTTTGTATATGAGAAATTAAAAGAGACTATGTGTTGCTTACCGAATAGACAGTGGTTGCAAGGATCCAGATTAGCATTTTTGGAGACGGTGATTAGATCATTCTTTGTCAAGGTAGACAACCCACTTTCACTCATGTGACCGAGTCTCTGGTGCCACAGATTCCGAGAAGCCTCCCGTTCAGCTACATTTAGGCTTTCTGCACAAATCTTCACATGAGTCTTGTACAAGGTTCCACATATATGTCCTCGGGCAATGACCATGACACCTCTTATCATCCTCCAAGTGCCGTTGCTGAAGTGGCTAGCATAGCCCTGTTTGTCAAGGGCTACCCCCGAGAGTAAGTTGAGCCGAAGTTCTGGAACATGTCTGACCTCCTTCAGGGTTACTGTATACCCTGCATTTGTCCGCAACTGTATTTCGCCAATTCCCACTATCTGAGAAGAACTGGTATTCCCCATCTTCACTGCTCCAAAGTCTCCTGCTTTGTATGTTGTGAAGAAATCATTGTGAGGAGTGACGTGGTAGGACGCTGCAGTATCTATCACACCCACTCGACATCCTGAGTTGCGGTGTGAAGGCATGCTTCTTCCTGGCCGGAGCATATAGCTACATCCACCGTAGTAACTACTAGTGTCTCCGCATCATTCTTCTTCTGCTGGTTATTGTCTTGTCCCTGCTCCCGTTGCAGTTTCCGGCAATTCTTCTTCAAGTGGCCTTCAATACCACAGTGGAAGCACTTGTATGTATTTTTCCCGTCCTTGGACCTGCCCCTGCTTTTGCTTCTGCCTCTTCTCCCACCTTGATGTTTCTCCTGTTGTCTTCCTCGTTGCTCCGAGACAAGGGCTTCTGTTTGATCTGAGCCCACGTCTTTCCTTCTGGCTTCTTCATTTGACAGGGCATCCTTTACCATAGGCATGGTAAGTTTGCCTCCTGGAGCTGAGTTGCTGAGAGTAACCACCAGAGTCTCCCAGCTATCAGGTAGAGAACTGAGTAACAAGAGGGCTTGAACTTCGTCTGCCAGTTGCATGTCTACTGCAGACAACTGATTCACCAGGCTCTGGAACTCGTTGGTGTGTTTTGCAACGGAAGTTCCACTCCGTAGCTTCAAATTCACCAATCGCCTCATTATTAAGGCTTTATTCCGAGCTGTTTTGGCCTGAAACATGTCTTCCAATTTCCTCCACATTTCATAAGTATCTGTGTCATGTGCTACATGGTGGAAGACATTATGGCCGATCCACTGTCTAATCTGACCCAAAGTTCTATTGTTGAGTTTATTCCAGTCATACTCCTTAACAGACTCTGGTTTCACTCCCTTCAACTCGATGACATCAAACAGATCTTTACAATGTAAAAAATCCATCATCCTAGGTCTCCAGATGGAGTAATTAGTGGCAGCCAGTTTAATCATTGCACCAGAATGAGAATCCTCCATCTCCATTTTAAGTTTTAAAGTTTAAAATGAGAATACACTAAAATCAAGTCTGAATTTCACAAATCAGAGGTCACCGTTGCGTCCGGAACGGTCGAAAATGGTGGAATAGACACTTCGTTGGTCTAAATCTGACACAGGGACTGATTTGTAAATTCCTAAAAGTACTGGGGCAAAATTGTAAATTTCAAAACTTCAGGGGGCTAAATGAAATTTACCAGGATGCTGACGTGGCGGCTGACGTGACAGGTGGGACCGCCTTTGCTGACGTGGCAGATGACGTGGCGTGCTGACGTGTCAATGTGGGACCTGGTTGCTGACGTGGCGCTGACGTGGTCGTCTTCAACCTTCAGCAGCGCTTGCGGAGTGTGGAGCGCGTGATGGCGCGTGGACAGCTCTTTGGAAGGCGCGTGGCGCGTGTGTGGTGAATCTGGACGTCGGTTCGGTCGCCGGAAAATACCACCGTGCTCGTCTCGACGTGAACTAGCTGATGGTGCCCTCAAATTGGATTTTTGACAACTTTTCCGGAACTCAAATTTTTCGAACCAAGCTCCGTTCTTCGGTTTTTCGATCCCAATGAAGAACCAAAGCTCTGATACCACTTGTTGTGAAATAACGATCACTCTTGGAAGTGTTTGAGAAAAAACCGAATTCGTATTTATTACTACAAGAATAAATACCAAGTTTACAACCAAGAAACTTATCAAAAACTCAACACTCTCTCTATACAAACTCACACACTCACTGGGATACAAATAAATGAAGAATGTGGCTCATTTTATAGCTGAGCAAACCGCGTGAACAGTGTCACGCGGTTTGCCAGCACACACAGAGAGCAAGCATGAGTTGGCTCATGCTTTCGGTGGAACCGTGTTTTTCAATAGTATAGACTATCTCCGGACTATCCCTACATATAACTCAATATTAGGGGCGGTTCTTGTGTCATTCAGGGCCCGAGACTATTTTAATATTTTGAAGCCTCTGGCCATAATAAAATATTATAACAACAAAATTTAGGACTCTTAATCATTAGTTATTTGTAAACTATAACCAACAAAAATTCGAAAGTTATAGACTGACTGCCTAACTTATCTATGACAATGGCCGACTCTGCTCAACCTAAAACACATGTATCTGATTCGGCTCATTGAGATAGGCCCTCAATTTCACTTTCACCTAGTATAAATAACTTTTTTCTTTAATGTGTATGACCTCATTTTGAACCACCTTCAAATCGACCATATATACCTCAAGCAAACTTCAACTTCTTCGGTCATCAATCATCATAGCTTTAACTTTTTTTAAAAATCTTTCTTTCTTTAATATAGGGACCAAGCTTTTCCTAATAATTCTGCTTTTGGGTGAAAATAAATCAAAAGATCCTAAATAAGAAAGATAAAATAATTAAAGGCATTCATTTGTCGGTCTTAAGATATTGTTTTAAATTAATTTAAATTTTGAAGTTTAGATAAGTTCTTAAAATATGATCTAAATTTTATGTTAAAATTTAAGATCCAACCAATCACATATAAAAATTGACCTAAAAACACATCTACCAAATATATTATCAAATTAAATTATTAAGACGGTCCATCGTCATTATATTGTGTAAAAATTTCAAACAATCCATTTGATAAATGTTTTAATTATTGTCTCTTATTTTTTTTATGTTAGTATGAAAATATAAATGAATTATATTTTTTTTTCAAACCGCCCAAGCATCACATTAGTTGGATGGAAGTTGACAAATCCGTTGTGGATTGATTGGATGATAATGTGGGGAAGCATATCGAAAGTGACTCTAATTTCTTCCATTGTCCTCAATTGCAACCCATGAACAATTATCCCAATAATAAAGTAAGATTCTCCCATTAAGTTTCAATTTTTTATTTTTTGTTTTTGTTTTTGTTTACTTTTTAATATGACCACTTAATATACTTATGTCCAAGTTTTCATGTTTCATGTTTTAAATCACAAAATTATATACCAATATCACTTTTATTAAACTTTACAAATCACATCTCCCCAATATCATCTTGTATTCGAATTTAGGGAGTGCGTTTCTTGTAGAGTCTGAACAGTCAGAGGTTTTACCTGCTCCACTTAATCCAGAAATGAGTGATTTGACGCGGTGATTTCCAACGATTTCAGAAAAATAAAATAAAGAGCTTTACAATTAGAAGAAGGGAGACATACTAATTTAAGGGAAAACACAAAACTCCATAATAAATTTGTTTGAGCTAATTATATTGGAAGCCACCACAACTTACGATTAGGAATGGCAAAATCCGGATTCGGACCCGGAATTTCTTCACCCTGGGTCCGGTTCCGGGTAAATATATCCAGGTCCGGATCCGGGTCTACCCGATCCGGATCCGGATACCCGGTTCACTTTTTTTAAAAAAAAAAAAAATTTAATTATATTATTTTATATTTATATTTGGATTTTGTCAATTTAATTAATTTTATTTCAATTCTTTTATATTATATATATATATATATATATATTATATATGCATATTATTTAGTATTTTTCATTATATTTTTTTTTTTTTTTTTTTTTCCGGACCCGAGTCTATTCGGGCCGAACCCGTGCGAACCCGGGTCCGGATCCGGATACACCAGGTCCGAATTTTAAAGACTCGGGTCCGGTTTTTTAATCCCAGACCCAAATCGTCCGGGTCTATGCGGATCCGGACCGGGTCCGGGTTTAGTTGGCATCTCTACTCACGATGACCCATTGATACTTGGGATTGAGAGAGACATATACAATTATGAATCAAGGTCTCTTGTCAGTTACATTCTTTAGACGAGCACCACCTAACAATAACATTAGCCAAATTAGGGTGTGTTTTGTAAAAAGTTTTTTCAGAAAATATAAGTTAGTTTATAAGTTATGAAATAAATATTAAAGTATAAATTAGTATAATTATTATTTTATGAAATTGTGATTTTACGAGGGTGAAGGGTGCTAATGATTTTTTTAATATTCATGAGAAAAGCTAAATAGGCTTAGCATTGGGTAAAAAGCCTCAGCCCATTTAGCTTCTTAAATTAAAATGCCATTTTCTGCTGGGCCAGTGCTTCCCCAAGCCAGCTTAAATTTTGGGTAGGGTTTCAAAAAAATGCCAACCACATCACATTTTTAACAGAAAAAACCCACAAACTCACATGGGAATCTCCAGTTAGATATATTTCCTTTGAAGGATTCTACAAGACTACAACAAATTGACAACTCTTTACTTTTGTAGCATATTTGTGTACACAACTACACATTTATAAGTCCCCAAGGAACGTGATTTTGTGGTGTAAGGTTCAGGATCTCACATTGAGGTACCGGGTTCGAATACAAAGAGTACATTTCTTATAAGAGTCTGTAACAGTCGGGGATTTTAACTACTCTACTTAAATCCAAAAAAAATGATTTAACGGTGGGATTTTCATCGATTCAAAAAAAAAAATACACATGTATAAGTGCTTTACCCCTGCTTTCTTTACCAAAATCACTTTTTTTCACAATTGGGTCCAAATCCAAAACATGCCTAATTACTAGATTAGTAGTGCATGATCTCAAAGTAAATTTTAATATCTTTTTTTCCCCCAATTCTAAATTTATTCTTTGGCCCCATATGTGACGACTAGAGTCTCATCAATTGCAAATCCTCCTCAGAGCCCACTTTCCCATTTAATTTTTTTTTTACCTGCATATGTAGTCATTTAAATTCATATTTTATATTAATAGAGCCTCTATCACTTGACTTATTCACACCCATTTAATTTTAGGTTTAATGGGTGGTTACATTAATCTTGTCTTATCATTTTTGAACCCATTCAAATGTCTAGTGATTGCTTAGACTTTAAGATTTTGCTAGAATGCTTAATCTACTCAACATTTTCGTGTACCGTCTGTTAATTTTTTTTTCCCTGGCCCCATATTTGACGGGAAAAAAATTGTTTATTTTGCTATCGTTTGAATAACATGTCTTGCAAATTAAAAGTAAATATATTAATTTGATTTTATACAAAAAAAATAAATAAATAAATAAATTGAAAATTATGATTTAGGAACGTTTGTATTTTTAAAAATGTCTAAAATGCAGATTTGTCAATAGGAGCGTTTGTATTTTCATATTTTTCAATCTCATACTTTTTATTTTTCAAACTATTCTAAAATCTTCGTTTTTTAATAATGATTGAAAGATTATTAATTAAATGTGTATTTATTTCAAATGAATTATTAATATTTAATTTTTTATATTTTTCATTAACTCTTATCATAAATTATAATAAATTAACTATAAAAGTATTCATAAGCTAACCAAATATATACTTGTACTGAGATATTTATTTTCTATCAATAAAAAAATTAAAAAATGAAATAAGTTAGAAATCACATTTGCTAATTTAAAAGAGTGTCAAAAAAAAAATTATACTATCTAAATAATTATAATTAAATATATGATATTAATTTATTTTATTTTATATATTTGATATACATTATATTTATCTCTATTAAAATGAATTACGTATCGGTTATCTGCCAATTTTTATTAAAACATCATTTAATTGGCAGGCATGGTGTTTTCTAGAGACATAAATAATTAACAAAACCATTTATTTTACATTTAATGACTGGAATTTAGTTGCATTAATTTATTGAATATTGAGAACTTTACTACCTGTTTTGCTTTTGCATCACTTAAATGAATATGGTGGGCCCGCATGAACCGTGATGCAAAAAAGCGCTGTCAATGTTGCATTGCTTCTTGGGCCCCATTTACGCCAATCGTAGTATTACACGTGTTTGTTTCTTATTAGACTTTTCTGGTCAATTACAATTAATTGTGCAGCGAAACCTTCTTCGCTTTGAAACAGTAAAAGGGTTATAAAAGTAATGGTACATAACATTGTTAAATTTGATAATTTAGCCAAATTAGGCAACAAAAAAAAATGTAATGGGTTAAAATAAGTCATAATATTTGGATTTTATCAAAATAATCATTTTCTTCAAAATTGATTTCGGAAAATCTAATTTCTCTGAAATCTACACCGATTTTTTTTTTTAAATAAAATTATTTGAAACTTCCAATCTCCGAAGTTTTTAAAAAACATATAAGGTCGAGGTAGTATCCAACCTCCTCCCGAACAAGCAAGTAGAAAACCGAAAATGGTATCTCTGAATTATTTCCGGATCGATATTACTGATGAACATCCGACATAATCGAGCATACACTGGAGCGTCTAACGTATAAAGGTTGTCTCATCTCATCTCGCGTAGTTGATCGATCTGTCTATATCTAGTGGTATCTTTTATATCTCCAACAATAAGTCGTGTATACCATACATTCTGGTATAGAGCGAACACTTCGTTGTCTCTGCAGTAATAAAGAACAACACCGGCCATAACTTCGGAGAAAATTTCTGAGATCCTAAGTAACTTCGGACAAAAGTTTGGATATCCTAAGTTTTTTTGGATAATTCATATATTTTTTTCGTATTATGTTCACTTCAGATACCTCGACGTTATATATTTTTTAAAAACTTTGGAGATTCGAAGTAATAACTTAAGATATCCGAAAAACTTTGGATATCCGAAGTTTCAAATAAAAGGAAACAAAAAAACTTCGGAGTAAGTTTCGGAGAAATTGACTTTTTCGAAGTCTACTAAATAGAAAATGATCATTTTGACAAAACTCAAACGTTGTGGATCATTTTGGCAAATCACAAAATATTTTTGGCTGGTTTTGCAAAATTTCCATTAAATTTCAAGAGAATTTTGAATATTTTTGGGGTCTGTACATAAATATGATGAAATACAAGGATCTGTAGTTCTCTAGTTAACTCTTTCTAGGGGTGATCACGGTTTCAGGTCAAACCGCAACCCGACCCGAACCGCACCGCGCGGTGTGAAAAAAAATTAAAAATGATTTCGGGTCAATCGAAATCAAACCGCAGATTTCGGGTTGGTGAGCGATTTTGACCCAACTGCGACCCGAACCGCCCAAAACCGTAAATTTTGACTCAAACCGCCGACCCGCATTCAAATTACATATTATTTTATATATTTCTTCTTCTTTAATCATGAAATTTAAGATATTTAATGATCATATGACAATATGCAATGTATAATGAAAATTAGGTATTTTTTTTCTCTTCAATTATTATGTGAAAACACACAATATTTCATTAAAAAAATTTATAATCCAAACCGCCGACCCGAACCGCCCAAACCGCCAACCCGAACCGCCGCGATTTTCCTAATCAAATTTGCGGTTTCGGTTTCTAATTTCCCAAATCGCCAACCCGCACAGTTTGAAGTGAAAAACGAAAAAAACCAACCCGAACCGCACCGCGAACATCCCTAACTCTTTCGGTCTTTCCTTTATAATTTAACTTTAACACCTATATAATAAACTCACGTGACATAAGAAGAGAGAGACTATTAAAATTTTAAACTGTATGGACATGTATTAATAATATCGAATATGTTTATCAGTAGCATATATATTATTAAATTTTTTTATGAATATTAGTATAATGGGTTTTTTTTAAAAAAAAAAAATTAATAGTAGAAATGGTATAATAATTTTTAGTTTATTTGCAGTATTTAAGATTTAACTATAAAGTCAAGAGTCCCTTTTTTTTTTTTTAAACATGACGTTTTTATTAAATTAAGATTGCAATTCCAATGAAACACGATAGATGAGGTGGAAAATATTCATTCCAAATATAATTCTCACCAGCACTAAGCGCATTAAATTGTAGCAAAATATTTAAATTTAACAAAAAATAGTATTGATTTATTAACGTTGAGAAGACGTATAAATTAAAACTTTTTTCAGCCAATTCGTTAAGATAACAAAATTAATGTGTGGTTTGTAAATCTAATTAATGTTTTTTACGTAACCTATTTCATTATTTTTTATCTCACAATTACATACTATCCTCATTTTATATGCTAATATTTTTTTTATATAATTGATGTTGTTGACTGCGGATTTCGTTCTCAGAGGCAATATGAGAATATTACTCCCGATACAATCCTCCTTCAATAGTGAATTTGTTCGGTTAAGGGGGAACCAAAAGCAAATTTAGCAAAAGACAAATAAATACTCCAATCAACAAGGAGATTTAACGTGGTTCGGCGGATCAGATCCAGCCTACGTCCACGGGCACAGAACAGACGATCTTTTTATTACTGAGATATGCTTCTCTGATATCTCTCGTGTTTACAAGTCTGATGATAATGATTCTGATTCTTCTTCCTGATGTTGATCTTGATCTTCCTCATGTTCCTTTACTTACACTTTCCCCTCCTATTTATAATAGTGAAGAAATCATATTCATTTTCCTATAAGGATTCCTAGTTGAAAACTACATTCACTTCCCATATCCTATTAGGATACTGACTCATCAACATTTCCCTTTGAAAGTATGATAACTTATCTACTTATCCCATAAGAATATGATAACTTATCTGCTTATCCCATAAGAATATGATAACTTATCTCATTTATCCCATAAGAATAGGATAACTTATCATCTAGAGCATATCTCGCTATCTGGTCGGTCTCTATGAGGTCGGTCACAATGGTCCTCTGAACCGAGAATGCTGATATCGATCTGATAATGCCCGGTCATCCGATCTTAAGTGGTCGGTCACTGATCACCAAATGCTCGGCCCCTTACCGTTGGCGTATGCAACATCGAATGGTCGGGTCGGCATTAATGATTTCGACCGAGAAGGGAATTACCCTTTTTACCTCTGTCGTACTCCTTAAATAACATAGGTCCTGAAAACACCATCAACATCTGTCCCCTAGTTCTCGGTAACAACGAGTTTGCGAGTTGATGTCGGGAACTATAAAAAAAGATGGTGTGCTGATGAATTCGTCGGTGGTCACTCCAGAAACCGCAGAGAAAAAATGCCTTGGCTGCAAATCTGGTCATTCATGCCACCTTCATGTGCTCAGTCAACGAGGATCCCGATATCTGCCCGTGGAGAAAATGCTTTGCCCTTATGCTGATGACGATCGACTCGGTGGGACGTAACCCAACTCCGAGCTGAGAAGAACATTTGGCTCTGGGGAATGTCCCATCCCCAGACCAATAGAGGGCCGACCATGGGGGAGATGCTCCGATCCCATGCCGATGATAAGTCTCTCGGTGGGACGTATACCGACCCCGAGCTGAAGAAATACTTGGCTCTGGGGGGAATATTACATCCTCAGTCCTAAAGAAGCCGACTCGGTGGGACGTAACCCGACCCCGAACTAAAAGAAAGACTTGGCTCTGGGGGAATGTTACATCCACAGTCCAAATAAGTCGACTCGGTGGGACGTAACCCGACCCCGAGCTGAAAGAAAGACTTGGCTTTGGGGGAATGTTATGTCCCCAGTCAAAAAAGACAGACTCGGTGGAACGTAACCCGACCCCGAGCTGAATAAAAAAGTGGCATCGGCGGAACGAAATCCAGCCCCGAGCTGAATAAACAAGTGGCATCGGCGGAACGAAATCCAGCCCCGAGCCGAATAATCTTTGGGACTTGTTCAGAAGGGAATCGAGTCAACCTTTTGGAGCCCTACCAAATCTGACACGGGCGTCCCCTTGCCATATCAGCGAAAAACAAAAACAAAACTTTAAAATTTTAAAAAACAACGGGCGGTGACTCAATGCTTAAAAACGTTAAAGTGTAAACAATCAGCACAGATTCCTTAAAACAGCGTCCTATCCGAGGTTTCCAAAAAACAATCCTGAATCTTTCAATTCAGAGTCCCGGCGAACCAGGATTTGGATCAAAGAGCGTTTAGAATGGTAAGAGCACATCATATATACTTCAGGTCGCCATGGAGCATGTGTATTGTTTGAGGGCTCCTCCTTACAACGCTGGAGCAAGCATACGCTACGAGGGCACAATCTCTCCCCGTGCTATACTACTCACGGATCCGAACGATCAAAAATATGGATCAAAGAGTGTCCGAAGTATTAAGGGAATGCTTCTCCTTATGCTCGGTAACACTGGAGTAAGCAATCATTACGAGGGCATGATCCCTCCCCGTGATATGCTTCTCACGGATCCGAATGATCGAAGAAATAGGTTGGGATCAAAGAGTGTCTGAAATATTAAGGGAATGTTCATCCTTATGCTCGGTAACACTGGAGCAAGCAAACGCCATGAGGGTATCATCCCTCATCGTGCTTTGCTTCTCACGGATCCAAACGATCAAAATATGGATCAAAGAGTGTCTGAATCATTAAGGGAATGCTCCTCCTTATGCTCGGTAACACTAGAGTAAGTAATCGCTACGAGGGCATGATCCCGCCTCGTGCTATGCTTCTCACGGATCCGAATGATCGAAGAAATAGGTTTGGGATCAAAGAGTGTCTGAAACATTAAGGGAATGTTCCTCCTTATGCTCGGTAACACTGGAGCAAGCAAACGCCACGAGAGTATCATCCATCCTCGTGCTATACTACTCACGGATCCAAACGATCAAAATAGGGATCAAAGAGTGTCTGAAGCATTAAAGGAATGCTCCTCCTTATGCTCGGTAACACTGGAGTAAGCAAACGCTACAGGGGTATCATCCCTCCCCGTGCTATGCTTCTCACGGATCCAAATGATCAAATAAGCAAAACATACGGGAACACATTCCCCGCTGCCGTATTTCCCAAACCGGCCAGGCCGGCCATCTCACGGGGGTACTCCATCCCCGTGTTACCATCCCGAAATATCCCTCATAAATGTAAGTCATAGGGTAGTTACGTTCCAGCTTCGGGAGTTTGATCCTACCGCGAAGGGTTCACGCGCTCCCTCATACACTTCACCCCTTGAAGTAATCCCCACTAAAAATGAAAGACCCCGACCAAAGCACTTCACCCGGGGGTTTGATAATAATACCAGTGTTTGGCATGCCACGGGTTTGGTGCCCTTTCTGTCTTCAAATAATTACAGCTTTAAGTAAGCGCTCGAGTGGCTCCTTTGAAGCAGATGACTGCTGATTAACCATCTTGCAACTCCCTAGAGTTCTCCATACGCCATGAGCTATGAGCATTGCCGGCACATTCCTCTTTAGTATATCTTGCATCTAATGCAGCAGTAACAATTCCAGCAGACGTGTGCAACAGTTTCTCAGACCCAATATGCAGTGAAGAATCAGTCTCTCCTTTTGCTTCCCCAGTTACCACAGGTTAGGCTTCCTTGGCAGATTCACTAGATGTAGCTACATCTTCAAACTTCGGTGAAGAATGGTCAACACCCACTTCCTCAGGCTCCACCTCAACAGGATCGGGTAGTTCACAATTGTCCATGCTAATCATCTCTTGATGAGCATTTACATCATCTTGCAAGCAAGATGCTCTATCAGAATCTTCACCATTTTCATTTATAATGTTCCTCTCAACCTCACAACTAACACGATCCAACGCTGGTATATGAGGAGAAGCCACAACATAACTCTCCAACTGAACAATTTCCAGGGTCACAACTTCCTCCTCATTGGCACTAGAAGCACAACATTTTGTCTTCTCCTCAAGGTAACTGGAAAGTGATGAGTCTTTCGGATCATCACCACGTTTATCAAGGCTGCGATTAAGGCCATAGCAAGCTTCCAATTGATTGTCCTCTCTCTGTGATCCATTACCCAAGCTTATCAAATCTGATGACTTATATGAGTCCTTCCAAGAAGAGGTCATCCAAGACTTGATTCAGCATGCAACTCTCTTTTAATTATTGTAATTGATCTCAAAGAAACTGTCTCCTCACAACCACTTTTAGGCTTGAACTTTTGATCATTAAAGTCTTCACTATCATCTTTCTGTGCATCTTCAGAGCTCACAAGTGAATTGTTTTTTATACAGAAGTAACAAAACTCGGGCTTTGAATGCATCCTGGAACCTGCAAAATTTCTGGAGATTGTATGTATAATGCTCAGCTAAGTCACACCTTGATGGGATCCAATTTCTCGCCCATTGCACCGCCTTTATTTTTCTGGAATTCAATATATCGCATCGTGCTGGCAAAGAAAGCATTAGCAGGATCTGCGGTTAAGGACTCACTCTGCATCTCGGTAGTGATTAATTCAATCAGACTTTGGATTGTTGAACTTGTTATCTGTCCTTTTTCGAAATAGTAGAGGTACTTGTTAAGTATTTCAATAAAAAAAATGACAGGCCCACTGCTACCACGCGCAACATTGGCCATTTTTTGAGCAGCATTAGCAATCCGGTAAAGCACGCTTAAGGCATAGAAGAACCATTTTCTCCATCCATTCTGCTGTTGAACTCCCTGTCGACCGGTGACTTCCATCTTCTGCCATCATCTTACTACGCGAGCCGCTTTTTGTTGAATTCCCCACAGACGGCGCCAACTGTTGACGGCTGATTTCGGTCTCAGGGGCAATATGGGAATATTACTCCCGAGACAATCCTCCCTCAATAGTGAATTTGTTCGGTTAAGGGGGAACCAAAAGCAAATTTAGCAAGACAGATAAATACACCAATCAACAAGGAGATTTAACGTGGTTCGGCGGA
This sequence comes from Zanthoxylum bungeanum, assembly GCA_019454045.1. Classification (NCBI taxonomy): domain Eukaryota; kingdom Viridiplantae; phylum Streptophyta; class Magnoliopsida; order Sapindales; family Rutaceae; genus Zanthoxylum; species Zanthoxylum bungeanum. The sequence goes on from SKCR01029731.1 coordinate 521,326, forward strand.
TCAGATCCAGCCTACGTCCACGGGCACAGAACGGACGATCTTTTTATTACTGAGATATGCTTCTCTGATATCTCTCGTGTTTACATGTATGATGATAATGATTCTGATGCTTCTTCCTGATGTTGATCTTGATCTTCCTCATGTTCCTTTACTTACATTTTCCCCTCCTATTTATAATAGTGAAGAAATCATATTCATTTTCCTATAAGGATTCCTAGTTGAAAACTACATTCACTTCCCATATCCTATTAGGATACCGACTCATCAACCTTTCCCTATGAAAGTATGATAACTTATCTCATTATCCCATAGAATATGATAACTTATCTCATTATCTCATAAGAATATGATAACTTATCTCCTTTATCCCATAAGAATAGGATAATTTATCATCTGGAGCATATCTCGCTATCTGGTCGGTCTCTATGAGGTCTGTCACAATGGTCCACTGAACTGAGAATGCTGATATCGGTCTGATAATGCCCGGTCATCCGATCTTAAGTGGTCGGTCACTGATCACCAAGTGCTCGACCCCTTACTGTTGGCGTATGCAACATCGAATGGTCGGGTCGGCATTAATGATTTCGACCGAGAAGGGAATTACCTTTTTACCCATGTCGTACTCCTTAAATAATATAGGTCATGAAAACACCATCAACAGATGTATAAGTCGTTTATGACAAATGTTGAGACTCTTTTAATTTTTTTTTTTTGAATAGTTGGAAATCTCACCATCAAACCACTCATTATAAGTTTAAGCGGAGCAGTTAAAACTGCCGGCTATCACAGGCTCTTACAAGAAGCGCACCCCCTGAATTCGAACCTAGGACTTCAATGTGAGATCATTGACCATACACTACCAAGTCATACCTTTTTGGGGACAACTCTTTAAACCCGAATGTGTATATATACACAAAGTTAATCACAACATCTAGATGTACGAGAAGATACATACATATATTAGTTTGTCATTTTTAACCTTATCTGATAGAATACGAGACAATATATGTATTATTTCGTACATCCGAATATTAATACATCAAGATAGTTTGTATGTGATTAATTTCATGTGTTGTGTAATACTTTTTACACAATTATAACCCTATTTTAAGTATCACATTATTCTCAATACGATTATTGACATTGTTATTATTATATATATTTTTTAGAATCGTTGGAACTTCATCGTCAAACCACCTCTTTCACCCTTTCATCCTTTCACCTACTGTTTGCACAACAAATATAAAATATAAAATTTGTATGTAAAGTAAGATATGGATAATATTGTGCTATAAACGGTGGTTTAATGATCTAATCTCACTAGTCATGTGCGCACAAGCCATTCATCACTCATATTCTTTATGGAATTTTGTTTCTTTCTTTAATTTATAATCAATTATTTGATAAGATAAAAACAAAGTTTGGAGTCAATTATATTGACCCAATTGTCCAATAGTAAATTTCAAGATCTAAATTTAAGTTTTAAAAATACCAAAAAAAAGAAGAAAGAAAATGAAATTAATTAATGAGGTGGTATGAGGTCAATACTAGGATGCTAGATACAAGTAACCACCTAATTTGTGGACTCTTATTTGCAATATAATTAAGCTCAAAACATACAAATTAGAGAGAACCCACATTGCTTGTCTCTAGCATGTCTCTTTTGGTGTATTATCCAAGATTTATCACATGAATTTCATCAAACATTTACTTGGCATTTCATCTTATTGTCTATTCCAATAATAAAATTAATATAAGGTAACTATCAACTTACATTAGGTAACTATCCATCAATTATAAGTTTGAACTATGCATATTTAGTATATCGCCTTTTTTTAATGATAAATAACAAAAATATACCCACCAATATTCGAATACTACTAAAAATATTAATTTTCAGCACAACCTCTCGTAATTAGGTTAACATCAAGAGTAATACGACATCAATAGTATTAGACATACAAATTTGAAATAAATATTAGATTATTTTTTATATTTTTATTAAATTATTAACTTGATAGTTTGTACAACATATCGGATTTGAAATCATAGACTGATATGTCATGGACCAGGCTGTCTTTTTTTATTAGTAATTTTATTTTATTTTATATAATTTGATTGTATCATTTATATTTCATTTCATTATAATTAAATAATAACTTGGCTTATGTGGTGGGACCACTTTTAAAATTATTTTTAGTCATAAATATTTGTTTTAATTTTGAAAACGAAAGAGTTATTTTTTGGCCAATTGGCAAATTCTGTACAAATTTGAATACAATACTAAACTATGTCATAAGATTTTGTTAAATTTAATATTGTATTTTTTTTATTATGCGACTCTGTTTTTTTTTTTTTTCAAGACTTATAGTATTCCTTTGTATTTAAGATGGTAATGGGTCGGGTCCCGGCCCGAGCCCGGGAAGTATAATTTAGGCTCGGGTCCGAGAAAAACCCAGACAAGTTGTTATCGGGCCGGTCAGGCCCGATCTCTCGGGTTCGGGCAGGGCTTTACCCGGTCTCAATTTTTTTAATATAATAATAATAATAATAATAATAATAATAATAATAAATATAATTTATCATATATATATAATTTATTTTAAGCCATACTTTTTTAATTGAACCCGGGCCGAGCCGGTCCGGACTAGGCCCAAACTTTTGTGCCACACTTACTTTTATAAGACGTATTTTTTATTAAAAAAAAATATGACATTTCATGTTGACTTTAAATATATAAGTGTTAAATTTTAATTTAGCCCGAAATACTATTATATCATGAGTCTGCCTTCACTTGAAATATTATAATAATTTTAATAACAAACATAATTTTATATATCAACTTTGTACATATAACTATAGTTAATAATACAATATGATGTTACAAAGCGTGATACTGTCACAATATACTTATTAATTAATTTATAATTTCACATCATTAAGGAAATGTTATAAAATCGTACCAACTGTGCAGTTGCACATATTATTTATTTCCTACAGTGCTCTCTTAAAATAAGTTTATTAGTAAGTGTGAATCATTTTTCTTTTTAGATAGAGGGTTTACCCTTTTACCCTCTTGAGTTTGTTTCTCTTTTGTAATGGTTGATTGGTTTCTATGAAATGAGGTTCCCTTGAAAAGCCTTTCCAAAAAAAAAAAAAAAATTCCCTTGAAAAGGGGTTTATATCTCAGTAAATTGTTTTTCCCTATACACATGATTTAATGCTAGTGACAACATTAGAATGTAGGATTGTTTGGTAATTTCATAAATATCGGAGGGAAGGGATAATATGAACATTGACCATATCTATGGATATATCCCTTTAATATATATATATATATAGATTAAAAAAAACAAAATTTTGGTCATTGGTTAAACAAATTGCTCTTTCTCTAGTCTCACTAGGGACTGCAAAATTTCCTGTGGAGATAGAGTTTGCGGAGATTCAATATGTTAGAGATGAATAATGATATAATTATACATATATTTATTAGTTGGAAGAGTTGGATATAAATATTGATATATATGTTCAAAAAAGTTAAAATTATAGTTTGAATGAGAACAAACACGGTGCTTACAATACCCCATGCATTAAAAATGGATAAAAAGTAATTTATATATCCGTTAATTGAAGACATCTTGTATCATTTATAGTCCGTTGTTATTTATACACTCTAAAGACGGTCTCTGTTTTATTTATTTACTCGATGAATATACTAGTTGAAAACAGAGAACTTGTTGTGTCTCACCACATGGTTGCAATCATGCACCCTCAGCACCAATAGATGTGACTACGTGGCATTTCGAACCTAATCGCACTCGATGGACCCACTATGCTACATATCATCGTTAGCAACAACTATAAGCAATCAAAATATACTGACGTCACGTGGGGCCATTCTGTAATTTATAATTATTAATCAATAAACTCATATTTATTTTCTTGATTGGTCAGATTTTAAAATTATGTGAATGAATGGACGGTCTATATATTCTATATATGATAAATATGATTTTATATTCACAAAAGTACTGTGTGTGTATATATGTTGTATTTTATTACATGTAATGAATATCTAATTGGTCATGTTGTTTGGCATGACTTTTTTGTATCCATTGGGAAAGCCTTGATTATTGGCCGTCCGATTTGGATCATGACGTGAGTTATGTAAATCACAATTGTTCTGGGTCAAAAGTATTTTTTATGGAAAAGTCATCTAATCCGACGGCTAAGATTTCTCAAATCTTGTCGATTTTCATTATACCGTTTTAGACTTGTAGGTGGACCAAATTATTCACAAAGCAAGCACGACAAAAAATAATGAAAATTGAGAACAAAAAATAAAAAATAAAAAATAAAAAAGAAAAAAGAAAACGGAAAGTCACATGGCACCAAAATCAGTCAAATTCATGGGATACCCACTATGTGTCATGGGCTTAGCATTGGATTTGTCATTGTTAAATATTTTATAAAATTAAGTAAAATAAATACTAAATTGATATGAAAAATATTATAAATGATACAAGAATTATTGATATATAATATTTTATTATTACATAGTTATTTATAAAATATAAGATGTTATAATAAAATAATTTTCTTATAAAAAATATAATATTAAAAGATTATATCATAATACTTATAATACACAATTTTCATTTTCTAATATCTTAAATAGTGTAATGTTAATAACCAAAAAATAAAAAATAACATTCCCTTGAATGGTTTTAGCCTTTTACAAGTCTCATCTTACAGGTCAATGAGTGTGATTTCATGACAAATTACTTACGATTTGATTATCAAATCCTAAGTTCAAGTCAATGAAATGTATTTCTTATAAGAGTTCAGGGCAGCCGAGTTTTACCTGCTTCGCTTAAGCCCAGATTGGGTGATTTGACGGCAAAATTTTCAGTGTTTCAAAAAAAATTCTCATTTTACTGTCCCAAGACTTTGGGATTTGTTGATTTACTACGTGATAAATTAAATTTAATAATAGGAGACTGTGACTTGATGACAAATGACTTAAGATTTTGTTATCATGTCATGAGTTCGAGTACAATTATTATAATAACTTAAAACAGCCAAAAAAATTATTGTTCTATTTAAACTTGAATTGGGTGATTTAATGTAGAAATTTTCAACCTTTCAAAAAAAAAAAAAAAAAAACTCATCTTAGAATGACAGGATACTTGAATTACATTAGTCACAGCCCTATTCACCACCTTTGAATTTAAATATACATTAAATCACAGAGCACAAGCAAATTACAAATAGTGGGGCCCTTTCTTTGATATAATTTGAAGTTTCCACAAATCAAAGGGTGACACATGTAAGTTGTGACAACGAAATGTAACGTGGAAGGTGACTTTAATTTTATTCCTTTTATAAATAAAGACCCAGTTTAATATTTATCAACATCATGTCATCACATAAAACATACAAGAGTATTAATATTATATTGTAAAAATAAAAAAAATAATAAATTAAAATAAAAAAAACGAAAATGACAAACAAACCCTCTTTGTTTCTTTCACCCTTTTTGTTGCTCTCTTGCTGATTAACTTTTTTTTTCCCTCTCTATATCTATATATATCTTAAATGGTTTTTTTTTTCTAATTTTTTTTTTTGGTGGGGTTTTGAAAATTTATAAACACACCAAAGAAGAAAAGTCTATAACCAATAGGATATTAGGCAATGATATTCCTTTGCAATGCCTTTACTTCCCATATGGTTTTTAAAAAAACTAATTTCTAAAGAAATAAAAATGGATTTGAAATATTTATTTCTTTCAATAATAATAATAATAAAGTAAAAGAAAGAAAGAAAGCTGAACATTTACTTCACAAATACAAAACAATACAATACAACAAAAGGTCATAGATTTATATTTTACTCAATAAATAAAACACACAAACAAACACTTCTCTTCCTTCTCCTCCTCCTCCACATTTTGACAGCCATTTATTAGATTCTCTCTTAATGGTCTTCTGTTTTTTTCATTTGATTGTATAGAGTCCCAGCTGAAAATCCCATTTCTATCTTTTCATTTCTTCTTTGAGATTTTTTTTTTGAAATTAAACAAATAAAAAAAAAATTATGAACACATAATAAAGAAACTGAGAAAATACTGTACTAGGTCTTTGGATTTTGATATTTTTCAGCAAAGCTTTGTTGCTAAGAAGCCTTTTTTGACTGTACCCAGTTGTGTTTGTATATGCTATACAAGGCTTGAAGAAATATAAATAAAAAAACTAATTTTTACATTTTTTTTTAAACTCTTGTGTTCAACTTTTTTGTCAATAAATTTGCTCTTTGTTTCTTTTCAGATTTTTGTTTGAATTTTTTTTTTTTTAATTTAAGTTAAGGGGGAAAAAAACTAAGAGAGGGACATGGGAAAGCAAGGTCCTTGCTATCACTGTGGAGTTACAAGTGAGTTATTGTTTCTCCATTTTTTAAAGAAAAGAATGTGTTCTTCAATTTTTGTTTGTATAATATATAAAGAATTTTGTATATGCATATTGGATGAATAATTATATGATTGCAGGAATAAACTATATTCAGAAAAGCAAATGAATTGATAATTTGTGCTGTTTGTTGTGTGATTTTGCTTTATGGATTCTGAAACACTGGTGTCTTGTTTATTTGAATTGATACTGATTTCAATTTCAGTTTTCCATTGAGTCCAATTACTCTTTTTCTTGTTTGACTATTACAGCTTGTTCAGAATTGAGTTTGGACTATTGGAAATCACTTTGTCAACATTAGATTGAGAAATAGCTCAAGCTGAAGTTTCAGTATGAATATCTTTTGCTAACTGAATGATTCAATGTGAGAAAAAGAAATTAGTTTCTCCAATGCCTGAGTGTCAGTTCTTTTGAGCTTAGATTAAATTGAGTGACAAATATATTGTCCACATTCCATTTTGTTAGAGTGAACTCAGTGTAGGATTTGAGCTGAAGAGTACTTGCTAATTTGTTCTTGAACTTTTTTTTAATGATTCTTTTGTGCTGTTTCTCCAATGGCTTATCAAAATTACTTTCATAAAACTACTTTTATGTCAGTTTCGAACTATTTTCTCGCGTTTTCACAAAGTAGAGCTTTTGTTTCTGATTGCATTCTAGTATCTTTTGAAGTTAACTGATTTGCACTTAAGCCTTGAAACTCTCCCATTCAATTGCTAAGAAGTTTCTTGAACTAGTTCGCTATTTCTCTGTCTGTGCAAGTGTGAACAACGTTTGGTTTGTGATTTCAAACTTGGTGTCTCAAGCATTTGTTGGAAGCTGTGAGTGAGGTTTTTAAAGTTCCTTCTCTTTAGTTGTAGCAACTTCATTGTTATCTTCAATGCCAGGCTTAGAAGTTGGAATTAGGCAAATTTTAAACAATGCTGAATAAGTTTTGGAGACCAAACACTCAGAAATGGTCATGGTGAAAAGAAACCTCAAGAACAACGCCAAATTGTGTATCAAGGAAGAAATTCTACTTCCTGTACATTTCATTAGAATTATGCTCTTGGGGAGGTCAATGCCTTTATTTATGTAATCTATGAAGAAACACTCCTGGAGGGGGAGATTGCTGTAAGTGCTTTATTGGGGAGGTCAGTAGAGAGAGAAATAGAAGGGGGAAGAAAGAGAAAGGGCTTTGGTAATCACCTTATTCAGAAAGTCTGATCATAAATTGCTTTTGTCGAGAGGAGGTTCAGCCTATTTCCTGTTGTTGTATTGGGTACAGACTACAGAATGAGTGAGAATATTGGCATTTTGAATCAAAATGAACTAATATTGAAATCCTCCACATGTAAGATATATTTTCACCCAAGCCTGAAAATTTTTATCAAGTGGAATTGTGGAAATATCTGGGAATACTTTTCATGTCAATTCCTCCCCAATATATCTACTTCTCTCGGTTATTCCTATCTTCCATTCAGAAACCCATAGTTTGTCATTTCACCAGTATTCTGAGTTCAACAGAGTCCTCATCCCTTGTCTATGCATAAGCTGAAGTGTACTAGAGCCATGTTCTGGATTGGAATCGGTCACTATGTTCAATGTTCAACAAAATTTCAATCTGTTCCATCTTTGTTGCCAAAGATTCATAATTATACACTATTATGTTATTTAACGAGAACTGCTTGCAAGTATGTTCTTCATCAATAAGTAGATTGATGACATCTCATTTTGTTTTGTTTTTCCCCCAAACTGGTGCTTTTCAATGGTTGTATGGCAGTTGAATAGTTTGAAAATCGAAGCTCTTGCTTATTATTAGTTCATCTTCTAAGTCTATCTTTCATACTTAATCATAATCGTAAATGGATTTATGTGATGTGTATTATTGCTAATAATCAAGTGTTGTAATAGGCACACCTCTTTGGCGCAATGGGCCTCCCGAGAAGCCTGTTCTGTGCAATGCATGTGGATCTCGCTGGAGGACAAAGGGAACTCTTTCAAATTATACCCCACTTCATGCACGGGCTGAACTTGATGATTATGAGGCTCACAGGTTTTCCAAAGCGAAGAGCATATCAATAAACAAGAACAAAGACATGAAAGTTCTCAAGCGAAAGTCAAATTATGATAATGTGGTAGTTGGAGGTTTTCCTCCTGATTACAACCAAGGATACCGAAAGTTTGTTGATGAAGATACGAGTAATAGATCTAGTTCTGGGTCTGCCATATCTAATTCTGAGAGCTGTGTGCAATATGGGAGTGTGGATGCCAGTGATTTGACAGGTTGTGCACTCATGAAAGTTCATCTTCATTGCCCCTTTTGAAGAGTGGAGGAGTTTTGTACTTTACCATTTCTAGAGTTGCATAATCCATTTTGGCACTCAAATAAGTATTTTCCTGATGCTTCTCTTTTCAGGTCCAGCCCAGTCAAATGTGTGGGACTCGGCGGTACCTTCTAAGAAGAGGACCTGTGTCAATCGTCCAAAGCAATCTCCAGTTGAGAAGCTTACCAAAGATTTGTATACTATTTTACATGAACAACAGTCTTCATACTTCTCTGTATCATCAGAAGAGGATTTACTTTTTGAGAGTGAAACACCAATGGTGTCTGTTGAGATAGGACATGGAAGTGTACTCATAAGACATCCCAGCTCAATAGCTCGAGAAGAGGAATCTGAAGCTAGCTCCCTGTCTGTTGAAAACAAGCATTACACCGCAAATGAGGCATACTCACGTTCTCTGACCCTTCCTGTACATAATGATTACAAGGGTGTAAACTTTTCAAGTCGTAACATGGACAAAGCTAAGAACTTTGTTGGACAAGGCATTCAACAAGATCAAATTAAGAGGTAACTGCTTTGTGAATGGTAAAAACATGTGAAAGCATTTTTGTTAACTATCTATAGGAACAATAACTCCAAAAAAAGAAGAAGAAACAAAATATATATCCCGTCTCTTTATAAAATGGACCCAGGGGTAGGTCTCAAGATGAACAAGGAGTTTGTAATGTGAGAAAAAGCAAATTAGGGCTGTGTTGTGTAATTATCCAGCAAAACTGGATGTGGATAATTTGTGTGAGCCAGAAGCGCAGGTGTAGTCCCTGCATTACGCGGGCAGCAAATTGAGTTGTATAATTTGTATGGATATGAAATACTGCCCAGCAAGTGATATAGCAGACACACTTCAGGGTGTTTTGCTCCAAAACTGATCAAGATTGTTACCTTGGTGAACATTTCTGTTTTTTGGCATTGCAGGGACAAATATCAGCATGAAAAATTTCAAATCCTGGGAAATCATAATTCACCACTATGTGATATAGACTTGAATGTAAGTTGCTTTCAGTTGTTCTTTGACCAGTTGTCATTCTGAAACCATTGATTTAAACTTGATGTTATCTGTAACTATTCTACTGAGAAGGTTTTGAAAAGAAAAAGATTTAACGCAAATTTGAAATTATTCTTAGGCATAAAGTGTGGTGCGTTTTTAACACTCTTGCAGATTACTCTTTCTAATTGTTATGCACTTTCCAAGTTTCACAATCATTTCAATTTCTTCCGAAGGATCTTTGTGAATCTGTCCTAAATTACTTATTTATTGATGTGACTCTTGCATCATTGAATTTATTTCCATGTGCAGAATATGTCTTCTTGAAAATCGTTCTCTTTTAAATTGTTAGAGAGATCATGTATTCATATTTGGTGCAGGATGTTCTCAATTTTGAGGAGTTTGTAGGACAATTGACGAATGAGGAGCAGCAGCAATTACTGAAGTATCTTCCTCTACATGACGCTGCCGAATTTCCAGATAGGTTAGTCTCTTTGTCTTACATGTCTTTTTTATGTTATATGCAAGTGGCAGTAGAGAATTTTTGAATTATGAACTATAGTGAATTAATGAATAAGGTTTCAATTTAAGAGGCGACAAGCTATTGCATATGTGCAGGATAGCCTACACGGCAATTGCAGTGTGATTGATTTCCAGCGCTACCATTAAATGTATGTTAACATACACATTGTAATGCAATTATCCTTGCACTGAAGTGCAATGCAGTTGCAGTGTAATAAGGATAATCACACTAAGATTGCAAGTGATGGTCCCGATATGCATATGAATATATTGTTGTTCTGTGTGCATGATGACACATTGCATTTCCGTGGAACTTCAAAGAAAAAGTTTCAATTTTGAGAGGCACATTATTGATGATTCATTGTTGCATGTGCAGCCTCAAAAGCATGTTTGATAGCCTTCAATTCAAGGAGAACATATCTTCCTTTCAGCAACTGCTTGCAGAAGGGGTGTTTGATCTCTCATTCCCAGGGGCGGCAACTGAAGACTGTAAGACGCTGAAAAGGCTTGCATTATCTAATTTGATGACATCCATTTGGGTGGAACACTATCAATCACTCAAGGTTTGAATTGAGTTCTTGTTGAAAGAATTTTATTACCTGAAAATCTTTAACGTAAGTCTTGCTAATTATTAGCTCACTTTATGCTGCAGAAATGTAAGAGTGGCGCTGGAGGGTCCTATGTTGCAAGAGGGCCCGATGCCTCTGCATCAAATAACATAATAAATATCAAGAGAGCATGTGATAGCCAAAATCAAAAGTTTCCAGGTTAGTCAAACTTTTACTTGGGACAATTTATCATCAAATGTTTCCGATCAGGCAAACACTCTACCTAGAGTTGGAGAGGTTAACAACCCAAAGTTGAAAGACAACTTATGTACGCTCTCTGAAGAAAATAGGAATCCAATAAACTGAAGCGAAATATGTTCCTAACAAGTATAGAATACATTAAGACTACTGACGAGGTTAAAATCAATCCTTCGCCAATCTAGGCTTCAATCTCTGATCCATTACAGCTTTACGTTTTCCAATTATCTTTTGGCCCACATTTTTAAGTTCCTGCACAGTTAACAGATATATGCAAGCTAAGATAGGATACACTTTCCTTCATGTGTTGACACAGTTGAGCTACAACTTAGAAAGTGTTAAAGTCTGACCTGATGCTCTCAATTATCACTACCAATTTTAAAGGATAGACTTCTGGGGAAAATTTAATCAAATAGATGATTGGCTCATAAAATATCTCTAGCCCCGACAATGGAGAGTGTGTATATATATATCAGATTGAATTCTTCTCTCTGTTAGTGTGCATGTGCGTGTGAATACTTCTAAAATTGAAGAAGATTTTTTTTTTCAATTTGAAGAATTAGTGTTGACAACTTCATTTACAAAATTCCCATGGTGTTGTGTAACCATCATAATAATTTACATTGAAACCGCTTTCTAAAGCTATCTTTGCTCTTTCAGAAGCAAAGAATAAGATGAAGAGCCCAAAAAGGGTGACTATGAAAGCTACCTATGAAAACAAGGAATTCATGGAAAATGATGGCTCTTGCTTTAGTCCGAGAAGCTTATTTGCCTTGCCTTCTGATGGTAGCTCCCTAATGCTGGAATCTCTGCATTTCATTGATGAAAGTTCCGATCAAGATCTGCTGCTGGACGTTCCATTCAATGGCTCATTTCCACAGGCAGAGCTCCTTCAGCCATCTTTAAGTTTTGGCCAACAGGCAAGCAGTAGTAGCTCAGTATACCCCAATCTTGCCCGACCATAGCAGCATTGTTCCCGATAGTGTACTTTGATCACTAGGGCTATGTAGATCGGCTTTCTGCCCGTTCTTGCAGCTGGGGTTAATGTGCTATGCATGCCAAATGCTTAAAAGTTCTGTTAATGACATTTGCTGGTTGATCTTTTTCCCTTGACCTTTTTGAACATGGAATGTTAAGAGACAAATTTGGCTTGGTTGGGCGTTTTTGTATAGGTTGACAACAGATTGTAATATATAGCTCAAGATGCAGTAGAAGTGACAATTTCCTCCAGAGTTATGTATGCCACGTCCTTCTTTATAGCTGTTGCTTCAGTTTCATGGATTTTTCCGAGTGACAAAGAAAGCAATGCATGTGAAGTAAGTTGGTATGTAGGCAAGATTTATGCTTCTTGGCCGGATACCTGCATAGTTCAGTTGGTTATGTCAATCCCAAAGACAAATGGAAAAAGAAGAAACAAACGCTCATTTTATGCTCATTGTGAATATAATCAACTTCAATAAATGCGTCAAACATACCAGGAACTGTGATCATGTTTTATTTGGATAATTGATTCTCTTAGATATGAGAATATAAGAACTTTGTGCATATCAATTTGAATATTGCTTAATGCCATGATTTTCTACGAGCATTTAAAAATGCTCCAAGCAGAATTAACAGTTAAATCTTAAAAAAAAAAAAAAAGATGTATATCTAAAATTTATTTTCTTAGATATTTCGTTTGGGCAGACTCAAAACTGTTGGCAGCACTTACATTACTTGAAATAGATACAAAAGAACAAGCTGGTTAATAAGAAAAAGACTGATGACCTCATAGCTCGTATGAAGTTTTATCCCTATAGGACCAATAGAAAAAAAATCTAGAAGTCAAGATCGCGCAATTGCATAAAGCTGATGCACATGCCATTGAAGAGAGCCAATCATAGTGCTATGATTTTCACATGGTAAAGCAAAATCAATAATCAACATATTGAATCGACTATTTCAAGTTTCAATATAACACGTACTGCACAGACTCTGCTTTGATAGATATGTAAATACTTGGATAATATAGATTACCTAAAATAAAGGGGAAGAGTGAAAAGCTATAAATACCTTTTAACTGTTGCTTCTTTGACAAATTTTGTAAGGTCCTTTTGAATTGGAGCCTTAAATTTAGGCTAGGAACCAGACCTTGAATTCATAAAATAAATAAGTCCAACCGACAACTTTATCAAACCGGTATTAATTATTAAACGCTTAGAGAGCTAATTTAGAGAACAATAGTAGTTGAAATATAAAGTTATCTACAAGATTTTCTTTGTAGAAATGCAGTCATACTCCAAACATGTACCTCATATGAAACTTCCCAAAGTAACACTAGTAGCTAACATCCCATTACTGACCCTCAACATTCGTGTCCCTATTTACAAGTTCAAATGCTCCAACATAATTCCTCTTATTGGTACCATCCCTAGCTGTATAGTCTAGCAGCACTTGCGAAGACAGATTCACAGCCAAAAACAAGATCTCCAAAACCTAGGTCCAGTTCAAAACCCACCATACAGAAGTCCATCTAAAACATATGGCCACTTCAAAAATCATCTCCCATCTTGAATCCTCCTTTGCACATACATATTATAAACTATTCTTTCATCTCTTACAAACAAAGCACCCTTATATCCCCTGGCTATGGAAAAGTCATGCCCTGACTCTTTGCAACATCTAAGATGCTTTTACTCTCAAGACTATGATCATAATCACACTTCCTTGCCAACATCCTCAAGATATCCAAGAGCGAGATCTCCCTAGAATCATTCCTAGCATTCTTTTCTGCCTTTCCACAAATTGACACTGGCAGTGTGCGTATCGCCCGAGTTCCTCTCTCCTTTTCACTCGAGTCACGAACACTTGGACCAGTATACCTATACTTGTCGATATCATGTATGCTCTTTCGGCCCAAATTTGAAGTTCCCTCACCATTCCCATTGTTGCATACTGATCTACCACGTTCACAATTTCTCACACTATGCTCTAAACCTTCACTAAATCCTAAACCCCTATCACTAACTTCAGTTTCTAATCCTAAATTCTCAGTTGAAAAGCCTAACTTCCTTTTAGCAGAACTTTCTCCACTAGCTTCGCTGTTTTGATTACTTTGAGGAGATTTATCACCACAATTGTACGGACTAACTTTATTTGAAGTCAATTTCTCACTAGAATTCATTATGTTCTTCACACTTTCCCCTAAACATAGTTTTGGAGATTCCGTACACAAATTGTTATCCGAAATTTTTGATCTTTTCTTTAGAGATTCAATTAAACATTCACTGGCAGCTAACTCTCTCTTCAGAACCCTCATTTTATTTAATTCAGATTGAATTACCTCGTTTACCCTGCCGGATCTCTGCGTCAACTCCACCTCTGAAAACCCTAAATCCGTATCCGCTCTCAAATCAACCGTCTTGTCTCCTTCCGTACAAACGCCTTCAGTTTCTTCTTCAAAAACAACCGGTCGATCATCTCGACGATCGTCGGAGCTGGCGATTTGAGAATTTTCAGGCGGGGTTTGAAAATTTTCGTTATCTTCGGGGGTAATATTGTCATTCTCAACGTTGTCCTGCGGACTTTCAGGAGGGGTTACCATCATGATGCCAGTTAATTTCTCGTCAACTTCGCCGGAAACTTGCGTGTCCGCTTCTTGTTCTTCCACCTCCGGTTCGCCCACGAACCGACAGTGACGCAAACGTTCTTCCTGTGAGGATGACACCTGGCAGAGCTCCGTTATTGAGGCGAAAGGATCGTCGGCTTCCATTTTTCAGGTTTTAATTTTAAGTGAGAAGTGAAGTATATAGAATATCGAAATTGTTCTGATTTTATTTTTAGGGTTTTTGATTTATTGGCGGTTTCATTTTCTTTCATTCAGGGCTTCCCGCCTTTTTATCAAACGGTTTGGAAGATGAGATCAACGGTGGATATTTAAAGCATTTTGCAGATTTTACAATTTTGCATTAAATTTCACATAATATCGTTTTAATTAATTGTATTTAACAAAATGTCTCGAAAATTTAGTGGAACTTGTGTAGTTTATTTATTTATAGGCACTTAGCCTATTTTTAATACATTAATGCATATATATTTAATCATAAATGATTTTTTTTAATTTGATCATAGAGATCATATATATATATATATTGATACATATCATGTAATAGCATTGTATTAATGGAATTAATCATTTTTATATGAAAAATTCTGTTAGTTTCACGTCTTTATGTCACCTATATCCTACCTAGGGTGATGGGTGTGACAATAAAGAAATTCGAAATTCAAGGCTTAATAAAGATATTTGATGTTTAAAGTTCTATGGACTCTCCATAATCTCTATTATTTGAAGATTCATTTTTTAATAAGCGAATTTGGTATTTAATGTTTTATGGACTTTTTAACAAAATAATCTTACAGAGACAAGATCTATTCAATGTAGAGTTTATAAAACTATTTTTTTTTTTTTTTAAATGTATGGATGTGGAATTATTTTATATTCAACCAATATATAAATAGTGTTATATGTAATTAGGATTTTAGAAAGCTCGGTATTAAAGGATTTTAATTAAAAACTGAACCAGGAAAGATTTTAAAGGTTATAAATGACTAAATGAGAAGTCATTGTGAAAATCTACTATCTATTTATAAAAAATAATAAAAAAAAAATGAAAATGAGATGAAATCGAATTGAAATAAAATCGGAATGGGCTGAAATTGGAATAGTAAATTGGAATCAGAATAAGTTGTTTACTTAACTGTAGGAATCATTAACGGTAGGAATCACAATCAGAATGAAGTAATATTATCATTGATGTGTTTACTTTATTTAGAAATCGGAATGAATTGTTAAAAAATTATAAAAATACCATTAGTTATAATTATATATTTATTAATTATTATTAATTTTCAATGTATTAAATTACTAAATATTAAATTATTATTTTTTATTAAAATATTAAATATCATTTTTTTAATTATTGATTAATTTTATTTATTATTTGAGTATTAATTAATCATTATTGTATTAATTAATTAATTATCTATTAAATTACTAAATATTAAATTATTATTTTATCAAAATAGTAAATATTATTTTATTATTAATTATTGATTAATTATTAATTGTTAATATATTTTATTTATTATTTATAAATTAATACTAATTAATTACCTTATAGACAATATTATAATTTTTCATCAATAATATGAATGATATTCTCATTTTCATTGGATGATGTGAATGAGATTGAGACTCTCATTCCTAATGTGTGGGCCATATTTTCATTATCATTTATATTTTTATTTAATTTTAGAAACAACTTCAATAGAAAATGATTCACATTCCTCAATTCTCATTATCCTAAAATAAACACACCATAAATCTATTTCCTAAATAATGCACCCTCATCCTCATCTCACCCAAACCTAAATTAATTGTATTCATTAGGATTTAAAGTTATGATCAATTATGTCTACGGTAAGAGTTGAGCAAACTAAGTTTATTCTTCGTTCTTGATCACAGTTAGTTGTTATAATTTTCAATTAAATATATCCGTATCAATTGTACGTATATTTGTTTAAAAAAAATCCCTCCTTTTATAAATGTGTGGAATTAAGGGACACGTGTACAAATCAAATTTAGTCCTCAAGAGGGTGTGGCTTGGTGGTGTAAGGTCCAGTATCTCACTTTGAGGTTCTGGGTTCGAATCCAGGGAGTGCATTTTTTGAAAGAGCCTGGGACAGCCGGTGGTTTTACCTGCGCCGCGGCCCAGAATTGGTGTTTTGGTGGCGGGATTTCCAACATTCCAAAAAAAAAAAAAGTGTACAAATCAAATTTATTTTTTGACCAGCATTTATTAAGGTTGCTATTGAAAAAAATGTAATAACCAAACTGTGATTCGTAATTTTAATTTTATATTAAAAATATTTTAGTATGTTTTTTTTTTTTTAATATTTCGATGAAGAATAAAAGATAATATTTTAAATTTGTGTAAGATTCATTTTTTTTTTCAAAAAAATAATATTTGTTTATATTAACAAAAAAAAAATTACAATAATTAAATAATTAAATATTGAAAGTAAACTCTCATTATAAATATACACAAACTTTGAACAATTAACAACATCTCTCTGCACAGTCAGCTTCCCTTCATTTGTTGTCAGCCTAAAAAACTCACCAGCAGCAACATCAACACAAACTCCATTTACATAACAAATCTCTCCCTTTGGTGATAGTGGAAGCAAAGTGTGAATCACATGATCGGATTTAACCAAAGACATCAACTTTGTGTATAAAAGCTTCACTTTGTCAACTTCTTCACTAACAAAGACAGCATCTTTTATATATAGCCTGAGCTTCTTTAGCAGTCGGTAATGAACCGAACACTATTCCATGCCTGCTTTCCAAATTTTTATTATTACAAAAATAAAATTTACTAGTGTTTAAACTCAAAAAAAAAATCTCAGTATCTTTATACTCTCCAAACTTTATTACATGAAGCTTAATTATTGGGATGCTTTGAGCTATCAAATTAACTCATTATTTATAGTAAAATTATGGCTCAAATTGTCAACAAATTAAAATATGTAGAAAACAAAATAGATCGGAAGATAAAGTCCAAGAGAGTGAATATATAATTAATTACTTCATTTCAAAGACATTTATGACACAATATTATGTGAAGAGGCTAAGGTTTCATAATACAATTGATTCAAGCATATGGACAAATATATTTTCTTAATATTGAGGTCTTTGATGATTAAAAATTATATTTCAAGGTTTGATGAAAGTGCATTGCATTTGAAATGAATTCTAGTATTTATGTATGTAATGTATTTTCTCATTTTTTTATAATTGTGTACTAAGTTCAGTATGTTGAAAAATTACTTAGGTGATTCTTCGTGATACGTGCTTCACTGCTATTTAATTTTCTTTGCCGAGGTTATGGTTTTTATATTTTTGTACTAAGTTCAGTTGGTTGCCTCTTTCTTAAACCATTAAACCAAAACAGCAACTTTATAAACAACATTTTCTAAAATTGTTATAATTTCCTACCTCACCTCAAGCATCGGGCGGATTTCATACTAGTTATTATTATTTTTGATAAAAAAAAAAAAACACAATTTTATAATCAAACCACGTGTCAAAACATCGTTTTGACTGTGTCACGCCTAAACGGTGAAGATGCAAAGCAAGGAACGCGCGAGTTTGTTTCGAACACGACGTCGTTTAATATCGTAAAATCTGTCCCCAACGTCTTCTTGTACTACTAGAGCTTCGCTTTTCACTTTTCACTCGCCTTAATGCATGAATGTGAAGAAGAAGAAGAAGACAGCGATATTATTTTTTTCGTTTTCCCTTTGGAAACAAAATGCATCACACTGCTCTTTGCAGAGAATCCAAAAACCTAAATCATTTTCGATAGTGTCATTAACATTTTGACGATCGTGGAATTAGAACTTGTGCTTTCCTGGCCGTTGATTCACTTTAAAATTCCAAATACAGGTCTATTATTTACTTCTATAATTTCTTTTTCTGGTCGTTTATTTATTTATTTTATTAAATGACTTCACTGAGAATAATAATTTTTTATTTTTTTTACTGGTTAGAATAATTTCGATGCTGGCGTACTTGTCATTTTGGCTTCAACTTCTGTTTTGTTTTTATTTTTGTAAATCTGAAATTGGTAGCTCATATTCTGTTTGGTTGCTGAGGAAATGAGGGGAAAATGGCGTGAATTAGAACGCCAATCTTTGTTTTTTTCATCATTATTTTAATTATTTTAAAAGCCTAGTTTGTTGTATATTGACGGTTGCTCTGATTTTCATGGATTTTTAAGGGTTGATTTTCTCATGCTTTTGTTCCTGTATTAGATATTGAGCTTTAGGATTTTTAGGTTCTTTTGGTTACTCAGACAACAAGGGAGAAGTGAATTTCTGATACATTTGGTAAGTAGGATATTACGTATTTGGGCTTGAGAAACTATTTTCCTATGCCGGTTTGAGTTACTTCGTTGTTTGCTTATCATTTATACAAGGATTGTTGAATGTTCTTTAGTTCAGTCTTTACGGGACCCGAGATAGCTATTATTCTGAATCCTGAGATTCTTGCTTGTCTGCTGTATCTGGTCAATTTTGGGAATGGATTTGCTTAGGTTTCTGTTTAATTATCTAAAAAATGTGGACCAATTAGATTGTGCATTATTCAGCGATAAGCTTGTTTTGACTTATCTTTCGTGCATTTGTCTTCTGGCTCATGGATGTTTTCATTTGGGTTATAATTTTTGTTTAGTTCTGATTAATGATGATTATGTTTGGTTTTCAGGTTGTGTTCAATTGCTACATTTTATGAGTTGGGATGGGGGTTATGGACAATTTGTTGCAGACAGAGTCAGCAAGTGTGGTTTCATTAACTAATGGTAGTCATTCTGACGTTAGATTGGGAAAAATGCATATGGAAAATGGTCTTTGTGCTTCTCTGGGTGGTCTAGCAAAGTATAAGCGACAGAAAGTTCCTGCTGTTAGAGATTTTCCACCTGGGTGTGGACTGTTAGCCTCACGGAATGACTGGATGCCTAGTGGAGAAATCGTTGTTGGTACAGTTCAGCCTGAGGCAGAAAACGTCGTGGTCTCATCTAATCATGTGGATATGCCGGATTTAATTAATGCTGACCTGAAAGGAATATTATTACCGGACACTGGCGAAATCTCTGATGTGTCGAAAAAATTTAACATGGTGGATATTGGTGTTTTAGATGAAAAAATGGTCCTACAAAGTGGTTTGAAGACACGATCGCTGCCTAATTCGCCAAATGCTGTTCCAAATTTCAGTAATCTGGAGAAAATTTTGACTAGAAATTATCATCCTAGGAGAAGAGTTTCTGCTGTCAGAGACTTTCCTCCATTATGCGGGCGAAATGCTCCAGTTCTTAGTAAAGAAGAGTGCATGGAAGCACTTCCTTTTTCTGGGAGTTCAGGTCAAGAGAGTTCAGACAAACCATTAAAAGAAACTGTGGAGACTGTAAACCAAATCGGAGGGAATGGCTATGATGGAGATGCTTACATGAGCAAGTTTGGAGGTGATGTTTCTGGAAACACCAGTGGCAAAGTTTTAGATGAGTTTGGAGGGCATGCTACCGGGGAAATGAAGAATCATGATAACTGCAGAACTTCTTCTAAGAATATGATGACAATTGCTCAGGAAGATACACAAGAAAAGAGTATTGTATGTCTTCATGAATCTAAACGATACCAGTTAGATAGTATGACGGGGGCGCTCATAATATCGAACAACAGGGATGTTGGGGTTTTGGAGGAAAGTCCAGTGAGGGATACCATGGTTTATGCAGAGCAGAAGCAGCTTGATAGAACCTGGTCAGATTTTTCAGTAAGTAACAATCAGTTCCAAGAGGAAGATTCTGAAGGTTTACAGTGTGCAGTGAACCTGGTTATAGGGCAAGGTCTCATGGCATCACCAAATTGTCCGTGGAGGCAGGAGAAAGAAGCTTGCAAGCCTAACCCTGTTAGTGGCACAGGTCTAACTAAAAAAAGGAAGCGTAATCTGCTTCCATCATCTAAATCTTCTTCCAAGACAATGAACAAAGCAGAAAGCTCTGGAGGATCATACAGTAAAAGGAATTCATCTCCAAGAAGAAATGCTAATGAAAATAGGGGTTCATTGTTGATCAGGTATGAGGAAGATTCTGTAGGGCATGATGGAGAACATGAAAACTTTCATCCGGGTCAAAGGTCACACATTTTTGATATGACCCTCCCTCCCTCTTGTCCCAGTAGTTCAAGTGGTACAGGTCTTGACAATGATGCTATTGGTACCAGAAACAAGGTGAGGGAGACATTGCGTCTGTTTCATGCTGTCTGTAGGAAGCTGTTGCACGGAGAAGAAGCAAAACCCAGTGGACAAAATTCTCGCAAGAGAGTTGATTATCAAGCTGCAAGGCTTCTCAAGGACAAAGGGAAGTATGTCACTGGAGGCAAAAAAGTTATTGGAACTGTTCCAGGAGTTGAAGTGGGTGATGAGTTTCAATACAGGGTGGAGCTCAATATGATTGGTCTTCATCTCCAGATTCAGGGTGGTATAGATTATGTCAAGCAGAATGGAAAAATTCTCGCTACAAGTATTGTAGCATCTGGGGGTTACGATGATAACTTGGAGAACTCGGATGTTTTGATTTACACTGGTCAGGGAGGGAATGTGATGAATGGAGGCAAGGAGCCTGAAGATCAGAAGCTTGAACGGGGGAATCTAGCTTTAGTTAATAGCTTACGTCAACAGAATCCTGTAAGAGTGATCCGTGGTGAGACGAAGGCCTCAGATTCTAGGTCATACATTTACGATGGGCTATATTTGGTGGAGAGATATTGGCAGGATGTGGGGCCTCACGGTAAGCTGGTTTTCAAGTTTAAGCTGTCCAGAATTCCGGGTCAGCCAGAGCTTTCTTGGAAAGTGGTGAGGAAGTGCAAAAAGTCTGAAGTACGTGAGGGTCTATGTGTAGGTGATATCTCACAAGGAAAGGAGTTGATTCCCATTTGCGCTGTGAACACTGTAGATGATGAGAAGCCCCCTCCATTTAAATACATAACTAAAATTATATATACTGATCGGTGCTGTCCTACTCAAAATGGTTGTAATTGCAGTAACGGATGTTCAGAGTTGAGGAAATGTTCTTGTGTGGCTAAAAATGGAGGGCAGATTCCTTACAACCACAATGGGGCTATTGTTGAGGCAAAGCCCCTTGTCTATGAATGTGGTCCTGCTTGCAATTGCCCTCCTTCTTGTTACAATAGAGTCAGCCAGCATGGTATCAAATTTCAGCTTGAAATTTTCAAAACTGAAACACGGGGATGGGGTGTGAGATCCCTAAATTCCATTCCTTCGGGAAGTTTTATCTGTGAGTATGTGGGGGAGCTACTTGAAGAGAAGGAAGCGGAAAAAAGAACTGGTAACGATGAGTATCTGTTTGATATTGGGAATAATAACAATGATAGTTCTCTTTGGGGTGGACTTTCGACTGTTATTCCTGATTCACTATCAAGTTCTTGTGGAGTTGTGGAGGACGGTGGATTTACGATTGATGCAGCAGAGTATGGCAACGTGGGGAGATTTGTTAACCATAGTTGTTCTCCTAATCTTTATGCCCAAAATGTACTTTATGATCACGAGGACAAGAGAATGCCTCACATAATGCTCTTTGCTGCTGAGAACATTCCTCCCTTGCAAGAGCTGACTTACCATTACAATTATGTGATAGATCAAGTTTATGATTCTTCTGGCAACATTAAGAAGAAGAGTTGCTATTGTGGTTCTTCAGAATGCACTGGTCGTTTGTACTGAGGCAGGCTAGCTTCAGTGGTTTCGATTTTCAGAAAAGAAAAAAAAGGTACTTTCTTGCTTTCTCACATCTTTCTGGCTCTAATAGACAACCAATGATGAGAATGTATTTGTGTGTGTCTGTGTATACGTGTCTGTTGAATTGCATTATGTTGTCTTTCTTTGTTAAGAGTGTGACGATACATTTTGGAGTATACAGTTAGTTATCATATCACTTATTTTGTTTGTGATGTTTAATGATGCATGTAAATATGATGCCATTACTCTCATGCACATTATACATCGAAATATACAAAACATCGGATAACTTCTGCAAGTTGATGGCGGATTATGATTCGTTCTCTTCCTTGCTTGTAGAGATTACTGCACTTCCCAAACAATGGTGTTAATGTTTTAGACAAGGAACTCTCTGAATACACATTGTAAAATGGTTTTAAACAAGCTGTATGTAGTTTTTTGCAGAGGAGAAATGGAAGTAATTACAAAAGTTTATAGTGTAAATCATTTTCCCTTCAGCATCTCTAGTCTTTTAAGTCTTTGATTGATGGCCAAAAACTCTCAAGGGCGCGTTTGGGTGGGTATATACCACCTATTGTGAGCTGAAGCTGAATGCGTCCCTCGTTGATGTGACGAGGTAACTTGAAGAATTGACACGCTGAACAATTTTCTTTTTGGGGAATTTATGAAAATGACCAAAACGTTTAGCTAGTTTTTAAAAATGGCCTAACTTTATTTTTTGCTACTTTTCTAGTAAAAATGGAATGGTTTAATATTTGGTTATCAGGTATTGGGTTCGAGTTAAGATGTTGTAATTCTTGTAAGAGTCTGAAACAATCAGAGGTTTTACCTACTCCGTTTAATCTCGAGTCAATTGATTTGATGTCGGGGTTTTCAATATTTCAAAAAAACAAAAACAAAAAAACTTGTAGGTTGTGTTGTTTTTATAAGCTAACCAAAAAGTTTGGGCTGTTTTTCGTAATTTTCCATGTTATGTTCTCTAGAAATGTAATCAATTTTACTAAGGAACTAGATGAGTTATTAGGAATATATAAACAAACTAACAAGACATAACAAAAGAGTCTAATAAGAAAGTGGAAATTTATTCATATTATAAGTTTAATTAGATCAAACGATCCAATTAAAAGTACACAATCCCAATATTTTATTTAGCAACTAGTAGTACATCATAAACAACAAATGACAAACAAAGTAGCATTTGCTGCTGGCCAACAAAATACTATCTAAATTACATAAAAAACAAACTGATAAGCAGGAACAAATCCATATAGTGTATTCATATGAATACAATAGAAGTTTGGAAATCTCAAAAGTGCCCTTTTTTATTTATTTAAGCTGAATTTCAGAGTCATAAGCAACTCCAGCCTCCCAATCACTAGGAATAGCATTGTTTGCCACAACCCATGTAAGCCCTGCGCTACCACTCACTTGAAACCTCAAATTAATTTCTGCTTTTGGTGGATTTGGAACGTCAAAAACTGCCCCAAAAGCCCTTCTCATTGCTACCCATTCTTTACAATCCTCCTGCATGGCACCCCCCAAAACAAAAAAAAAACAAAAAAAATACTTTACATGTTAACAAAATTTTGTTTCTTTTCTTTTGAGCAAATTAAAATCGATTGTTAAAGTTTGATATATATATATATATATAAAAACACTTGCCTGCCATATTTGAACAGCTAGGATGTCATTTTGGCCAGCTGCATACAAAATGACTAAGGCTAGGTAATGTGGGTACTTGCTGTGTTCATGAACCTTGAACACGAGGTTGTAGCCGCTGTACCGGCAAGGGATTCTCCGGAATTCCACGTCAACAACACCGTAAGCATATAGCTTCGCTGACGTGTCTGGACGTGCCATTCTTCCGTATGCACGGGGACTGAGGACGAAGTCTGTGTTGTCTCCTTCACCATAGTCAGTCGTCACTACATACACCCCATCATCTGTGCAAAGTTGTGCTACTTTGCACCTAACCTGAAGTTAATATATTAATTAACAACTACTAATTAAGTGTCATTAATTATTGGTACAAAAACAAAAAAAAAATAATTACTAGCTTATTAATAGTGGTAATAAAATTAGTGATGATCTTGAGCTTCAAATGATTTAAGAAGTATTATAGAGAATATGCAAACACCTTTTTTTTTTTTTTTTATAAACGAAGTTTTGAAATTTCATTCTTGCATGTACGTACTGTACATTTTTAGAGATTTGTTAACTTTACACTAAAATGATTGAGGGGGTTGAAATTTAGGATCAATTTAGGAGTGTTATTTAAATAAAATTTTTGAATTTATTATTAAAAGATTTTAAATAATTTTAATACGGAGAAAATACTCCCAATCGGTCTCTTAAATCATTACCTGATAGCAAGCTCCACAGCCAGTTCCATTTTTCCATAGCCTCGACACTCCGGCCACGTTAGCATCATTTACAGTCCTTCCATATTCACCAAACCCACAAGCTCCAGCTGAATCATTTATCATAATGGACATTAGTTAATCTAAAATATTAAAGATGAGGAGAATAATAAAATCACATGATGTTTAGTGAAGTTAAGCGAAATTCTCTTGATATTTTAAAATTTAATGAAAACTCCCCTATAAAGGGATTTTAGTATAAATATTTTTATTCTTATTATGAAACATGAGAGAATTTCACTTAATTTTAAAACACGATGGGATTTATCTTAATTTTCTTTTTTCTCATTTTCCCTATAAAAGATAATTAAAAATTAAAAACTCTAAAGCATATAATGAAATGAACTATTAGTTCACGTAAACTTGTGCATGAGTTTTAAGTACATAATAATATATATAGAGAAGTGAAATTTCGACATACTTGGTGTCCCTAAGCAATCAGGGCTACCATAGTAAGTAGCTCTAGAGCTTGTAAATGCATCTTGAGAGTAACACAATGCAGGCAAAAGTACCATGACAGAAAGAAGATAGTGGAAATATTTTACAACAAACCCCATTTTGCAAATATCAAATGGCTTTAGCAATATGACAAATGAAAAGAGAGAATAAGAAGTTTTTGAGATGGGTTGCTAACAAAATGCTAATCCCATATTTATAAGGCCTGCTGCTCATGCTGCTAGGGAAATTGCCACAATATTTTCCCTTCCATTTGGGAGTAGAGTGTTAGATTAGCTTAGATTGATGATGTGTAAATGTAGCCCCACAGGTGTTGACCCCTCGAGACCATTCTATAATGAATTCAAGTCAATAATACTCTAATTAGCAAAAGTTACATATATTGGCTACTAAGGGGTTCTCTTGCTTTCTGCCAACACTTGTCTCCCTCTCTCTTTTTTCACATTTTGGATACTTTGCACCTGCTGAGTTTTAGCAGTGCCACTGGTGAGATAAGTAATCCAATACAGAAATAAGCTGTGTTAAGTTTTTTTTTTTTTTTTTTACTTTATCAAATTTGTTGTGACGCGTGCATATGTACATATGTACCAGTATCCAATTTGCTTGATTATTGATTTGTTGAGTCAATAGCGAATGCTATAGGCTTATAACAACTGGATTAACCCACTTAACCATCATCATCTTTTTGGTTGTAACGCGTATTTAATTAGATAGTATTTTTTTTTTATTACAATACAATGAATATAAATATTTATAACACACCCATAATTCTATATTTACTAGAGACGAGATGTCTATTCCCGTTCAAATTTGAGGAGAAATCTACTCTCAAAATTAAGAATTGAATTCTTACGCCTGCAGGAACTCGAACTCATGAGAGAGCATGAATTCACCACTAAACTAAGTGCCAAGTGGAAGATAGTACTTAAAATTAGGGACGGAAACACTCATAAATCATAATTAAGTTTACAGTTTATGTACTACAAAGCACAAATTGATTTTTAAAATTTTGGATTTTGACACGTTTGGCGTCGACGTAAGATGAGGATGACGTGTAGCTTGTGCATGGGAGCGGATGTTCTGAGAGAGAGAAAAACAGTTTTTATACCAAAATAGGAGTAGGTGACTCTTGCTCCTCGTCGCCCATCTGTCAGCCCTTGCTTTTTCTTTTTTAACTAAATAGCTTGCAAAGAGAGTCGATGAAACACCTGAGTTGCGAGTGGGGAAATGAATGGGATGTTTGTTGCCCCCGAATCCAGTGTGAAAATTATTAGTCATACCAACATCTTTTCTGATAAGAGTGACTCTTGTGCATTGCATAATGCATACCACCTTTAATTAAATAATATCAAGCCCAAGCCGATTTTTGATGGCAAATTGCAAGACTATGTGACAGCCGAATGTTTTACCTGCTCATTTTATGTCCGGATTAGATCAAACATAGCTCTAATACAGATAAAACAAATCAGCTGCTGGCCATTGCAGATTCTGTAACACTAATTTCGATTCATTCGGATGTAAAAGAAACATAGATATTACATATATGTCCACACATATTCTAATTACAAGCCATCTTGTCATTCTTACTTCCATTGCTGCTCCTCTTGACGAATTCATCACATGGGCATAGACCTCATTCAAATTTCAAACCATCAACTTTTCAGCTCTTTGAACATCGTCAATTCAATCTACCTAGTTCCAGTGAGTAGCAAAATAATGAAGCTATGAATGAAATTTAAATTATATCAAGGGACAAGAAAAACAATTTTGATTGAACTGTTTCACACTAAAAGAATGTTAAGTCTCTAAGCATGCATTAACTAATTGGAAAGGGATATAGAGAGGGAGATCAATTTATGATAGTGACTCATTATAATGGACTCGAATAATGACATCACCCTCCATCAATGAAGCCTAACCACTAGAGTAAATAATGGAAAAACACTGTAGATGCTTGGGGACCAAAGTATGTGTCCGGTTGATCTCTACAATACTTATCTGCTCGCATTCCGTTCCTACACTTGCAACAAATTTGGAATGATGAGGGGGGTAAGGTGATGTGGCTAGGGCTGAAACTAAAACTACTAAAAGCCACAAAGCATACTACCAAACAAAAAATACCATTTGATAGAGAGTATTGATTGAAAATATAAGCTAATTTATAAGTATTGCACTGAGAGTATAAACTAATTTATAAGCTCACCAAACGGTACAAAAATGTCTCTTCCATCACTTTCTATCTCAACTCCAACAATATTAACATAAAAATCAATGCAAGCTGTAAAGCAAGTGAACCACATTGTCAAACCATCAATTATGGTTATTGGAGTGTGCTTTTCCAGGTGTCTTACTGCTAAATATTTAGAGCAGAAAGAAAGATCAATAATGTATAGGTGGTGGTGTGACTGAAAAGAACAAGCAATTACTTTCAGTTCCAGAACACACTAATAGAGAATGGAGTTGTTAGGAATGTGGATAGGGTGAGTGCGATTTTGACAGGGCAGAGGAAAGGGAGCGAAGAGTGCAATAATGTTCAGTGAAATGTAGATGTTTACAAGTGCTAGTTTCTCTTCGATGCTAACATCTAGATATCATTCACTTACTAGTCGCATCTACAAATCAGTTCAAGGTTATGGGTTTAATAACTTCATTGAGCAGAGGCATGTTGGTCGATTCAATGATTCATTATCCCCACGGAATTGTGGTAGCATCCTGCTGGTAAGGTCTATGGTAACAAATGTGTCAAACCAGATAGGCATCTTTCTCACAGGATAATAACCTTCTCCAACTCTCAGTCTTTTCCACAAGAATTAGTACTAAAGATAATGAGACTAACGAGATCTCGTGGCCCAGTTGACTACCGACTACAGGATTACAAAGCAAGGAATCACAAGTGTCGGTGTCGTAAAGAAGTTTCGGAAGAAGATTTAGCTTCTTTTGAACACGTGTTGGTATGAAAGGGAACATTTAATCTTAAGCAAGAGGCCAAGAACGATATAACAATATATTTATCATGGCAAAAAGAAGCCTCATCATCGTATGATTCACATTCTGACAATGAATTTTCTATTCTGCTTTACCTGAACACTCCAAGGAATCACCAGTATGAGAATATGAGTTTTCCTACAGTTATATAAGTTGTGCCTTTTTCAGGTCAGAAACAACCCCACGGTCTTCTGGGCTTCTTTCAGTGTACAACACCTGTGGACAATTAAAGGTAAATGTATTCAGTAAGGCATGACAATGAGATTCAATGAAATATCTTTCTTGACTGTAGGAACCTTATCTATGATGCCGTATTCAACTGCCTCACTGGGACTAAAGTATTTTGGACGCCTTATGTCCACTTCAATCTGCTCAGGAGTTTTTCCAAAATGCTTTGCGTAGAGTTTAACCTTTGAAAAAAGATTGACATACATATGTTAGCTGTCATATTATCCAAATGCAAAGTTGCTAATGTCGCCTATTTTTTCATATAGGAAATAAAACAAATAAATTAATAGAGAAATAAATAAAGTCCAATCAAGTTCTGGCAACTCAAAGCTGTTTGACCAGAAAAGCAGCAGAATTTCAAATGTAAACTTGACAAATAAGCAGAATCCATCTCTTTTAATCTTTTTTTTCCTTAATGAACAGAAAAGAACAGTCATTCTTGGTTTTTGCCTTGAAGGGTAAAAAAGGTACAGAAATCAACTGATTTCCGAAATTCTTTTAAGAAACTTCTTTCAAAACGTACTTCGGCCATTCATGAAACTTTTGATATGCATGTCAGCATAAATCATAAATGTGCAAGGTCATGGTAGACCGATTTGAGGATTTGTGTCTCTTGCAAAATAACTAAAAATGAGCAATAGTCATTGAAATTATTATGAAATATCGTCAAAGCATATGCGAATTATGCCCAGGTCCAAAAATTATCTGAACTGAGCATCATAATTTCTACTAATAGAGGTGGCCCGTGGTTCTTCAATAGTACATAGTTCAACATTGTTCCTGGTTGTCAAGCTATGATATCAACCACCACAACTACTTATGAAAGTTTAATCATTTTTTTCATAAATACAGTTCATGGATTCAGATAAATGCAGAAAATATTATGTCATAAGTCTACTTCTGGTTGTATTCAAATTTCAAACTGGTAAGACAAATCATGATCAAATCCTGCCTAAGAAAAAATTATCTCAGAATCTAGATTAGTTGGGAGAGAATGTTTATCATGTATCTGATCACCAATCTTACCAACTCTGCCTTCACATTCTTTATTTCTTTTCTGGCAAGGTCGACATCTGTTGCTTGACCTTCAAACCTACCAATTGGCTGCAGATAGGTAGAGAGAAAATAAGACCATTTAATTTAATAAACTCAACCACGTAAATGAGCCCTTAAGCAAACAAATCCTAGTATATCCGGCCTTGCAAACTAGCGAAGCAGTATTTTAGAAGATACTTAAACAACTAGGATATTGGAGATCACTGGTCAGGAAAGAACCTGCTTTATCATGATCGTCGATGAGGGCAAAGCTGAGCGATTTCCTTTGGCACCAGCACCCAAGAGAAGAGCCGCTTCACCCCAAGCATTACCGACACATAGAGTAAATATAGGTGGCTTGACATAACTGCATTGGAAGAAGATGATATTTAAAATAAGCATACGGTTCAGAAATCACAGAGTTAAGAGGGATACAGATGGTTAGTGTTGGTTATGTATATTAACTCTTCCATCAAACTCTTTTAAACTCACAAAGCCAATAGAAACATTGGAACGCATATATCAATCACTAATTACCACCATGGGATTATCTTAGGAAGTTTTTATTTTATTTTATTTTAGTTTAACAATTAAACTCACCAAAAACTCAAAACAATTTTGTCATGAACATTAGCATTCATAAGGCTGACACTAGGTACAATATTACCCAATGGTCCTAACCTTCGAGTACTATTCTGAGGTGTGTAAAAAAGTAAAATTAGGCCAAAATTTTCTTCCCACAATCTGAGTCGAGGGTCTTTTTTTGGGGGGGGTAGATTTTCTCCAGCAAACCTCACAAACCAGATTTGGGTAATGCACCTAACTAAGAAATGGCAGGAAAGTACAGAAAGTTTCTTTGTTAAATTAGTTCATTCTCATCTACAATCAATCTGGTTTGTGCCTATTGGGAGGTTTCAACATGGATTTATTGGCAGTTTACTACCTGAAGCCACCTGCAAGTTACTAAATTCCTAAGCATGGTTCTCAATGCATTGAAGAGGGCATAAACTATCCAAAACCAATTAAGACAAGCACAATGGTCAAACATGGAGTCAATGTTGCTAAAAAAAATTGAAAAGATGGATGAAAATCATTTAGTATTCACTCAGTGCAAACAACAAACTCCCTAAACACATTTTGATAGGGATAGATGGCTTAAGAATAATCACCCCATAACATCATATATCGCAAAAGCCTCAGTTTCATAACCCAACTTCTCACCACCCTGAAAAAATATAAAACTGTTATTAGCATGAACCAATAGATTAAAGCCAAGGGATCATGGTTTTGCAACCTATTACTTACTTTCTCATTTAATAAAGAATAATGAAGAAGTAGAAAAGACGATTTATAAGTGCTAAACTTGCAGTTTGGAGAAGTGGAGAAGGCTAAAAGTCTAGTTTAAAATGAAGACAAATACTTGTAAAGACAGCAACAATAATTGTGAGTAAGAATGCATGATTGCAGAACCTGGTGAATATGAACCTATTCATTTACCAGTGTAGATGTACAAGAACTAGGAGAATAACTGAAACCCTAGTTCATATAATTCTCTAGATCCAAAATATATATTCAAAAGCAATACAACATGAAATCTGCAAGAATAGTGGGGCATGACAGAGAAAGCTTCTAACCTTGGTTGTTCCAGTGGAGTTTATGTATAAGTAAATAGGCTTATCAGCATCTTCATACTGTAGGTAAAGAAATTCTGCAAGAATCAGCTCTGTGACGGAAGGAACAAAAGACATGCCCAAGTAAACAATTCGATTCTTGTACAAGTAAGACGCCAAGTCTGGAGGAGGTTGCTCCCATGCACTTCCACTAGTAAAAGGAATGACCTGTCCATAGGAACACAGCCAGCAAAATACGTAAGTGGACTGCTCCTATGTGAGAATGATGCAAAGAAAAATAAATTCTCAACAAATCAACCGGATACCACCAGCTACGAAGCAGGATGATACGTTTTCTCCCCATTTTACAATCCTATTTGCTGTCAGTGGTATGGTCAATTAGCTCAAAGTTGTTATCTTTTTCTTTATCTCCCCATAAGGGGAAGATGAGGATATATGTCATTTGGTGTAGCGGTCCACAGCTTATAGATTGTTTATTTTAGAAAGAAGGCAACCTTGTTTTTGACAATGTAATATCAAGGGACGATGAATTAAACTCAAAAAAGGGTAAAATTATTGTAAAGAAAGAAAGGAACAAAATAGACCCAGTAAATAGTTCACCAAAAAAAAAAAAAAAAAAAAAAAAAATAAAATAAAATAGTTCACCAAAGAAAGTACAATCTTCAATATATCACATGGAATTATAGACATTTGCTCAATTTATTGCTCTTTGTTGATTAATCTATAAACAAAGACGAAGAATTAAGAATTTAGTTCTTAACTAAAAGCATCATTTAAGCAATTTATCAATATACAAAAACATAAAAACATTAATGTAAAATATATCACTAAACCAAAGCTAGTGTAAATTCTAATAATTTATTAATTAAGGTAAGTACCATGGTGATGACGGGGCTCTTAGGCTTGGACTTGGAGAATGAAGCCGGGTTGAGGCATTCGGGTCGGAGCTTGAGGCCGGAGAAGTCGGAAGAAACGCTGCCATTTGCGAACGGAAAGATAAAGCTGGTGGATAGGTTTCGGTTACAGTTAACAGTTCGTAGGGAGGTGCGTTGTGGTTTTGCTAACATGCGCGTGTGGAGCGCGAAGCTCGATGCTGATGCGGTGGCGACTTCCATTTGGTAGCGGAGCTGTTAGAGAGACGAGGAGGTGATTAGAGAGTGACTTGAGGAGCGAGAACTGTGAAACGATAAAAGGTTTTGGATCGGACAGACTGGTAAGACTTGGGCCGGATATGGGCCTGACTCAATCCAAAGTAACATTAATACGACGTCGTCGATTTGTCTTTGTTCACATATGTATATACCCCGTAAAGCCCGCTGTCGTTTTTGTCCGCCAATATTCTATAAACAAATGCTCCTTGTGCAGCCTAAAAATAAATGATAATTTTATTTAATAAAATTTCTATATATTATATAATAATTATTATTATTATTGATTAGTGAGTGTATGTATTATTATAATTATTGGTTTGTTCTAACAATTTGGTTGATATTGTTATAGTAGTCAGAGCTACATAACACTGCTCAACGAGCAAACCTCATTAGTCATTACGGTCAGCTATCTTGTCGTTCAATGACAAATTATTATAACCGGTGATGATGCTAGTCGCTTGAATTTTTGCATTGTTGTTTGGACAAATCTTATATTTATGCAGTTAAATGTATGGTACAAAACAGGCATGTATAGTATTTTGCTGAATATTATGCAAATAAATACAAATAAAATATCAATTATTAGTTTATTTCTTCATGATTTTGATTACTCCCAACTCTGTTTTGCTTCTTTAAATTCCTTCTTTCAGCTTTAAATACTAGCATAAGCCTCACGTTACTGAAGAAAATAAAGGGCAAAACTTTTCTGCTTCGGTGAGAAAGAGTTGCCTCATTATTCCCACCCCCTTAATAGAGTAGCTTGTGCAACCCTGTTCACCCCGAGAGTGAAGGCACCCATTCGCAAGTTGCAGTTATGAGTTTGGCACATTGCCTTAATGTCGCGGAAAGCATTCATCATGTATCGCTTAAGCTCACGATTAACCTTCTCTTCTTCCCACATGAATCCTTGAATGTTCTGCAGTACATGCATAAACATGAATGATTTTGTTATTATATATATATTGGACTAGAACAATATGTACATGTTGTTTAGTACCTGAACCCATTCAAAGTAGCTCACAGTGACGCCACCTGAATTTGCATAAATGTCAGGGAGTATAACAACTCCCTTGTTGGATAAAATCTGCAGAGAAGAAAGACTTCTTGGTCTATGATTTTGAATTCTGCAAGAGTCAATACTAATAAAACTAGCAAAATCCCTGCTACTACATTATTACCTCATCTGCTTCAGGGTCAGTTGGGTGATTAGCTGCTTCTACTATAAACTTTGCTTTCACATCCGCGGCATTTTCCCTTCCAAATAACCAAAAAAATAAAAAAGAATATATATCAGGCATTGTTTGAGCTAGTACCTTTTAACACCATATGCCGGATTAGCATAAGAATTGAAAAAGAACCAATCATGAGGAAAAAGTTATAAAGGTTATGGATACATACTTGTTGAGGACTCCACCCAATGCACATGGCACGAGAACATCACATTCATGGACAAGCAAGTCATTTAATTCCATTGCTTCTCCACCCTGGAAATCCTTCAGGCTTTCATAGCTCGCCATGTGTTTTAGCAGAGCTGGAATATCAATACCATTCGGATTTCTTATTGCACCTGTGATGTCACTGACTGCAACAACCTTTCCCCCATGCTCATGAAAAAACTTTGCTGCCCATTGCATGGAGTTGATCAGACTCTCGCTGGTTAGAATTTGGTTGCGCGGGCGTTGTGTGTCTCGTGCTACCTGCATAAATATCATGCAAATTAATAAATAGCACACAATAAAATTAAAAAATAAAAAATGAAATTAAAAATAAAGAAAATAATGATAAAACAAATGCAAGGGTTGCCTCCCCGCAAGCGCTAAGTTTAACGTCTTCAGCCAGACGCAACCACCCAAATGGTTATGGTGGCTTAAACGTAGTGAACCGGGTAATCTCATCTGTTTTCTTCTTTGGTATCCGCCGGTTCTTATGACATGAAAAAGATAGCTTGGCAGGCTGTGGTGATTTATCCATAGATGGTCCCACAGGATATGTAGATTTTCTCTCAATTAGAAATTCTGGACTGCACATTCGGCGAGTCGTGAGGGACGATACTTGAGCTATCAGTGCACCAACAGGATCTGCCATTGCTTCTTTTCAAACTCACCTCGTACGGAAAATATAAAAAAATAAAAATAAAATAAAAAAAGAAATAAAAATAAAACTTAAGATAAAATAAAGAAGAATAAAAATAAAAATAAAAATCTAAATTAAAGCTAAGATTACTTGGTAGTAGTATCAATGTGAATTAAACAAACAATCCCCGGCAACGGCGCCAAAAACTTGTTGTGATATTTTTATATCGTACCGCAAGTGTACGGTGTCAAGTTTTAGTATAAATCAGTGAAAGAGTGTCGAACCCACAGGGATTGCGTTAACTCGCACTAAGTACTACAATTGATAATCCTAACTTTATTTAGAAAACAAATAATAAAGATTTATAATAGATAAATAAAATATACAAATAATTAGATAGGAGGAACTAATACGATAGAGATTCTGGATCCTGATTTCACCTAGCTGTAGCCTATGTATTTGTCATGCCAATTAATCCTTGTTCGGTTATATTGTTTATAAGTCAAGATCCTAAAATATCTACTCCCTCTCTCGAGTGCCGAGTGAAAATATCATTAACTACAGACTTCGATATCTCTATAAAAATCCAATAGTTAACAACTCATTACGATTTGTGATTCTATTTTAACGACTTCAAAGGACTACAGATTCTCTCGAACTCTATAAAATCCTAGGTTATATTCTCTAGATCTATTCAAAATCCCCTCTCTCGAGTGATAGATTCTAAACATTCATCATTACAAATTGTGGCCAACAATCAAGAAGCATTAAACTCAAAAGAATATAAATAATTAATAAAACTTCATTACAAAAACTGATAAACAAAATACAAGGTTGAGCATAGATTACAATCGTTCTCCAAAATTAAGGAGTAAATTCATGACAAAAGATAAAACTATAAATAATCAAGCCACGAATCTAATGGAAATCATTAGAGTTTTAAGAAAGAAATAAGAAGATAAAACCCGAATTGAATCTCTTCCTCTCCGGATATTACAGCCTTTGTCTCTTCTTGTCGCTCTTCAATCCTCTCATTGGATCTCTAAAAATATGTGTTTCTGTGTTTTGTGCTCTGTATTAGCCTCCGTATTAGCCTCCTTTTGAGTGTTAGATGCAATGTTATATTTATAGTTGAGGCTGGGAGTCTTTGGGTGTCATTAGGATTATTAAAAACCCTAAAAAGTGAATCATGGAACGCGTCCCGCGGCTTTTGTAAGTGGGCGCCGCGGCGCCAAATCGTCGGGAAATTGTATGGGTGAGGAGGCGCCGCGGCGCCTTTGTTTAATTAAGCAACTGGCGCCGCGGCGCCTCAATTGCTTTTGCTAATGGCGCCGTGGCGCCATTAATATTTCTTTCAATTTAACATTGGCGCCATGGCTTATGCATGTAAGTGGCGCCATGGCGCCTTTGTTAAATTCAATGGTTTCAATGGCGCCTTGGCGCTATTGTGTATGGAATATGTGTGAGCAATGGGCGCCAAGGCGCCTTTTGATTCGTCAAAGCTCCTATGCTCGTCTTGTGTTCCCGAAACTTCCCAAAACACGTGCAATTATTCCCCGATCCATATATTAATGCTCCTACAAATAAAACATAAAATAAATTATAAATCATATTAAATATCTCGAATTATAACAAAATAATAAGCTGAGAATGCCATAATAAGTGGGTATAAACCACACTTATCAAATACCCCCAAACTTAAGGTTTTGCTAGTCCCGAGCAAAAGATAAAAATAAAAACTAAATTCAAATTAACAAATAAAAATTACTAAATTAACTAAGCCACTTTCGTAGGGATCACGATTGCATTTAGCATATGCAACAAGCCTTTAAACCCCTAGGCGGCCCTAGTGGACGAGTTATAGTCTCGTGTGGGCTTACAATGACGATACCCACAAACGTCATTCACACAATCATGCAAAAATTTAAACAAATAACCAAAGATAATCCCGATAGTTGCACATAAAATTTTCCTCAAAGAAAGCTTATAAATGAAATCAAAGAATCTTCAAAGTACGCAATTGCAACTCGAATCCAAATTCTCGAATGAATTATCTAAGCTAGACTCAAGGTGTGTGTGTGTAAAGGTTCATTCACAGCTTTGATCTTAAGTAAGCTAACTCAATGATTTCGTTTAAAAATTAGAATCGATGGGTCAAACCAACCTAGATATCTCAATTACGCTTTGTAATTGCCTTATTTTGTGTTCGGTATGGTATGGTTTTTCTTTTATTTTCTTGTCTTTTTTTTTTCTTTTCTCATTTTTGCACTTTTTTTTTTCAACTCACCTACCCTTTAAGGTAGCATTTCTCCTCATGGTGGTCCTAATACTCGCCCATGGGTAGCTTCACGTTTATCGGTTATAGGTGGTTTATTTTCTTTCTTTAGAGACATTTTTCTTTTTAGCTATACCATACTTCATAACACTAGCAAATCAAGATAGATATCTAAGCGAACGGTCATTCATCGACATGCAATTTCTTCAACTAGTCACCTTGTCAACTACTTAAGTTTTACTGTTAAAAACCTGTTTTTAAGTGCTTACGAGTCTAACATAGATCAGTTATTCAAGGCATCAGATAAAAGTAAATTAAGCACTTATCGTTTCTAAAATTTCACCAATAAACATCCAATATTATCACATGATTTATGCTTTACTATCAAAGACTTAAACAAATTTTTTTTTTTTTTTTAATAAATTTAAACAAATAAATAGCAAGCAAACAACATGCGCACCCATGAACCCACATTTCCAAAACCCTAACCGACAACAATTTCATGTTATCAGAAAAATGTTATCTAAAAAGCAGAAAGTGATTCGTTTGAAATGGAGAAAATTTCAAATAGATGGGATTCACCTGAATAGCAAACCTCATATTGGAAATTGATCTTCCATGTTCAGCCAGTAAAGCCTCTGTTGCAAAGAACACTCCAAGTCCAGTTGCAGCTTCTCTTCCAAGTGATCCCCCAAGATCCTACGAGTCCACATCAATATAGAAAACATTGAGTTCATTCAATTCCTTCTACTTACTCGCATCAATCACATTTTTGTTCCCCGGTTTCTCTTTTTGGATACTTACAATTGGCTTTCCAGTAACAACTGCTGGTGAGTGCCCATGAAATTTTGAGTATTCATCTAGGATCCATGCCATTGTCTGTCCGATTGAAGAGCAATTGAATGTACCGAAATTTGAACATCAGGCCATCAACATAAAATGGCTGTAAGCAAGTTCAGTTAAAAATAACGGGATACCTGTGAATTAGTTCCCATGTCAGGGGCAGGAACATCCCGGTGAATTCCAATAAGATCATGGATCTTTTGAGTGAAAACACGAGTTAGACGTTCTAACTCGCTCAGACTCAACTCCCTTGGATTGCAGCCAATCCCCCCCTTTGCTCCACCATATGGAATGGCTGCAACAGCTGTCTTCCATGTCATTAGTTGAGCCAGGGCATTCACCTCATCTGGATCAACCTTGAACAAGATAAACTACAACAGTTAGTGCTTGATACAAGCCACAAAGTTCATCTGAAACTATCTGGAAAAAATATATGAGCAAGGGATTTGTGTTATGACAATAAGCAGTCAATGTTTATCTACAAGACATTCAAACAAGTTCTCGGGCGCAAGGAATCCTTCAAGAGAGTGTAGAAAAGGAAATAATAGAATAACTTCTCGATCAGCCTTAAATAAAGGCACATGGTCGACAGTGGTAAGGTTAATGTAAGGAAAGTACAGTTAGTGAAATCAAAAAGGAAAAAGACAAAATTTGATCGCTAAACACCATAGCACTGCAAGGCGACAAAATATGGAATCATTTTGAAAATCTAATGCACGCACAAACTATTATAAACGAGCTTTCATGTGGTGTCTTATAACTACCGTCCAGATATTTATGCTCTCAACAAGCAAACAGTTCTCTTATTCGTAACGAAAATATTAGCACATCATATAAATGTAGTTTAATCTCAAGAACAAATATTTAATGGATGTCAAAGTGCGCAATCCTAATCGAGAAAACTGTTTTAATAAGAGAAATCATAATTTTAATCAAAATGAAATCAATAATGTGTATTCTGCATAGAAGTAAAATGACCAGAAGATTGACAAAATAGCCATAATTCTTCAATCTTTCATCATTACTTGCAAATCATGATAAATGAAAACACATATGGGTAAAATTTAGGAAATTCTCTTTCATCAAATCATAATTTCAACTAATTAACTAACAATTGATGGAATCAAGCATACCCATAACATGCAAGAGCATTATACACATAAGAGAGAGTCAAATCAAAGCAACACACAGAAACCCAAATCAACCTGGCCAACATCAGCATCCATGGCATAATCTTAATCATATTAACTTGAACATAAAAAGTGAGAGACATGAAGCAAAAAACACAAAAT
Organism: Zanthoxylum bungeanum; assembly: GCA_019454045.1. Taxonomy (NCBI): domain Eukaryota; kingdom Viridiplantae; phylum Streptophyta; class Magnoliopsida; order Sapindales; family Rutaceae; genus Zanthoxylum; species Zanthoxylum bungeanum. The sequence continues at coordinate 560,160 of SKCR01029731.1, forward strand.
AGAATCAATTGTCTACATATATATCACCTCAGGATGGTAGCGTATTCCACCTTTCATAGGGCCACGGGCGTTGTCATGTTGGATTCTAAATCCAACAAACGATGCAAGTGAGCCGTCATCTTTTGGAATTGTGCATTCAACCTGCAACAAGAAGCTAGCTAGATCAATAAATTAACAATATTCAAGAAACCCAGGCAAAATAAATAAAATAAAATGATTAATTACTTTAATTTCTCTGAAGGGGATTAAAAGACTTCTCTCAAGCTTAGAATCCAACCCAATAATTCTAGCTGCATGCCTAAAGTTGCGGTTGGTGGCTGCAAGAGCATTCATAGCTGCCTATTCAGTACTGCAACGCTTAAAACAAGATGATGATGATAATAATAATAATAATAATAATAATAATAATAATAATAATAATATTGAAGCAAACGGTGTATATTAATTTGGAGGGAAAGTTGACAAGTGGATTTGAGTATCTAATGGTTGTGTTGTGTTACACCTTCACTCTCAACTCTCGTGCGGCAACAAATTTATTATATAACGATGCAGTACTCAGTACCTCCCACACAACCGATTGATTGATCAAAGTCAGAGCAATTCAAGACCGTACTACTCTCATACGATATTAAAGTTTTTAAAATCCTAGGTTGAAAATTATGCAATAATTAAAATATTTGAAAATAGACAAAACAATAAATTTAATTAATAAAAATATTTATTGACTATGTAGAGAAAACATACGGTGATGGTTATGAGATTTATGGCAACAATTTTACCAACTTAAATACATTTATTGTATTATCTGAATAACTCATCGAGCCGGCACCAAACAGTTTTCTTCATAACCTTTGAGTCTCTGAGTGAATCAAATCTACGAACTCACGATGCTAGAACTTCAACTACCAATTTTCACCTTAGAACTCTTAAGATTTAGGGTATTGTCTATGATTGTGTTTGTTTTAATGATTATCAAAAAAGAAACTCACCCAAAGAAATAAGACATGATTCAATAAATTTTCCAAGTGATTTATCAAGAAGGAGGAAACAAAAAATATGGAGACTCTAAATATTATATTTCTAACATTAGGTAAAATGGCTAAGACTTTCTTTATACATGTATGTTTATAAGTTTCCAAATAACCCTTTAAATCATGTACAAAATAAGCAACATATGCATAAGCATTTAAAAGCCAGTTAAAACGAGTGAGGAACGCGCATTGTTCTGCAAACCACGCCGAACGAGATAACGAACGCAACTTGAACATGAAGACACTGGAAGGTTTTGTTCGAACACTGAGACGAATGCAACTCGAATATGAAAACACTGTAAGGTTTCGTTCGAACGCTGAGACAAACGTGATCTCTGAAATATTCATCTAATTTCTTCCAAATAATTGTCCAATTATTCCGAGATATTCAATACTTATTACAACTCAATTGAACTTGATTTATTACGGAATTGACCAACACACATACGATGCAAGATATAGAAAAAAATAAATTTAATGAGTTTAACTCAATCCAAAAATTTGATTATATCATTTTCAAAAAAAAAACAATTGATTATATACTAATACTATATAGAGCCTTATGGGCCAAAGTATTCAACTCAAAAACCAACTTAAGAATTAGGGTTGTACAAAGCCATAATATTAGCCTGAAAACTACTCTCAACCGTTGTGTGATATTTTTTCCTAACAAAATCATGCATCAAAGTCAAGGTTCCTTATAATTACCGATATGTCAAAGATTTAGATTCATCTTTTAAGGAAAAAAATAGACTAAAATCTTAGACGGTATCGATATTATTAATTAAATAATAATATAATTGCATGAGAGCGTCGGTAACAATATCTTTAACAAAAATAGAGTTTTAAATACATAAAATCTTAGACGGTGCACACACTATTAATTAAATAATTAACACCGTAAGACTTTTTTTTGGGGGAAAAATATCATTTATGTGAACCATTTTTTTCCTCATTAGCTCATTAAAATATTTTGTACTATGCCATTGAATTGCAAATTTACGTTTCCAAAAACTAAATAAATTGTTTGTTGATAGAAGAAAAGTGGTGCTTCGGTTACCCAGTATTTAACGGCATCCAGAATAAGCCAAATTGCACAGATTTTTTTACTTGGAAATGATTTAGCAACCTAATACAATACATTGTACAATTTTATAATTTTATCTGAATATTATCAAAATTTAAAAATAATATAATAGCACTATCTGCCAGTATCGTTTGTCAAATAATATAAGATGTACCGCACTAAATCTTTACCGTTTAATTATGGAGATATTAATTAAAAGTTTTATTCTGATTTAATGACTTTAATTTTATGGTGTGAATATGTATGTACGTCTACAATTGGAGTGATTTGGTGATATATGGCTCAGAATCTCACTTTGAGGTTCTGGGTTCGAATCGAATGAGTGTGTTTCTTGCAAAAGCTTAGAACAACCAAAAATTTTACATGTTCCGCTTAAGTCCGGAAGAGTTGGTGTGGCGGCGGGATTTCCAACGATTTCAAAAAAAAGTGTGAATATGTACTCCTACTAGTTACATGAAACACATAATACATAAATTATTTTTATTTATTAAGTTTATCCTCACTTAACTTGAGTCTTAGGGTCTCAAAAGATTGTATTCGAGATATTATGACAGTGTAATTATATCACTGTGATGTTTTTTATATACAAATGAATTTCATTTTCAAAAAAATTTATAAAATTTCATGGGTTTAACTCAACCTAAAAATTTGAGTATGATACTATATAGAGTTCTATGAACTTAATTCAACCCAAAAATGTGATAAGATTTATGACAATAAATTTGCCAACTCAAATACCTCTACTGTAATATCTGAATAACTTATCGAGCCCGCACCAAACAGTCTTCTTCATAACCTTTGAAGTCTCTGAGTGAATAAAATCCGCGAACTCACGATGCCGGAACTCCGACTACCAATCTCCACCTTAGAACTCTGAAAGTTTAGGGTATTGTCTATGGTTGAGTTTGTTTTAATGATTATCAAAGATGAAACTCACCCAACGAAATAAGGCATGATTCATTAAGTCTTCAATGTGATTTCCCAAGAAGAAGGAAATAAAAAATATGGAAGCTCTAAATATTATATTTCCAATATTAGGTAAAATGGTTAAGGCTTTCTTTATATAAGTGGGTTTATAAGTCTCCAAAAAAACTCTTTAAAACACGTCCAAAATAAGCAACATCCGCATGGGTGATGAACACTAAAAAAGTGTAAAACTCTTTAAAACACGTCCAAAATAAGCAACATCCGCATGGGTGATGAACACTAAAAAAGTGTACATTTATTAATAGGAAAACTAATCATTTTACACTTGTAATTTCATTAATTCCCTTAATTTAGCACATTTGTGAAATAATAATTAAATTTATGTTTTATATATTTTTATTGTGATTTTTATTTCTTATGTAGGAAAAATAATAATTTGAATGCTTAACTATAAAAATGGACTTAACATTTGGATTTTGGAGACCATAAACTTGAAATGGCGTTCTAATAGTGGACAATTTCGAAAATTCTAACTTTGCGCAAGTTTTATATTTTTGGCCATAACTTTTTACTCTAATATCGGAGTAAGGTGATTTCAGTTCCAGATGAAAGAAGACTCAAATATCTACAACTTTGAAGTTCACAAGATTTTCTAATTCTGAGGTTTTCAAGGTCGAAAATGATGAAAAATTCAAAGTGTGTTATGTGTAATTATTAAAGTCATTATAATGGAAAATGACAATTTATAATTGTCAAACTTCCACCAAACATAAGGAAATGGTGGAGAAAACTTGCAAAATTTATATAAAAAGAGGTGTTATGCACCTCATTTTCCTCAGCTTTCTTCACACAAATCTCTCTGAAATTTTGTGAAGGGATCAAACTCTTGTGTATTTTATTTTTATAAATTTTTTATTGTAATTTTTTTTCTTTCAGTAATAAAAATTATGCGTGTTTTTTTATTCAAATTATAAGTAGCTAATTTCTTTTTGCTGGGGTAAAGGGTGAAGCTTTTAATATGAAAATTTAGATTAATCTCACTTATATTATAATATTTAATTTAATTTTAGATTAATTATTGACAAACTTGGTCACTGCCTATATAGCTGATTTTATTTATTTGGCATAATTGAGTACTTAACTGGACTTGTTATAGACAAAGTTATCATCGCCCTTATGGCTGGTTTTATTTGTTTTTATATAATTAATTGGGTAATAATGATAATTTATTTACTATAAAAAATGAGATTTCTAAATTTAAAATATTAAAAGTGGATCATATGGCCCCATCATTTTATTTTATTGTTACAGTTTAAATTAAAATTTCCAATCCCTTTAAACAATTCAATCTTTTTTTTTCATTCAAATTATTATTTTATTTTACTAAATCTATTCCATGTGGATCGACCCCGGCCTTACCGGGTTATTTTATTACTCCAACAGTCTTATATTTGGGAATAAATAATCATTTTGTGAGTGTGTCAATGGACATTTAAACTCCAATCAAAACGTGTGAGGAACACGCATTGTTCTTAAATCATGTCCGAACGAGATAACAAATGCAACTTGAACATGAAGACACTGTAAGGTTTTGTTCGAATGCTGAGGCGAACACAACTCGAATATGAAAACACTGTAAGGTTTCGTTCGAACGTTGAGACGAATGTGAACTCTGAAATCTTCATCTAATTTTTTTTCCAAATAATTGTCCAATTGTTCTGAGATACTCAACACTCAATTGAACTTGATTTATTATGGAATTGATCAATACACATACGATGCAAGATATAGTAAAATTATAAAATTTAATAGGTTTAACTCAATCCAAAAATTTGATTATAATACTATGCAGAGATTTATGAGCCTAAGTATTCAACTCAAAAGCCAACTTAAGAATTAAGGTTTTACAAGGCCATAATATGAGCCTAAAAACTACTCTCACCGTTGTGTGATATTTTTCCTAACAAAATCATACATCAAAGTCAAGGTTCCTTATAAATACCGATATGTCAAAGATTTAGATTCATATTTTAAGAAAAATAGACTAAAGTCTTAGACGGTATCGATATTATTAATAAAATAATAATAAAATTGCGTGAGAGTGTCGGTAACAACATCTTTAAAAAAAAATAGTCTCAAGTACATAAAATCTTAGACAGTGCAAACACTATTAATTAAATAATTAGCACCGTAAGAATTTTCTTTGGGGGAAAATATCATTTATGTAAACCATTTTTTTCCTCATTAGCTCATTAAAATATATTGTACATTGCCATTGAATTGCAAATTTACGTTTCCAAAAACTAAATAAATTGTTTGTTGATAGAAGAAAAGTGGTGAAATAAATAAATTTATCAGTGGTTAATGGCATCCAGAATAAGCCAAATTGCACGGATTTTTTTACTTGGAAATGATTTAGCAATCTAATACAATACATTATTCAATTTTATAATTTTATCTGAATATTATCAAAATTTAAAATTAATATAATAGCACTATCTGCCTGTAGTCAAATAATATAAGATGTACCACACTAAATCTTTACCGTTTCATTATGGAGATATTAATTAAAAGTTTTATTCCGATTTAATGACTTTAATTTTATGGTGTGAATATGTATTTACCTCCCCAATTGGAGTAGTTTGGTGGTGTAAGGCTCAAAATCTCATCTTGAGGTTTTGGGTTCGAATTGAGAGAGTGCGTTTCTTGTAAAAGTTTGGGACAGTCGGGGGTTTTACCTGCTCCGGTTAAGCCCAAAAGAGTTGGTTTGGCAGCGGGATTTCCAACGATTCCAAAAAAAGTGTGAATATGTACTCCTACTAGTTACAGGAAAAACATAATACATAAATTATTTTTATTTATTAAGTTTATCCTAACTTAACTTGAGTATTCGGATCTCAAAAGATTGTATTCGAGCTATTATGACATTGTAATTATATCATTGTGATGCTTTTATATATAAATGAATTTCATCTTCAAAATATTTTATAAAATTTCATGGGTTTAACTCAACCCAAAAAATTTGAGTATGATACTATATAGAGTTTTATGAACCCAATTCAACCAAAAATGTGAAAAGATTTATGACAATAAATTTACCAACTCAAATACCTCTACTGTACTATCTGAATAACTCATCGAGCCCGCACCAAACAGCTTTCTTCATAACCTTTGAAGTCTCTGAGTGAATCAAATCCACGAACTCACGATGTCGGAACTCCGACTACCAATATCCACCTTAGAACTCTGAAGGTTTAGGGTATTGTCTATGGTTGAGTTTGTTTTAATGATTATCAAATATGAAACTCACCCAAAGAAATATTTAAAATAAGGCATGATTCATTTAGTCTTTAATGTGATTTCTCAAGAAGAAATAAATAAAAAATATGGAGGCTCTAAATATTATATTTCCAACATTATGTAAAGTGGTTGTTAAAGCTTTCTTTATATAGGTAGGTTTATAAGTCTAAAAAAAAAAAAAAAAAAAAACTCTTTAAAACACGTCCAAAACAAGCAACATACGCATGGGCATTTAAACGCCAGTCAAAACGCGTGAGGAACACACATTGTTCTACAAATCACGTCCGAACGAGATAACAAACGCAACTTGAATATAAAGACACTATGAGGTTTTGTTGGAGTTAGTGCTTGGAACGTCAATCTGGATAAGGTATAGTACATTATATTTTATTATTTATTAATAAAATAACTACATTTTCATTTCAAATCTTATTAATGGTATTGTCATTATGCATATTAGATTGATGTATAAATATGCTAAGAATGACATCGACCTTAGAATAGTCATGTAGTAATATTGGACACTAGGTGATCTGACGTTGGGATAAATATTACTATTATAAACTACTATTAAAGTATGTATGTATGTATATATATATATATATATATATATATATATATATATATATATATATATATATATATATATATATATAGTCGTTGGTTTTGGAATACGGTCGAATTCATATAACCTATAAGACTAGCACATATCGTGTTTTTGAATTGGAGTTCCAATGGTTTAACCCAATGTACCATGAGATTTGGAATCTCGTATGGACATGTGGGTATTGGTTGGATCGAATACTGAATGACTCACATGTGATTCATAATAGTTGGAAGTACACACCACCGTCAATAGGAATCTCCTCGAGTCGAGTAGCATATGTGATCATTTGATTATAGAATAACATTGATTTTGTGTGAGATCATCCACACTTTGATGCCATGTATGTCAGAAACCTTTCATGGTCTAGCCTCTAGATGTTCGTTGGGTGTGGACCGATGTACTCAGTAATCAAGTGCGAGTCAAAATAGGATATGTCGACCCGTATGTGTACCATAAAGGGTTTAGTTATCCATGTGAATAAGTCACGATTATTAAGACTTTGGCCAAAGCCGATCACCTAGGGTGGATCGCATCAGTTTAAAGAATCGTGGACATGCCGACATGAGATATGTATATTTGGAAACTTGACGGTGTATTCTATGTTTCCTAAAGCACAACTCGAATAGCCTATGACGGTGAGATTGTTGAACATATATGATGACCTCGACTTGTAAAGTTCAGAAAATTCGTTCGTGTTCTTCGTGAATTCGGAGGTGGCCGAATTGCGTACATATTAGCTAGGCTTAAATGACGAACATGTCTGAACTTATAGAGTCCCAGTATGAATTGTACTCGTTGAGCACTTGGGTAACCAAATAATTTTGATAAAATATAATATTCGATATTATAATTATAAACCAAGATAATCAAATGTTATTAGATAACATTGATTATTTATTTTGACTTAATTGGATTAATTCAATAATTACACACAGGTTTAATTGTAAAATCATAATTATCTCTACCATTTGAGGATATTATGATAATTGTAAGTATGTAATAATAAGTGGTTTTGACTTGATTTAATTGGATTAAATCAAAGTGACAAACATTGAACTAATCCATTTCCTAATCCTTATCCTTATTTAATCGGATTAAATCAAAGTGGTAGACAATGAAGATTAGTCACACCTAATTATATATATTTAGACAAATTAGATTAAGCCAACATAAAAGTTGATTATAACTTTTATTAATTAAAAATTGCATAAGTGTTATTATAAATAGCAAGCTTTAGAAAGATTTTAATTAAGTAAAGCAAAAGCTTGAGAAAGCTAAATACAATCATTTCATCTTAGAGAAATTAGCCTAAATTAGAGAAGTGTTTAGGGAAGCTTTAAGAGGTCTATACAACATTTCATCTATGAGAAATCAAGATTGGATCTTGGGGTGAAGATTGCTAGCATTGGAATCAAGATTGTATATTGGAGTCAAGCTTGTTAATACTTGGAAGTTCTCCAAATATTTCAACAAGGAGAAGTAGATTAGATCTTTAAATCGACCTTATGATGTAAGTTTGATATTCTCCAAAAACTATGTTTTACATTAGTGGGTTTTCATTAGTGAGACATATAGTGATGAATTATGTATTAGATATTTAATAACATAGCTTGATGTTGAAAGTAGACTATTAATTGTGTTAGGATGCTTTGGAAGTATAAACACAATATGCTTGTAATTGGGTCAAAATATTTATGTAGACATATATATAAATTAGAGTTTGGAACTCTAGATAATAGCTTAGAGTTAAAGCTACTATTCTAGAATCACTTGACCACATTTGAGTGACCTATAATTATTCACGAGTCATTTTATTGTGGGATTCTAATTTGGTTTGTATCTTGGATTCAAAATTTACGCAAGTGCGTATTTAGAATAAAATTATGTTTTTGTAAAAATATTTGATATTTTGAAAAACTTGATTTTTATTGTATAACACGTGTTGATGTTGGTTTTGATATTAAAAATTAATTTTGGGTGTCTTTAAAGTGTTTAGGAAGAGTTGGAAGAAATTAGAGTAATAGACCATAATTCATTCAGGTCTCTGGAAATTTTCAGGGAGCTGAGATAGATAGACCCGGCCGGCGGTTCGGTTCCGGTTCCGAACCGAACCGAACCGGCCGGTTTCCGGTTCCACAAGTTGGAACCGGAACCTAAAACCGAACCGGAACCGAACCGTTCGGTTCCGGTTCGGTTCGGTTCCTTTTTTTTTTTTAATTAATTAAATAAAAAAAAAATTTATTAATTAAAAAAATGAGATTAAATTTATAAATAAAAAAAAATTATTACATTGAAGAGCTTGAGCTTAAATTTTTTAAATTTAAGTTGCCTACGTATCCTCCAAGGGTGAGATGAATCAAAGCTCACGTAGTTCCATTACTAGTTTAAGACATATCCCCTTTGTAAATTATAATTTTACAATTATCAATCATCATTATCAGTTGATCCTTCGGCTCCGGTTCCGCAGCTTCCGCTTGCACTTGTTGCAGAAGCATTATCGAACAAATCTTCAAAATCATCGGGGGCATCTCTTCTGTTGTCTCAGATCAGCTCGAGTCCAATCATCCACACAAGCTGTTGCTTCTAGAGTGCTTGGATGTAATGAAGATCGCCTAACTTCCAATATATTACCTCCCAAGCTGAAGGCTTGCTCAACCGCAACGGTGGAAATAGGTGCTGCCAATATCTCTTTAGCATAATAGATAAAACATGATATATATTTTGATGCCGGTTCCACCATTCAAGGATTTTAAAATTTTTACTGCATAAACTTTCATTAGAAAACTCAAAATTTGTAGATAAATAATTATCTAATCAGGGTTATTAGTTGTTGTCGTATCCCTAGATTTTTTATTTCGTTGCAATAACCAACGATCCCCTGCGCCAAGTCTTGGTTAAATTACCGGTTCGCTACTACTAGATTGACCTATTGTTCCTAAGTTATATCTTACAATATAATCATTAAATAAAATAATTAAATCACTTCTTAAATTCGTCATTATGCTCGTAATATCAATGTCATCTAATATTCCTAAATAACCATAGTAAGCTTGTAAATCATCATTCAAACCTTCTAATTTAAATCTATGATCAAAAACAGCAGCAATAAGATAAAGTAAAGGAATTTCTCTCTAAAATAATTCACCATTTTACCTTCATAACAGTAATGGCTTCGAGCAAAACAATATCATTAGGGTCGTCACTGTTAACATGTTCATCGAGAGTGCCAACAATATTCAAACTCTCAAGAAGAAATAAATGTGCAGTGGGATAATAAACACCGCTAAAAACTAAAGTACCATCATTAAAAACTCTTAAAATATCTAAAATTCTTTCACAAATATCCCATTGACTAGGATAAAGTGTGATATTTTGAACATATTGAGAAAAAACTACATAATGCATCTTTGTATTGAAGTGCTTGACATAAAAGAAAATAAGTAGAATTCCAACGTGTTGGAACATCTCTAGAAAATTTAATCGGTTTAATACCATTTATTTTACAAAACTTGGTCCATTCCCTCCTAACTTGAGAATATTGAGAATATGACAAAATACAGTTAAGTGCCGTTTTAATAGGATCAAGGAAAGGAGATAATAATTTTAGACCGTCTTGCACACATAAGTTTAGGACATGACATGTACAACGAATATGAAAAAATCGACCCCCTAAATTTGGTTGACATATTTCTTTTAAATCATTGATGGATGCAGTATTTGCAGATGCATTATCAAATCCAATTGTTAAAATTTTTTCTCCTAAACCATATTCATCAAAAATTATCTTCATCATTCTATAAATATTATGTGCAGTATGTTGGTCATCAAAAACTCTAAATGCAATAAGTCGTTTTTGCATGGTAAATGATGCATCAATCCAATGACAAGTCACACCCATGTATGAGTGTGTTTGCCAATGGTCACTCCAAATATCAGAACATATAGAAATACGACCTTTCATCTCTTTAAATATTTCATTTAAAATAATTTTACCATCTTTATATAATTTGAAAATATGACGTTTTGTTGTGTTTTGAGTCATTCTACATGCAGCAGGGTTTAAAGCATTATGCACGTATTAGTAAAATTGAAGTTTTTCACCAAAGCTTAAAGAAAGATGTGCCATACATGTTAATTTCGCAAATTCTTCTATATTTTTTGCATCAGAATATTTAAATAAATCTACACTACTCGTACCTCTACTAGATGATGCGTACCTGGCCATTTGAGTCTGCGTCGTATCAATGCCAAATTCAACCGGATGATGTTTCTCCATGTGCTTGATCATATGGCCGTATCCACCAGAAAATTTATAGATAACCCCACAATAGTTGCAAATTGCTCGTTGTGAACCATCGTCTAGGCGTTCCAAATTAAAATGAATTTTGAAAATATCGGAGGACCGAGCCTTAACTTCTCTTCTCCGTGATTGTGCACTGACACTAGGGCCGCTCTCTTGGGTCGGCATATTTGACATTATGTTCTCGGATGAGCTTGCCATTTGAATAATTGCGATGCGAATGATAACAAATTAACAACTAAAATAAGAGAATTGTATTGAAGTAAGATTGAGAATAAGAGATTTATAGAAAATGAGAGAGTTGAGAATTTGGTGTGATGAAATTATGAAAAATGAATCCTATTTATAGAATTTTAGAATTTTTTTTGATACCAAAAATGCATCTAAATATAACTGTTTTATTACCGTTATTAGGGGTACATTAGTAATTTTTATTTTATATAATAAAAAAAAAATTCTAATTTTTTTTTTTTGGCAGGGAGCCAAACGGCTCCCTGCATCCCCCAACGGCTAGTAGCCGTTGGGGGCCGTAGGGTTCCTGGTTCCAACAGGAACCCGACGGTTCCAACCGGAACCGTTCGGTTCCGGTTGGAACCGTCCAAAACGGTTCCACCGGTTCGGACTGGTTCGAGTTGGGGTGGAACCCCAATCGAACCGGTCCCATTCCGGTTCGGTTCCGGTTCGGTTTCGGTTCCGAACCGGAACCGTGGCCGGGTCTAGCTGAAGACACATTTGAAATAAACAAATAAAAAAAATACGCTCCAAATTTTATTTTCTCCCGTTTTTGGGTTTCCGGACTATGATTCAGCCCCTGTTTTTTTCTATACACTCGTAATGGAATATAATATTTCATTAAATATATTAAAATTACACCTATATATGATATCTACGGGTTAGATTCATTTTCGCTGCGCGAGGCTCCAATCCAACTCTATGGGTTCCACATTTGCCCTAACAGGTTTTGTTCGAATGCTGAGACGAACGCAACTCGAATATGAAAACACTGTAAGTTTTCGTTCGAACATTGAGACAAATGTGAACTCTGAAATCTTCATCTAATTTCTTCCAAATGATTGTCCAATTGTTATGAGATACTCAACATTCATTACAACTCAATTGAACTTGATTTATCACGGAATTGACCAACACCCATACGATGCAAGAGTTGGAGTGTTCACGGGTTGGGTCGGGTCAGATTTTTTGATTTTTTTTGACCCGATCGGGTCGGGTCATTCGGGTCCTTCGACCCGCGACCCGAAATTTGATAAGTTGACCCACGCGGGTCTGGTAAAAAAAACTGTGGGTCGGGTCGGGTCAACATAATATGCAGTAAATATAATATATTATATATATATATATTTTTTGATACAAATTTCACAAGGTACTCAGTAGCTGAATTGACAAAGTGTTTTACTTAATATCCTGCTAATCAAGAGTTCGAATCCCACCATAAATGTTTTATTTATGAGTAAGTAAGGACATTGTCATTTGAGCTACAATTGTTTATTGTCAAAATCATATCATGAAAAATATATATATTATAATTGTAATATTATTTACTTCGGGTCGGGTCAGATCCGATTTTTCTGCCCGAAACCCGTGACCCGATCCGATATTTCGAGTCGGGTTCAGGTTGACCTCAAAATAAAATTTTAAATTAATAAACCCGACCGGGTCGGGTTGGGTCATTGCGGGTCGACCCGACCCTATGAACACTCATATGCAAGAGGTAGTAAAATTATAAATTTAATGGGTTTAACTCAATCCAAATATTTGATTATAATACTATATAGAGTTTTATGGGCATAAGTATTCAACTCAAAAACCAACTTAAGAATTAAGATCGTACAATGCCATAATATTAGCCTAAAAACTACTCTCAGCCATTGTGTGATATTTTTCCTAACAAAAATCATGCATCAAAGTCAAGGTTCTTTATAATCACCGATATGTCAAAGATTTAGATTCATCTTTTAAGAAGAAAATTAGACTAAAGTCTTAGACGATATCGATATTATTAATTAAATAATAATATAATTGCGTGAGAGCGTCGGTAACAACATTATTTTTTTAAAATAGAGTTTTAAATATATAAAATCTTAGACGGTGCCAACACTATTAATTAAATAATTAGCACCGTAAGACTTTTATTTGTGAGAAAATATCATTTATGTGAACCATTTTTTTCCTCATTAGCTCATTAAAATATATTGTACTGTGCCATTGAATTGCAAATTGCACGGATTTTTTTACTTGGAAATGATTTAGCAACCCAAACAATACATTGTACAATTTTATAATTTTATCTGAATATTATCAAAATTTAAAATTAATATAATAGCACTATATGCCAGTATCGTTTGTCAAATAATATAAGCTGTACCACACTAGATCTTTACCGTTTCATTATGAAGATATTAATTAAAAGTTTTATTCTGATTAAATGACTTTAATTTTATGGTGTGAATATCTATGTATGTCCCCAGTTGGAGTGATTTGGTGATATATGGCTTAGAATCTCACTTTGAGGTTCTGGGTTCGTATCGAATGAGTGCGTTTCTTGCAAGTGTTTGGGACAGTCGAGAATTTTACATGCTCCGCTTAAGCCCGAAATAGTTGGTTTGGCGGCGGGATTTTCAACGATTCTAATAAAAAGTGTGAATATGTACTCCCACTAATTATATGAAACACATAATATATAAATTATTTTTATTTATTAAATTTATCCTAACTTAACTTGAGTCTTAGGGTCTCAAAAGATTGTATTCGAGCTATTATGACAGTGTAATTATATCATTGTGTTGCTTTTATATACAAATGAATTTTATCTTCAAAAAAATTTATAAAATTTCATGGGTTTAACTCAACCCAAAAATTCGAGTATGATACTATGTAGAGTTTTATGAACCTAATTCAACCCAAAAATCAACTTAAAAATTAAGGTTATGTAGGACCATATTGTTAACCTAAAAACTACTCTTAGCCATTGTGTGATAGTTTTCTTAATAAAAATCATACATCAAAATCAAGGTTCCTTATAATTAACGATACGTCAAAGATTTAGATTAATATTTTATGAAGAAAATAGAATAAAGTCTTAGACGATGTCGATATTATTAAATAAATAATAATATAATTACGTGAGAGCGTAGGTAACACGTAATACTTTTCAGATCTTTTGAGAAAAATTAGAGTTTTAAGTTCATAAAGTCTTAGACGGTGCCAACACTGTGAATTAAATAATTAGCGTAGACTTAACCTATAAGACTTTTCTTTGGGGGGAAAATATCATTTATGTGAACCATTTTTTTCCTCATTAGCTCATTAAAATATATTATACTGTGCCATTGAATTGCAAATTGCACGAATTTTTTTACTTGGAAATGATTTAGCAACCTAAACAATACATTGTACAATTTTATAATTTTATCTGAATATTATCAAAATTTAAAATTAATACAATAGCACTATATGCCAGTATCGTTTGTCAAATAATATAAGCTGTACCACACTAGATCTTTACCGTTTCATTATGAAGATATTAATTAAAAGTTTTATTCCGATTAAATGACTTTAATTTTATGGTGTGAATATGTATGTATGTCTACAGTTGGAGTGATTTGGTGATATATGGCTCAGAATCTCACTTTGAGGTTCTGGGTTTGTATCGAATGAGTGCGTTTCTTGCAAGTGTTTGGGACAGTCGAGAATTTTACATGCTCCGCTTAAGCCTGAAATAGTTGGTTTGGCGGCGGGATTTTCAACGATTTTAATAAAAAGTGTGAATATGTACTCCCACTAATTATATGAAACACATAATATATAAATTATTTTTATTTATTAAATTTATCCTAACTTAACTTGAGTCTTAGGGTCTCAAAAGATTGTATTCGAGCTATTATGACAGTGTAATTATATCATTGTGTTGCTTTTATATACAAATGAATTTTATCTTCAAAAAAATTTATAAAATTTAATGGGTTTAACTCAACCCAAAAATTCGAGTATGATACTATGTAGAGTTTTAAGAACCTAATTCAACCCAAAAATCAACTTAAAAATTAAGATTATGTAGGACCATATTGTTAACCTAAAAACTACTCTTAGCCATTGTGTGATAGTTTTCTTAATAAAAATCATACATCAAAATCAAGGTTCCTTATAATTAAGGATACGTCAAAGATTTAGATTAATATTTTATGAAGAAAATAGAATAAAGTCTTAGACGATGTCGATATTATTAAATAAATAATAATATAATTACGTGAGAGCGTAAGTAACACGTAATACTTTTCAGATCTTTTGAGAAAAATTAGAGTTTTAAGTTCATAAAGTCTTAGATGGTGCCAACACTGTGAATTAAATAATTAGCGTAGACTTAACCCATAAGACTTTTCTTTGGGGGAAAATATCATTTATGTGAACCATTTTTTTTTCTCATTAGTTCATTAATTTATATTGTACCATAACATGCCATTGAATTGCCAATAAAGAAATTTACGTTTCCAAAACTAAATAAATTTATTGTTGATAGAAGAAAAGTGGTAGCTACATAACTATTTACTAATTATTATTAATGGTCATAATAAATGTATAGTTTTATATAATTAAATTCTGTTTCTTGTGCAGTACTTCAATGCCGGCATAAAAGAATACTAAATTCATATCTGTTTCTTTAGTAAACGTTTTACCCATGAGCTTCAGTTAGCCAGCATTAAACGGCATCCAGAATAAGTCAAATTGCAAAGATTTTTTTTTTTACTTGGAAATGATTTAGCAACTTAATACATTGTACAATTTTATAAATTTATCTGAATATTATCAAAATTTAAAATTAATTTAATAGCATTATGTGTCAATATCGTTTGTCAAGTTGTACCCCATTAAATGTAATAATTAAAAGTTTAATTCCGGTTTAATGACTTTAAAGATACAATCACTAGATTTTTCTAAATTTGTAGTAACTAGTAAGATATCAAGCAAGTTTACAGTGAAAAATATATATATTTTACGCGAATCTAATCGATAATATGAGAAAATTTAAACAACTGTGCCTCATTTAGATATATTCAAACTTCGATTGGATTAGGTACAAATCTCCTCGAGGATTTCTGTAATTTGAGTGCCACGTGGAAGGCAAAACACATCTGAATAAAGAAATTTTTGTCACTACAATAATACACATTAGTTTAAATGATTAATATACCTAAACAATACATGGATTTTTGTTTTTTGTTTTTTTTTTTTTTTAAATTTCTAAATTTCTTGGTATTTTAACTTTTGGTAATGTATTTGGTTGAATCGTCCCAAGACGTAACCCGATGGTTTTAGTTTTTGAGACATTATTTTTAAGATCTCGAATTCAAATACTGAATAACATCATTATAAGAATTTGAGACAATATAAATTTACCATGTATTTATATGGATCTCGATTATTCCAAAAAAAAAAAATGGTTGAATCGATGAAACCAAAGACTTCTTTCTGGCCTCGTCTCTTTGTCTTGGGCTTCTTGGAATCTCCAACACTGCCGTTAAATTCTTGTGCGTGCATGCGCACATATAAAATATATAGGATAATATGAGTCCCTGATTTATTATGTTTTGTCAAATAAGGATATAGTTTTTTATTTGTATCAAATGGGTCCCTGATCAGTGATCACCGAAAAAAGGTCTGAAATATTACCCTTTACTGTTAGGTTGCTTGTTAGTGATAAATTCAATACTACAAGTAACAAGAGTAATTTGGTCATTCAGTAGGGGTATGAATACCTGACAAAATATGTCATTTGATTAAAAAAAAACGAAAATAAGAGAGAATTTGTACACATATACATATACATTATAAAGATATACCCACCTCTTCAAGAAGAGAGATTGTCATCTCTCCATCAAGTTTCAACATATCAATAAAAATGGTAACAAAATCAGCGATCTCTAATTCTATAATCACTTCATTTGTTAGTGAAATAATGATAAGTTGAATTATTGATAATTTATATGCTTGATTGGTGATGTGGATATTAATTTTCAGGCAAAACTTTGCAGAGAAAAAGCAGTCTTAATCAGCGTGTATGAAGAGAAACCAAAGAAAAAAAGGGTGTCAAGTCGTCACCACCACCACCATCACCACCATTATCTTCATGATGCTTCTGCAAGAAAAGGATATAATAGGAGAGCTGAGCTTCTTCACTATTCACAAACTCTAAGGGAGTCTCCTCCACCAACAACAGCTGCATCCACTCCTTTACTGCCAAAGCCAACACCTTCAAAGATTAATCAGCAACCCACATCTAAAGTATATCTCACTCTAATCTCACTTTGGTGTCACAATTTTTTTTTTTTTTAATTTTTTTCTTGATCACATACATTAATTAGCAACTCACTTTTGTCATTATGTAATTGCACAAGAAAACATCTTTTGAAACAGTTGTCTTACTGAATTGTTGGGATATTTTGTTTTGGTAGAGTACTGTTGCTGCCCAAAGAAAGGCAGGTTCTGGTTCTGGAAAGAGTACTCCTACTTGTATGGGTGATTGGAAAATTTTGATTCCAAGTTTCATCAGATCTTTGATAAGTCTTGAAGGCAAGAAAGACAAGAAGAAAAAGAAGCAAATTGGTGGTCCTGGAACCAATAAAATGAAAGCTCTTATGAAGAGCATACAGGTACAAAAGAAGAGGGGTTTTATGCATAAACTCTGTTCAACATTACAAATATATAGGTAAAGCTACAATCAAGTTGCCGTCTTATGTAACCTTGGAAAATTCAGCATAGAAAAATTCATTTGAAGCTACATTCTTTAAAAAAAAAAAATTATAATCGGATTATATAAGTGTAATGGTATGTATTATCTCTCTTAGTTGAACCAGATGGCATGGTAATGATTGATGTTTCTTGAGCAATAACAAAACCAATTGTAAGAAACTCATATTCAAAAAGATCATTTCTCACTAAATATTTATTATTTAAATGAACCTCAAATGATATATAAAATTTGCTATAGGAGTGAATCAATAGCTTGTTAGGTTACCTATGGTTCCCTAATTTGATTATTTATTGTTCAAGAGGACACACTTCACGGTTTAAGTTGTAAATCCAAAGAATTGAAGACCCTACAGCGAGGTGCTCACGTAGATGGCTATAGGAACTCTGAGAACATGGTTATTATTCCCCCGCAACACCATGGCCCCAAATGTGTAAGCTCTTGTTGAGTTGGTGGCTTTTAGTACAATCTTTAGGTCTCTCGTAACATGTCCTCTTATATTAAATACTTGTGGCGATACAGATACTTTCACACCCGATGGTTCCATCACAGTCACCACGTAAGTTTCATTAGCACTGCTGACATTTGTAACTCTTCGAATCACTGTCCTTGACCCAACAAGATTTGAAATGGTTATACTTGGTGTGTTTAAATCCGAGCACCATCCCTGCCTTTTATTTGGACATCCGAATCCTGTTACTCGTCTTATAGAGTCATCATCAACACCTGGAACAGCACAAAGAAACTGTACATACTGCTGGAAATGGGTATTGAATATGAGTCCTGGATCAGTGGCTCGATCTGGATTTATGAATCCCGCACCAAAATCAAATGGGGTAGCATGGACTGGTGCATTAGTCGATTGTGCTAAAATGGGAGAGCCAGAATGATCAGTTACTTCAGCACTTGTCATCATTGCCGATGTAATAGCAGAAGGACCCCACTTGGGGTGTTTGTGCTTGATTAAAGCTGCAACACCGGCTATATGAGGGGTGGCCATACTGGTACCAGACAGCAGCGCAAAGTTCTGCCCTGGACAGTACAATGAATATGCATAAATACAGCCTCCTTGACAGAAGTTGAAAAACTTATATATATACTACCAATATTTCTCATAGAACTCTCATGATTTGATGACATTATCAGATACAGTAAAATGAGAGAGACATCGTGATACTGGTTACAGACCAAATGGCATAGAAGTTTTATTGGTACCTTTCAAAGTTGGATCTCCTTCGCTACTGGGGCTCCATGCTGCCCAAATTGAGGACCCTGGAGCCATGACATTTGGCTTAAGGACATCAGCAGTTTGCAGAAGTGCATTGTTCACATCAGGACCCCTAGAAGAGTAGGATGCCACAATTGGTGCTTGACCATGATAAGTTGCCTGCCTTCCATCCAATATTTTCGCTCTTGCATTAAAAAACATTGCTTGTCCAGTTCTGCTCCTTATAGTATGGGAGTTGTAATATTCCCATAAAGCCTGCATAGCAAATGGATAATGCCAATTCATATATTAGTTCGCTAGCTATGGAAATGGAAAGTAAAGAATATCAATCTATACCATGGAAGATTGCATGTTGTTGAGGATAATTCCCGGGACTTGTAGGCCAATTTCTGTATTCTTGGTTGGTGTAAAACCTATATCAGGGTCCATTCTGAGGATAAATCCTGCAGCCCCTATCCTCTTAATGCTGTCTGCAACAGTTGCAATGGTTGCATCATCGTTCTCAAAGTCAAAGGTATATGTGCAGATAATTAGCTTTCCTCGAACTAGAGCAGGGATAAAGACCTCTGGATGTTGACAGCTCTCAAGTGATAAGCTACCAGTTGTAATATTCCTATGGCAGACATCAGCAGCTGCTGCTATTGGATAATACACTCTTCCAAACGTCGGAGCTGCGTAATGATGGCAATTTAGGCATAAATATACAACTTCACTAGAAGTTAATCAGAAAAGCAATGTTTCTTTCAGGATGGAAGAAAATGTGATCATGTTAAAGGAATTAGAACATTTAGGAAATGAAAATTTACGTGCAAGCCCTGTGCCAGAGAAGCTCCGTCCATTGGCTAACTTGATTGTGTTGTTGTATTTTCGGTCAGTGATAGAAGCAGCAATGCTTGTGATCCAAGGGCTAAAAGAAAGGATTGAACTAGAGGAAGGGCCACTATTGCCAGCAGCTTGAATAACAAGAATTCCAGCTTTTGTAGCAAACAAGAGCTCGATTTCTAGTGCATTGAGGAAAGCAGCAGGACCAGAAGGGACAGCAGATGGCCCTACTGAAAGACTTATGATATCAACCCCATCTTCCACTGCCTAGATCAAGCAAAAATTATAGGATAAGTTGATTGTCACATTAACTAGTCCAATATCTTTTTGTGTCCTTTTTCCCCCTTAAAAAAGGGTTAAATTCTGTGTACATTCCATTTAATTGAAGTGAATTTGTAAAGAATTTTCTTTGGCTTATCATACTCACAGACCTGATCAACAGCAGCAACGACATCCGACATATAGCCTCCGAAAGTATAAAGAGCTTTGTACACAGCAATCCTGTTTAAATAATAAAATGTATCCGACATATCTTTAAATAATAATTTCCATTGCTTCTTCTTCTTCCTCATTTTTTTTTTAATTTTAATTTTTTGAAAATGAAATACCTTGCCCCTGGAGCCATGCCACTTGCATATCCATAATTGAAACCATCGACAATTACTGGAATTCGATGATTTCCTGCAGCTGTTGATGCGGTGTGGCTGAGATGAGATAGATGCAAGCAATGCAGATAAATTAGAAGTCTGTGCAGGATATTATTATTTGCCAAACTAGCATCGATTATTACATATAGCAACAATAATTATAATGAAAATGGTATTATAAGTCAAAAACTAATATCACCATGTAAATTTGCTAGTGCAATGTAACTTGCCTTCCATGGCCATCAGCGTCAAAGGGAGATGCATAGTCACGTGTAGAGTTGAAATCACCATAAGCAATTGCTGCGCGTGCAAAATATTGTGCTCCCACTATCTTGCTATTGCATGCTGTCGAAGGAAACCTACGCCCTGTGGTACATTTCCCTTTGAATTTACTAAAATTTAGATTTCCTCTAAAGGAATCGCTCGCAAAACTAGGATGCTCAGGATTGATGCCAGTATCAAGAAAACCTATCACCACCCCTTCACCAGAATGTTCTGCTCCCCCCAAAGTTGGCCAAACACCTGTGGGAATTCCGAGAAATTCAGGTGTATGTGTTGTGAGCTTCTCCATTTTGATATCTTCATGTATGACTCTAACTCCCTTTGCATTTTGAAGAGTGCCGAGTACCTGAAAACATTTTACCCAATCTTATCATTTGTATCCTTTTTTTTTTTTTTAAATTCAAAAAAGAAGTCTCTTCCTGTGCAATTTTTGTGGTAACATAACACCTGTCATTTCAGGTTTTCCTGATAAAATTTATTAGCTTTACTCCGTATGAATTTTAGATCCTACAAAACTGAATTTATAATGAATTATTTTACCTCTTCAGACTCAATATGAATCGCAAAACCGCTGAGCAAATGAGTGTAGCTGTAGAGTTTGGTGTAGGAATGTCTGTGGAGGAGAGACTCTAAGAATTTGTCATGCCCACTGCTGATCCTCTCTTTGTACGCTATAACATCTGTCTCATTCCTATGGTAATATTGAAATAAATATTCACCCAAAGGCAAAAAAAAAAAAAAGAATCAAGAGAAAAAACTAGCATAATTTGGGCGAGGTCAACAAACCAGGCATAGGATCTTTCAAGTTTCAGAGAACTAACTGGTTCTTCGTCCATTAGAACTATAAAAACCTTGGCATTCAAATGTGGGAAAAAATCCCAGACTGTGATGAAAAATATAAGCAGAATAAAGGTGTAGAAAGTCATTGATAAGAGTGAGACTATAGGTGTCTTATTCTTAAAAATACAGCTTTTCTAAAATTTCCAGTAGGAAGATAAATTAGTTCAGTAGTAATCTCTTCATTGAAAAGTATTTATCTTCACTCTATTAATAGTTGGGCACTGAAATGAAACGATGGAGCAAAGTTGCATTGGTGCATCCATCATCCATGTATTTCACATTTTCAAACCACTCTGGTACATGTAGGTGAACTCCTTTTCCTCTCTCTCCTCTACAAAACACATCCCATTTAAACCCTAGTTAAATTTCACCAGCAATATACCAAAACAAATCTTTTCTCACACATCCCATGTCACACTGGTGATTTTAATTCAGCAGAACATGAATGTCTCATCCATTTGACCGACTTCATGAAAGACAAAATTTCAATTGAACACATTCTGTATGTAATTATAAATAAAATGTTCAAACAGTCATCCAACGACTGTAAAGTCAAACATTCATCTAACTCCTCCTTATCACACATTCTGTATGGCTACAGAATGAGAAGAAAAAACCTAATTCTGCATATCCCCAATTGAACAGAAACTCAAAAATGAATAGCAATATAATGGGTAAAAATTGTCCTGTGATTCCACAACACTACTGATATATGGGGTAGTGTCTGCACCCCATGTGTATATTTGGAAGAACTCCCATCAGAATAAAGAAACTACTGAAATGATATCTGCTGTCGAGACTCGAGTATATTCCAAAAGGGCATTAGCACAACTGACATGAAGATTGAGTGACCTAACAAATAGGGATTATTTATTTATTTTATTAAATTGAAGGCTTTCAATAACTGATTATGAGAACTAAAAATAAAGGAAAGAGGACTCAAAAAGGGAAGGGGAAAGAATGTTGCAGACAGCTTCAAAGCATGAAAAGCCAAACCCACCGAAAGCAAGAGAAGCTGTGGACAGCTTGAGTGCAAGCTGTATGTGTGTACAAACCGCGTGACACTGTTCACGCGTAAGGAGCCCAAAATCATAATGTTAAGCATCTCATAAATCCCAAGATCCAGAGAGTAAACACAGAGAGTTGAGAGTGTATTTTGAGAGTTTTTTGTAAAGTTTCGTGTAAGCTTTGTAATTCTTTATTTGTGATATAAAGAAGAGTTTTCTCTCATTTCTCATCTATTATTGTGTGTTTAATCACAACAAGTGGTATCAGAGCTAAGGTTACTCGGAGGGATCCCGAAACTCGGAAACAGAGCTTCGGTTCGGAAAGTCGATTCCGACGAAAGTTGTCGAAAATCGATTTTGAGCATACCATCAGACGTTTCACGGCGAGACGAGCACGGCATGTATTTTCCGGCGATCAAAAGGAGGTCCCAGAACGCCGCACGCGCCGCACTCGCCGTCCAGAGAGCAGACCACGCGCAGCGACGCGTTACACGCGCCACACTCTCGTCTGAAGGTTGAAGACGTTGAGTCATCCGCCACGTCAGCGCACAGTCAGCGCCACGTCAGGGCACAGTCAGCAGCCCAGTCAGCGCCACGTGTCAGCCACGTCAGCGGTGTCTGATAAATTTCAGATAGGTCCCTGAACTTTCTGAAAATTATAGTATAGCCCCTATACTTTCAGATATTTTCAATTTAGTCCCTTAAATTTTTGGAAATTACAATTTAGTCCCTTAACTTTTCCGTAATTTCACTTTGGCCCCTGAACTTTTGGAAATTGCACTTTAACCCCTGTAATTTCTGGAATTTGCAAATTGGTCCCTGTGTCGGATTTTGACAAACGAAGTGTCATTTCCACCATTTTCCACCATTCCGGACGCAACGGTGAGGTCCGTTTTTTTGAAATTCTGCTTAGAATTTTTATGATGGAGGGGAGCAACGGAAAAATGATTTTGTTAACCAGTACAAACTATTTCACATGGAGAGGAAGGATGAAAGACCTTCTGTATGTGAAGGACTATGATGGATCGGTGTTTCTGGAGCAGAAACCAGAAGGAATGACCGATGGAAAGTGGGCTAATCTTCACCAGAAAACGTGCAGTACTATTCGTCAGTGGATCGACGACAGTATCGTGAACCATGTCAGTGAAGAGACAAATGCACGTGTTTTATGGAGAAAGCTGGAGGAGCTTTTCCGAGCAAAGACTGGAAACAACAAGCTGTACTACATCAAGAAGATGATGGGTTTGAAATACCAGGAAGGTACAGCTGTGGCGGACCATATCAACGATTTCCTCGGAACAATGAAAGAATTGTCTGGATTGGGCATAACTTCGGAGATGAGGTAAATGGCTTAATACTCTTAATACGTTACCAGAATCTTGGGAAACGTTCAGATCTACGGTGATCAATTCAGCCGCAGATGGGAAAGTCACTATGGAGATGGCAAAGACCAGGATCTTCGAGGAAGAAAAGAGGACGAGAATGCAGGAGTCAGCATCAACCTCAACCTCAGAAGCTCTAGTGACGGAGAAGAACACGAGAAGGGGGAGGAGTAAAAGCCGAGGCCCAGGGAGATCAGACAAGAACCGAGGTAAGTCAAGAACTAGAAATATTGAGTGCTATCACTGCAAAAAGAAAGGCCATATGAAGCGG
This sequence comes from Zanthoxylum bungeanum, assembly GCA_019454045.1. Lineage (NCBI taxonomy): Eukaryota > Viridiplantae > Streptophyta > Magnoliopsida > Sapindales > Rutaceae > Zanthoxylum > Zanthoxylum bungeanum. Next base: position 584,654 of record SKCR01029731.1, read on the forward strand.
GATTGCTACAAATTGAAGAACGTGCAGTCCAGGAGAGATGGTGACTCTAATCAAGAAAGAGTTGCCACTACCACCGAGAAAACCTCCAAAGAATTTCATATTATATATGAAGAAGATGTTGTGAATCTTGCCAGCCATGAGACCAGTTGGGTGATAGATAGTGGCGCATCCATACACGCCACATCTCGCAGAGACTTCTTTTCATCTTACACACCAGGGGACTACGGTGCTGTAAGGATGGGGAATGACGGACAGTCCAAAGCCGTCGGTATTGGAGACATCTGCCTTGAAACAGAGAACGGGACAAGGCTAGTGTTGAAGGGAGTCAAGCACATCCCAGACATCCGGTTAAACCTGATCTCAACAGGCAAGCTGGATGATGAAGGTTTCTGCAGCACCTTTAGTGACGGATGCTGGAAGCTCACTAAATGATCAATGGTCGTGGCACGAGGTAAGAAAGATTCAACTCTGTATTTGATGCATGCTGAGCTTTCAAATAGTAGCATAAATACAGTCAACAGCAATGAGGCAGCCGAGCTATGGCACAAAAAGCTCAGTCACATGAGCCAAACAGGGATGGAGATACTACGCAGGCGGAATGTTCTTCCGGAATTGAAGAACTCACACTTACGGAAGTGTGAACACTGCATGGCTGGAAAGCAGAACAGAGTGTCCTACCAGAGCTCCCCGCCTCAAGGAAACCGGAGGTACTAGATCTCATACATTCAGATGTATGTGGTCCGATGCAGACACGAACACTTGGTGGGTCACTGTATTTTGTGACATTCATTGATGATCATTCAAGGAAGATCTGGGCACACACCTTGAAGAGAAAAGATCAAGTGTTTGGAGTGTTCAAGGAGTTTCACGCCCTGGTGGAGAGAGAAACCGGTAAGAAACTCAAATGCGTCAGAACATATAACGGTGGAGAATACAGAGGTCCGTTTGATCAGTACTGCAAGACGCAAGGAATCCGACATCAAACGACACCTCCGAAGACACCTCAGCTGAATGGCCTATCTGAGAGGATGAACAAAACCTTGTGCGAAAGGGTCAGAAGCTTGCTATCACAAGCCAAGCTGCCGAAGACATTTTGGGGGGAGGCACTCAACACAACAGTACATCTTTTGAACATGTCCCCAGCGGTCGCACTGAAAGGTAATGTTCCTAACCAAGCTTGGACATGTAAAGAAGTGTCATACCAACACTTGCACGTCTTTGGGTGCAAAGCTTTTGTACACATCCCAAAGGACGAGAGATCCAAGCTTGATGCAAAGACGCGACAGTGTGTCTTTATTGGCTATGGTTAGGATGATTTCGGCTACAAATTGTATGATCCTGTGGAGAAGAAGATCATCAGGAGCCGGGATGTTGTCTTTGTTGAAGACCAGACCATAGAAGATATCAGAAAGGAATTGAAGACAATGCCCCAGCAATACAGAAATGTGAATCCAGAACCTCATACACCGGTGCCAGTACGAGTTGAAGATGAGGTTCCCAGACATGAGGGTACAGGTGATGAAGCTCCCAGAGATGATGATCATGATCAACCACCAGTACCAGAAGCTACACCAACAGTTCCACAGAGAAGGTCAGACAGAGAGAAGCGACCTTCAACCAAATACTCTGCATATGAGTATGTGCTGCTTACTGACGGGGGGAGAACCGAGAGCTACCAGGAGGCTGTGGAAACAGATGACAGAGAAAAGTGGGAGGAAGCCATGCAAGATGAGATGAAATCTTTGCATGACAATCACACTTTTGAGTTGGTGAAATTGCCAAGAGGCAAAAGGGCTTTGAAGAACAAATGGGTGTACAGGGTGAAGCAACATGAGCATACTTTACAACCCCGGTACAAAGCCAGACTAGTTGTCAAAGGATTCAATCAGAGGAAAGGCATTGACTTCGATGAAATCTTCTCTCCAGTTGTGAAGATGTCATCCATCAGAGTGGTACTCAGCTTAGCAGCAAGCCTCGACCTGGAAGTTGAGCAGATGGATGTCAAGACCGCATTTCTTCACGGAGATCTGGAAGAAGAAATTTACATGGAGCAACCAGAAGGCTTCAGAGTCAGCGGGAAAGAGGACTATGTGTGCAGACTCAGAAAAAGCCTATACGGTTTGAAACAGGCACCGAGACAGTGGTACGTGAAGTTTGAGTCAGTTATGGGGGAGCAGAGATACAAGAAGACTACTTCAGACCATTGTGTTTTCGTTCAGAAATTTTCTGACGATGACTTTATCATCTTACTGTTATATGTAGATGATATGTTGATAGTTGGCAGGAATCAATCGAGGATTGATAACTTGAAGCAGCAACTGAGTAAGTCTTTTGAGATGAAAGACTTGGGGCCAGCTAAACAGATTCTTGGCATCAGGATCGGCCGTGATCGGAAAGCCAGGAGATTATACTTGTCACATGAGGAGTACATCGAGAAGGTACTTCAGAGATTCCAGATGGACAAGGCTAAAGCGGTTAGCACTCCTCTTGCTACCCACTTTAGATTGAGTACGCAGCAGAGTCCCTCTACTGAGCCAGGGAAGGAGGAAATGAAACAGGTTCCATACACCTCAGCAGTGGGAAGTCTAATGTATGCAATGGTGTGCACGAGGCCAGACTTAGCACACGCAGTTGGATTGGTCAGCCGGTTTATGTCAAACCCAGGACGGGAACACTGGAATGCGATCAAATGGATCATGCGGTATCTTCGAGGCACATCCAAGATGAGATTATGTTTTGGAAGCAACGAACCAGTGTTGATGGGCTACACCGATTCAAATATGGCAGGAGATGTGGATACCCGTAAGTCTACTTCGGGGTATCTGATTACTCTCTCAGGAGGAGCTGTGGCATGGCAGTCTAGGTTGCAGAGGTGTGTTGCACTTTCTACAACAGAGGCAGAATTCATTGCAGTTACAGAAGCTTGCAAGGAATTGCTGTGGATGAAGACATTCGTCCAGGAATTGGGTTTCAAGCAGGAGAAGTATATTTTGTACTGCGATAGCCAGAGTGCTATCTATCTCGGTAAAAATTCTACATTTCACTCGAGGTCAAAACATATCGATGTGAGGTATCACTGGATACGGGACGTCCTGAGCTCAAAGTTGTTAGAACTCAGGAAAATTCACACCGACGACAACGGTGCCGATATGTTCACCAAGGTTTTACCGGAAGAGAAGCTTGAAATCTGTCGTGCCATAGCCGGGATGACAAAACTCTCCACATAGTCAAGGTGGGGAGATTCAGAGAACTACGATTGGCTTGATCCCAACTCAGGGTACGTAGGCAGTCATACAGATGCAGCCAGGGGAGGATCCGTTTTGGATGATTAATGATCGGCTCAGATTTTGGGGAATCTTCACCGATGGGGAGATTTGTTGCAGACAGCTTCAAAGCATGAAGACTTCATGCAATAAAAGCCAAACCCACCGAAAGCAAGAGAAGCTGTGGACAACTTGAGTGCAAGCTGTATGTGTGTGTACAAACCGCGTGACACTGTTCACGCGGTTTGATCAGTATATAAGGAGCCCAAAATCATAATGTTAAGCATCCCATAAATCCCAAGATCCAGAGAGTAAACACAGAGAGTTGAGAGTGTATTTTTGAGAGTTTTTTGTAAAGTTTCGTGTAAGCTTTGTAATTCTTTATTTGTGATATAAAGAAGAGTTTTCTCTCATTTCTCCTCTATTATTGTGTGTTAAATCACAACAAAGAAAGATTTAGATAATGTGCCGTCTCTCTCAGAAAATTATACCGATCAAGAGGTATACGATTTGGTTATTGATTTACTTTAACCATGAAAAAACCAAAATATAACAACTTATTTTCCAACAAAATGATTAGAAATAGGTTATAACTAAAACACTGAACTGGTTAAGCATTTAACGTCAAAATGCGTGTCTCATTTTCATTAGAGGAATAAAATTCTTCCACGTAAATGATTGAAAAGCATCATGATTAGCCCCTGCCATGAAAATTTACGAAACCCCTTTAGCAAACTCAAATTGAGATAATAAAATACCAACAACAAGCTGATGAACGACAAATAAACTATAAGCAAATCCAATGAAGCAGAGAGGTGATGTATAACTGTCTAGCCCAGAACACACCGAGTTTCTCACGAAGATGACAGAGTGTTCCCACCATTGATGCAATATAAACATAGTTACACTGATCGGAATCCAATTTATTGCATTACTTGATAGCATCCTGTGAGAATCAAACAAACCAAAACAAACATGAAAGCATTTTCAATTGCCCAATTTTTCCTTTCTTTGAGACAATAGAATAACAAACACTCTGCTTCCAACTTCTGCAAGCATGCAACTGACAATCTGGGGTTTTATTTCTTTAATTAATTAAATACCTTGGTAAGATCAGGTAACGCACCAAGAAGAAAAGAAAAGATTGCTGATTCAGAAGAACCAGTTGATGCCGAAACGCAATCCAACATTAGTAAAGAGACCAAAAAGCACACTGAATTGGTCTCTGTTAAAGCCATCTTCACAAGTGTAGTTTCGTTGAAATTAGGATTACAATGGCTATATAATTATTCTTAATGGCCTTATGGTGCTATGGCGATTGGTTATAAAAAAAAAAAAAAAAACCTAATTAAAACGGCGCGCTCCATCTCTTGTCGTAGTTCAGTTAAAATGTGAAGGTTTTGAATTTATAACGGCTCTATATTTTCGCCTAGGGCCGAAATGGCGGTTGGATGATAACATTAAAGTAGTAAACCCTAATTAAAACCTTTTTATTTTATTTATTCACTCTCTCTCTTGACTCTACTCTATATAGAGCCCTTATCTTCCCCCCTGACATTGAAGAAAAGTTTTCTCTCCCTTACAATTTCGATTTTACCCCTCATCTTTCTCACAAATTCAATTTCTCAAATAAACAAAATATATCCAATTTTTTATATATTGATATATATAAAATATAAAAATAACATAGTTATTTTAATTTATTAATTAAATTTTTATTTTATAATTTTTTTAAAAATTTATATTTTCTTATATTTTTAAGTTTTTTTAATAAATATATTAGATTTGTTAAACAAATAGATTATCAAAAAATTTATTTTATAATTTAATTTTATTTGGTTAAATTATATTATTTTAATATATAAGTAGTATTAATTAAATTAAAAATGAATCAAAAAAATAAATGAATAGATACGAAAACTGTAATATTATTAACAAAAATCAAATAATCAAAAAATTATAAAATAAAAAATAATTATTAAAATGATAAATGGTGTTATAATTATTATATAATTATTTTAAAATTAATATATATAAATATATATATTTTGTAATGTATATAATATTTATAACTTTCCAAAAAAAAAAAAAAAAAAGCCATTGTAAATATTGATAAAGGCAATTTGGTAAGTTAGCAAGGGGAAAAGGGGAGGGGGGCGTGGCAGGCTTGGCAGGGAGTAAATCTTTGGTGCAACAGTGGTATGGATGACGTGGTACCACCAACCAATTAAAAAATAACATGTTTAATTTTCTTCCTATTTTCTAATTGTTTTTTGACTTTTTAGCACGCGTGGCAAATGATGATTGGCTTGTTACATGGATGACGTGATACCACTGTTGCACCAAAGATTTTCTCCTTGGCAGGGAGGGGGTGATGATCAATTTTCCTCTATATATCAGACTATCAGTTAGGGCCGTTTAATTAAAATGTAACGGCTCTATTTGCCCCCAAATGGCGGCAAGGCACTGTGGCGGTGAAATTACAAACAATAATTGGGTTCTCGGATTTGAAAATGTACGTAGGTATCCCTATCTTTGTCGTATTATAAGAATGGGATCACGGGATTCCTTTTTGTTTATAAACATCCATGTAAGACCTTTTTATTTTGGTTATAATGTAAAACAAATGTTTAAAGTAAGTAAATATGTCTAAACAAATATGTTGGTGTAAATTAGTTCAGTTAATAAAATCCCGGTTATAGTCAAATGAGTAAAGAAATAATTGAGTTGTGATTAGACTAAATATAATAATAATAATAATAAATGAGAAATTATCAATGAATCCTCTCTAATATAGTAAAATCATATAAATCACAAATAATTTAAATCTCATGATATTCATACCCAGTGGCGGACTTAGGATTTGAGGTCATTGGGTGCACAAACAAACGGGGGTTCAGGGGCAGCGGCCTCGAAATAATTTTTTTTAGATTCTTTATATAAAACATAAATAATCTTTAATGATATTTTCAACAATAAAACGTTATATTACATCATTAGTAATAGTTCAAAGCAATTCTTTTTTTTAAGATTATTTACTACAATTGCTCCCTACGAGTTTTCATATTTTGAAAACACTCTATTACAATATCATTGGTAATAGTTTCAAGAAATTCTTTTTTTACAAAACATATAAGACAATCCCTTAAAATTTGATCACTCATCCGATTACACAAATCTGTTTTCACAATATTCATTCATGAAAAACATTGTTTAAGTACCTATAGGCAAAATCAACGCTAATTTTAAAAGTTGATACACCAAAAGAAAAAAATATGCTTCTTTATTTACACTAGTTAACATGAAAGATAACCTAACCCCTTGACTAAATTCATCATCCATTCGTACATTTCAATGTATGTCTCTAGTGGGTGCAAATAATGCAATACGAATTTCAATATTCCCCATCACTTATTCTTTTAAAGAGTCACTGGCGGAGTTTAAAAAAAGTAGGGGCCCATTAGCTTATGTCCACTATTTACGGAATAAGTTTTAAAAAAAAAGCCACTGGGGGCCCAAGTCCCCAGTGACATCACTGCAGGTCCGCTACTGTTCGTACATGTGTTGTTATTGCTGAGCTAGACATTAATGGAGTTAATAAACAAAATAATCCCATTTTAAAAGATTACTTATTAATGGGATATATATCATTTTTTTTTTACTTATAATATATTTTGTTAACTCCATAGATGTCAATCTCACCTAATAACTGATCTTATTATACCTAAATTCGATAAGTAGAAGCAACAAAATACATTGTAGATCATCAACTAACATTTTTATTTTGTATTAAGGAACCATGGTAATATTAATAATATCATAGGTAATCTTTTTCCAAATATTTTTAGCAGATTTTGACACTGTTAATAGAAGGTTGACTAATTGACACAAAAACAAAAGAAGAAATACTGTAGTGTCATTGTCAAAAATTACTTAGAAATGATATGTATTCTCACATAATTAGAGGTGTTTGATTCATAATTTCCCTTAATAAAGATTGTGAGGGGGTAATTATTGTTTGGCAAAAATGTAAAAAATGACCCTCTAATTTTCATGTTTTGTCAATTCAGTCCTCTAACTTTCAGTTTTGTCAATTCAATCCTTTAACTTTCAATTTTTGTCAATTTAAGGCTCCGTTACAAATTTACCGTTATTACTGCCAAAAATACCGTTTTCATTATTTATTTTTTTTTTTTTCGGAATTTTTTTTAAAAAAAAGAATCTAAAAAAATCAAAAAAAAAAAAAAGAAAAAAAAAAGAAGGGGAACTTGATCCCCTTATCTGACGATCAGAGAAGGGGAAATCGAGTTCCCCTTTTTTTTTCTTTTTTTTTAAAGATTTTTTTAGATTTTTTTTTTAAATTCGAAAAAAAAATAATAAATAATAAATGAAAACGGTGTTTTGGCAGTAATAACGGTAAATTTATAACGGAGTCTGAATTGACAAAAATTGAAAGTTAGAGGACTGAATTGACAAACTGAAAGTTAGAACACTGAATTGACAAAATGAAAATTGGAGGGTCAGATTTACATTTTTGCTTATTATTTTTAGCCATAAAATACTTTATATTTAGTGCTTGTACCACCAACATTTAAAAGGATTCCAATACTCCCACTCACCCCTGAGTTCCATCTCAGTAGACGAGTACAGTCAGCCCCACAAAATATGATGAGCCCCCAATTTATTCTTCTCCTTTCTGTCACTCTAAGTACACTCAACTTCCCATTCTTTCTTCCATTTCTGATTTTTCCTTTCACTCGTTGGCTTCTTTATATATCGTCTTCTATTCTTTGAGGTAAGATAGTATTTCAGAGGTCATATTTTGACGTGCTGACTAATTATTTTATTTTTTTTAAATTCTTTTCAGGTTTGGTTACAATTGGGGTGACTGATGCAGGGTTCTGTGACCTGTCCTGCACCTTCAATCTTGGACAGTGAGACAAGCTCGAAGACTATGTATTGGAAAGTCACAAACCCAACACTCTCTCCTCATTTGCAAGGTATGTGATTGCAATTTCCTATTTAATGTTTTTTTATTAAATATTGTTCTGTCATGAATGTAACATGTTTTATTGAGGGTGAGCTTTAGTGTAACGGTAAGATTACTTGATTATAAGCTGCTTGCTTACATATTGAATCCTCCATTTGGAAGCCTCGTGCAGTTCTAATATGTTTTACTCTGGTAGGAAAAAAAGAAATATTTCGTTTCTATTGATAGGTTGATAATTAAGGGGTTGGTTAACTCATTCAAGATTAATTTGTTTGTGCTTGACAGATTTGGGTTTCACGCGCAGTGTTTACAAGAGAGACCATGCTTTAATAGCACCTGAGAGTCATTTATTCAGCCCCTTACCCGAGTGGTACTTTTGACTTGCATTTGAATCTACTGATAGAAAGTTCAGATCTTGTTTGATGGTCTAGACATTTAAATTTAATTGTCAGGGAAAATACCTTGGGAGCATATTTAATCACACCAGCAATGGGCTCACACTTTGTGATGTACCTGGCAATTACGCAAGGTTTGTTCATATTTTAACTGTCAATTATTTGTGTTTCTTTTTATTCTCAGGTTTTAACTTTGATGTATTTTACACATACGATGTTTGTTTATGCAGTGCACTTTAGCTGTGCCGATGTCGCAATGTTGCTTATTTTCTGCATTTTCAGTCTTGGCCAAATGGACAATCCCAGAATGACCTTTATATTATATATTGTCATTTGTGTACTATTCATGTTTGTTTCTTTGTTTTGTTTTGTTTTGTTTTGCAATTGTTACAATCTACCGATATATTACAATCTAGAATATACTGAGAGTCTAGATACATACACTTGTAGTACAGCCCAGAGGTCTGTCTAGCAGTAGCTCGGAAATCTGTTCATACACTGATATTCAAGGAGATATTTATAAGGGAAATAAGCCCCGCAGGGGCTCAAACCGATGAGGGTGTCGGTTCACCGTTGGGCTACAAGTCTAGTATCATTCATGTTTGTGTACTAAGTTCATGTCATCAATATGCATTTACAAAACACAACTATTTCAAGTACTATTCATCATTTTGTTGTAATATTTACCATTTTCTCATTTCTCAGGTTCATATTTGTTGTTCAAGGTTCTGTGTTGCTCACTAATGCATCTGGTATTAGCATCAGACTGATGGTAAGAATGCTGATTTACATTCATAAGCTAACCTGTGGTACAGTTGAATTCAAAGCTGTACATTCATAGGCAGTGTGCAGTATCATTAATTTATGTTTGAAATGGGCAACGCACAAGCTTGTAGTAGAAGTGGCATCTTTTATCTTTTTCCAACGTTAGAACATGTAGCCAGAAAGCAGGTACCATAGATTTTCAAATGTAATATTTGAAGTGTATGGTATGGAGCATGGGTGACGGTCTTGATGATGTGTTTTTGGATTTTAATTTTAATTTTATTTTTAATTGAGGCAGCCATGTCAAAAAATTCTCGTGCTTAAAGATCTTCCAGTTTTTTATACATGCATGCATATCCATTTTGTTTTAGATTTTTATGGATACGTCTTTTTCTATTTCTCTGAATCTTGTTCATCAACAGAGACCTAAAAGATATTGATATTATAATCTTTGTTGTTTAGGTGGATTTGTTTGCTTATCTACCTCCTAGTTTTGAACATTCTCTAAGGGCTGATGGATCAGCCACTCTTGTTGTTTTTGAGTGAAGGTTTGTAGCCCACTAAACATAATTGAGTAGATAGTCAGCATCTTATCCTCCTAACTGTTTTTCAATTTCACCATGTTCTTTTAGCAGCATTGTAGAGCCTCCACACTATCACAATTGATTGTTGAAAATGTAAAATACCGTTGTGCTAAGAAGCACGGATACTTGTAATTTTGTTGCGTATGGATAAGTTTCCAATACTCTTGGATACGTATCAGACACTTGTTTTTTAATTATTTTATATTTTAAAATCTTTTTTTTTCGATCGTATCGGTTACTTTAGGACACGTGAAGAAGAAGAGTTTTATTAGAAATTTAGACTCTTTTAAATAGATGACAAGGTATTTTTATGTAATAGATAATATTTTATTAATAAACAATTTCAAAGAAGGTTTAAATTATTTGACAACTATAATTTTATTACTAAAAATAAACAATAGTATTAAAACTTTAATAGATATGAAACCATGTTAATAGTTGACTACTATAATTTTATTATTGGAAATAAGATAATGGGATTAAATATTTTAATATATGTAAAATTGTGTTAATAAATTATACATTAGTATAATCAAACTCCACTATATATTTAATATCTTCAAATAAATATAATTATAAATATACACACACATATCCGCTTATCCTAAATTTTTTTTTTAAAAAGTTGTATCGGCGTATCCGTATCATAACGTGTCCGAATTTGTGCTTCTTAGCCGTTGTGTTGTTAAGACTAATTTTTAATGTATTTTTTCCTTGTTTAACTCTTAGGTATGCCACCCTAGAAAATCATATAACTGAGCAGATTGTTGGTTCAACAGACAAGCAGCGACTTCTTAAAACTCCCGGAGAGGTGAGTTGTAGCTTATAATTTGCTTATCTTCTGAAGTTATTAGCAATCCCTTTCATATTTTATTTTTATTTTTATTTTTATCTTTTTCGCTTATATTAGATTCCAGTTTCAAAAATATAGAAATAATCAATCGCTCTGAATTGAACATTGTGACTTCAGCAGGACTTTTCATATTTTTGAGCATTATCTTCTTGTTGATCATAGGAATTAAATTGTTTTTCTTATCAAAAGAATATGCATTATTTTGAGTTATTCTAAAATCAACAGATGATAATTATGCAATAAACTATTCATGTTTCTGTGCTTTATTTGCTTTCTGCAATTTACTCATTCATGTTTAGACTTGTGCTGATAAGCTACTCACAACTCTTAACTCAACAGGTTTTCCAGCTTAGGAAACTTCTCCCTCAAACAGTTCCTTATGACTTCAATATCCATGTGAGCCCTAACTTGCTTCCTGAATCACGATCTCTGCCTTCCTAGATATCTTAGGTTGTCTTTTATGCTTATGGTGCCCGAAGCTGCTTCCTCTAGGGTGGGATAATGAATGTGTAAATATAAATTTAATTCTCAAACTGCAATTAGCAACCGCAGTGCACTACTCGGATCGTACTTTTTACCTCATACTATTATGCACATGAGCTGAAGGTTGGGGGTTTCTTTTGTTTACAAAATGCAGAGTGTATCTTCTGTGGCATTGGTGAAATAGACTAACTATTTACTTGTTATGAGTTATGACCATCTGCTATGGTCGGATCTTTTGTGTCCATGCATGCAGATCATGGATTTTCAACCTGGAAAATTCCTTAATTTAAAGGTATGCTCTTTTAACTTCTTGATTATTAACAGTATTAGTGATTCAGACAGAAGAAAACTGCTTGTGGTTGTAATAACAGAATTCTATGCCAAACAAGCTAATTAAATGACTTGGTGAAATTCTAAGCCTTGTATCCATCAATGGCTAACTTGTCTGCCATAAAATGGCAATATTCCATGTCAAATCTTAGGTGTTAAAATTATTTTTTTACTCTTAAGCCACTCTAAAGTGTAATTACTTTCAATTGTGACAACTTTTGAAGATTAAATTCATGTTTCATTTGCCTTCTTGATCTTAAATTTTTGCTGATACTCTGTTCAGTCTGTGTTCCATTTGAAGCTCTGTTGTATAATTCATAGTTTTATCATGTTTCAGTAATTACTCTCGTCATCTTCAGCATATGCTAACCTTACTTGTGAGGTGAATACTGAATATTAAAGCATTTGTATCGGCGTGTTTGCATTTGCAGGAGGTCCACTATAATGAGCATGGTTTGTTGCTTTTAGAGGGACAGGGTATCTATCGCTTGGGTGAGAGCTGGTAAGAGTTTCATTTAAAAGTTGGGATTTTATGATAGCGTGCACATATTGCTAGTAATTTCTAAACCAATCTTATGAAACAGATGGATAAGGATTCAGAGTTTATATCCCCTTGTGCTCTTTTAAGAGTATAAAATATTTTTTACTGCTTTTTCCAAGTAGAGCAAATGCAAAATAATTATAGGAATTCACGAAAGCAGTCTCTTTGTAGAAAAAATAAGGAATGCTGGCATACATTGAATCCTCCCCAGAGCCCATAGTGTGGGAAGCCTCGTACGCTAGACCATCCTTTACTCTGAAAACTAATAGGAAGTCTCATGCTCCAGCTCCTAGGATTAAATTTTGTTGCAGTTCTTGGAAGCTCTTGCACACTAATGTTAGGAAATCTAAGAGTCAGCTGATAGCTTCAAGATCTTTAATGGTATTTTTACATCTTAAATATCTACATAACACCTGTACCGGATTTTAATGGAGACTAATCCGTCAAATTGCTTCAGTCATTTCTCTGAGTAGATTTATATATGAATATACAGAGGAGAAGAAAAAAATGATTTGTTTTTCTAGCTATTGCCCTTCCATTTACACCGCTCTGTTCTTAGTCAGTTTGCTATTTCAATGGAATGTGCACATGTATGCATTTGCGCTAACAGCAGACCAGCAGAAAGTTTGCTTTCATCATTTTATCTATCTTCTGTTTATAGGTACCCAGTTCAAGCTGGTGATGCGATTTGGATGGAACCATTTGTGCCACAATGGTAAGAGCAGTTGGCATATGTAATTTTTCTTTAATCTTCCACCAATTAATTCCAAATTATTACGCAGTGATACATTCTGCTATATTCCAGGTATGCTGTATTTGGTAAATCCCGGACCGTTATTTGCTGTACAAAGATGTAAACAGGAATCCACTGTAATCAAATGCCACCCAAGAAATCCAATTATGTGCAGCACAGAATTAGCATCCATTGACATGGTGTAGAATCCAACTGCATCAACAATCATCAACAGCTGCCACCCTCCATTTTCTGCACCAAGCCAAACCACTTTAGGTGGCGATTGAAGAAATTTTGAGTGAAGACAATGGAACTTTAAGTGGGTTTGAAAATGGTGGAAGATAACAAATAAACTTTAGGTGGATCACTATTCATTTGTTGACAATTTGAGCATGTATTTTGCTATAAATAGAGAGCTTGGTTGTAAGCTCAAAGCACCCCAAAACATTAAGTTCCATGTCAAGAGAGCTTAGAGTATGTGTAAGTGAGGTTTTTGTAAAGAGTTTAAACACTTGTATAGTTCTATTCTTGTAGTAATAGAGATTCGGTTTTTCCTCATAAACATTTTAGAGTGATCAGAGAATCACAACACATGGTTCTAAAGGCAAGAAAATCCATCTATGTGAAACTGTATGAGCTTTTGTTACCTGTAAACATGATATCAAATAATCAACGTGTAATCCCCCATTACGGGCTCTGAAATTCATTGAAAATGCAAAATTCTACTAAAATGGTTCTACTTTGAGGGGAGCTAATAACAGGCCCTCCAACCTTGTGGTCAATTGTGTTATCCTTTGCTTTGCTTTTGCTGCTACTTAGAGTTAGAAGTGAGAATTCAAGATTCTGATTGGTCATCCTGGGAATATTATGTCTGCATAATATAATATCAAACTTAATGATCAAATCCCTTAAAGATAATGTTTTTGTTTCCACAAATGAGATTCAGATCTGCTGGTCATGATGCCAATATAAGAACAATAATAATGATATTTTTTTTTTGGAGAAATTTAATTTAAATTTCTGTCCCCTTGAGAATTTTTCTGGCCTACTAGTTTTGGTATCCATGTTGAAACAAGCCAATCAAATGCATCAAATTTAACAAAATCACTTTTACCTGTTTTATGAAGCACATTAGAGAATATGGAATCACTTTTTTTTTTTCCTTTTTTATTTAAAAAAACAAAATATTTAGTTGAGTGAATATAATTATATAATTAATCAACATTATCAAGAAATTATCATTATGTTTAAACCTTTCAAATGCTAAACCCCTTGATGCCCAACAAAATCATTGAACCATTGATTATGAAAATTTGAAACGTCTGGTTCATAGAATTTCCACGTGGCTTAGTTGATAAAAAATGAATATTATTTTTAATGTCCCCACAAAAGGAAAAAAAAAAAAAAGAGAGAAAATGAGCACCATTGCCGCCGCCTCCACTTCACCACCACCACCACCGACCCAATTTCTTCACCACTCTTTTCTTTAAAAATCTATTGAAAGCCTTTTTGTGAGATGCTCCAAATCAGCCCTTCCCAAATGGGAATATTTGATAAAACCCTTGCTCTGCTTTTGTTCAAGAAAGTTTATTATCTTTTTTTTTTTTAATTAAATTTTTGTTAAACAACTAATTTCTCTAAAGTTATCATAATTGGCATTTAAAATTAAGATGTCATAAGTTCCTTTTTTAATGGCTTTACTTGGTCATAGAATTTCTTCCCAATTAATCACTTGCTTGATTAAAATTCTGACTAATGTTATATGATTAAAAAATCAATATCGGAATTTGCTTAGATAATTTTGTTATGATGTAACCTAATGTATTTGAAATGGATCTGTTCTAATGGGTTTGGACCTATTCGTTCTCCGCATGATTTTATTTTCATAAAATACCTCTCTTTTTATGAAATTATCTCGATTATAATGAAAAAACCTACATATATAACTTCCAGAGACAGGATTCAAAACCTTAAACATCCGAAAATTGCACAACCTTCAAAAGGGTATTTATTTGCACCCCACCCCATCGATGGACTGAAGAGACATGATCTGTACACACAGAGAGACATATTAGTGAGTTGGTTTTAAAGGGAAACGATCTCCATATATATATATATATATATTACTTGAGCTGCTGCTTTTTCTAAAGCCTAAAGAGATGGGGTTCCTGAATCTGTTCATCATATGATTACTTTACTTTCCATTCAATTTATTCTATTCTTTTTCACTTCTTTAATCAATTTTATTTTGTATGCAAAGTCTCTTACTATATATGTAACAACACTTGGAAACATACGGAGAACTAACAGTAACTGACTTGCTAAATTCTCCAAGGGATTTAATAATTCCTGCTACATAACACCATCTATAATAACAAGTTTGTATTGTATCCGACTGATAATAAAGTCTTTATTCCCGGGCATTCATTTATGATTTATCTTATAGCTGTTGGGTAGAGTTAGCAATCAATTGGTATGACGTATTTGTTAATCCTAGTCCCGTCTTAATTTTGAATTGGGAAATCTTCCCGAATCCTGATCGAAATTTTTAATGCAAATAAGTTCAAGAGATAGTAAATGTTAACTATAAAATGTGTGCGCTATGAGGAGGTGTGGTCCCTGCTTTTAGCCTTAGTTTTAGGTCATTTGAATAGATATAAGTTGAGAGAATGTTCATGTGCCCATTAATTGCATTTCATTATGAAATATGATTGTTGTTGTCAATTCCTGAAATATTGGTCTTCTCAGGGTTTCGATCATCAAAAGCAGTTAGCTGCATTATAGACTTCCAAAATTTTGTCTTTTTTTTTTTTAAAAAAAATAATTTTCCATTGATACAAAGAATCTACCCTCCCTAAATCTCAACCCACCATAAGTTGATGCGTCCTTTCAAAATAGTGTTCGGATAACTTTTGGCTGTGGGCATGTAATAGACCCACTGAAACCTAGGGCAAACTTTCTTGCCCTAGAAAGTTCCAATACATCAAAAAGTACCACATCCGTCTGAATACAAAGTTCTATCAATATATACATTACTTGTTTAAATAATTTATGACAACTTGGTAACTGCTATAAGCGGATAATACACATAAAAAAAAATATCGTTGGATTATTGTAGTGTCTTCAATGTATTCTAACCATATTAATATTTGTATAATGTGGGAAAAAAATTTAATAAAACATACATGTTGAAATTTTCTACAAGTGCACAACAAATAAACTCTATATATCCAAGAGGGGGAGGTGAATTGGATGACATAATATTGCAAAAATAAATTTTTTTGCCGATTTTACGCTACTAAACTAGTAGTTTTACCAATTAAACTTATCAATCAATTTCTCAAACACAAGCTATGCCAAATAATATGGAAAGATAATATTAAACTTATGATTAAATAAAGAGATAGAGTTAGAGAAATTGATACCAGTGATTTATAGTGGTTCGTCCAACAATGCCTACGTCTACTCCCACAAGCCGCGCTTGAATATTTCCACTAAGTTGAATCCACAACTTACATCGAGTTTTTTGTGGCTCACCCACAACCAAGAGTCTTGTCACCTAAATTCACTTCAAACCTTTACACAATAGTTTTATCATCTAGGCTCACTCTTAAAACTTTTATAATGAATTTTCTTAATAGTCTCACTCACAAACCTTTATAATCCACCATTTTGAATATACTCACTCACAAATGGATTTCACAACCTCAAGTGTTTGAATATGAAGTTTAAAGAACAACTTGGCCACTCACAAAGATAATGAAGATTTAATGTGAATTGTTAACCCAAGAAATCTAAGCTCACTAGTAATGATATGAAGGTGTAATATGTGAGCTTGAGTATGAGAGTGTATGATGATGAAGGTTTTGTTTACTCTCTGTTTTTCCTTAAAAGAAATTGTATGAAGGTGCAAAAAGTAGGCAAAAACGAATTTGAGGCTCAATTTATAGAGAATGAATAAAACAACCTATATTCTCTGTCTGAGACCGGTATGTCGGTCTGCCAAATCATAACGACTATATTACCGTGGAAGTTTAGAGCGCTATACCGGATTACTGACCGGTATAGAGATCGGTATGTCGGTGTGCTCACCGGTATGGGGACCGGTATAGACCGTCCCGATTCATGTGGCTGTGTAAACTCAAGCTGACCGATATGAAGTAGTCTGGTTCCAAAGAGCATGCAAAACTGCTCTAAACAATGTAGAAATACCGGCATGCCAATGTGGGAGACCGGTATGCTGGTCTCAATACCAAAATACAGGATTTGAAAGTTGAAAATATTTTGCACAATCATAATGCATCTAAATGAATGTGCATGAGTCATATGAGTTTAAAAACTTAAATTAACAACCCATTTTACAAAGAGAGTCATAAGCTAAGACTATATAAGATGTTCTTCAATAAAGTGTTAGTCTTCACATCCATTGTTCTTCACCACCAATGTTCTTCGACATCTTTTTGGAATGTCCTCTAATGTGCGTCGAAGTCTTCTAGTGTTACATCATCAAAATTCATCTTGAGAAAATGTCACTAACAATCTCCCCCATTTTGATGATGACAACCTTTAAAACTTGTGTAGCATGAGAGTACTAAAATTGTTGACGATTTTGCTCCCCCTCTATGTGTGATTGCCTACAAATAACTCTATAAAAACTTAGACAAACATATTAATACAATTTTTCTCCCCCTTAATACAATGGTGAGGGAAACACAATTTTAACCTCATTTTTATAATTTCTCCCCCTTTGATATTATCAAAAAGGATAAGAGAAATAAAAATTGAGTTCCATGAGATACCGACCAATATATGTGTATAAAAACACATGAAAGTTCATTTATCATGCACACTTAACATTTTCCATATATTTCTCCCCTTTTGCCACACAATGTGAAATTCATGCATAGATGCTCAAAATTACTCAAGTTAAGCCAATATCCATGCATTTCACTGTTAACCAATAAATACTAATGACGAGGCGTATTCAATATTAAAAATTCAAAAAAGATCACATAAATCATATAAACCAATAAGTTCTATGTGATACCAATTGATATTAAAAGAGATTAATAATTGTGATTAAGCATATGATGATACCAAATGAGATACTAGTTGAAATACAATTTGTCTAATCACTAGTATGGTTCAAACTCAAGTTTAATTCATATCAATTGAAATAAACATACATATATGAGTTGGAGGAAATAATACCAATATCTCCGTAAACACGGGTTTTACATATTACCGTTGTCACTTAGAGTTTTGATATTATTCTCTTCCTGAGCTCTTTCCTCATTTTTTGTCAAGTCTTCGGGATCAATTGTATTTTTCATTAATTGACCATTCCCAAAGCTCCCATACATAATACCCAAACTTTATTGGGTCCATGGGGGTTAGTCTTCGTTCATTGGGGAACCCATGCATTTACATTCACATTTGTGTTCATGCATTCAAATATTTTGTATCTTTTCTTATTTCATACATGACATGTGACGTTTTCATTAATAATGACATGCGCATGAGAATTTGATGCCTTTACAAAATAATTCTTCAAAAAATTTCTTTTGATATAAGGCGTATATCCTTATCATTTTCTTTTAAAAGCACACGTTTGTGATTCAATCACCATATTACATTTTTTCTTTCCCAAGGTAAATTTTGCAACCAAGTTATGCAAATCTATAATTTTTTTATTTAAAGTAATATTTTTATTCATAATAAATTTACAATCACATGTATTTGAACTAGATGACATGCTAGATATGTTCTTTTCAAGTTTTAAATTTTCATCTTTTAAGTATACGATCTCTTTTTCATATATTTCATTATTCTCAATAATTGATACATGATCATTTAATAGTGATGAATGCTCGTTTTTAATCATTTTATGCTTCTTTCTAAGCAAATAATACAACTTATGCAATTCATTAAATGTGTCAAGCAATTCATCATTTTCAAGTGAATCATGTATATTTTCCTCATCATTTTCCTCTTGAAGATCATCAATAGCCATGAAAGCGAGATTTATTCTCTCATCACTTTCCTCATCGGATGAGCTAGAGTTGTTATCACTCAAAATTGCCTTCATTGTTTTCTTCTTGAATTTTACTTTGAATTTCCTCATTGGGAAATCGTTAACCACATGACCCGACTTTTCACATTCATAACATATGACTTTATCTTTCTTGTGCTTTCGCGACCAATTTTCTTCTTTCTTCTCATCCATCTGAGATTTCCCTTTATATTTTTCAGATTTGAGGAATTTTTTGAACTTCTTGGTCAAATGTGTCAAATCATCATCGTTATCTTCTTCTTTATTACTTGAGCTATCATCATCCTTTTTTTTTCACAAATGACTTGATGACTATTTTCTTTTTATTTTTTCTTCTTCTTCCCTTAGATCCATCTTGAGCTCTATCTTATATTCCAACAATTTTCCTATTAAATCATATAATTTCAAATTGCTGACATTATTTGATTCATTGATGGAGGAAATACAAAGCCTATATTCTTTAGGGAGTGACTTAAGAATCTTATTCACTTGATCATTAGAGTCAATGTTATTCCCTAAAATGCTAAGTTGATTTACAATCATTGTGAACCTAGAAATCATACGCTCAATATCTTCATCGGCTTCCATTTTGAAGCTATATAACTCTCACATGAACTAGTTAATCTTTGACTCACTGACTTGACTTGTGCCTTCATTGACCAATTCTAAAGACTTCCATAATTCATATGCATTTTCAAACTCTGGAAGCTTGTTAAATTGACTCCGATCAATTGCACAAAGAAGATGGCTGAGTGTCTTGCATTTAAGCAGGCTTGCATGTATTCCTCACCGGTCCATTCAAAATGAAGCTTCGAAAACTCCACACCATTAATATCATTCTTCATAGGTATTTTTGTTCCTTGTGTGATCACTTTGAAAGATTTCACATCTATGGCTAGTAGGTAGTTCAATATCCTCATCTTCCAATAGCTATAATCAGTTCCATTGTAGAATGGAGGGCTAGTGGTTGAAAATCCATTGGTAATATTCGTTGAGTAGCTTGTAGAGGTCATGGTCTATTCTCGGACGGTTAGGTTTTTGTTGAGAAAATCTCTCTCTAATACTAATTGAAATTTCCTATAAGCTCACAACAAATAAACTCTTTATACCCAAGAGATGAGTGAATTGGGTAATGGCCTAATATTGCGGAAATAATTTTTTTTTGCTGATTTTACGCTACAAGCTAGTAGTTTTACCAATTAATCAATCAATTTCTCAAACAAAAGTTATGTTAAATAATATGGAAAGATAATATTAAGCTTGCGATAAATTAAAGAGATAGAGTTTGAGAAATTGAAAACAGTGATTTATAGTGTTTCAGCCAACAATGCCCACGTCCACTCCCTCAAGCCGCGCTTGAAGATTTCCACTAAGTTGAATCCATAACTTACACTGAATTTTTCGTAGCTCACCCAAAACTAAGAGTTTTGTCTCATATGTTCACTCCAAACCGTTACACAAGAATATTATCAACTAGGCTTACTCTTAAAACATTTACAATGAGTTTACTCAATAAACTCACTCACAAATCTTTACAATCCACCCTTTTGAGTATACTCACTCACAATTTGAATATGAATTTTAGAGAAAAACTTGGGCACTCACAAAGATAATGAAGATTTAGTATGAGTTGCTAACCTAATAAATCTAAGCTCACTACTAATGATATGAATGTGTAGTGTGTAAGCTTGAGTATGAAAGTGTATGATGATGAATATTTTGTTTACTCTCTGTTTTTGTCTTAGAAGAAATTATATGAAAGTGAAAAAAATAGGCAAAAATGGATTTGAGGCTCAATTAATAGAGAATGAATAAAACAGTCATGTTCTCTGTCTGAGACCAGTATACCGATTTCAGAGGCCGATATGTCGGTCTCAGAGGTCGGTATGCCAGTCTCATGGGCCGGTACGTCAGTCTGTCAAATCATAACGACTATATTACCGTTGAAGTTTAGAGCACTATACCGAATTACTGACCGATATGAAGGTCGGTCCCGATTCTAATAGTTGTGTAAACTTCAGCTGACCGGTATTGGAGATATGTATGGAGTATTCTGGTTACAGAGAGCATACAAAACATTTCAGAACATAGCAGAGACACTAGTATGTTTGTGTGGGAGACCAGTATGCCGGTATTAGTACCAAAAGTTGAAAATATTTTTGCACAACCCCAATGTATTTAAATGAATGTGCATGAGTCTTATAAGTTTAGAGACTTAAATTAACAACTCATTGTAGACGCTGGTTTTCACCCGAGGTCCACAATTGAGATTTCGTAAAAGGGGGCACTGGCGATCCTGCAAAACAAAGATGTAGCGTGAGCGGGAGTACTGCCCACCGGTTGTGGTGGGTGCCGGGGGCACTCCGACGCTCAAGTCAGTATAGGAGATGAGCTATAAATAGCGTAGGATGGAGATCAAAGGCAGATATTACCTTGATTCCCTTATGATGCCGTGAGGGCGATAAGTGGCAGGAGTGGCGAGCTTGAGAATGTCCCAAAGCTATGGGTATGAGAGCTAGAAGTTGGATCCCCTTCCTCTTCGAGTCATGTTCCTTAAATATCCATGGTGTAGTAACGTATGCCTTTATTGATTGTCTTTTGATTATTTGCCCGTTTAGAACATAGTAACAGTCAACTTAATGAAGTGCCATTACTGCTTGCAGGTTGGAACGGATGGCTTGTGGGTGGCATTAATGAGCCTGGGCGCTACGTGGCTCCACATTGGGCTTGGGCTTATGAATCTCTAGGCCAATATTCACTTTAATCATCGGGCTTCCTTCTGAGGTAGAAACTTGGGACTGGAGTAAAAGGACAAAATTGCCCTTGGCCCAAATTTGGCCCGTACAGTTTGTCCCCTACTCTCTAAGTCAAGGAGTCCTTGGCTTGGAGAGTATTTGACGCATGGGTCGCGTGGGATGATGTCATATTATGTTGGTGTACTCGAGCGTTGATGCTGCCTTCTGATTGAACCAAACAAATGTCAAGTTATCAACTTGACTCTACAAGAGCCATTGGGGAAGTACCCAATCAATTGGACCCGATGAAGGTCAGAATATTAGTCATACGACATGTGCCTTCCATGTCTACAAGTTGACTCGAAATGAGTCTACAGGGGATGTCCCCGGTCGATTGGACTTGATGAAGCCAGGAAGATAATAGTCATTCAGCATGTGTAATTTATGCCTACGACTTGACTCGGTATGAGTCTATGGGGGATGTCCCCGGTCGACTGGACTTGATGAGTCCAGGAAGATATAAGTCATACGACATGTGTAATCCATGTCTACAACTTTGACTCGACATGAGTCTATGGGGGATGTCCCCGGTCGACTGGACTTGATGAGTCCAGGAAGATATAAGTCATACGACATGTGTAATCCATGTCTACAACTTTGACTCGACATGAGTCTATGGGGGATGTCCCCGGTCGACTGGACTTGATGAGTCCAGGAAGATATAAGTCATACGACATGTGTAATCCATGTCTACAACTTTGACTCGACATGAGTCTATGGGGGATGTCCCCGGTCGACTGGACTTGATGAGTCCAGGAAGATATAAGTCATACGACATGTGTAATCCATGTCTACAACTTTGACTCGACATGAGTCTATGGGGGATGTCCCCGGTCGACTGGACTTGATGAGTCCAGGAAGATATAAGTCATACGACATGTGTAATCCATGTCTACAACTTTGACTCGACATGAGTCTATGGGGGATGTCCCCGGTCGACTGGACTTGATGAGTCCAGGAAGATATAAGTCATACGACATGTGTAATCCATGTCTACAACTTTGACTCGACATGAGTCTATGGGGGATGTCCCCGGTCGACTGGACTTGATGAGTCCAGGAAGATATAAGTCATACGACATGTGTAATCCATGTCTACAACTTTGACTCGACATGAGTCTATGGGGGATGTCCCCGGTCGACTGGACTTGATGACGGTTCAGGACAATCTCCTTACTACTGGTCTATGACCAGAGGAGTCTCAGTACATGGGAATCTAAATACTTCATTATATCTGATGAAGGTACATGGAAGAGTCTACATACTCTAGTCACGATGAAGATTCATGAGGGTCTCCACTCCTCACTCTGCATGATATAAACATGGGTCCATGAGGGTCTTTATTCCCCATACTACAAGACCTGACAGCGTTGAATGGAACTACTGTCGAATGGATTTGATTAATGGACTTGATGAAAGTATAAGGCATCAATCTTGAATCTACTAGATCTAAGAAAGGTCAATGGGATTTTATCCCTCACACTACGTTACCTGCTAAATATCAATGAGGGTACTTATTCCTCATACTACCATCCTTACTCGACAAGACCTAACAAAAGTAATTGAGGGACTAAAGTCGAAAGGGCCTTATATAGGTCTAATGAAGTCTTCACTCTTTTGGAACAATTCAATTCTGAGCTCTTCACTTTTAAACTGTCTGTCGTCCACGCGTTTTCTAAAAACCAACGACTTGTCGTCTAATGTTTAATAGCTCAACATCAAAATGAGCCCAATAAGCGACTAAAGTATACAGTATTGGCCCATCAACTAGACAAAACCAATTCCAACAAACCTTGAGCCCTATATGTCGTCTGGTTTGTTATGCGTGGGGGAAAATTGGGCTGGAGCAGTGGGCGACAATTTAAGTCGAACGATGGGATTTGATTTTCATGTAGCTTCTTTATATGCTCACTCTAAAATGAGCGATGTGGAATGGCTTGGTAATGATCGTTGATCAGTGTCGACAAGGCATTTTCCTAGACTAGGATAAGTTACTTTTAATGCGCATGGGCTGAAGCCTATCTCTTCTGTAAGTGGTGATCTGGGAGTTATTTGGTTTCTTCTGAGGTTCCATTCCTGGCTATTGCCCTCGACCTCAATGCTTATCCACGACGCAACTTTATAATGATAATCTCCATTTACTGATCAGAGGAATCGTTGCCAACAGGATCGTCACAGGCGTTGCAGTCACGTGAGAAACGCATGATCATGGCGAGCTCGCTGGTAAGGGAATGAGGCAGAGGCGATGAACAATGAACTTGTCTTTGAGGGCAGAAGAGTTGACCTTAATTTTGACAAGGTCGACGGCGATGGTGGGAACCTCAGCGATCATCATGCACCGAAGAGTGTTTTCCAACGAGGAGTCGGTGTCTTGGGGCTCAAATTTACAGTAGTCATTTTTGAGTTCACGGATTTTAACCTTGTGAAATCGCTGGTACGACACTTCATCCATCTTCGGTCTCTCATGCTCCTCCATTGATTGGCGACAGCGAGGTTTTTTATTATTTATTTATTATTTTTTTTTTTTTAGATTGTGTGTGTAGTTTCCCAAGCGATGTGGGAATTTAGTAGCCTTTAAGGTCGTTTCATCTCGAGCTTCTTCATGCGACTTGTGAGTGGGCCAATCTTCGTTCTTTGGGCTACTTCTGAGGCTTGAGTGTCAGCTTTTTTTTTTTACGTGTTCGTGTGCATGGAGAATTTGTCATTAACGGAAGATGGCCCACGCAGCCTGGTGCTAAATCTTTGTATTGTCGTGTCGAACAGCACCACTCACGGCCAATAAAGGGAAGAATTCCCATACCTTTCGTATAGGGTTTTATAGAATGCATTATAAGTCGATCCCTCAATATGGCATGATACTACATATGTGCGCAAGTTCTATTATCCTTGGACTTGTCTAGTCGAAAGTGATCTTCACCTAACACCAAGCTTTTGTATGTGTCGTCTGAGGCAAAGTCATCTGGATCATTCGTTTCTTGTCTAAAGTTAGGATAAGACCTTGCCACGTAGGGAATATGGGATTTTATGGTCTTTGAGGAGACTCTCATTTTCTTAGTTATCACATAGCTCATTCTTTTCAGATTATCCCCGACCCACTGGACCTAGTGAGGACCTTGAAGTCTCCACTTAATTGGACCCGATGAAGGTCCAAGAATACCTTATGAAGGTACATGGGAGTCTACGCTCCACCCAACCTGATGGTGGTCAGTCGAATAGACCCGATACGGGTCCAAGAAGGTTCTGACCTCTCCATGTCATATGGAGAAGAATACAACCATCTCATTCTTGTCGATAGGAAAAGATGACATCCTTCCATGTCGTATAAAGTAATAGTCATTCTATCAACGTAGTCTGTAGAAGATGACATTACATTTATGTCATCTAGAGAAGATGATAAATCACACATATCATCCGGAGGAATAACAATGTTCTTCGTCATTTAGAGAAGATGTCATTCTTTGGATGTAGTATGAGGGAGATAACAATCATCCCATGTAGTATGAAATTATTGACAATCCATTTTGTCATATAGGAAATTTGGCTACGTCTTGTCAAATGATATCTCAGTCAAGCTAAGTCTTCTTCCATCTCATGTCGGATAGGAGCTTAAACAAGTATCAAGTCTCATACGTGGAATGTCGAGTGGAATCTTTGCTAAATACTAAACTATCATAAAGTGTCGATTGTGACAAGCTGTGTTCAGTATTGTCAATTGGGATATCCCTAACAAGTCCTATGTCAGACATTGTAAACGTCGACTAAGCCATCCATTACAATTACCTAGATGTAAATTGTAGTATCGATTGGAACAACCGTGGCAAGTCTCATACTATAAATTGTAACACCAACCGGAACATCTATTACAAGTCTCAATCCACATATTGATGTCGATTGGGACACTCATAACAATTACCAAGTTGTAAATTGTAGTGTTGACTGGGACACGTATAACAAGTCCCAAACTATGACACACATTATAAGTTTCAGGCTTTATTAATGTCGATTGAGAAATTCTGAAAATGTGCTAGCCATACCTGGTAATGTTGACCATGATGTCCACACTAAGTCTTCATTCGGGTATTGTCGACTGAGACATCCTCCTCATGCCAAGTACATCACTTCATCATAAGAGGTAAAATGGTAGGAAGTATAGTTCCATCGAAGGGGCGTGCCTTGTTCCTGGAATAGATGGCAATCCTCTCATGTCATTTGAAGGAGATGACACCGCTTTCACATCGTATGAAGGAGATTGAGATTCGTCCATGTCATCTGAAGAATATGAAAATCTTCACATGTAGTGAGAGGTTGATAATGATCCTTCCACATAGTCTGATACTATCTCGGCTTGGCCTTTCCTTATTGGTAGTCTAATTCCAGGTAGATTGGAGAGGATTACTCTTTTGAACTCTTGCATTCATTTCGCATAGAGGAAGTGACTTATTATGATCGGTCTGCTGGTGAGATATGGCTTCTTCTTTAGTGATTTAGTGGATGGTCGTCTGATGTGAATTTTCGCTTGTTGAAAGCTTCTAAAAGATCGAATCAGATGATAGGATTGTTGGGGTGAACCGTAGCCTCGGGCCTTTAGGAAGAAATATGCTCCAATGTTTATAACTATCCATGTAGGATGGCTAATTAAGTGATCATGAGATCTGGTGTTCGCCCGTTGTATGACGCCATACAAGTAGAGGTATCTGAAAGGATCGTAGAAGGAGGGATCTTTGCATGCTATGAATCGCTAGGGCCCCACGGTGGGCGCCAAATTGTAGACGCTGGTTTTCGCCCGAGGTCCACAATTGAGATTTCGTAAAAGGGGGCACTGGCGATCCTGCAAAACAAAGATGTAGCGTGAGCGAGAGTACTGCCCACCGGTGTGGTGGGTGCCGGGGGCACTCCGACGCTCAAGTCAGTATAGGAGATGAGCTATAAATAGCGTAGGATGGAGATCAAAGGCAGATATTACCTTGATTCCCTTATGATGCCGTGAGGGCGATAAGTGGCAGGAGTGGCGAGCTTGAGAATGTCCCAAAGCTATGGGTATGAGAGCTAGAAGTTGGATCCCCTTCCTCTTCGAGTCATGTTCCTTAAATATCCATGGTGTAGTAACGTATGCCTTTATTGATTGTCTTTTGATTATTTGCCCGTTTAGAACATAGTAACAGTCAACTTAATGAAGTGCCATTACTGCTTGCAGGTTGGAACGGATGGCTTGTGGGTGGCATTAATGAGCCTGGGCGCTACGTGGCTCCACATTGGGCTTGGGCTTATGAATCTCTAGGCCAATATTCACTTTAATCATCGGGCTTCCTTCTGAGGTAGAAACTTGGGACTGGAGTAAAAGGATAAAATTGCCCTTGGCCCAAATTTGGCCCGTACACTCATTTTACAAAGAGAGCCATAAGCTAAGACTATACAAGATGTCTTCAATAAGACGCTAGTCTTTACATCCATTACTCTTCACCACCAATGTACTTCGACATCTTTTTGGAATGTTAGCTAATGTGCGTCGAAGTTTTCCAGTATTGCATCATCAAAATCCATCTTGAGAATATATCGCTTAGACTTTCTTGTCATAATCGGTCATGAAACATACATAAATAAGCAAACAGCTAATTTTATTGATAATAGGGGCCTAAACTGTACCGCGGCCCCTCCGAAAAAATGATTTTTTTTAATATGTATAATACATGTAGAATATTATATTAGAGAAGTAAAAAAAATCCATCAACTATATCTAGTATCTATTAAATTGTCAAGATATACATACTTTTATATCATAAGTTAAATTAACAATTGCTTCATCTTCTCTAGATAGTTTTAATGGCTCTCTTTCTTTTTTGAATCTAGGTTATTACTTTTTTTTTTTTTGTGGTACTACAACTAAAGTTTTCATGTTATGTCCTAATTGATAGCAACTTCTTACCATACTTCAAACAAAAGAAAAAAAAATATAGTGATCATGTCAATCCAACTAATTAACAGTGGAAACTTGATGTTATGTATTTAAAGTGTCAATTTAATTTATTATTTTGATGGGCATAAAGATTTGGACTTTATTTTCGATGGATATATAAACGCCGAAAGAAATTATCCTTTTCCTGATCCATGCTGACTAATAACGACATTGAAGCCCTAGCTAATGGCTTCCAACCTCAATGTTCATGTCTTATATGAACTTTTTTGAAAAGCACTTCTTGGTATACTACAGTGTGTCTCGTAGCTTTCTGATCACATCTTGTTTAAGAGATGAGGGAATTGAGAGATAGATGTTTATACGATTAATGGAAAACACACACATATATAAGCATATAATTCTGCCAGTTGTTGATGAGAAGACACATTTTTAGACCAAAAATTATGTCTGAAAATATAAAATAAAGCAACTGTAAAAACAATTGATGAATTTGAATTTATCATATTATTATATATAAATTCAAAAATATATTATAAATATATTATTATATGCCCAAGTGCCTTCATAGAGTTATATATAACCAAATAATATATTTATCTTTTGGTTTCCTCCAACTTCTCCCAAATCAATTGATTTATTATTCCCCACAATATAAAGTGTAACAATTTCTTTTACATTAGTAATGTGGGTTTCATCTTTATCAACATACCAGCTATATACAACATATAATTCAATTTAAAGGGGAGAAATATATTAGTGAAATTAAAACACTCATAGCTAGATACATTCTTTTGCTTTTATTTTAATATAAACATATCTTTTCATGCAATTAAGTAACGCAAATGAATCACTTTTCATTGGCTATGCTGCTCATGTCATAAGGAAATTATTAAATTTACTTATAGGTTTGTTTTAAATATAATGGCAGACCATATTTTATTAATTGGATCAGTTAAGTTTCTTGAAATTTTAATTAACAATGCAATGTTACAAAAGCATTTCAATAAACGACAGACGCTTAAACCCTAATCTATTAATTTAGAGCCAGCCAATTTATTATTTATAATTTTTTGATTGTGGTGGAAGTACTAAGGGCTGGCATTATATGAATGCGAAGAAACGTTTAATGTTATAGAGTCAGTCCTAAGTGGCGTGATTTGGTGATGTAACGTTCAGAATCTCACCTTGAGATCCTGAGTTCGAATTCAGGTGGTGCGTTTCTTGTAAGAGCTTGAGACAGTCGGCGGGGGTTTTACCTGCCCCGCTTTAGCCCGAAATAGATAATTTGTCGATGAGGGTTTCTAACGATTTCTAAATAAAAAAAATAAAAAAAATAAAAAAAAAAAGTAATGTTATAGAGCCAATGACATATTGATATATATAGGGGAAATAAAACAAAAGAGAAAGATATATAAAACTGAAAAAAGCAACAATTTATTTGGTATATATATGACCATCTAGGGGCATTAAAAAGCTTCCATTATGTATATAAAAAAAAAAAAAAAAAAAGAAGGCTTAAAAAACTAATTCTGCTCAATGTCGGATCCAAAAGAAATAACCCAAATAGGAAATTCTCTAGATTCTGCATGATGTATCGAGCTAGTCCTGTTAATTGGGGTTGGCAATTGAAAAAGAAAAAAAGGAAAAATAAAAACTAGTTGTTTAAGTAGCCGCTTCTATTTTCATATATAAATATATATATAATGAATTAGGGTTATAGAGATTAAAGCCATGCAAAAACAAAGTGAAGTAGAACTATTCACTTTTTTTCCTTAAAAAATTAAAGGGTGGACAAATCACAAACTCAAATATATTTTTACGCTGCGCCTTAAAAATTTAATTATGCCAACTTAACTATATCCTTGAAGACAACTAGCTAGAATTAAACACTTCATCTCAAAGACTTTAATTAATATATATCAAATAAATGCATGATCTGATGCTCATATTGTAAATATTATTTTAAAAAATCATGATAAAAGAAGAAGAAAATTAATTCTGTGAAATGGTTGTGGGTTTCAACTTTTATACCGATTCCCACCCTAGAATGTTGGCTTTTTTTTTTCTTTATTATATAACAAGCAAAAAAAGAGTAATGAAAGTTACAATCATTTCTTAACAAAATGCTTTCGTTTTTTCTTGTATATAATACAAGAACATGAGTCATGTGGTAAGCGTCGCTAGCTCCAACGTCAACACTAATGCCTCTTGAACACATAATGGGATTGGATTTTTGAATATATATATATATATATATATTTGATTAATAATGCATATGGGCATTATAAGAAGATCAGCTCTAAGATAGTGACAGAGAGGAAGATCTTTAATCCACTTGTAGGGGTGACCTAGATTAATTAGGAAAATTAGGAGTGCTTTAATTGGGGATTCTAATTTGCATAATCAGAATCAACTCTTTCAAGTTTTCAAATAAAGAACATGCTCATATTGCAATTATTTTATCAAATGATTATGACACAGAAGAAGAGAATTGATTCTGTGATATGGCCGTGGTTTCAACTTTTTTATATGAGTTCCCACCACTAGTTATTTAGTAAAAATTATGTGTTATTATTTTTAGAAATTATTTATTAATCATTAGCAACTAGGATCATGCACGATTCAATGTTGACTTGAATTTATGATGTATTTATTTAAGATGGGCTTCATATGAATCTCATTTATCTATTTATTGTTATTTCAGTACTAAATATAAACTCAATTCAATACCGAATTCCAATTCTAGCAACTATATACAGAGCACTTTCTCCAGGAAAAAGTCTAAAAGTCACATTGTAATTAAGGATTATCCAGCTTGATTCCTCCCCGAAAAAAATGCCTTTTGTTTGGAGAGGTGACTCTCTAACTATCATTCTTTTTCGACTTTTTATCACTAAATTATTGTCTCTTTTCATAAATAAAACAAAGCATTTTTTTTCTCAAATGATCTGACCTTAATTATATGAAGGTTCCTTCCCTTGGCCATAACACTAATCGTAAAAAGATAATGTGGCAACAGTAAGAAATTCATAAGGTGAAGAATGAGGTCAATGAAAATTAAGATGACCCCAGACCCACTTAGGAAAATCAAAAGCTAATTAAAAACTGATCTAATTGCTTCTTCCTTCTACCCTCCTGAATAAAACTTAAGAGCCAATCAAATTTGAAAGCACAAAAAATAAAATAAAAAAATTCTACACAACAAATGCTTTTCTTATTATTGTAGTTATGTGAATATGCCTATACAATTGTTATATTAAAAGAATCCAATGTTAATGGCAACAAGTCTACACCTATCTCCATCTCAGTTTTTGCATCCCTGCTTTATAATTTATACGAACTCTTTAGTGCTTTACTTTAAATATATCTTAGTGATTAATTTTATAATTTGGACTTTTTAATACTAAGGCCATACTGATAATCCTGATGTCATTCGCGATGAGCAAAAGTTATTCTCCATAGTTGATCTTTAGCAAGTTGTGTACAATATTGTGTGTGAAGTCAGCTATGTACTCAATGCTTTCAAATACTGGGGATGAGAAGAAATATATTATAAGTCAACAGATGGAAAGGAATTGGTGTTAATTTAAATTATAATCTTATCTTTAAAGGGGGTTCAATATTTCGAGTCCACGACATTGCAAGGGCAATATATATATATATATATATATAAATATATTTCAGCACTTTCTAAATAAATCATTAGCTTGAACTTTTGTAGACTCTCTTCTTGTCTGGCTGCTCTCATGAAGCAAAAAATGTGTGCATTAATTTGTAGCCATTAATTTAATATTGAGTATTTTTTCTTGCAATAATATTAGATATATTAGAACAAATTACCGTAGACTTAGTCACAGTCTACTTTATTAGCAAATTGATTAGATAATGATCCATTAAACTTGATTTTGATCTTTAACAAACAAAATCCACTTAAAGCATCCCATTATTTCACTTCGGAATCGTGATAATTAATATCATCCAGATAAACATTAATCTCCAGGCCTGGATCAAAACACCACTCTAGACAATTCTCAAGTGGGTTGCTTAATTTGATAGCAATAGAGTATCAAATAGTGGATGTTGACCCAAAAACAGTCCCTAGCTAGTTGAAGCAAAACATTGGAGGTCTCCCATAGCAACATGTGGGCATCTAAAGAACTATATATGGACCACTCAATATTGATCCCAATCTAATATCTTAAATGATCATTCCCCCTCAAATCAGAGGAAAAAATTTTTTATTTTTGGGTCCAATGTTTACTGATGATTTTGAGTGGATAGTGCTGAGATGACGTGTTGGATTTGAGCTTGCATATTAGCTAGCTAGCTAGGGTATATTGAGAAGCTATAGCTAAGTTAGATTGCTAGAATATGTTAGATTTGATTCATACCAAAGAGAGAGCTCTTTTGAGTTGATGATCATAATATTGATTCTAAGAAGAGAAAACATGAATCAACCTTTTTTTTTTTTACTTCTATAACGGTTAACGGCTACTGATTCTCATCCATTTTTTCATTGAAATTAAAGTTACATAAAGCTATTGAGGGATCGATGCTTGTAAACTATATACATATGTCAATATATATGTAAACTATATACATATGTCAAGTCTACACCGGATACGATATTTTTTACCTTATATTTTTAGATAGAAAATACCAAAGTATATACCCCAAAAGAGTTTAGTGTCCAAAGGGCGTGTCTTGATGGTGTATGGCTCATCTCATCTTGAAGTCCTTGATTTGAATCCAGGGAGTGCGTTCCTTGTAAGAGTTTGGGACAACCAGGGGTTTTACCTACTCTACTTAAATCTGAAATGAGTGGTTTGGCGGCGGAGTTTCCAACGATTCAATATATATATATATAACATTCAAGTAAGCAAGCACAGCAAAATCTTGACGATAGCTTAATTTAAGAGATGTCGGTGAATGATTTATATTCGAGATGCTTAACTACTTGGCAATTAGAATATATAGTATGTGTATATATATAATAATTACCAATTGATCGATTTGATTCGGAAGAGAAATGACAAAATTACCCATTTTATAATTAACCACACTTACAAGTTAGGTTAACCACAGAATCTTGAAATCTTACACCAGAGGAGAAATTTGGTCAAAATCAGAAAAATTTAACAAGCTAGTTGATAGACAAGCATTTACAAAAAGAAAAAGAAAAAGCTAATACAACGGAAGTGAGTTTGGATCACTTTCATTTATTTTTATATCCAAAGTAGATTCCAAAAACATTGAAGTGCAGCTACCTTTATGTTGTTTATCACGAGAGTTTTTAAGAAACCTGACAAGCTATCATTTCTTAATATATAAACTTAAGGTTTCATACGGTATATTTAAGACTCTCGTTATAAATAAGATTTAGGAAAAATCTTAATGCACGTAATTTTATCTTTTTTATTGAGATTTTTTTTTTGTGTAAATAAAGTTCTTTGTCAAATCAATATTAGAATAAAAAAATTCATTTTTTTATTATTAGAGAGATTATTTCAAAGATTTAAACTTATAATCAAATGAACAATTAACTATCACGATAGACACGAACTTCTACTTAGTAAACTTATAAAAGAGAGAAAATGTAGCTACGAGAATCATTGCTGAATTCATCATATATATGTAAGGTCTATGGTCATATATTAGTAAGTGAAATTGAAAAATGAATCCATTTGAGTGCTTTTACACGTGTTGTGATACAAACTTCAGATAATTTGTGGAAGCAGGCATTGCAAAATGTTGGAGCTGCAACTGTGATTGATATTCTGTTGATGAGGAATCAAGTCCAATTATTCTTGAGTTTGTAATTGAAATTTTTTTTTTTTTTAGTTATTGCTTTTATCAAAGTATGGATGCTTGTCACATCTTTTCAAAGATGATGAAGCCCAAAAAAAGAAAAAAAAAAAAAAGAAATCCAAAAGATGATCAGGCAGTCAAACAGCTTCCTCCTCACATAGTGATTCCTCTTACAAAATGGTTGGGCCTTTTTCTACCTTTTTCTGCATGCTTCTCTCTAACAGAATTTAGGGGTCTTGGGGTACTCAAAAGTTGTGCAAATGTCTAAGGATATTTTTGTCATTTCAAACTTATATTTTGGGTTTCCCCCATCAACCTTTAGGAAAAGAATCTAGTGATATATCCTCTCCATATACATATTTAAAACCCTCACCTCAACCTTCTCATGAAAAAGCAAAGCAAATCAAAGCAAAGAAAAACAAAAACATGGCAACAACCAATATTGATCAATCTTCAATAACTAACAACATTTCCTTCACTAACTACTTTCAATCTCTCTCTCAAACCCCTCACAGACTTAGAAAGAGAATGCTAGCAACATGGACACCAGACCAAGAGCTGAACCAAGTGAGGTTAAGGTCTGGAGCAGACATGAAGAGGAAACTCATGTGGTATGATTTGGTTGCTCTTGGTGTTGGTGGCATGCTTGGTGTTGGTGTCTTTGTCACCACTGGCCCTGTCGCCCTTCAAATCTCTGGCCCTTCTGTCTTCATTTCATATATCATTGCTAGCATATCAGCTCTCCTTTCCTCTTTATGCTACACTGAATTTTCAGTACAGATTCCTGTTGCTGGTGGTGCCTTCAGTTACCTAAGAGTCACTTTCGGTATGCACAAAAACAAATATATTACATTTTGTTCTTAACAATCCTTATTATGAATTTGAGACTTTAATAATATTGCAGGAGAATTTGTTGGATATTTTGCTGGGGCAAATATACTAATGGAGTATGTATTATCAAACGCTGCCGTTGCAAGAAGTTTTACAGATTACTTGTGCCATGCCGTTGGAGAAAATGATCCAAACTCATGGAGAGTAGAAGTGGACGGCCTTGTAAAGGGTTACAACATGTTGGATTTTCCGGCCGTTGCCCTTGTTCTTCTTCTTACTCTCTGTCTATGCCACAGGTTTGATCTCTTCTAAATCCAAAATTTTTGTAACTTCGTTTGTCTTTGTTGGACTTATCCCATGATATGTTCAATATATATAGCTAAGGGTAATAATTTAAGAATAGAAGGGTGATAATACAGTGATTAAAACTAATCCTAATACATATGTATTATGCTGTTAAAAAGTAATTTTAACACATAATACATGTATTATTCGCTATTTTAATACTATCATTTTTCTATAGCTAATAGTGGTCTTTTAACTTTTCTTTGTTGTTATTGGACTAGCAAGTGATGCGTTATTATAAAATTTGGTTACTGTGGATATTGAAAGTGATTGAAGTTTCTTTTTGGGATTGCAGCACAAAGGAAAGCTCAATATTGAACCTTATAATGACAATCTTTCATGTGGTTTTTTTTGGGTTCATCATAATTGCTAGTTTCTACAATGGGAGTGTCCAAAACTTGGTAAAGCCAGGAGGGTTAGCTCCTTTTGGTGTTAAGGGTGTTCTTGATGGAGCAGCTATAGTTTATTTCAGCTATATCGGCTATGACTCAGTTTCAACAATGGCTGAAGAGATCCAAAATCCTTCGAAGAGCTTGCCTTTGGGTATTGTGGGATCTGTTCTCATTGTCTCCTTGCTATATTGCCTCATGGCCTTGTCTTTGTGTGTCATGGTACCATATAATAAGGTTAGTAAAGCTAAATTAATTATTAGATATCAAATATACGTTCAAAGCTGATCACATATAAATGTAATAATATCCGGACATACAAGATAATATTTTTTTAGCCCAATTTGATAGAATACGATTTGTATCTGATTAGCTCTGTACAAGCTCAAAATGGTAATAATTAAGCAATTCTTGGAATGATTATAGATAATGAAAGAAGCATCATATTCAATCGCTTTCCAAAACATTGGTTGGGAGTGGGCGAGCAATATTGTTGGAGCCGGAGCAAGCTTGGGGATTGTTGCTTCACTCTTGGTTGCCATGTTAGGCCAAGCTAGGTACCTTTGTGTTATTGGAAGGGCCAGGCTGGTGCCATTTTGGTTAGCCAAGGTCCATCCTTCAACCGGAACTCCATTGAACGCCACTCTCTTCTTAGGTAAGTGATGCGGCTTTCTTATATTTTAAGTTCATTCATTTATTTAATCAATCGATCGATGTGAGATATTTTCTTTTAACACTGAAATAATATTCTTGTTTCAATGCTGTATAGGGCTATGCACAGCATCAATTGCACTCTTCACTGAACTCAATATAGTGCTTGAAATGATCTCCATCAGCACACTCTTGGTGTTCTATTTAGTCGCCAATGCTCTCATCTACCGTAGATATGTGATCATTAGCAACAACCCTCCTTCACACACACTCTTGTTCCTCTTCCTTCTCTCCTTTAATGCCATTGGCTTCTCCATATCAGTAAAACTTGAGCAACAACGCTGGGGTTTGCCTCTATTTGGTGGGTTAATGCTCATTATCACTGCCTTCTTCCATTACACAGTGCCTTGTGTTTTAAGCCACCCAACTGCAGGATGGTCAATGCCATTGATGCCATGGCCGGCAGCTATATCAATTTTCCTCAACGTTTTTCTCATGACAACACTTAAGTTGCTATCATACAAAAGATTTGCAATATGGGCTTGTTTGATCACTTTGTTTTATGTGCTTTATGGTGTTCACTCAACTTATGAAGCTGAAGAAATGAAGGTGGGTATTGAAGAAGTACCAAATAATCCATCAGTCCAACAAACTAAGCTAGATATTCAAGTACTTTAATAATAAGAAAATGAA
The DNA here is from genome assembly GCA_019454045.1 of Zanthoxylum bungeanum. Taxonomy (NCBI): domain Eukaryota; kingdom Viridiplantae; phylum Streptophyta; class Magnoliopsida; order Sapindales; family Rutaceae; genus Zanthoxylum; species Zanthoxylum bungeanum. The sequence goes on from SKCR01029731.1 coordinate 621,068, forward strand.
ACTGTATGTCTTTTTTACCATATTTTTATAATTTTTCTATATTGTGAGCAACCATTTAAGTTTTTGTGGTTGTTATATACAATGTAAATTTCATGGAAATCCTAGTAAGCAAAAAAGTGATTAATTTCCAATCAAAATAGAAATGCAAATTAATGCTAGATGAAAGACCAATTTAAAAGAAAGATGAATCATTCGAGACAAGGAGAGAGTTTCTCAACTCATGCTTCATTTGGTATTATTTTTTAACAAAATCTTTCAAAACAAAGCCGTTAAAAGTAGGGTGAGTAGAAAATCTAGATTCCTATCAGAATTTGTTGGATATTTTCAAATTGAAGAAATTATCCCACAGGCTGAATTTATCCGGCCCTGGATCTTTCGGTTGATGTCATTTATTGAGTTATAGTGTTCGAATTTTGACAAACCGAATTTGAGGATTCGACAAGGGTCTGTTTGGTATTATGATTTGACTTGTGATGAGATGATAAAATTATATTTGAGTCAAAACACAATTTTTAAGTATTTGATAAATGATGAGAAATTGAGATTTGGTTTTTTTTAAAAAAAAACTAAGTTTTGTAAAAGGTAAAAATTTTAGTTTTTCCCCACCATCAAAATATTAAAGCGCACCACAATTATTTTTTTTATCATAAATCAAAATTTCATAACACTATTGTTGTAAATTCTTCAAATATTCAAATATTTTGTGTTGGATGGAGGAGGGACATGTCCTTTGGATGGTACCCCTTAGGGACATGTCCTCCATTTGTGTGTTACATTGTCCATTGTGTTCCTTTAAAAGACAAACAAATGAAATCTGAATTTCATCCTACAAGTGAGAGTCTGAATTGCTTTCTTGAGTCAGAGAGGATTCCACCATATTCCAAGTTCAAGATCTTGTTAAGGTGTGCCCCTTGAATAAGAGGAATCCGGGTTATCCTGGGAGAACGTTAGCCGCAAATCCGTAGAGCACCGAGACGGGGCTGATAAGTTCTTAAGAACATATATAAATCTCGATCCGGACTACTGTTTTTCAATTTTGTATCAAGGTTTTTCTTATTCTCAAGTTTTAAGGTTTTCTAGGGTTTATGCATGTTAGATCCAATTTTCTGGTTTGATTTGTTTGTTTGCATGTTAATTTCTTGTTTAATGACACTAATCGGACAACAATTATTTATTCATCACATTTTTCTAATTATAACACCAAACATAGTCAAACTGGATATGCCTAGAAAAGTGACTTTTAGGGAAAAATATGGTACCTTTTTTTAGAAGACATTTCTCATTTAAATGACGAAAAGTTACACCCATTTTGATGGTTATACATATAAGGTTTTGGGGTTAGAGCGGAAGCATTCATGTGACTGGAATTTAAAATTTTCTTCCAAAACCACTTTAAATATCGTGGTTATGCCGTTGTTGATGTATATAATATACTATTAAATTAATCTCTATTAATTTTAACATGTATGGAATAAAAAATTTATTTATCAATATAAATAATATTTACTAATAATAAAACATACATTGTTGTGCTTATTATTTTTCTTGAGCCTTTTGAATACCCTTCTTAATTTTTTTCTTGCAACTGTGCACTAACTACTAAGCGTTGTACTTCTAGTTGGCACACTAGTACTCATCTACGAACAAATTGCTCTCACTTTTGAGAATAAAGAAAACTCTTTTCTTTACTAGGATGTTGAAATCTTTTGGAATAAAAAATCTTCAATTGCATATATATAAAATATATAGATTAACAGTTTGCTTATAGGTGTGTATATATATATACACACACACGCATGCAACAATAAATTGCCTTTTCTTTCCTTCAACGTGAACACACACACGTGTGTGTATATATATATAAAAGCATATGACTTGTTTTAATTGTATTTCAATACAATAAGGATGACATGATCCAGGCAGACAACAAACCAAATGACGCATTACAAGTACCAGAAGGGCCAATTACGAGGCAGAGGACCAAAAGACTCAGAGAAGCAATGGCGGGATTAGTTCAGAGTTTTATGGCCGGCTGCAACCAACAAATAGAGGCGCATGTGGGCTTCGATGGAAAGGGCCCAAAGCCATTTCACTTGGCCCAAATCAGTTTAGAATAAAGCTTTTTAGGCTTTTAAAGACTTAAAGACTTGATATTTGTGTATTTTCGTTTTTAGGGGCATTATTGTCTTTATGCCTTTAGGGTTTCTTTTTGTAACAATATTTAAGCTTACTTTCTTCTTCATTTGGGAAGGAACGAATTTGTAAACTCAAAAAGCTTAAAGCTTTGGCTATGGCCGAATTATTGTAAGGGAGAGATTCCCCTTTTCAAGTTTGAATCGACTTATCTAAGTTTTGGCAAACTTAGTGGCGTCTCCATTGCTAGCAAAACACTACAAGGATTCATCTTAAAGGTTCTCAAGGGCAAGTTCTTTGTGGGTCTTCTTTGTGGCCTTGGAAAGGTTTTGTTTCTACAAAATCATATTCGCGGTTCTTGGGGTTCTGTCCGTTGCTTGGGGTTTGCTTGGATTTCGAATCCAAGTGGGTTTCTTGTCAAAGGATAATTTAAAATCTATTCAAATCAAATTTGATCTCTTAAAGATTTTTTCCAAAATAAATAAAGAGTTTCATATTTAATCTTAATTATGACTCTAAATAATTTGGGTGCTAGCCCAATAGATTAAATATTATTTTGACCCAATAATTAATTAACTATTAATTTATCTTCCTTAATTTTAATTTTATATTTCAAATTTATTAATCAAATTAATATTTCTGAAATATATCGATTATCCTAATCCAATCAGGAAATATTATTTTGCCAAAATAATAATTTATTAACTTTTAGTAAACATCCTTGAATTTGTAATATAGACGGAAACTATATTGTGCGATCGTCCTATGTTCATTATCGAGTAGCATTAGAATAATATTAATTCTGTAATATTTCATCCCTATGATATTCAACAAACCATGGGTAATCGCCTAACAGCAAGTCATGGCCCATAATCGATGAATGAAGTGGGAAAACATATGAACTTGTTAGAATACACTTTGAGCATGTCATCTCATTCTTTCTGATATATATGTTTCTTATCGAGTCTGAGATCATGGTAAGGTCAAATCCTTATACTCGATATATCTTTAAATTTTATCTTGTGGATAAAATTTCTCTAAGATATCGACTGCTTTGGTCAAAGACTTATATCCACAACTTTGAATTTCCTTCAAAACATCTCTAACTTTTATTATCAAAGTTATCAGATCTCATCTTGAAGCATATGTGACTTCGTATGTCAATCGTTCAAGGCCATCTATCATTTATTCAAATGACGTGGATAGTCGAATGAGGATATACTAGTGAACCAATAGTACTATCGCACAAGTCATCATATAATCTCAGGTCAAAGAAAATGACGACATTAATGTATTATTACGAAGATCAATGACCTTATATAATATTACCATGTGATTTTACGTTTCTGTGGTCGTGTTCGATATTTCATTCTACTAATGAAATATTTATTGTCAATGTCCTTATGATATGAGACTCATCATCCGTTCTATTAACATCATATGTCAATTTATGCGACACACAACAATATTGGTCAAGTGATGTATTATTATCATGTATAACAATCACATTTTACAAAGAACTTAATTTAAGACATATATAAATATCGCTGACTCTCATAATTGTAACGTCTTTTGGATTAACGATATTCATCTGACATAATGTCTCGGGACATACACATAAAATATGGATGTAATAATGTATAGATAATAAATTTCTTTTATTGATAAATAATAAACTGTATTATAAATATTATACCTTAAACCATAACATACATAACTAATTTTAGGACATACACTCTAACAATACATTTGAATTAGCATGTTTCACTTTGAATCGTTGAATTAATTCAAAAATTAAATCAAAAGGAATGAATGAAAAGAGAGTATTGATTATTGCATAAACAATACTTTGTTTCTTGATAGACTTGCAACATTGGAGGATATTTGGGGCAAGCAATCATATATAATGCTTCATTGTATCTTTTAAGCATATTTGCAAACTCGCGTGCATCATTATTCCTTACATACATTAGTTGTTTAGATGGACTTTGTTTCAAGTTGTTGATGGTGTTTTTTATAACAAGTATCTTGAACAGTACGGCAAGGGCAGAGATGAGATTTTCCCCTTTGGAGGAACAAATGTTCGAAGGGTTTGGGTTATTCCCCGGCTAGAGAGAGAGTCCGGACCCAGTTTCCCGGATCTGGCCGACCAGATGACACAGTATGATGCGAATCTCAGAGACCGACAACATCAGAGCCGAGACCGACCAATGTAGCCCGGTAGCTCGGTTCAGTTCTATCTTTCTTCCTGGATCAGGATTATTAGCTCTGATATGTTAGGTCAGGTCGGGGTAGCTTGAGTAGTTCGGCAGATCATTTGGCCGACCTCTTGACGACCGACATGTGATCGGGGTAGTTTGGACTTTTCCCTCTGACATGTATCACCGCTTAAGATCTTTACAAGTTGACACCATTATTGTTGAGTGTGGCAATGTATAAATAAGGTGATGTGATAAGCCGTCAGGTGACATGTTTGCTTTTGGTGAGGCATTCTTGGGGCAGAGAGGCCGTCCGGAGATCCACGTGGATGACGTCATGAAAGTATGAGAATATTGTTGTAATTCTCTCAGTATATAAAGGAAAGTTAGTCTTATTTGTTAAGGGATAGCAAAAATGATAAGAAAATGGAACATTATTTATAAAAATGATACAGACAAGCAGCTCGGTTTTCTTTAGATCTTCCTTGAAAACAGGTCGGCCAAGCTCGGTTTGGTAATAAAAATCATCCATCACTTTGTGCCCGTTGACGTAGGTTGGATTAGCTCCTCCGAACCACGTAAAACCCTCTTGTCGATTGTGTGGTCGATTTGTCTTTTGCTACATTTGCTTTTGGTCCCCCGTAGCCAAACAAATTCACGGTTGGAGGAGGATTGTCCCGGGAGCGTTATCCCGAACTGTCCCTGAAACGAAAATCATTCGTCAACACAAGTGTCTTGAAGTTTCCACAAGCAGAAACTCCACAATAAATTGGAAGACATCCCAGATAAGATTCCACATAATTCAAGATCTCATATTATACCATGGTATAAAATTCATGATGAAAATAAAAATTCTGATAAGGATCTGGGATGATTTTCATCTCGAATTTCAATCAGAATTTGAAATCATAAACCATTCGGTTTGGAATTGTTTTTATTCCAATTCAAAAAACATATCAAAATCGGTATAAAACCAGCACATTATGGTATGTCTCGATTCTCATACCTGAATATAAGTGTTTATGTATGCAAATTTGCTTTGAAAGATAATTAAGTTGATTTATCTCATAATTATGTAAAACTCTATAACTCTCAGTAAATTATCCAAATTCATATAATTTCTAAACAATTTTCACTTACTTGACAGTTACCGCTTCTATTTTACACCAATTGTGTGGACCACAATTCCAAACTAAACCTTAATCTTTGTTTCGTGGCACCTTTAATTTACTTTTCTTTCATACGTACCATGGTGATATATCATCATGTTTGAAGATTGATCAAGATATTCTCTTTAGACATGGTGATGATGAGGATGATCGCGATCTTTTTGGGCCATAATGTGTAATGATTTATGAATACGATATTGAATCTCTTAAGAAAAATGTAAGCTTAACTTTCATTTTTTGTCATATACTAGCTCATCCAAAATGGGCAAGTTGTCACCATCTTTAGCTAGAGAGAGAGAGAGAAAATATTTTTCCCTTTTATAATGGAGGCATGATTACTCCATTGATTAGATCCACAAGCTTTAGACCTCAGATTTTCTTGGTTGCACTTCTGCATATTGAAGGTAACATTCATATTGCGTAAATCTTAAAAAAATTTCGAGTTTGAGTTTCAAAACGATAAGATGTTAAAAATATATTTAAATTTATTCATTTTTTTTTTTTTGTAGTTGCCAAATCTTTTAAAAGTCAATACCTAGAAGGTCTTTTGGCTTAGTGGGAACCAATGGAACATTACATGGTTTTATGGTAATTTGCTGCACTGGTATTGTCAAAAAGAAAGTCCACTGCTTGGTGGCCCTATATTTTTCATTCCATTCCATTGCATTTCTTTTTTACTTTTTATCTTTAAACTTTTTTCTTCCTTGACACTCTGTCTGAATGTTGAGAATGAAGTACAATAATGTTGTCAAAGGCAATAGGGAAAATGCTTATGGCCTCTGATTCGTTTGACATATGATTCCAGAGCAGTAAGTAGGCTTCCAAAACAAATGAACTTTATAAATTTATCATATCATTTTACAGTGAAAGGGCTTCCACTCGATTGATTCAACATGACTGCATGAATCTTTCCTCTAATTCATCTCTCAGTCGCCATATTCTCTGAGTTTAAGTCTCAAAACATTTTAAATTCAGAACTAATACTCCACTGTTCTGCAAAACAGTGAATCAAAGAATCTCAAAAAGCAGGATTTGACAACATTTCATCATCAAGATGCCACCACAATCTACCTCAAATACAAATTAATAAGCTTGATTTTTTTTTTTGACCCAATTAAAAGATAAAACAGTCAAAAATTTCAAACCCATATCATTGCAGAATCCCATTATCATCTACAGAGGAACATCCTAATTTTCAACTCCCACTGATGTATGTAGAAGCTGAAAATCTTTTAAATCACGCGCAATTGTCATCTTCAACAATTAGTGTACTGTGTAAACATAGACTCTAATGATTCCATCATCCAGCTAAAGCTTTATGATTATTGCTATTACAACTTATATCCATTATCCAAAAAGGATAACTTCCATATTCATTGTTTAAGTATGCAAATGCAATAAAACTAACATAATCATGCATACACACATATTTCTGACCCAAAAAAGATGAATTTCATTTTGCAATCCAGACACCAGTCGATAAAGACTAACCTTTTGAACAACATATAGGTCAGAAAAAGGGAAGAAAGTGAAAGTTGACAAATTCACATGAACTGGCCAGCATAAAGATCAACAGCAACTGACCAAACTGTTGGCCGAGATACAAAAATCCCACCTCCAGAAATTATCATCCTATTTTAAAGTTACCGTGATGAGAAAGGAACATCATCTCAAAGTATTCCTTACAATGATGAGAAAGAAACATCATCTCAAAGTACTCTAACTTCCATGAAATTCTGATTCCAGCCTTATAAAGAAAAACCAGTGTTACTGCACTGTCTCAGCTAACTTCTATTTATCCACGATCTGATGCTAAAATTTGAGTATCAACTCACTAATCCACCTCTCTTTTTCCAGTTGTGCTAGGTGACACCACATGCACCTTCACCTTCTTCTTCCTCTTCTTCTCCAATAACCCTGAGGTCCCTGACACAAGAGTATCCAAAATATGTTGCTGTGACTCCAATATCATCTGGTTATGCTTCATCTCCATCTCCATCCGCATTTTCTGAGTCTCCTTTGCCATTTCCACCTTCATCTTTTCCACCTTAACAAACTTTTCAGTCAACAACGTGATTGATGAAACCAACTCCTCAAACGGGTCCAAATCTCTCTTAACCCCACCATCACCATTCTTCTTCCCATACCTCAGTCTTGAAAAAGAATCATACGCATTCATACCCCGAAGGTCAACATTACCATTTAAATTTCCATCAACCATTCCATAATTCTTCGACCTATTTCCCACTGGCACAAAATCCCCATGACCTAGGGTCTTAGCAGAAAACTCAATTCCACTTCCATTAAGAACCTCATAATCAGCATTGACATAATATGCATTAGGGTGATTCAAATTCCTCCCAACCTTGACAAAATCCTTCTGCTTCAACTCAGCTGGTGGCACCGTAATCCTATCACCAAAGGTCCTCAGAGGAAACACATCAACATCACGAAGCCTATGACACGATTTTCCATCATCAATCTTCTTATAACTCTTCAATCGAAACCCTTGAGGCGTTACAAAATTCCTACCATCTTCCATTTTCACACCAAAATCACCATCAACCTTCACATAATCCTTTTCCCTAGTCTCTAAACTGCCAAAATCATCCCCATAATCAATATTACCATAATCCCTCATTAACCCATGATTTATAGCCTTATCAGGAGTCAAATCATTGTCAATCTTCCCATATTTAACCCATGATCATTCAGGATTATTCTTTTCAACTTTCTGCTTTTGAATTTTGAACAAAACAAACAACACATATATGGCAACAAATAAGTTATTTTAGAGGGAAGGGTCTAGGGTATCAGACTAGATTTGCAGGCTTTGAATGAAATTTGTGTGAAATTTTGGGGAAAATAAGTACCTCGAATCAATGATGACAGTTGTAAGTATCTCTGCCAATTTTTGAAGCAGCTTCCGAGCAACCTACTTGAAGGTATAGAAACATAGAAAGGAAATGGTTACAGTTGTTGCTGCTGGAAGATATAGAAACAATGAAAGCAATTAGACAAATTTATTTTTTCGTGTAAAAAAAACTTCTAACCTCCATTGATGCCTTCCTTGTTAGGACTCTCTGAACAAAGCGCGTGCAATGTTTGGGACTCGATTACCTGCAGTTATGGGAGCGTCTTACACTTTTGTCCCCACTACAATTTCAATCATCCTTGCTGGTCGATTCAGCAACGATAATGGAGATCCTATTGAGGTTTTGTGATCTCAACCCTATATCATTGTAATAACTATAAGTGGTGTTTGTTGGTATAGTAAATTTTTCACAAACATGGTAAGACATGTTGAGAGGTAGATAAAACATACTTAAGATACAACATGGCATTATAATTTTAGAGATGTATGCATTCAATTTCCCGTCAACTAGCAGTCCGGAGGAGTAAAATTTTGTACAAGAAACCAACTACGACTTAGTTTCTAATAGTAGCTAGCTCATGTAAAAATCTAAACAGAGTAACAGACAGAAGATTGAATAAATAAATAAAATGGAAGACGTATTCTGCATTCAAACACTACATGACTCTCATCCATGTTTGTGCCATTTGGGTTATAACTGTGTAATCTTGTTTGGATGCTTTTCAGAAATTCAAGAGAACTATGCGGGCAATTCAGGGTTCTCTTATTGTTGCTTCGACTCTCCAGATTGTCCTAGGCTTCAGTGGGCTTTGGCGTAACGTTACAAGGTCAGCTTAGAACTCAATATGGTGCTAGTACTTTCAAACAGTGGACTGACAACTTAAAACATTGATTTACAAGGACAGCTTAGGTCAAATAATTTTATTGAATTTAAGTGAAATTATGTTGCGTTAATGATCAATAACTCTTTAGTTTGTCAACACACTTCACAATTTCATTTCAGTCAAACACAAACAAAAGTTCACTTCACTCTCTCTCAGTGGTGGTACTGGTACTGGTTGGTGGGTACTGGATTTTCATTTGAGTTGTAGTTTCTCAGTTTTCATTTCTTTTCACTTTTAGCTACTCTTTTCATGTTCATGATCTGGGTTTCCCTCAGATTTGAGTTTTATCTCTTAGTTTCACTGCTCCTTTGTTGATGTAGCTTTTAGAGAGAGAGAGAGAAGAAAGCAAGATCATGGCCGGAGGTGCAGCGCCGAAAGCTGATGAGCCGCAGCCACACCCACCTAAGGATCAACTACCAAACATTTCTTACTGCATTACTAGTCCCCCCACATGGCGTGAGTTTTTTTTTTTTTTTTTAGGATTTCTGTAGCAGAAATTGCCTCTTTGTTTAAAAAAAAAAAAAAAAAGTAAGGCTGTGCACATTGAATCTCGTGTATTGGGGCCATTCTTTTTAATTTAATTTCGTTTTCTTTTCATTTTGGTGAGTGTTTATGATATGTGTTGGACTTGTGATTATGGTTTTTGAGTATATTCTAAGAAAGTAATTGTTATTGTTAATTGTTTATAGGATTGCTTTCTCTGTGTTCTTTTTTTTTTTTTAGCTGAAAGGAGCTTTATCACTCCCCTGCTTTTAGTTAGATAGATACTACTTTACATAAAGCAATATGCCAATTTCTCTTAATATATAAGAAAAAATCTAATATATAAAGCAAATATGAAGTGTTTTAATTGTTCTTTTTTCTAAAATAACAATAATAATGGTTATTTTGCTCTTTGATTTTGTGTTTGGGTGTGTTGGAAACTTGATATCTGATGTGTTGAGTCACTTTCAGTAACTGCTGTTTAGAGGAAATTAACCTTTTGATTTCTGAGTTCTTTTAGGTAGAGCTTTTGCTTTGAACTCGGTTTGAAAAAATTGTGGTGCATTTCTGATGCAGCCGAAGCTATTCTTCTTGGTTTTCAACATTACCTTGTTATGCTTGGCACGACAGTTCTCATTCCGACTTCTCTTGTTCCTCAGATGGGAGGCGGAAATGTAAGGCCTGAGTAAAAAAAAAAAGGATAAACATAATGTGAACAAGTTCCTATGATTTTTATTATTAAGTATTTTATTTCCACTGAATATATATATCCAGTTGGGTAATGTGATTAGTATACATTTGCTGTGGTTTGTAGGAGGAGAAAGCAAAGGTGATCCAGACACTGCTTTTTGTAGCTGCTGGCTTGAATACATTGCTGCAATCACTGTTTGGGACTCGATTACCTGCAGTTATGGGAGCGTCTTACACTTTTGTCCCTACTACAATTTCAATCATCCTTGCTGGTCGATTCAGCAACGATAATGGAGATCCTATCGAGGTTTTGTGATCTCAACCCTGTATCATTGTAATAACTAATAAGTGATGTTTGTTGGTATAGTAAATTCATGTTGAGAGGTAGATAAAACACACTTAAAATACAGCATGGCATTATAATTTTAGAGATGTATGCATTCAATTTCCTGTCAACTAGCAGTCCGGAGGAGCAAAATTTTGTACAAGAAACCAACTACGACTTAGTTTCTAATAGTAGCTCATATAAAAAATCTAAACAGAGTAACAGACAGAAGATTGAATAAATAAATAAAATGGAAGAGGTATTCTGCATTCAAACACCACATGTCTCTCATCTATGTTTATGCCATTCGGGTTATAACTGTGTGTAATCCTGTTTTGATGCTATTCAGAAATTCAAGAGAACTATGCGGGCAATTCAGGGTTCTCTTATTGTTGCTTCGACTCTTCAGATTGTCCTAGGCTTCAGTGGGCTTTGGCGCAACGTTACAAGGTCAGCTTAGAACCCAATATGGCGCTAGTACTTTCAAACAGTGCACTGAAAACTTAAAACATTGATATCTCTTGTTGGTCATTATAGTCTGGTGGTATGGCCCCTTAGACTATTCTGTGGAACACTCATATGGGCTCTATGCCAGATGTCTGATGGATTAATTTAATATATGTGATTCTCATATTGTATTGAGAATCGTTTGTATTTTTACAACACACAAAGTAGTTGTTACATGTCCAAGATCTTCTTCTTTGTACTGTCACATTTCCGCGTTTGTGCCAACCATGTCCACTCCAGAATGGGAGATTAAATATATTGTTGTGGCTTCTTTCTTTTGAAAACTTAAACAGTGATGCTAATAAATTTCTTATTTTCAGGTTTTTAAGTCCACTTTCAGCTGTTCCTTTGGTTTCCCTAGTTGGTTTTGGGTTGTATGAATTTGGTTTTCCTGGGGTAAGTCTTTCAGTGCTTCTTTTTCAAAGGAAAAGATGCAAATCACTCGTACGGAGCCTGCAACATCAACTTATTAAATGAGTCAATGACAACTTATTCTTGCATTTTTATTTTTGCAGGTTGCCAAATGTGTGGAGATTGGACTTCCACAACTTGTCATTTTAGTATTTATTTCACAGGTGTGCTCAATAACCTTACATGCAGTTTCCATTACAATTTTAATAATCTGACATATTACAACTTCTTGCACTTTGTTATATCTATTCCTGATGATTAATAATTGTTACTCCTTGTTTTGCAGTATATGCCTCATGTGATAACAAGCGGGAAAAATGTCTTTAATCGTTTTGCTGTCATATTCTCTGTGGTGATTGTGTGGATATACGCTCACATACTTACTGTGGGTGGGGCCTATAATGATGCTGCACCTAAGACACAAGCAAGTTGCCGAACTGATCATTCTGGGCTTATTGATGCTGCCCCCTGGTAATTTGTGCTGTATCTCTAAAGTAGTTGCTTGCTTCAGCGTTTCTTTAGTCATATTATGATTGCACAATTGGCTGTACTTTTCCGTGCTTGAACTTGCCTTGGTATAATAATGATTTCATGGCAATCAGTACCAAATGATTTTGTCTAACCTTTTCTGTTAACTTTGATGAGAACCGAAGTTTGATGCCACAATATCATGTATAGTACAAAATTCTGTGTGGGCAGGTGAGGGAAAAAGTAGTTACTCAATTAATTCAGTTGACCGAGTGAAAACATTTCCAAGTTCGATTTTTTTTTTTAAATATACTTGCCCTTTTGTATTTTATTAAAAGCTGGGGTCGTCAATGTTTCATGATGATTTGGTGCTACTAGAGTTACATGGTCAATTTGGAAATATTCTGCTTAGATAATTGTTTGAATTGTCAAATTCAGTTCAAACAGGAGAAAACTTCTGATTCATTAATTTCTTTTTTCGGTCTTGTGAGCTTTGAACCATTGAATCTACATTGAATATGGAGTCTATGACTAAATTTAACACTTGATTTCAAGAATGGCTTAGTATTTCTGTATGATCTTGATGGTTCCTTACTGCGGAATTATGATTTCATAGGATAAGAGTTCCGTGGCCCTTCCAGTGGGGAGCACCTTCATTTGATGCTGGTGAGGCCTTTGCCATGATGATGGCCTCCTTTGTTGTTCTGGTTGCTTCGCTCTACCTTTTGTTCCTTCTAGGAGGACCTCATTGTAATTGGCTTTCATTCAATCTAATTTTTTCCTATTTTTAAAGCCAATTGACATGATAGTATTTTCTATTAATTAGAACTGCAATTTAAACATACATTCATGTGCCCCACTGGATATTTTCTTTGGATACTTGATTTTCATCATATTATTTATTGAAGCTTCCACATTCTCATTTACATCCAATGTTATAAGCAGTCAACGGGTGCTTTTATTACGGTAGCACGGTATGCAAGTGCAACTCCATTGCCACCTTCTGTTCTCAGCCGTGGTGTGGGTTGGCAGGTAATATAGTAGGGCTCATCTCTCCTTATTTCAATGATGTGAACAAACTTTTCAAGGCAGCATTAAGGTTGTTATATATCTATCATGTTCAGTTCTCATTTTGAATTGCCATGTGATTGTAGACTTGTAGTACAAATTTTCAATAAAAGACCAAAAAAACGAGCTTCTAGATGTGGTATTTCATTAGTGATCTTTTCTGACTAGTATTGAACATGAAATATTTCAAATTTATGTATCAATTTCAAGTTCATTTGTCCCATTTAAAGTTTAATGATGCACATTCAATTTTAATGCCCCTAATACTGATACCACAGTAAAAAAACCCTTTGTGCATATGTCATCTCATATCTCATATCGAGTAACTTAATGTAAGTTAGATAATCCGTCCTCAATGGACATGACTTGTTGGTGTAGGATTCGTGATCTCACGACTCACATTGAGGTCCAGGGAATGCGTTTCTTATAAGAATTTGGGACAGCCGGAAGTTTTAGCTGCTCCGCTTAAACCCGGAAGAGGTGTTTTGGCGGCGGGATTTTCAACGATTCTAAAAAAAAAATTGAATAATCCTATATATTATATTAGGCCTGATCAATGTCACCCCTGGCCAACCATGAAACGTCTCTAATATTTTGCTTGGTCCACCACTTGCCACGCTCACCCAATAGCATGCCCATTGAGACATCATCATCATCATCACTATCACTATATTATACAGTTTGTGCTTTTATTAATCATGGTATTAAAAAAATTTAGTTAAAACTAACATGGGGTGAAGCCAAGCCATTTATAAGTAACCCACTAGAAAGTTTGGTGGCTATGTGGCTATAAAGAGACTGTTTCTTTCTTCATCTTGCTTCCTGCACATTTTTAACATATTGTTTTGAGGGGGAACAAGAAGAAGAAGAAGAAGAAGAAGAAGCAAGAACTGAGAATGGATAATTGCCAGGCCATTGATGCAGCAACACTGTTGATTCAACACCCATGTGGGAAATTTGATAAGTTTTATTGGCCTGTGAGTGCTTGTGAGATCATGAGAATGAACCCTGGTCACTATGTGGCTCTTCTCATTTCCACAAGTACCTTGTGTCCAACAAATACTAGTAACAAAGAGAAAGAACCATGTCCCAATAACAGCAAACAACAATGGCAATGGCAATTCTGTTCGCTTGACAAGGATTAAGCTTCTCCGGCCGTCGGATACTCTTGTTCTTGGCCAAGTTTATAAACTCGTCACTACTCAAGGTATGTGAGTTGGTAAATTCTTGTAGTTTAAGTAACAATTTGTCTTTTAATGCGCCGCCAAAAATATGGTTTGGTAGTAAAGGATTTATGATTTGATTGACAAATCCCGAGTTCGAGTTTAAGGATATATTTCTTGTAAGAGAATAGGACGGTCGAAGATTTTACCCGTTAAAATTTTTTTAATGCAGTTTTGAAGTATGATCTTGTTTTTTGATTTGGGGTTTGTAGATGTTATGAAAGGCCTATCGGCAAAGAAACATGCGAAGATGAGTAGAAACAAGCCACAATCAACCGAGAAGCCAAAAATATCTGAACTTGAGAAGGATAATCAGGTAAAATTTCATTGATTATAGGATCAATAATCTACATGCTCTTTGAAATTTTTATTCTGATTATATCAAGCATGTTAAAGATGAGCTTTGGCATGATGGTATTGTTATTTCATTGAAATCTGAAGATTACAAGTTCGAATTGCGGAAATTAGTGATGGAGCCATATTCTTGCGAGTGTGGGCAATTGCCCCCGCTCAATTTAATTTTTTATTAAAACATTTCATAGAAAATTTTGATTTTTAGTGAGATAATTTTGATTTCCCTTCACTAAAATGAAAACTATCTATTTAAATAAGAATAAGACGACATATATTGAATCCTCCACATAATCCATGTTAATGCTCATGTGCAGGTGATGAAACATGAAAGACACAGACCAAGAACAACAACAATATCAACAAACTCAGCTGTGGCTAGATCAAGAATGTGGCAACCCTCATTACAAAGCATCTCTGAAGCTGGAAGATAATCAAATTTTGCAAGAACCAGAGGCTCCATTTAATAATCCATTCCTTTTAAAGGTGTCAAAGATCATAACTTTTCATCCAGATAGTAGCTGGCCAAGGAAACATAACATTTTAGGCTTCTACTTGAGCTTGCTACATAAAGTCTTCTCACAAGCTGAATCTCCCCTATCAATGTTTGAGCATTACAGGTTTTAAACAAGAGTATCGATAATGTCCGAATTTGATATTCAAATTGGTGTCCGAACAAACCGAATCAAAACGATATCGTTTTGAATTTAGTCTATCCGAACACCAATTTGGACACCAAATTCAGACAAAATAGCATTTTCCTTTAAATATAGTCAGATAATGAGTGGTTCCTATTGGTTTCTTGAAGGGTAGCTCAAACTTGAAAATTTTCAATGCCTTTGCCATCAGAATAGACTCAACTTTTGAAGCACTCCAAAAATTATTGTCTTGGTTGAGAATTGACTCATGCAACTTGCATTGACAGTATGAGTAATTGTTAACTACCAGTGTAATCATTTCAAGAACAAATTTTTCTTTAAACATGCACATGAAAAAGATTACTCTATCATGAACTTGAAAGAGATGCTTCCAAGTTTAATGACAATGAATCATGACACAAGCTTAAATTTTTGACCATTCCACTCAAAGTTCCAGGCTCAACACTCATGAGCCCGACTGGCTTTGCTGAAATTTTCACTATGACTAGTCAGATTTAAAATAAAGGATACACTGTTTATCCTGTCACATTTTGCATACATTAAAAAAAAAAAGTTGTAAAATTGTTTGAAGTTCGAATTGGGTTTTGC